>JARQOC010000010.1:120444024-121044024 GCA_033576535.1 Allobates femoralis | reverse complement strand
CACTATGAGCTCAGACAGGGATGATTAGAATAGTATTATAAAGCTGCAGCTACAGACAGTGATAGCTGGGGAAGCATAAACCTCCTGACAGGTTCCCTTTAAGAAGCTGCACAGAGAGGTTGGATCATTCAGGCTGCAAAACAACACGCCCTAAGCGCTAAAGAATAGAGCCCCTGCTAATTATAATGCCTAATGAGTAAGTATTAAAATGTTTTTATCCACTTTCACAGGATGCTTTTAGGAGACAAAAGGAGTGTGAGATTAGTGATAGGATGGTGCAGGGACATGTTTTGCTGCTAGTTTAGGAGGCGTTTTGGAGGTGACAGGATCCCTTTAAATGTATGCCATTGTTAATGGGAAAAAAAACCGTACCACATAAAAATGGATCATGTGTTTCTTTGCAAAAAAAGTATCTAGTTTTGCTGCTGAAAATTCAGCACAAATAAAGGATCAAAAACACAGTGTGAACTAAGCCTTTGAAAAGAACGAGCGTCAATTATTTTCTGCATTTCTGTGGCAAAACAAACAAGAAAATGCAGCAAATAAAAGCAGCAACAAAACTTAGGTTTTCTTCTGCCAAGAAGTCTGGGATTTACTAGAAACCCCTGAGGTTTTGTTGTGTTTTTACTGCAGCAAAACCTTACATGTGTGAACATAGCCTTATTTTATTTCCATGCTGAACAAATAAACATTTTAAATTTCTAAAATCTCATAAAATTTTTTAAATATTTTATGCTTTTTTTTGTTCTTTTCATGTTCTTATTGCGGTTTGTCCCTAAAAATAAGACTTTCCGCTGCCTTTTTTGACAATAGACTGAGCTTTTCATGGAGGTTTCTGACCTTGCTTTATTAGAATCAGTAATACATCGTGATATGACCAAACATCACCTAGTAACATTTATCCACCATTATAATTGTGCGTTAGGGCATCAGCATCGAAGATGGCGGCTGTGACTGCGCCGCCCCACACTGAAAGGGGGGGGGGGTACATCACCTCAGGACACTTTTAGCCATACACCATGTTAAATATGTCTTTTTAGCAAAAAATATATTAAAGAAAAATAAATTTTAGCTCATAAACTGGTATATCCATCTGGTATGAGGTAACAAGTAAAGCTAGACGGCCACAGAGGAGGTAAAAGATATGGCCAACAGAACTGAGTATAGTAAAGTAGGTTAAAACTGAAATGAATAGGAAACACTGTATTTATTCGGTGTTTCCAGTCATAAAATTACCTGTCAGCCACCATTTTTGGGTCAAATAACCCGTGGAGAAGACGCCATCACGTGATCAAGAGCCCTGTCCTCCGCGTTGCATTGTGGGCTGTGTAGTTCCACACGCTAGAACGTCAGGGTCAGAACGCCGGGTACAGGACTACAGCTCCCAGAAGTCCGTGTATCACGTGAGTTAACGAGGCCAATCAGGAGCGTGGGCGCGCTTTCTCCTCACCCTGGAGGTTCTGAGGCGGGAAGACGAGGTAGGAATCCTGTCAGAACACATAATCCGAGCTTTTTCTGCCCTTCAGTGTCTTGTGGTCCGTGTTTTGTCGTCTTGCTGAGGTATTTTCAGCTCCTTGTTGACGTGTGTCATGGTTTTTGTACTCTCAGTCACCATGACGTGTCTCCACAGTGTGTGCACCTAAGGTATTCAACTAAACATGGAAGATCTTATATCATTTAGGGCATATAGTGCAAACATGATAGTATTGGCACAAAGTTATTAAAAAAAAAAAAGTCTGTAATCTATATCTGAAAGTGAACATGAAGTGTAATGTCTGTTTTTCACCCCCTCTGGGGATACGTATGATTTAGGTAATAAATGGACACGAAATAGACCAAATCTGCAAATTTATGATGACTTCTTTTGCACCTTGGCAGAGCGACATCAAAACTGCAACAAAAAAGTCCCTAGCGACCAGTGGGCTGTTCCCTGGCAACCAGTGGGCTCATCCCTTAGCAACCAGTGGGCTCTTCCCTTATGGGGACGTCACACACATCAATGTCGCCAGCGATCTCATCGCTAGCGACATTGAAGGCTGATCGCTGGTGAGCTGTCACACAGACTCACCAGCGATCAGTACCAGTGAGAACGCTGGTAACCATGTAAACAAGCGGGTAACTAAGCGGCGCTTAGTTACTCGCTGTTTACCATGGATACCAGCTCCCAGCGCTTGCTGAGAGGTGCTGGGAGCTGGCTTCTCGCTCGTCTCCCGATGTCACACGCATCGCATGTCCACCGGGCGACCATCGCCAGGTTTTAGCCCAGCCTGGCGACCTGGCTGGTTGATGGGCCCTGTCACACATGTCAATATCACTGCAACGTCATGTGCAGCAGCGATATTGCAAGCGATATTGACATGTGTGACGTCCCCATTAGCAACCGGTGGGCACCTCCCTTAGCAACCTGTGTCAGTGGAGCAGGGGACCGGTGTCTGCAATATAGTGTGTGCGCTCACACTGTGACCGCTGCTAGTGGAGCCAAGGTCTGCAGCCTGGGTCTTTGTGCCCTGGAGATGCTCCTCTCTATATCTCCTGTACCATAGCGCGGGGCACAGAGCCGTTTGAGCCGGTCCTCTCTTTACTGCAGCCACCGGCTCTGTAGTACAGGAGGTATAGAGAGGAACAGCATTGGCTCCACTGTGCACTAATATTACAATAGTTTTTTTGGTCACTTCATTAACACCCCCCACCAAAAAGTGGAATAAACAGAGTTAAATTCATCGTTCTTGATAGAACTCCTACCAAAAAATAAATGGAAAAGTTATTAGCTCTTGAAAGAGGGAGGAAAAACTGAAAAAGAATAGGGGTGTATTGGAAATGGGTCGCCCAAAGGCTGAGACTGGGTAACATTTTTCGGTTCTAAAAAAATACAAAATTAGGGGGAAAATGTATCAAAATTGCATAAAAAGTGGATTGGTTGCCCTGGCAACCAATCTAATTTAGCTTCATTTTTTCGAAACCCTTTAGGAAGTGAACATGGCGATATGACTGGTTGCTAGAGGGAGCAGACTGCTTGCTAAGAGAGGAGCTGTCTGGTTGCTAGGGAACAGCCCACTGGTTGCTAAGGGAGGAGCCCACTGCGTGCTAGGGAACAGCCCAGTCAGCTCCTCCCTTAGCAAGCAGTGGGCTCCCTCTAGCAACCAGTCAGGTCGCCATGTTCACTTCCTAAAGGGCTTTGAAAAAAGGCAAAATAAGATTAGTTGCCAGAGGCAACACTACACATTTTATGCAATCTTGATACATTTTCCCCCCAATTTTTTTTGTAGAACTGAAAAATGTTCCTTAAGGGGATGTCACACGCGTCGATATCGCTGTCAATGTCGCTCGTGCGTCACGGATTTTCAGTCGCTCAAGCGACGTAAAAGTGACGCAGGAGCGACATTGAAGCGTGTGACCAAGCGATGCAACCAGCAATATGTCGCTGATCGCCGATCGCAGGTTTCACTGCCAGATGTAAAACCTGTCGCTCATCGCTCAGTAGACCTTGTGCATCGCTGCGTGTGACACTAAACTCAGCGACGTATTTTCTATCTTGACAACGTACAAGCGACTAAATAAAATCGCTCGCAGGATGGCGACATCACCGCATCGCTGGGTCATATTGACGCGTGTGACATCTTACCTGCGATAATTCCACATCGCTCAGGCGATTAATAATTTGTGACGCATGAGCGATATCGCCGGCGACATTGACACGTGTGACAGGCCCTTTAGTCTTAGCCTTTGATCTATACTGGCCTTTGGGCGACCGGTTTCCGATACGCCCCTATTTTTCAGTTTTTACTCCCACTTTCAAGAGCTAATAACTTTTTAATTTATTTTTTTGGTAGGAATTCTATCAAATACGATGTCTTTAACTCTGTTTATTCTACTTTTTGGTGTGTGGGGGGTGTTAATGACGTGACCAAAAAAACAATTCTCAATTCTCATTCTCATATGCACAATAAATTTTATTAACATTTTCACATATTAACATTGGGCACAAATCCTTTTTCTGATGTGTCAATACATGAAATCTCGTGCAGGACAAAAATCTGCACCTTCCCTGAACCAAATACGCACCAACAAATGATGCATCGTATTTTGTCAGAAGGTGCAAATTTTGTTCTCTAAAAATCTGCACTTACGTTTTTCTCATCGTCACATAGCCTTAGGGAACCTGAAAACTGCAGTGTCCAATCACTTCTGCCATTTGGAGCAATGCTTCTGCATCCCTCTGAACAGCAGAAATGCTGCTGATCTGTTAACCGGTGTTCACAGGGTAACTACGTCATCACTGAGACAAGGGGTCATCAGCTGACCTCTCTCTCTCGGCCATGACAACTATCGGCACATACGAGCTCTATATGTTAGATTTGTAAGGTTGCTTTCACATCGGCGTTTTTTGAATTTCGCGGCAGATTTAGTGCATCTGCCGTGATACTGCCAACTTGCGGCAAGCCCCCATTCATTCTCTGTGGGAGTTTTGGCAACTGCGGTTTTGCTGCAATCCGGCACTTTTAGCAAATTAAAAAAAACGCGGTTAGATGCTTTTTTTTTGCGCTGCTGCAAGTGTTGGATTTTCCGGATCGCAGCAACACAGCACTTGCCGCAGGTCCCATAGCTAATGAATGGAGGCTTGCCGCCAGTCAGCTGTTACGCGGCAGATGCGTTAAATCTGCCGCAAAATTAAAAAAACGCTGATGTGAAAGGTTCCTTATGGCCACGTCACACAGTTCAATTTCAATCACAATATTGTCAGAAAAGTTACGTGATTGAGATTGTTTGAACAATTTCGCAATATCACTTGTGCGGTGTCACAAGCATAGATCTCAATTGCGATTTCAAATTTGACAACGCGCCAGCGATCAAGTGCACAACCCAGCGATCTACAAAAGCCATTGTCAGGAATAGGCGAAATCATCCACTAGATCGTTAGTGCGGCGTCACACGGCACAATGCTGTAGATCGCTCAAGCGATTATCGCTTGATTTGTGCTCCTGCTCACAAATCTACAATCAAGCGATTTTTCAATGAAATATCGCTCGGTTACACGCAGCAACGCACAAACGCACATCACTTAAGTGATCAAAAAAACAGATTGCTTAAGCGAAATCGTTCACAAGATTGACGCGTGTGACGTGGGCATTAGAGTTTGACAATGCTATCTAACTAGTCTCCAATCCACCCGCACCTGCTAGCTGCACATGTCGACTGGTCAGATTATCTCGTGTGCAGGGAATGATGTGAGCTTGCATCAAAGTCGAGACACAGATTAGGAAAAATAGGTGCATCCCAGGTTGTAAAGGGGTTAATAAAAATTAAAAAAACAACAACATTTTATTACCATAATTGTACCAACTTAGACACTGATGTTGCTACCCTGTTTCCTTAAAAATAAGACAGTGTCCTGTATTATTTTTTGCTCCCAAAATGTGCTAGGTCTCATTTTCAGGGTGCGTTTCTTTTTCCATGAAAAATAAATCACATTTATTGTTGAACAACAAAAATGAACATTTATTATATACTGTACACTAGTTGACATCACAAACCAGTATAAGCAGGCAAACTGAATCCTCTCAAGAATTTCTTGTTACTACAATTATTTCCATGTACAGCATGTACAAAAATCTATAGTACCAGCATCCACCTGCAGCCCCCAATATCCCCTTCCAGCCCCCTGCAATCCCCAACATTCCCCTGCAGCCCCCAATATCACCATCATCATCCTGCAGCCCCCAATATCCCCTTTCAGCCCCCATCATCTCCCCGTTTTCTTTGGTGGGTACTATTTAATGCCAGATAAGGAGTTGTGAAGTGTCGATTTCTCAAACTAGAGACTCTAATGTACTTGTCTTGTTGCTCAGTTGTGCAGCGGGGCCTCCCACTTCTCTTCCTACTCTGGTTAGAGCCTGTTTGTGCTCTCCTCTGAAGGTAGTAGTACACACTGTTGTAGGAAATCTTCAGTTTCTTGGCAATCTCTCGCATGGAATAGCCTTAATTTCTAAGAACTAGAATAGACTGTCGAGTTTGACATGAAAGTTCTCTTTTTCTGGCCATTTTGAGAGTTTCATAGAACAAACAAATGTAATGCTTCAGATTCTCAACTACTGTAGCTCAAAGGAAGGTCAATTTTATAGCTTCTCTAATCAGCCAAACCATTTGCAGCTAACATACTTGTGCAAGGGTTTTCTAAACATCCATTAGCCTTCTTAGGCGGCCGTCACACGCATCAATTTCTTGAACGATATCACTTAAGCGATCTGCTTTTTGATCGCTTAAGCGATATCGTTTGTGCGTCGCTGTGTGTAACCAAGCGATTTTACATTGTAAAATCGCTTGATTGTTTGATCGCAGATTTGTGAGCCGGAGCTCATAACAAGCGATAATCGCTTGATCAATCTGCATCATCGTGGTGTGCGACACCACGATGAACGATCTCCCAGCGGCAGAGCCTATGCTGGGAGATGGTATCTATGGTAAACGTCGGGTTACTAAGCGCGGCGCGGCGCCTAGTAACCCGATGTGTACCATAGTTACCAGTGTTCTCGCTGGTCCACATCGCTGGTGAGTCTGTCTGTGTGACAGCTCACCAGCGATGTGAACGATATTGTTAGCGATCGCGCGTGCATGTGATCGCTAACAATATCGTGCATAACATTGAAGCGTGTGACGGCCGCCTTACACAGTTAACACTATCTTCAGTGGAGCACAGTGACCCGCTCCACTGTGCAGGCGCGAGTGCGCCTGTCACTCAGCACCCGGTCACAGGAGGGGGTGGCAATTTAGAGCATGCAGGGCGGGTTTTGCAGCCAGGGTGGGGTGGCGAGGACCTAATCCACCAAGACCACAGAGCAGGCCTTCCAGAAGTTTTAGAATGCAGTGTGGGACAAAATAAAAATTGATTTCTCAGGTATGAGGGGGATGTCTGGGCACATAGAAGAAGAATCCCATTTACATTATGTTTAAGCTGGCAGGCACAGTTTAAAATGCCCAAAGGGGGTGAGAGGTTGGTTCCCTTTAACAACTAAAAATCCTTTTACATTACACTACCGGCAGCACTAGACTTCCGACAATCAGCTACCGTATATACTCGTGTATAAGCCGACCCCTACTTTTGCCCCCAAAATCTGGGAAAACCTATTGACTCGTGTATAAGCCGAGGTAGGACCCCAGCAGTGTGGTATACAGGCCCCCCCAGTGGTATACAGGCCTCCCAGTGGTAGTATACAGGCCCCAGCAGTGTTACAGCAGCTTCCCCAGTGGTATATACAGCAGCCCCAGGTAGTATACAGCAGCCCCAGTGGTATATACAGCAGCCCCAGTGGTAGTATACAGCAGCCCCAGTGGTAGTATACAGCAGCCCCAGGGTATATACAGCAGCCCCAGTAGTAGTATACAGCAGCCCCAGAGGTATATACAGCAGCCCCAGAGTTATATACAGCAGCCCCAGTGGTAGTATACAGCAGCCCCAGTGGTAGTATACAGCAGCCCCAGTGGTAGTATACAGCAGCCCCAGTGGTAGTATACAGCAGCCCCAGTGGTAGTATACAGCAGCCCCAGTGGTAGTATACAGCAGCCCCAGTGGTATATACAGCAGCCCCAGTGGTAGTATACAGCAGCCCCAGTGGTAGTATACAGCAGCCCCAGTGGTAGTATACAGCAGCCCCAGTGGTAGTATACAGCAGCCCCAGTGGTAGTATACAGCAGCCCCAGTGGTAGTATACAGCAGCCCCAGTGGTAGTATACAGCAGCCCCAGAGGTATATACAGCAGCCCCAGTGGTAGTATACAGCAGCCCCAGAGATATATACGCAGCCCCAGTGGTAGTATACAGCAGCCCCAGTGGTAGTATACAGCAGCCCCAGTGTAGTATACAGCACCCAGTGGTAGTATACAGCAGCCCCAGAGGTATATATAGCAGCAGCCCCAGAGGTATACAGCAGCAGCCCGCCCGCCACCCCCATCAGTATACAGGCGCCCATCCATCAGTATCCAGGGCCCCCCCCCCATGCTCCGCAAACCTGTAAAGAAAGATCATTATACTTATCACTGTCCTGTCGCCGCTGCTCTGCATCGCGCTCCTCCGGCTTCATCCGGTTCCTCCTCTGGCGCACAGACAATGACGTCATTGCCTGCGCCCACCGGAGGAGGAAGCCGGAAGAAGCTGGATGAAGCCGGAGGAGCGCGATGGCAGCGGCGGCGACAGGACAGTGATAAGTATAATGATCTTTCTTTACAGGTTTGTGGAGCAAGGGGGGGCCCTGGATACTGATGGGGGCGCCTGTATACTGATGGGGGTGGCGGGTGCGCCGTATGACTCGCGTATAAGCCGAGGGGGGGACTTTTCAGCCCAATTTTTGGGCTGAAAAACTCGGCTTATACGCGAGTATATACGGTATTTGTTTGCACAGGACAATGCACTGATGACAATAATCCTCTTTTGTGCAGACCAAAAGATCATTTCACCTGAAGATTTGCTATTTTGTCAGATGATTGACAAACTGTTTAGCAGTCGTAAAAAACATTCACGATAATTTTGCAGTATAAATCGACCTCAAGAGATATGTAATACCGTATATACTCGTGTATAAGCCGAGTTTTTCAGCACAAAAATTGTGCTGAAAAGTGCCCCCATCGGCTTACACACGAGTTAGTGACGGCTGAGTGTGGGGGCCGGTGTCCGGGGGCTGGAGGAGGTGGGGGAGGCTGTACAGTGAGCAGGCAGTCACGTGCCCCCTGCTCATTAGTGCAATGCAATATGCACTGCATCCCCCTGTCCATCAGCGGCAGGGGGAGCGGTGCATATTACATTGCACTGTCAATGCTCCTCCGCCCCCCCCTGTGGTAGTATACAGCAGTGCATCCCCCCCCTGTGGGTATACACAGCCCCCCCCGTTGCTGCTGCACACCTGTAAAAAGAAGCGGTTTCATACTTATCCTCCTGCTGTCACCGCGCGCATCCTCTGCTCTCCTTCTTGCTTGCACCCGGCGTCCATCCACGTGACCGCGCACAAATAATGACGTCATTATTTGTGCGCGGTCATTTGGATGGACGCCGGGTGCAAGCAAGAAGGAGAGCAGAGGATGCGCGCGGTGACAGCAGGAGGATAAGTATGAAACGCTTCTTTTTACAGGTGTACGGCAGCAACGGGGGGGGGCACTGCTGTATACTACCACAGGGGGGGGCTGCTGTATACTACCACAGGGGAGGGGCTGCTGTATATACCTCTGTGGCTGCTGTATACTACCACAGGGGGAGGCTGCTGTATACTACCACAGGGGGAGGCTGCTGTATACTACCACAGGGGGAGACTGCTGTATACTACCACAGGGGGAGACTGCTGTATACTACCACAGGGGGAGACTGCTGTATGCTACCACAGGGGGAGACTGCTGTATACTACCACAGGAGGGGGCTGCTGTATACTACCACAGGGGAGAGGCTGCTGTATATACCTCTGTGGCTGCTGTATACTACCACAGGGGGGCTGCTGTATACTACCACAGGGGAGGGGCTGCTGTATATACCTCTGTGGCTGCTGTATACTACCCACAGGGGGGGCTTGCTGTATACTACCACAGGGGGAGGCTGCTGTATATACCACAGGGGAGGCTGCTGTATACTACCACAGGGGGAGGCTGCTGTATACTACCACAGGGGGAGGCTGCTGTATACTACCACAGGGGGAGCTGCTGTATACTACCACAGGGGGAGACTGCTGTATACTACCACAGGGGGAGACTGCTGTATACTACCACAGGGGGAGACTGCTGTATACTACCACAGGGGGAGACTGCTGTATACTACCACAGGGGGAGACTGCTGTATACTACCACAGGGGGAGACTGCTGTATACTACCACAGGGGAAGGGCTGCTGTATATACCTCTGTGGCTGCTGTATACTACCACGGGGGGGCTGCTGTATACTACCACAGGGGAGGGGCTGCTTATATACCTCTGTGGCTGCTGTATACTACCACAGGGGGAGGCTGCTGTATATACCACAGGGGGAGACTGCTGTATACTACCACAGGGGAGACTGCTGTATACTACCACAGGGGGAGACTGCTGTATACTACCACAGGGGGAGACTGCTGTATACTACCACAGGGGGAGACTGCTGTATACTACCACAGGGGGAGACTGCTGTATACTACCACAGGGGGAGCGAACAGGGGAGACTGCTGTATACTACCACAGGGGGAGACTGCTGTATACTACCACAGGGGGAGACTGCTGTATACTACCACAGGGGGAGACTGCTGTTTACTACCACAGGGGGAGACTGCTGTATACTACCACAGGGGGAGACTGCTGTATACTACCACAGGGGGAGACTGCTGTATACTACCACAGGGGGAGACTGCTGTATACTACCACAGGGGGAGACTGCTGTATACTACCACAGGGGGAGACTGCTGTATACTACCACAGGGGGAGAATCTGCTGTATACTACCACAGGGGAGACTGCTGTATACTACCACAGGGGGAGACTGCTGTATACTACCACAGGGGGAGACTGCTGTATACTACCACAGGGGGAGACTGCTGTATACTACCACTGGGGAGACTGCTGTATACTACCACTGGGGCTACTGTATATACCTCTGTGGCTGCTGTATACTACCACTGGGGAGGCTGCTGTATACCACTGGGGGGGACTGTATACCTGTGCTGGGGTCCACCCTCGGCTTATACACGAGTCAATAGGTTTTCCCAGGTTTTGGTGGCAAAAGTAGGGGGGTCGGCTTATACACGGGTCGGCTTATACACGAGTATATACGGTAACTAAATCATTTTTTAAGCCTGCGAGGGCAGGGTCCTCTCTCCTCTCTGTACTAGTCGGTCACTGTTAGTTGGTATATTGTATTTTTAACTTGTTTTGTATGTAACCTTCTCTCATGTGCAGACTTGGGAATCAATGGTGCTCTATAAATATAAATAATAATAATATCCAACACCCAAACTCTATTTCATATTAGCTGCCTAGGCATCAATTTGATCTATTGTATGTGATCAATTCACAACCAAACAACTAAATGTATCTGTTTCTCCAGATTTCACCGCACATTGTGTCGTCATTCATCACTAACAATTATGAATGTCCCATGTCTGACATCCAGGACTGCGGCTTCAGGACCTCGTGATTCAACGCTTCTGGGTCTGGTAAGCAACTTCTAATGTGAATTAAAGGGAACCTGTCAGCTAGTTTAGCCCCCCAACATATAACTACCTTTACCTGCAGCTTCCTACTACATTACTAACCATCCCCGTCTGACCTAATAGTGATTTATAATAGTTGAATACAGCATTTTATACACTTACATATTCTTTGACGAGTGGGCATTCCTATGACTCGCACCAGCTGGGGCCGTGGGATTCTCGGAACTGGGCCCTCTGGACATCGTCGGGCTGTGGGATGCTGTTACGGTGGCGTGATCCGGTCCATGGTACCCTATTGGGCGGTCAGTAAAAAGGGATTTTTAAAAGGGGTAAAAATAAAATAAAAAGAGTCTATCGTGACGCCACGCATGGATGGCAGCCGGTAGGGGCCGCTGCTGCTGTGCTGGACCTCTGGGGATGATGGAGGTGCAGCTGTGGTGGTTTAGCTCCCCATGAGAGGAACGGGTCCCCAGGGCAACCGTTAGTCTATGGAGGGAGTAGGCCGTCGGGGGTGCAGGACTCAGCATGTGGAATACCCGACAGACACGGGTTGTAGTCTCCGTTACCTTTACTGGTAGAAGTAGCAGATGGTCCAGGGCACTGGCCACAGGAGGTGTTAGGGGTTTGGAACCTGGAAGCAAGTTGGCGTCCTCCATATCTGGCAACTTCTGAGGCCTCCCAACTGCGCTGCTTTTGGCGGGTCTTGGCTGCCTGTAGCTATGCTGCGACCTTTTCCTCTCCTGTGTGCTGTCTCTGGCCTGTATGACAGGCAGCTTGAGTCCTTCTTGGGTTACTGTCCACTAGCTACTTCTCCCTGAGCTCTCTGGTACTGCTGTGTCTCCTTGGCCTCTTGGTGAGCGAGTGACTTAGTATCTCTCGTCCTCCGGTGTTGGCAGCTGGGCCTAGAGTCCCTCACAACCTCGGACTCTGGTGTCCCCTCCTCCTCCTTGGTACTGGGGCAAACCGGCACTGGCTCCACTCCCTAGACCTACTTCACTTCCTCAGACCTTCTCCTAGGGTCCCTCACGCTGGCTAGTCTACGTCCCGGGACTAACCTTACTCTGCTCCAGTCCACGGGACCTCTTCACAGTTCTCCTAGGAACTGAACTACCTAACCCTGCCCCCAGACCAGAATTTGTAGGAGGGGACCTCCCCTTCTGATCGGGTTTCCGAGCTCCCCCTTCTGGGCTGGCATTGGGAAGGTTTTGTGTGTGTGTGTGTGTGTGTGTGTGTGTGTGGGGGGGGGGGGGGGTTCACCTGGTGTGGGTACCCTCCCTTGCTTCCAAGCACAGCATTGTCCCCCGGGGAGACAATATTATTGTGGCAACTGGACCTTGAGGTGCCACACCTACACTGCTTACCGTCGGGTGGCCGGTCTCTGCAGGTCTGCTCTCTTCCTGCCTCACTGGTGCAATCACGCCCATGTGGGCATAAAACTTAAATTTAGGATTTCGCACCTCATTTAAAAGTCCCGCCTCCTTGTGATGACATGCTCTGCTTGCGTCATTTCCGGACCTGTTTAGTGTGAGAGATATTGGGTGTACCAGCTGGCTTTGGAATGCACACTGTGCATGCTTCGGAGCCAGTTTGTATGCAAGTACACCCACCGCACTGCACAGGTACGGTGACGTTGATTGCCTGATGGCAAAGAAAAGTAGCAGAGCTGAAGACCTGAATTACATCTGATTTTTTAATAAAGATGGAGTTCCTAAATGTATTTTGTATTTTATTTCTAAAAAAACGTTTCTCTGTATTGTGTTTTTTTATGTTTAGTAGAAATTCATGGTGGCCATGTCTAATTTGGCGTGACATCATGAATTTCGGCCTTAGTAACAGCTACAATACAAAGCTGGTATTAACTCCATTAATACCCAGAGTGCCACCCGCCACCAGGGCCGCTGGATGAGCCAGGTAAAGCGCCTGGAAATGACGCTACAAAGAATGCGCAATTTCCAAGGGTGGCTGTGGTTTTCAGTGTGGGAGCTCAGAAAGCTTGGGCCTTACTACGCTGAGAATCCTAGCCCCAGCTGTGGTTTTACCTGCCTGGCGATCAAATTATGGCTAGAGCCCACACATTTTTTTTTCATTATTTAAGTAATTTAAAAAAAATGGGTTTCTTTGTAATTTGATAGCCAGCCAAGATAAAACCAGGCACCTGGGGGTGGCAGCCCCATAGCTGTCCGCTTTATCTGTGTGGAGAAGCAAAAATGCCGTGGAGCGCTATGTCTTTTTTTTATTTATTATTTATTTATTTTTACATTACTATATGTGTAAAGGCACCGTCACACGCGGCAATATTTCTTGAAATTATGGACACATTGTTCCATTTGTACATGGCAACAAATGAGAACAATATGTCCATGATTTCACTGCAACCAGCAAATTGCCAGTGAAATTGCAAGCAATATTGCTGCGTGTGAAGGTACCTTATGGGGCCCAACAGCCAATCACAAATGCTGTCTCACAGAAAGAGTGTGACAAACTTGCTTCTTTCTCTGCCAAAATTGATTTGAGTATTGTGATAATCTGATCAATTCTGGCAGAGAAAGAAGCATAAGTTATATTACAAAGATGCTTATTTTTATGTGTACTATTGAGTTGTGAAATAAAAATTAATACAATAGTTAGGCTTTAATTGCTGTTGAATATACATAACAGCAAAGGTTTTGCTGTTTTGGAAAACCCCTATCCCAGGAGGCAGATTGTTCTTAAAAGACAAACAAAAAAAAAAAAACAACAACTTTGATTTAGTCCCTTCACCAGGTCTCGCTCTGAGTCTCCGCTGCTGCTCCAGGAGTCCACCTGGACAGATCTGCATAGAGTCAGCGAGCACAGTGGCTCTTACCGAGAACGTGGTAAGGTTGTAGTGCAGTCAACATGACAACAGCACTGCAGGATAATAAGTCACCAAGAGCAGCGACGGAGACTCGGCACAAGACAGCAAGGGTGATTAAGGCTACGTTCACACGTGGCGTATTTGGCCGCCTATTTTGCAGTGGCGCTTGTTTATGCACGAAAAAGCACAACTGCATTTAGACGCCGCACCTTTCACTGCGCGCTTTTCCTGAGGCCATTTTAACATGTAGCCTATGGGGGAAAAAGCGCAAAGAGTTGACATGGCAACTGATTTTGTGGGCGATTTTGCAGTGAAAGCGAGCGCACAAATACGTGGAAAATCATGGCATCTGCACACGTTTCAGCAAAAGCCATTTGCTGAAAGGTGTATTCAGCTTTCTTTTGCACTGCTTTTACGTGAGCTCTCGAAAGCGCTGCGTAAAAGCAGTGTGAACATACCTTCACCCCGAGCGATTCTTTGTTTTTTCCCTCCCCTTTTTCAAGAGCCATAACTATTTTATTTTTCCATCAATATAGGCATATGAGGGCTTGTTTTTTGCCGGACGAGTTGTACATTTAAATGAAATAATTTGATTTACCATGCAGTGTGCTGGAAAACAGGAAAATAAATTCCAATTTCCAATCGCAAAAAAAAGTGCAATTACACGATTTTTTTTTTTTTATTCATCATGTTCACTATATGGTAAAGCTGATGTGTCAGTTTGATGCCTCAGGTCAGTACGAGTTTGTACATGCCAAAAATGTATACTTGTATCTAACAGTGTGATTGCTTGCACTATGCTTCACCATCCCTCTCCACAGCACAAATGATATCTTTCTGCCAGCGACGCAGCTCAGACATTGCTGGGCAGGAAGTGATTCATGACCACATCCTGGGTCATCAGCTGACCTCGTGCTGTCATAGCAACGCATCGAGACCCTGTGATTGCATCCCGGGCCAGCAGTGCCATCGGGGGAACAGCACGATCCCCACTGCAGTGCTTTGGATCCAGCTGTCAGTGATTGACAGCACAATCCAAGGGGTTAACGGCGCCGATCGGATTGTTAATCCGATATGCAGTTAACTACACGTCGTTTGATCTGATCAGCTGATGCTTGGAGGATGTTGTGAACTTGCATCAAAGGGAGGCGGGCAAGGGCATACAATTGCTCATCAAGGGGTTAACTTTTTTGTGTGACATTACTCTCCAGTTTAACAGTATGAAAATTTAAAGTTTGAAAATTGCAACATTTTCACCAAATTTCCGTTTTGTTTTCTACAAATAAACGCAAAAATTATCGTCATGAATTTACCACTAACGAAGTCCAATATGTCACGGAAAAATAATCTCAGAATCAAAGGGATCCGTTAAAGCATTCCAGAGTTATTACCTCATAAAGTGACACTGGTCAAAATTGCAAAAAGTGGTCTGGTCATTAGGGTCAAAACAGGCCCGGGTGTGAAGGGGTTAAAACCACTAATCATTTTCCAAGTACCGTATATACTCGTGTATAAGCCGAGTTTTTCAGCACAAAAAATGTCCCCCCTCGGCTTATACACGGGTCATATACGGTACTTAGTGGTATACAGCCCCCTCCCCGTAGTATACAGGGCCCCCCCTTGCTTGTGGCAACCTGTAAAAGAAGATATCATCATACTTATCGTGCCGCCGCCGCCGCTCTGTCACCGTCACCGCGCTATTCCGGGTCTTCATGCTTCCTTCACCGACGCACAGGAAATGACGTCATTGTCTGTGCGCCGGAGAAGGAAGCTTGAAGACCCGGAATAGCGCGGTGATGGTGACAGAGCGGCGGCGGCGGCGACACGATAAGTATAATGATATCTTCTTTTACAGGTTGCCACAAGCAAGGGGGGGCCCTAAATACCACGGGGCGGGGGGCTGTATACCACTAGGTACCGCTGTATACAGCTGGGGCTGCTGTATACCCCTCTGGGGCTGCTGTATACTCCTCTGGGGCTGCTGTATACCCCTCTGGGGCTGCTGTATACCTCTGGGGCTGCTATATACCTCTGGGGCTGCTGTATACCCCTCTGGGGCTGCTGTATACCCCTCTGGGGCTGCTGTATACCCCTCTGGGGCTGCTGTATACCTCTGGGGCTGCTATATACCTCTGGGGCTGCTGTATACCCCTCTGGGGCTGCTGTATACCCTCTGGGGCTGCTGTATACCCCTCTGGGCTGCTGTATACCCCTCTGGGGCTGCTGTATACCTCTCTGGGGCTGCTGTATACCTCTCTGGGGCTGCTGTATACCCCTCTGGGGCTGCTGTATACCCCTCTGGGGCTGCTGTATACCCTCTGGGGCTGCTGTATACCTCTCTGGGGCTGCTGTATACCTCTCTGGGGCTGCTGTATACCCCTCTGGGGCTGCTGTATACCCCTCTGGGGCTGCTGTATACCCCTCTGGGGCTGCTGTATACCTATTGGGCTGCTATATACCTCTGGGGCTGCTGTATACAGCTCTGGGGCTGCTGTATACAGCTCTGGGGCTGCTGTATACCGCTCTGGGGCTGCTGTATACCGCTCTGGGGCTGCTGTATACTACCACTGGGGAGGCTGCTGTATACCACTGAGGGGGCCTGTATACCACACTGCTGGGGGCTGTATACCTGTGCTGGGTTCCACCCTCGGCTTATACACGAGTCAATAGGTTTTCCCAGGTTTTGGGGGCAAAAGTAGGGGGGTCGGCTTATACACGGGTCGGCTTATACACGAGTATATACAGTACTTCCCCATGAAAAAAACCAAAAACCTTATACTCGCCTCTGGTGCTGGCGTGGTTCTGGGGATGTCAGAATGCGTGTTCTTGCTGCTCACATGACATTGTTATGACACACAAACCCTGCGACCAGTCACCACTAGCATCCTTCTTTACGCCTTCAGGAACTAGCACTGAACAGTAAGTGAGTGGCACCTGCAGCGTTTACTTCATGTTATTTACTTAACCGTCTGGAGACTGGGAGAAGGAAGCTGGTACTGATTGGTCGTGGGGCTCTCATGTCATAACATTGTCATATGGGGTGGGCCTCGGAAATGTGAATTTTGACATTTCTAGAATTGTACCGGCAGTGAAGGCGAGTATAGGCTTTTTTTTATTTTTTGGGGGTGTACTTGGGAAATGAAAAGTGGTTTACGAAGTAGTGGACAATCTGTTTAAATTACCGATGAGTGTTGCTCAATTGCAACCAGTCAGGTTTTTATCGGACTCCTCAGCACAGTGCATCATGTAATCCCAAGACATTTATTTGACAGTCACACCATTGAATGACCCATAGAGCGAACCTTTTCTAGGCTCCTAGTAACAAATTGTATGTTTTTCCTCTTGTAAACACCTGCAGCATTTAGCTTCTTATTTTAAGCTGCAGTGACTGTGTCTTATCTGTGATGCATCCCCTATAATATAAAAGAGGCAGATCATTTCTTAGACATTGTAGCAGACGCAGCATAAACAACAATTTGAACAAAGCAAATTGTACTCTCACAGATAAATCTGCACAAAGCAAAGTGTCCATTTATTATACAAAAGGGAGTGAAAACTTAGTTTCTGTTGCACTGTAGTCAATTTCTTCCTGGCTGATTAATCATATGTGTACAAGACTTTTCCATTAAATAACCAAAACATGAAAACTATAGCAACACATTTATTTATGCAACTGCCACACACACAAACCATTAGAAATTGTTGATGAACTTGCCTCCACCAGTTCCCTGGTGCCTTAACTGCTAGATCTGAATATGTTCTAAGAGCTGTGGTCAGTGTAAACATTTGTTAAAAGTAGGTCTCCCCTGTCACTAAACATAGGCATTCATACTTCAGAGTGGGTCTGTCCTGAAAGTATGGTACCTTAGAGAAGTACATATCGTGTAAATTATCCTGCCAAAAATGCAATATATAAAATTGGTGGTATAGAAATGCTTGTGAAGCACAATCTTCCCTACCCGAGTCAGAAGTTAAAAAGAAAGTAGGGAGCAATGGAGGTAAGCGCTATATATTAGCACTGGAATTAAGAACATGGCTGGCTTTACTAAGTGCAAGTGGTGCTGTAGCACAGGGTGATACCTGGCACGCTTGTGGGGGGCACCTCAAGGAGTAATGCTGGTTTCACACTGCAGTTTTTACCCTGATCATGTTCAATCAGGTTTGTGTGCCAAAACCAGGAGAGGAACCAGGAAAGGAACTTGCAGAGAAAAACTATCATTGAAAGATTGACACCTGTTCTGAGTTTTGGAGACACTCCTGTTTTTGACACACAAACCTGATCAAACTTGATCAGGGAAAGAAACTGCACTGTGAAACCAGCCTAAGAAAATTAAATTCACTTGCTGCTTCCAGTGACAGTCCAAGCACAGCATGTGTACTGTCACCACCGGGGTATCATGTGAGGAGCAGAGACGGTGAAAGTAAGGCCTCTTTCACATGCCGGAGGCACGGACATACGGAGACACATTATGCTCCATTGCTCCTTTGACACATTCGTTTTTATGCACAGATAGAGTCTCCCTATGGAGTAGACACGTGTCCATATGCTCCACACGAAGACATGTCTTTTTTTTTTTGGCCGGCATCATGGACCCATTCAGATCATTGGGTCTGTGCCAAAAACGTCCTGCACAGGGATAGCATCCGTGTAACTTCCGTGTGCACTGACATGAGCCAAGAGTTTATAGTTTAAAAATTTCATACTCGCCTGTCTTCATAGCTTAAGAATTTCATACTCGCCTGACTCTAGCGCTGCCTGTTCCTCTCACTTCTGGGGCCACTCATTAGTCTCATTAAATATTCACTGAAGTGTGAGTTGCAGCAGCCTCCATAGAGAGAGGGACTGTCACCGTTTGAAACAAGTGAGAATATAATTACATGCTGTCCTATCCGGATGTCACACAGAGAGCACACACATGAACCCACCATGTGTGACACACGGCCCCCCAAAAACTGCCTCTCACACGTGCATGTTTGGCATGGATGTGTGAAAGAGGCCTCAATCGTTGTCTTCTGCGACTCCTCTCCCTCCTCCTGAAGTATGGAAGCCAATGCCGACAATCAGTGCTGTGATTGAAGAGCAGCCAAGTATAGTTGCACCTACTCCAATCCATGAGCTCTATTTTCCATTCCTGCCTCTTATTCTACAAATTGCAGAGAGGTGTGTTGAAGCGGAATATCTCCTTGTGCTCTGCTCCTGTTGGAAGACGCCGCTGAGCCTGTGACTGTCTTCAGGGCAGATGCCCTAGTCAGACATAAATCATTCCCTGAACCAGGATCCATTCTATTTCAGCGGAGTGAGTACAAGGGGCAGTGTGATGTGGGGCTGCTAGATAAGTCTTCAACAAAAAAATCTGTGCTGCTGGTACTAATGTGTGTATGATTGTATTACTGGACCTGTGGGCATAATTTTCCTGCAAGGGCTGTTGAGTGTACAAATCACCACAGATCTACTATATAATTGCCTAATGTTCTCTGTCTGTCACGGAAATCGCGTGCCAGGGCGCTCATTGGTAGTCACCAGCGGCGGCCACCAATGAGCGAGGAATATGCAAAACAGCCGTGCACATTCAAAATTCGCGCCAAGCTGAAACCCGGCAACAGCGGCGCATTGGTGCCACTGTAGCCGGGATACACGCGTCCGGCTGTGCGGGCTGCAGCCACCGTTGAGAGATCCTGCTGATCTCCCAACGGTGGCCGCAGCCTGCGCGAGCCAGCCGGGAGATGACTGGCGTCAGCAGCGGTAGTGCCCCGCGCGGCATTCAAACCGTGCGCCAAGCCGTGGTACTTTTCTGATTGGTCGCCGCGGCGACCAATCAGAGTAGTAGCGCTGCTTGGCGCGCAGTTTGAATGCCTCGTCTCTCATTGGTCGCCGCAGACAACCAATCTAAGGAGCGGCGTGCGTCCAAGGCGCCATATTTAAATACTTCAATATGCGCCTTGGCGCACTTTTCAATATGGCCTTGGGCGCGCCGCTCCTCTCATTGGTCGGCGCACACCAATCAGAATAGCTGCGCACACCATATTTGAGATATAATGTGCTCGTGTATTTCAAATATGGCGCGCTGCTTTCTGATTCCCTTTAAGCATAAACTTATAATTGATTAAATCTTCGGCCAGATTGAATTTTATCCACAGAGGTTCAGCGCACCTGGAGCACTGCGGGAGAAGACGTGTTTGCAGCATGTGCCAAGGCTGCCGCTGTCTTCCTAATTTCTCTGTGTGTAGGTGTCACACTTGGTGTAGGGAGACACCCAGCGCAGGTCGATGGAGGGGGAAAGAGTCCCTGATGCTAATGGCAAGGGGAAGATGGTGACCCCTAGACCTAGATAAACTAGCGCTGACACTTGGCTCCCCTAACGACCCTATACAGTCTTCGCAACTGTCGCCAAACCGGTTACCTGGCCCTGTTATACCTGAACTAAGACTACACAGGGATCAGAGCAGGTGAATACTAGTCAATTCGGCTAACTACTAAAAAAAACACACCAAGGAAACAAACAAAGAGGGAAGGGAGAAACACCTTATGAAGATCCAAACAGCAATCCAACAGAAAAGCAACCTCTAACACCTGACAATCTATCACCAGTAGTGCTTCCTGGCAGTCAAGGGGTATAAATATAGAAATTGGTCGCGCCACGCTGCTTTATGTTTTATATCCACCCTCTGATAAGTCACCGTTACACTCACCTTTTCCTGTTGTGCTGTCCGCACAACAGGGGATCTCACGTAGTGAGGGCACGGGGTCTCTCTCTGGACGGTGTGGATTTCTTTCCCTTTTTCCTCGGTGTCCGCCTGTGTAATTGCACGTGATCTGTCACGTGTTTTCCTCTCCTCTGTTAGACTTGTCTTCTCCTCCGGAGCTGCTCCACCGCTCTCCCTATAGGGAGATGAATATGCAGGCATTGGAATAAAACGATGTTTGGGTGAGCGCTGGGATATGAAGACAGCTACACTTCAACAAGTATTTTACCTGTAAGTTTATTGTTCAAATCACACTAGGTCCTCTCCCACAACATGTTTCGTCGCTCAGGGCTCAGGGCGATCCACTTGAGGAACACGCCCTGAGCGTCAAAACATGTTGTGGGAGAGGACCTAGTGTGATTTGAACAATAAACTTACAGGTAAAATACTTGTTGAAGTGTAGCTGTCTTCATATCCCAGCGCTCACCCAAACATCGTTTTATTCCAAGGGGTATAAATAGACAGCTGAAGTTAAGAGATCAGCTGGGTCCTAGTGACCTTCAGCTCTCGCTAAGAGAGATATGCCTCTTAAAGGGACATAGACATATTTTAGTATTTTCTGGTCATCATAATGGGAGACCCAGACAATGGGGTTTAGGGCACTGCCCTCCGGAGGTCACACTAGGTACTACAAGTTTGTAGACACCGCCTCCTCCGCTTATAAACCCCTACCGCAGGGAACATCCTCAGTTTTAAACTTAGTGTGCTCGGAGGATCACGCTTTGCTTGCACTTCACTGCATTCTCACAGCTTACGTGATGGCGTCTGAAGACAAGGTAAAATGGTTCCAGTCGGGACCTGCGACAGCCTCCCCGCTCACCCTTGTGGAACACGCAGGTGGAGGTACCGGAGGGCCTTGGGCCTGGACACTTTGTGTCCTCCCGGTACGCTGTCGCGCTCCTCTCCATCCCTCTCCGGGGGGCTCTGGAGAGTGGGAGATGGGAGCCTTGCACAGCTCCGCTCCGTCCGAGGCCTCCCTAAATGGTGCTTACAGACCGGACTGGAGCCAGCCCAGTCCAAGGCCTCCCTAAATGGTGCTTACACTCCGGACTGGTGCTGAACCCCCGTCCGAGGCCTCCCTAAATGGTGCTTACAGACCAGACCGGCACTGAGGCACTCGGTGTCTCCTGTGTGCCTGGGGGTAGTGTCTGTCACTTTATGTGGCCTGACACTCAGACCGCGCGTTACCCTCGGGTCCGCGGATCTGCGGGTGTACCCTGTGCTGGGGTCACCCTGGCTGACCGCCCTGTGTGTCGCAGGGGCTGAGGCTGTAGGCTGCGGATGTTTGTTTGTACATGCAGTCTGTGTATAGTATTTTACACTATTCCCGCGCTGCGGGCTCCGGCACCTTCATGCTGAGGCTGCTTGGAGGATGGGAAGCAGCCCGTGCGGTGACGTCATCGATGGGCGTGTGTGTGTGTTTCCCGCGTGTTTTCGGCGCCGCCCACAGTTTCACTGTCGGCGGCCATCTTTACCCTCACTTCCCGGCTGGGATCTGTATGCAGCGTGCGCCTGCACTCCAGGGAGACCGGAAACCGTCGCGGAGGTCACACACACACACCGCTTCCTCATACCGCTTTACTGCGGTCGGTAAGCCACCGGGACTCCCGGTTTTTTGTCTGCAATTTGGCTTATTTTCCCCTACTGTGGCGATGTCCTCAGCTGGGAAGCGTGCTGCTAGGGCGGCAGAGACCACCATTACCTGTGCTACATGCAATGGAACACTGGTGGAGGGGTCCTGCAATAACTGCGGACGCCCAGAGGCCCGGACTGACACTGCTGAGTCAGCAGCTCCGGTGCTGTACCCTGAGGTTCAGGTGATCTCAGGGCCATGGGAGACTCAGAATAAGATCAATGAATCTCTGTTGTCCCAGCTGTCCTCCATGTCGCAATCCCTGGAGGCACTTAATAGGAGGCTGGATAGCCCAGCTACTCCGTCCAGTTACCCCCGGGTGTCTCCCTCTTCTGCTGTGAGACCCCTTAAGCGGGCTCGTCGTGAGGAGTCACCCGAGCTCCAGGCTCTCTCTGAGGAGGAGCGTTCCTCTGATGGTGAGGACGATGATGGGGGTTCAAATTTCGGGTCTGTGTCTGTATCTGAACCACCAGACGGGGTGGAGGATCTGGTGTCCTCTATCAACGAGACTTTACGTCTCGTGACACCCCCTGAGGAGGTGACGGTGCACCCAAGGAGGTCTATCAATGGCTGCGGCCAGAGGCTAGACCAAGTGGCTCCTTCATGGACCACACGAATTTTGGAAGGGTGGTTAGAGCCCCCAGGTTACATCCTGGACGGCGTTATGTCCGTAAACCCAAGGACAATCGCTTCCCCTTCCCCCAGGAGGTGCTTCAGGAGTGGTCGCAGTCCCCGAAGGTGGACGCTTCCATGACCAGGATTGCTGCACGCTCCCTTTTCTCTGCCTCTGACAGCTCCTCGCTGAAGGATGCGACGGATAGACAGGTTGAGCAACTCGCCAAGTCTTCCTATGAGGCTGTGGGGTCTTCCCTTGCCCCTAATTTTGCCACGGTCTGGACCTTGCAAGCGATTACTACGTGCTTGGATGGTATCTCTGACCTGGCAAGATCCAGTCCAGAGGTCCTGGCACTTACCGAGAGGGCAAGGGCCTATGCGGACTACGCCAGGACGGCGACTCTGGAAACTGCCACTCGCTCAGCTGTGGCTTCGGCCAATGCTATAGCGATCCGCAGATTGTTGTGGCTGCGTCTTTGGGACTCAGATACCACATCCAAGAAGATTTTGCAGAATCTTCCGTTCGCTGGTGACAGGCGTTTTGGCACCGAACTGGACAAGCTGATAAAGGATTCTGCTGAGTCTAAGATACCGCAGAATAAGCCTAAGCCACGGTATACCGTTAAAAGGAACCCAAAACAGTGGTCCTTTCGTTCCAGCTCACAGTCATCAGCACCGTCCGCTCGCACGGACCGATGGGGAAAGCCCGCCTCTCAGTGGCGCTCTAAGAGTCGTCCAAAGAAGCCGGCGGGGGCGGCAGCGGCCACCCCCAAACCCGCCTCTGCATGACTCGCTCTCCCTTCCTACCTCCCCACAGGTGGGGGGCCGCTTGTCTCGCTTTCAGGACAAATGGCTACTTCACGTTCAAGATCAGTGGGTTCGAGACGTGGTCTCGCGAGGTTACAGGATAGAGCTGACGTCAAAACCGATATCCCGGTTCCATCGGTCGGTCCCATCGCCAGAAAAGGCTCAGGCTTTTTACCTGGTGTTGGAGGGTCTCCGCAGAGACGGAGTGGTGATACCGGTGCCTTCCGGAGAGAGGTTCAGGGGTTTTTACTCCAACCTCTTTATCGTCCCGAAGAAGGACGGATCCTTCCGCCCGGTGCTGGACCTGAAGTTGTTCAACCATCACGTGTTGGTTCGGAAGTTCCGCATGGAATCACTGCGCTCCGTGATCGCGGCTGTATCACAGGGAGACTTCCTGGCGTCCATAGATATCAGAGACGCTTACCTTCACGTGCCCATTGCACCAGCTCATCAGCGCTGGCTGAGATTCGCAGTGGGGGAGGAACACTTCCAATTTGTGGCGCTGCCGTTCGGGCTGGCCTCGGCACCGCGGGTGTTCACAAAGGTGATGGCCTCTATGATGGCTCTCCTGCACGTGCAGGGACATGCCGTCATTCCCTATTTAGACGACCTACTGGTCAGGGCGCCATCAGAACACCTTTGTCAAGAAAGCCTGGATGTGACCATGCGGTCTCTGGAACAGTTCGGTTGGCTCCTCAATATTCAGAAGTCAACGCTAGTTCCGACCCAGTCTTTGACATATTTGGGCATGGACTTCAACACCGCCTCAGCCCTGGTGTCTCTGCCACGAGTCAAACAGATGGCGATCCAATCAGGAGTGCAAGCAGTCCTCCTGTCACCACAATCATCCCTACGGGTGTTGATGATGCTGGTGGGGCGCATGGTGGCAGCAATAGAGGCGGTGCCTTTTGCACAATTTCGCCTCCGTCCTCTCCAGCTGGAGATCCTCCGCAGGTGGGACAAAAGGTCGATTTCTCTGAATCGGCTGGTGACCCTTTCCCAACCGACCAGAGATTCCCTGCAGTGGTGGTTACAGTCACACCACTTGTCTCGGGGCCGGTCCTTCATCAAACCGTCATGGTTAGTGGTGACCACCGACGCCAGTCTGAAGGGCTGGGGAGCGGTGTTCTTACACCACAGGGCCCAAGGCCTCTGGACTCGGTCGGAGTCGGCGTTGCAGATCAACGTGCTGGAGATCAAGGCGGTCTATCTGGCACTCCTGGCGTTTCAGAGATTCCTCTCAGGACAACCCATTCGGGTTCAGTCCGACAATGCGACGGCCGTCGCTTATATAAATCATCAAGGAGGAACCAGGAGTGCAGAGGCTCTGGCCGAAGTCCACCGTATCCTATCCTGGGCGGAGGACAACAACTGCCTGATCTCCGCAGTTCACATCCCAGGGGTCGAAAACTGGGAGGCCGACTATCTGAGCCGGCAGGGGATGGACGCCGGAGAGTGGTCTCTTCATCCAGACGTCTTCCAGGACATCTGCAGCAGATGGGGCACTCCGGACGTGGATCTGATGGCCTCACGGCTGAATCATCAGGTGCCGCAATACATGGCGAGGTCATGGGATCCCCAATCTCTGGGAGCGGATGCTCTGGTCCTGACTTGGTCCAGATTTCATCTGCCGTATGTGTTCCCGCCTCTGGCTCTGATTCCCAGGGTGCTGTGGAAAATCAGGTCGGAGTGCAGGGTCGCCATTCTAGTGGCTCCAGATTGGCCCAGGAGGTCCTGGTATCCGGACCTGTGGCAACTGTCAGGCGGACACAGTGGGCTCTTCCAGACCGCGCAGATTTACTCGCGCAAGGCCCATTCTTCCACCTCAATTCCAAGGCCCTCAGATTGACTGCATGGCTCTTGAGGCCTGGCTGCTGACATCCAGGGGTTTTTCCCCTACGGTGGTTGCCACTATGAATCGGGCTAGGAAGCCAGTCTCAAGGAAGATGTACCACAGGACGTGGAAAATCTTTTTTACTTGGTGTGCCTCTGGTGGACGGTCTCCGTGGCCCTTGTCCATCCCGACGTTGTTGGCTTTCCTACAGTCGGGTTTGGAATTAGGATTATCCCTTGGCTCCTTGAAAGGTCAAGTCTCAGCACTTTCAGTGCTGTTTGACAGGCGATTGGCGCTCCTCCCGAAGGTCCGTCAATTTCTGCAGGGGGTGTCACGGATGGTTCCGCCCTACAAGAGACCTCTGGACCCTTGGGACCTCAACATGGTCCTGGCGGCATTACAGAGACCACCGTTTGAGCCGCTGAGAGATGTTTCTCTATCTCGCCTGTCTCAGAAAGTGGCCTTTCTGGTGGCAATCACGTCTCTGAGAAGGGTCTCAGAATTGGCTGCACTTTCGTGCAAGTCGCCTTTTCTGGTGGTTCACCAAGACAAGGTGGTGTTGCGTCCTCGGCCAGAATTCTTGCCGAAGGTGGTTTCAACTTTTCACCTGAACCAGGAGATTGTTCTCCCATCATTTTGCCCTGCTCCCGTTCATCAGGTTGAACGCGACCTCCATACTCTGGATCTCGTGAGAGCGGTACGCATTTATGTGTCCAGGACCGCCTCCTTTAGGAGTTCGGATTCCTTATTTGTTCTTACGACAGGTCGCTGTAAGGGGTCCGCGGCATCAAAGTCGACATTGGCCAGATGGATTAAGGCTTCCATTCAAGAAGCTTACCGGGCTTCTGGTTTGCCTCTCCCGGTGGGATTGAAGGCTCACTCTACCAGAGCTGTAGGTGCCTCCTGGGCCTTGCGACATCGAGCGTCTGCTCTACAGGTGTGTCAGGCGGCCACTTGGTCTAGCCTGCACACTTTCTCTAAGCACTATATGGTGCATGCCCATGCCTCTGCGGATGCAAGTTTGGGCAGGCGGGTTCTCCAGGCGGCGGTTGCCCACCTTTAAAGGGAACCATGTGTTATCCGTCTTGTTGAGGAACTCTTCCCGCCCTGGGGTATTGCTTTAGGACATCCCCATTGTCTGGGTCTCCCATTATGATGACCAGAAAAAAGAGAATTTTGTTTACGTACCGTAAATTCTTTTTTCTTTAATCATCAATGGGAGACCCAGCACCCACCCAGTTGTTCCGTTGCATGTTTTGCATTTGTTCTGTTCTCTGTTGAGACAGTGTTTGCCGGGTTGTTGAACCGTCTGTGCACGGCATTCGTCCCGATGTTTCGGGTGTGGTTTATTTCCTCCTCGCAGCTTATGGACCAAACTGAGGATGTTCCCTGCGGTAGGGGTTTATAAGCGGAGGAGGCGGTGTCTACAAACTTGTAGTACCTAGTGTGACCTCCGGAGGGCAGTGCCCT
Source organism: Allobates femoralis (assembly GCA_033576535.1). Taxonomy (NCBI): domain Eukaryota; kingdom Metazoa; phylum Chordata; class Amphibia; order Anura; family Aromobatidae; genus Allobates; species Allobates femoralis. The sequence continues at coordinate 121,016,938 of JARQOC010000010.1, read as the reverse complement.
AAACCCCATTGTCTGGGTCTCCCATTGATGATTAAAGAAAAAAGAATTTACGGTACGTAAACAAAATTCTCTTTTTTGGCTGTTTGGGCAGATGCTGCGACCTTCTGCAAGTGGCCTCTACAGCCTCATCCGTGTCTCCTGACACACCGGTGACAGTAGGAGGTTCAGCTTCATCTAGGGCATTTTGTAATGTTTCATTATAATGTTTCAGAGCAGAATCAGGACTAGAGATGAGCAAAACTTTTTTTTTTTTGTTAAATATCTTTTTTATTAAACGTAGCATAAATCACAGACAACACAGTAATGTAACATTACTAAATTACACAGTTTACATTTTCAATTCAATATAAAAGGCAAGAAAAATTAAAAGAATAGTGGAAGATCCTCCCACAGGTCTGAAAATATAACACTCCATAGAAATCAACAGGCTAAAAGCCCTAGAGACCTTGCACGGCGATCTCTCCTAATGAACATAAATTTCTACCCCCATAACATGTGGAGGACAACATATCACTATTAAAAAATTCAAGTATGTTAATAACACGATGTCTATGGAATGAGCAAAACTTTTAAGATTTGGGTGGGGCAGTGGCAGTTTCCAAATTAATTTTAATTATACTACATCCAAAAACTGTGCTTTTAAGCCCAGTTCAAGCCGATCAAACCTTGCACATGACTCACACTGCGTCAAGCTTCAACACACGAGCACTAGCGATGCCCGCTCCAGTGCTTTGCAAACGTAAAGCACCCGAACTTCAAACTTGAAACAGGTTTGTTCAACACCAAGAAGTTTGGTGACCCAAACCGAACATCAAAAGGTTCCCTTATCTCTAGTCAGGACATAAGAAGGAGGAGAGTGGGGCCTATGATGACTGCAAATTCTTTGCAAGTTTTCGTATATTACCCATACATTCCTATAAGTGTGCTACGTGGGGGCGTTCATAGCGAATTGACAGTTTTTGTCAGAGACTGAAAGCAGATTGTGGTCAGAGAGGAGTTGGTAAAATCAAGCTAGATTAATAGCAAAAGTAAAAAGATATTTGATGCAGGCAGGTCAGCTAATTTATATGGCGTAGATACACTGTTTCGATGAAAAAAAAATCTAATCAAAGCCTATCATTGTTCCACATCTCTGTGTGAGTGGCATGGGAGCCAAAATGCTAACGACATGTTCCCTTTTAGTTGAAACCTATGTAGTTGGTTCTTTTATTGCACTTTGCACCGAATCAGTGACTTTATACAGAAGCCTGGAATAGATTGAAGGTTTTTTTTTTAACTTTCCACTATCTACGATACATATACATTTCTCGCTGACATTAGCTGCTTTCAAATGAATGCCAAACTCACAGACAAATGTAAAATCAAGGACTAATGTGCGCTGTTATCATTATTATAAGGGCATAGAAAATGGGATCTCATGATTTTCATCCACTAGCTGTATAAAACATATTTGTGCATCATCTTGGGGCACACACAAATGTCATGTGTTAACAATTGTTAGGCTAAGAACACTGTGATGTATTATTTTTCAGTCTGTGGGGAACTATTCACAAAAAGAGACAGAAGAGCTATGTGAGCTGGGAGCAGATAAATCAGCGTGGTAGTCACAGAGCATGTGTCTCATGTTTATACAAGGACATGGAGCAGACATTAGAACAAAATCAGTGTACATTGGTCAGTCCAGGGAACAGAAATTACATTGGACTTAGCCCCTAACTGCTTGAGAAGTACTTTTACTACGGTAGTATGTCAGACCTAGTTGTTTAAGGCTTTTTATTAAGAAAATAAGTCTGGTCATGTTACGTACTTTAGAGACTAGTCTTAATTGTATAGCAGCATTGTGACACTATTTTTCCAGAAACCGATTTGCTTATTTTAGGTGTTTACCACCAACGACATTGCAGTCGATTTGCTTTTGGTCTTCGGTGCCATGTGACCATCACACATGGTAGTTTATAGATGGATGTGGCTTGTTGCTTTGGCTACTTGTAATTTTATCTTTAGCGCTACCTTTAGATGCCATTGTTATCCATCATGTGGAGAGGAAAAGTACTCGCAGGGTTATTCTCTTCACTAGAGATGAGTGAACCTGTTTGGGGCTTGCATTCAAGTGCTTGATGTGTCCTAAGTGATGGAGCTGGCAGCGCTGTGCTCCGGTATGCTTGCTGACCGGCCCATTGTGGGCCACGTGCAGTAGTTGATCGGCGCGCACTGGGGCTGAAATCCTACTTTTTGGCAGTAGTGTGATGGGCAAAATAAAAATAGAAAAATCCCCATCCTCCTGCCCCTGGAAGTGATTCACTAATGGCTGCGGGCATTTTGCGTACAACCTATCAGTAACTTCCAGTGACATTCGGGTCAAATTTTGTGATCTGAACAGCACTATGTTCGCTCATCTCTACTTATAACAAGCAATTTGCTGCTCATTAAAAATTGCAGCCGTTCTTAAGAAACAGATGGGACTGCAAGTATGTAAATCACTAACTTGTGCTCACGTGACAACTGTTTGAATTGGCTACCAGAGCCAAATCCTAACAGTGTGCATATTATACACTGTTTTATTTAAGCAAGTTGCACTGCTTTTTGAAAGATTGCCCTAAGGTGGAAACATCTTTTACCTATCACATACCCTTCAGCTCCTTGGTGTAATCTTGTGAATGCTAGTAAGAAGAAAAAATTCCAGAATCCCAGGTAATCTTCCAAGTAAAAGCGATTTTATTCCAAATTCATATTCAAATGCCAGCTTTAAAAGTAGCATCAGACCAGTTAGGGTCCGACCTGACGTACTTCGGACATAAAATGTCCTTACTCATAGACTGCCTTCACATTTGCGGACCCCTCCGCAGCGTTCTGCGGAGGGGATCCGCAATGTGAGCACAGCACCGCAAGCCCCTATCTTTATAATGGGAGCGCACGGTGCTGCGCTTGACAGCGCATGACCGTGCGCACCTATTCACTGCCATATGTGATCTGTGCGCAGGCGGATGCCTGCGCACAAATCACCCAGCCTCATCCGCACCAGAAATGCAACATGTCGCGTTCGTGGTGCGGACGAGACTGGGTGATCTGTGCGCAGGCATCCACCTGCGCACAGATCATATATGGCAGTGAATGGGTGCGCACGGTCATGGCTGTCAAGCGCAGCACCGTGCGCTCCCATTATAAAGATAGGGGCTTGCGGTGCTGCGCTCACATTGCAGATCCCCTCCGTAGAACGCTGCGGAGGGGTCCGCAAATGTGAAGGCAGCCATATACAGTACAGACGAAAAGTTTGGACACACCTTCTCATTCAAAGAGTTTTCTTTATTTTCATTACTTTGAAAATTGTTTATTCACACTGAAGGCATCAAAACTATGAATTAGCACATGTGGAATTATATGCTTAACAAAAAAGTGTGAAACAACTGAAAATATGTCTTATATTCTATGTTTCTTCAAAGTAGCAACTTTTTACTTTGATTACTGCTTTGCACACTCTTGGCATTCTCTGGATGAGCTTCAAGAGGTAGTCACCGGAAATGGTCTTCTAACAGTCTTGAAGGAGTTTCCAGAGATGCTTAGCACTTGTTGGCCCTTTTGCCTTCAATCTGCGGTCCAGCTCATCCCAAACCATTTCGATTGGGTTCAGGTCTTGTGACTGTGGAGGCCAGTTCATCTGGCATAGCACCCCATCAACATCACACCTTCTCCTCCATGCTTCACGGTGGGAACCAGGCATGTAGAGTACATCTGTTCACCTTTTCTGCGTCGCACAAAGACACGATGGTTGGAACCAAAGATCTCAAATTTGGACTCCTCAGACCAAAGCAGAGATTTTCACTTGTCTAATGTCCATTCCATGTGTTCTTTAGCCCAAACAAGTCTCTTCTGCTTGTTGCCTGTCCTTAGCAGTGGTTTCCTAGCAGCTATTTTTCCTTGAAGGCCTGCTGCACAGTCTCCTCCTATAGAGATGTGTCTGCTGCTAGAACTCTGTGTGGCAATGACCTGGTCTCTAATCTGTGCTGCTGTTAACCTGCGATTTCTGTGGCTGGTGACTCGGATGAACTTATCCTCCGCAGCAGAGGTGACTCTTGGTCTTCCTTTCCTGGGGCGGTCCTCATGTGAGCCAGTTTCTTTGTAGCGCTTGATGATTTTTGCAACTGCACTTTCAAAATTTTCCCAAGTTTTTGGACTCACTGACCTTTATTTCTTAAAGGGATCCTGAACTCTAAATATGAGCCCCCAGGCTCTTTTAACCTGTCCCTGCACCATGGTAATCCATTCCTAGCCATCCCTTTGTGTTACTTATGCGCTATTTGAAAGTTTATAAAAGTTATTTTTTTACCTGTGGATCTGCAGCTTCTCATTATATGTGGCTGTCTTTTGTGCTTCTCCCCACCGCCGGCGTGTTAATTATGCACGCCCATATGGGCATGCATAATTAACACTTCGCGTGCATAATTTACACTTCGGCGTCGGGGAAAGCACAAAAGACCGCCTTTTGCGGCTTCACATATAATGAGAAGCTGCAGATCCTCAGGTAAAAAAATAACTTTTATAAACTTTCAAATAGCGCATAAGTAACACAAAGGGATGGCTAGGAATGGATTACCATGGTGCAGGGACAGGTTAAAAGAGCCTGGGGGCTCATTTTTAGAGTTTAGGATCCCTTTAAAGTAATGATGGACACTAATTTTTCTTTACTTAGCTGCTTTTTTTTTGCCATAATACAAATTCTATTCAGTAGGACTATCAGCTGTGTGTCCACCAGACTTCTGCACAACACAACTGATGGTCCCAACCCCATTTATAAGGCAAGAAATCCCACTTAGGCTGGCTTCACACTGCATTTTTGAGGCATCCGAGTGTATCCGTTGCAAAACGGATACACTCAGATCCAAAATTGGATCCCATGTATCCCTATGGGGCTGGGATCGGATCAGATGTGTGCCTTTTGCCATCTGATTTTGGCACCATCCTGTCCGATTTAAGCACGGACACAAAATCGTAGCCTTCTGTGATTTTGTGTCCAAGAATGAAATCGGACAGCATCGGATCCCAGGCCGAGTCGAGCCCCGATGACATTGGAGCCTATGGATATCGGATCCGAGTTGACCTCGGTTCCGATGTTGGCTCCGTGGTCCCCGTCCTCCCTGGTCCTGCCTCCCTGTATCTTTCTCCCCTCCACTTCTTTATCCTGTCCCCCGCTATTCTATGCTGTCCCCCAGCTATTCTAACCTCTTCCCTGTCTTATTCCCTATCCTTTTCCCTATTCTATTCCCTCTGTTTGTTAATAAAAATTTAAAAAACCCTCCATGAGAATACATTACCTTCCGCCGCCTCCAGGGACTCTCACCATCTGTGTAGACGGACCTCTGATGATGTCAGAGAGCCGATCAGCTGACGTGTCAGGTGACCGGCTCTGTGACATCATCACAGGTCCTTCAGCCACCAGATGGAGACTGTCGCATGAAACTGTCGGAAGGTAATGTATCCTCGGGAGGATTTTTTTTATTTTTTACATACTCGAGGGGGAGAGGACAGGGGGGAGAACAGGGGGGGAGGATAGAGGAGTGGGAGAGCAGAGATAGAAGAGGGACAGATAGGGACAGACAGGGACAGATAGAGAATAAGCAGGGACAGGCAGGGAGAACAGGATCCACACGGATCCTGCATAGAATCGGATCGGATGGCTATTTGCCATCTGATTGCAGGGATCCGTGTGGGTCCGTGGCTGTCCGTGGGGATCCTGACAACACAATGATCCCCACGGACAGCCCAAAAACGAAATGTGAAGGTAGCCTTATTAAACCTGACAGGGCACACCTGTGAAGTGAAAACCATTTCCGGTGACTACCTCTTGAAGGTCATCAAGAGAATGCAAAGAGTGTGCAAAGCAGTAATCTAAGCAAAACGTGGCTACTGTGAAGAACCTAGAATATAAGACATATTTTCAGTGTTTCACACTTTTTGTTAAGTATATAATTCCACATGTGTTAATTCATAGTTTGGATACCTTCAATGTGAATCTACAATTTTCATAGTCATGAAAATACAGAAAAATCTTTGAATGAGGTGTGTCCAAACGTTTGGTCTGTACTGTACATACTCATGCAACTGGTTACACACATTTAAAAACATATTAAATCACCCCACACCCAATTACCATAAATCGTTAATTACCTTAGACCAAGATTAATCCCTCAGTGTAATTTATTCAAAATATATATTGGAGATGAGTTTAGAGGATGCAATATAATAACTTCAATAATTTCAAGGATTGCACAATAGGTATCATAGAATCCATTATAGTATTTAGTATTACATATACCGTATATACTCGTGTATAAGCCGACCCGTGTATAAGCCGACCCCCCTACTTTTGCCCCCAAAAACAGGGAAAACCTATTGACTCGTGTATAAGCCTAGGGTGGACAATGCAGCAGCTACCGGTACTGAAAAATTTAAAAAATGAAAATAGATACGAATAAAATGTTGAACTTTTATTTTAAATAGAAACAGTAAACTACCAATGCAGCAGACCACTGTCCTGTTATAAAGCCCCCTATCACTGGTATATAGCCCACCATCCCTGTATATAGCAGCCATAACTAGTATACAGTTGCCGCCAGCAGGGGTAATACAGGCCCCCCAGCAGGGGTAATACAGGCCCCTCACAGGGGTAATGCATACAGGCCCCCCACAGGGGTAATACAGGCCCCCCACAGGGGTAATACAGGCCCCCCACAGGGGTAATACAGGCCCCCCAGCAGGGGTAATACAGGCCCCTCACAGGGGTAATGCATACAGGCCCCCCACAGGGGTAATACAGGCCCCCCAGCAGGGGTAATACAGCCACCCCCAGCAGGGGATAATACAGCCGCCCCCAGCAGGGGATAATACAGCCGCCCCCAGCAGGGGATAATACAGCCGCCCCCAGCAGGGGATAATACAGCCGCCCCCAGCAGGGGATAATACAGCCGCCCCCAGCAGGGGATAATACAGCCGCCCCCAGCAGGGGATAATACAGCCGCCCCCAGCAGGGGATAATACAGCCGCCCCCAGCAGGGGATAATACAGCCGCCCCCAGCAGGGGATAATACAGCCGCCCCCAGCAGGGGATAATACAGCCCCAGCAGGGGTTAATACAGCCCCAGCAGGGGTTAATACAGCCCCAGCAGGGGTTAATACAGCCCCAGCAGGGGTTAATACAGCCCCAGCAGGGGATAATACAGCCCCAGCAGGGGATAATACAGCCCCAGCAGGGGTAAATACAGCCCCAGCAGGGGTTAATACAGCCCCAGCAGGGGTTAATACAGCCCCAGCAGGGGTTAATACAGCCCCAGCAGGGGATAATACAGCCCCAGCAGGGGTTAATACAGCCCCAGCAGGGGTAAATACAGCCCCAGCACGGGTAATCTCACCTCCTCGGCTCGGTCTGCAGGCACCCGGGTCCCCCAGCTGCTCCGTCTGCGTGCGCGGCTTCTAATTCCGGCGTCCTCCCCGCTCTTCCTGTTTGAATGCGATCATGTGACCGCGGTCACATGATCGCATTCAAACAGGAAGAGCGGGGAGGACGCCGGAATTAGAAGCCGCGCACGCAGACGGAGCAGCTGGGGGACCCGGGTGCCTGCAGACCGAGCCGAGGGGGTGAGATTACCCGTGCTGGGGGGCCTCTGTATACATGGGGCGGGCAGGCAGCGGGGAGGCTATATTGTGCAGGGGAGCAGCAATGTACTATGCGCTGCTCCCCATGCATAATTAATGAGCGGCACCACGTGACGTGCCGCTCATTCTGCAGCCTCCCCCCGCCTCCTCCTGTGCCCGGACACAGCCCCCACCACACCAAACACCACACCAAAAGTATATGACTCGTGTATAAGCCGAAGGGGGACTTTTCAGCCCAATTTTTGGGCTGAAAAAGTCGGCTTATACACGAGTATATACGGTAGATGTTTTAATAATTTTGTGTATACTTGTTGAAAGTGCCAGAGAGTACCGTATATGGAGGGGACTCAGGAGATAAATTGCTTCATAGGTAGCTTATGTCGGATTTTTATAATACAGCTGACAGTCTGCTGCATTGGTAGGGACTAGAGATAACTCTGATCTGGGCCGTTTAATCACTTCATGCCACTCAAAAGCTTTTTAAGCAGTTAGAACCGGACATACTGTAATTTTCTATTCAGTAGCAGCAAGAGGTGAGTAAATATTATGGAATTTACACAAACACTACAGAATGCCATTACTTTTTATTATGTAATGGTTGTTCATTATTTGCTAAATCTGAATGGCCCTGTTCAGTATAAATGCATCACTTCTATACTATCATGGGGCAAAACGACTAGTGATGGTTATTCTCTGCAGTGTTCGTATAATGCGCATCTTTTTTGTGCGTCCAGCCTTTTAAACTGAGGTTTTTCTGCTTTTTTTTTCCCCTGACAAGCCCACAATTTTCAGAAAAGAAAGCTCGCATTAATTAAGACAGTGCCAGCTGTAATTTTCTTGGGAAGTAAATTTCTGCACAACTAAAAGGTTACAGAGACCTTTTCACTGTCAAAATTTACTACAGACTGTGAATGTTAATGTTTCTAATGAAGACATGGTCTCTGTCCCTGAACTTAAAACTACCCTGAACGAAGAGGAAGGGGGGAAAAAAACTCCCTTTGACGAATGTATCAGGATCTAGTGCATTAATGTTGGGTTACGGCAGCCATTGCATATTGTAATTATAATGTTTGGATAGGCTTGTTTTCTAAACATGGCATATTGCTATAAATCGGCAATTTCACATGAAATCTCAGTCTCTTTTAGGTGCTGGAATCTCCCTTTTTTTTTCAAGTGCTTGAATTACAAGAGTTGAGTGCAAAAATTCAGAGTAAAAGGACGATACACCGGCGGCACTAGATGAAAGAAATTATTGTTTAATTCTCTGTTCATGCATTCCCAAAGAGTCTATTCATTTGATTCAGTTATAGATAATTATTTTCCCTGTCACTTAGACTGTCTTCTTTAGCAGATGATGAGGTATAATAAGGTTTTACTGACTAATTACAGATTGTGTTATTAGTTAAAAAAAAATACATATCTTTAAATTAGGCCTCGAGTGGCTGTGTTTTTTTTTTCATATAGGAATACTTTTTTGTTGGGAGTTATGATTACAAATTCCTAATAACTGTAGATTGTTTTAAGATTTAGATAAAAAAAAATTCTGACCTGCTTTTATTGGGATGAAATAATAAAATAACCATTATTTGCTTAATTAATTCCTTTGATTCCTGGTGGTCCTGCAGCGGTAACATCATGTCTATTGGTTGGAAACAATCTCGTGCACTAAATGCAAGAGTTACCGCCAGGTCTGTGGAGGTGGAGTCGGAGTTGGATTCAGGGAAATTGAGGAGTCTGAGTCTGATGTATGGCTTTCTGACTCCACAGCCTTTGTTACCGCTGGAGCTAATGATTGTCTTCAGCAGTTGTGAACAGTCTTTGATATCTGCCCTGTAGAACTATAAATGGAACCTGTCACCAGTTTTTCCCTATTTAAAGTACGACCACCACCATGAAGGCCTCTTACAGTGTACTAGAATGCTGTAAAATAAACAGTTCCCCTTCCCTTTTCTCAGATCCCAGAAATAGAACTTTTATTATACCCAGGGCGGTGGAGTCGGAGTCCATATTCTTTGAGTCTGAGTCGGTATAAAATGGACTGACTTCTTCAAAATTTATAAAGTGCGTATAGTAGTTCAGTGCAGAATATGCAAATTATTAAGAATTATTATGTTCGTATATTAATAATATATTTATTTATTCATTCATTTATATAGCGCAATTAATTCCATACTGCTTTACATACATTTTTGCAACACTGTCCCTCTTGGGGCTCATAATCTAAACATCCTATCAGCACGTCTTTGAAATGGCTTGATTATTGTCTCAAAATAATGCTTAAAAGCCTGATGTTCACATTGTATTACAATAAATTTAGCACTTAAACATGAGCCTTGTATGAGGGAGTCGGAGGTTTGGCTTACCAATTCCACAGCCCTGATTATACTCACTGTCTGGTGCGATAGGCGTCTCTGGTCTTGACCACTGCCTTTTCTCTTTCTTCAATGGCTGTCCTCCAGCTTGCTTCATATGGATGACGAATCCTACATCATCCACACCGTGTAACCAAATCGCGGTCCTGCCCAAGCGCAGTTCTCTACCCTGCCGAGGGCAGACCAAAGTTCTGTAATGGTCATACACAGACTTTATATCAGGGCCATCAGTGCTCTTTGGCCTTTCTTGGAGCATGTGCTTTCATCTGTCTTTTGTAGGGCAGAGAGACGTGCACTTGCGTAGGACTGTGATTGGGGTACACTATGGATGACATTGAATGCATGATCCACATGAAACAAGCTGGAGCACCACCATTGTAGGAAGAGAGGAGGCGCCAGATTAGGACCAAAGACTTCCATCGGATCACACCTGTGCTGAATGTGAGTATAATAAAAGCCCTTTTAGGATTTGCAGAGAGGAATGAGCATTTTATTAAAGCATTCTAGTATACTATAAAAGAGTCGTTCATGGTGGTGGTGTCACGCTGGGAGTGGGGAAGACACCCAGCGTAGGATAACGACGGGGGGGGGGAATCAGGAGTCCCTAATGCCAAGGGCACAAGAAGGAGACGGTGACCCTAGACTTCCTAGAGCTGACCCTGTCTGCCCTAACGTCCCTATACAGTCTCCTCAACTGTCGCCGACCACGAACCTCGTCCCTCTCTGATCCTAGCACTATCTTATCTAAGGATCAGATGGAGAGGTTCACTAGACCCCTCCACTATCAACTAAAGACAAACACCAGGGAAGACAGACATTTGGGAAAAGGAAACACTTATCTGACAGCAGAACACAGCAACTTCCACAACCTCAGCTTCTGCTGGAGCAAGGATAAAGTGTGCACAAGGAACTATCACCTGCACCGAGGAAGGGTAATGAACCTCCTTATAAAGGTGGAAGGAGTCTGCTGGGTCCTAGTGACCTACAACATTGGTGGATAAAACCAGACCGAGCGCAAGACCTCCACAGCCGTCTCCCCATAATAGAGAGATCTCATCACACCTTCTTTCCATCAACACAGAAGGTAAATGCTCCTGAAAGAGACGGACCATCCTCCACCATTATGGCTGGTGGGCCAAACGCTGGGATCGTCTGCGCGTGGCCTCCACCCTGTCATCCGTGCCACCCGTGACAGGTGGCCGGACTTTACATGGGGAAAATCTTGTGACAGGCTCTCTTTAAGACAGCTGAGCTGCAGTTCTTGACAGTGGCACTATGGGCTGCTCTTCAGCTCCACCCAGTGGTTAGCACTGCTGTCTCGCAGCGCTGCGGTCCCACCAAGGACAACATCTGCAAGGAGTTTGTATGTTCTCCCTGTGCTTGCGTGGGTTTCCTCCGGGTTCTCCAGTTTCCTTCCACACTACAAATATATAATGGTAGGGAATTTAAATTATGAGCCCCAGTGAGGACAGTGTTGCTGATGTTTGTAAAGTGCTGTGAAATTATTAGCCCTATTTAAGTGAATAAATATTATTATTTGCTGTTATGTACTGCTGATAACAGCTTTTCTGCATGGGTGTTGAGCTCTTAGACCTAATGAGTCTCGTTTATTTACTTTGAGAATCCATGTCAGTGGCTGAATAATCTTCAAATTCAAATTAGTAATTTATTATGAGTCCAGTCAGAGATTACATATATAATAATATTATTAGCATAAAAGAGTCATTCTTTATATGGATTTTCAAAGTGAGGCCACCAGCCTCTTCAGGTCTGAGAACTCTGTTTAAATACTGTATACAGTGCGTCTTTTGAAGCCAGGTGACTGGTCCGCATTAAGTAATTGTTCTCTTCAGATTCAATGCCTCTGATGGCAGTCTGTGTGAATTTGATGGAAAGAATAGCTCTGCACAGTCCGTCACAAAGACTGAAAAAGTGACCGGCCCTGTCAAGTCAGTAAACTCCATACTATATAGGTGGTATACTATCATACAACTGGTCCAGGAGAGTGCTGTAGAGATTTCCTTAATAGTGGAAGGATTTTAGTTTTAAGATGTAATGCTCGAAGGAACACAAACTGTGTAGGTCGAATGAGAAGGGCATGGCATCTAAAAATCCGATAAGGTGCCTTTTAGGTGTATCTCTCTGACTTAGTAGCATTTCTGCTGGTAACGAAGCTGATAATAGCAATATGCCTTTCTTCTTTTCCTATGACTTCTTGTCGTCCTGCCGTGATCACATGGGTTATCAGTGGTTAGACACGTCCTTCTACATTTATCTGTAGTCTTCTACACATGTGATTGGCAGGGGGTTATGATCTGCCAACTCGTGGCAGATCTCCTGCAGGCCACGTCACCGCTAATCGTAGGGGCACTCGTTACATTGTCAAGGAAAGGCGTCTGCTTGACTGACGGATACAAAGTAATCAGGAAAGCTGACAACCACTCTCTCTGCTCACCATTCACACACAGCAGGGATTAGCGTAGAGATGTAGAATATTATGTTGAAATGGAGGACATTATGTAGGGTCAGACTGGAGTGATGAAGCTTTTGGGCGCAATATGAGGAATATAAGAGTGGCCATCAAGTGACGATAATTAGAACAGAGGCTCGTTCTGGAGTATGAAGCATACGAGAAGATGAGATGTGTGAGCAGCACATACATGATGACATATGTTTGGACCTAATACTATTTCTACAGGCTCCTTGAGTTTAATTTTACTGGTTTATGGAGGAGAGTAAAATAATTTTTAAACACTGCAAAACACATTTGTCTGTTATTTTGGAGTGTGAAGGTGGAAGAGATAGTTTTCATTTTTTGTATTGTTTTATTGTCTAATTTAAAATGCTTTTTCTTCCCCATAGACATTAAGAAGATTTTCTAATAACTGTATTTTTTGGATTATAAAACGCACTTTTGTTCCCCCAAATTTTGGTGGAAAGTGGGGGGTGCATCTTTTAATCTGTATCTACGGTCATATACTGCAGGGGAGGGTGAGGACTGTTCTGGAGCTTTTCCGGGGGCTGAAGGAGGCTGGATGCGGGTTGCAGGAGGCAGCAGGAGGGCACGTAACCCCGCTCAATAGCATCGTATAAAATGCACTGCACCCACTGCCATCACCTCAGTACCGAAACCGCACAGAGGTATGGACTGGGAAAGCGGCGCGTATTATATGTACCCGCAACCCCCCATTCTGGATATGGCCTCCCATGCTGCTGGCCATACTAAAATAACAAATTGCTTTTTACTTGCCCTCAGGCGCTGTCTCCCGTGGCTCCCTGCTTGCTGCACTTCCTGAGTATCGAGGAAACCGGTCATATGATCGGGCACACAGTGATAATGTCACTCTGCTGTGTCGATCACATGACTGGCTTCCCCGAGGCTCAGGAAGCGCAGCAAGCAGGGAAACATGGGGGACAATGCCAGAGGGTAAGTGAAAAGCTGTTTGTTATTTTAGTGTGGGCAGCAGCATGAAGGGCCATACAAAGTGATGGGGAGGCCAAATCCTGCACTAGGGGGGCCATGGATCCATCACTGGGGGACGTGTGCCATCACTGGGGGCCATGATCCCGCACTGGGGGACGTGTGCCAGCAGAAGGTGGCTATATGGGAAGTACACTGAGCTGTAGGTTGATTTTCTGCTAAGGGGAAAAAAAATAAAAAATTTAAGTCTTGTTTCCTAGCGAGTGTGACACGAGCTTAGTGTGACTGGGAGCGTAAGTGCGGACGGAAGTAAGTGTCTGACTTGTGATTCAGTAACTTTGGATTCGGGGAGTTTGGAAGGGAGGACTTACTGAATTGCTGGTTGTATTTTATTAATACTTTGCATTTCTTTTTACTTATCATTTCTGTCTGGTGCAATCCCCATTAGGAAATGAGCTCCATAATTGACAATGCCATCCGGCGTACATCTTGCCACATGTATGCAATCCTTGAACAGCCGGTTGAGGGTGCATACTGCTGTGTGAGATGTGAGTATGTTGTGCATTTGGAAGCCCAGATACTGGATCTATATGAACAACTGGCAACGCTGAGATCCATAGACAATACGGAAAGGAATCTGCTGCTCACTGAACAGCTGCTCAATGGGATAGATGTGGAGGAGGATGGTAGTATGGAGCTGCAGGACCGTAAGGTAGCTAGCTGGGTGACAGTTAGAAGGCGGGGTAGAGGGAAGGGTGCCAGGGAGGCTAGCCCTGATCTGGCACACCCCAATAAATTTGCTATGTTGGCAGATGAGGGGGGTGTGAGTTCAGGTAAAGCACTACTGCAGCAGGGCATGACCTCTGAAAGCCAGAGGAGTGTCTGCTCCAGTAAGGGGGAAAACAGGAGAGAAGGGCAGGCCAGACAGGTGTTGGTAGTGGGGGACTCAATTATTAGGGGAATAGATAGGGCAATCTGTCACAAAGACAGGGATCATCGAACAGTGTGCTGCCTACCTGGCGCTCGAGTCCGGCACATTGCTGATTGGGTTGACAGATTACTGGGAGGGGCTGGTGAGGACCCAGCGGTCATGGTGCACATTGGCACAAATGACAAAGTTAGAGATAGGTGGAAGGTCCTTAAAGATGATTTCAAGGAATTAGGCTGCAAGCTTAAGGCAAGGTACTGCCTGTACCATACCATACCAGGTAATGCCTGTACCACGAGCCACACCATAGAGGCAACGGGAGATTAGGGAGATAAATAAGTGGCTCAGGAATTGGTGTAGGAAGGAGGGGTTTGGGTTCCTGGAGAACTGGGCCGACTTCTCTGTTGGCTACAGGTTCTATGCTAGGGATGGGCTGCACCTCAATGGGGAGGGTGCAGCTGTGCTGGGGAGAAAATGGCTAGAAGGTTGGAGGAGTGTTTAAATTAGGGATTGGGGGGAGGGTATTCATTGCATAGGAGGGGAAGATAGTGTAAATAGTAACATGGGCACAAGTAATAAAATTGTGGGTGGCATGGGGGTGGGGTTAGAACAGTCAATATAGTAGGAAGGAATAGAGGTAAAGAGAGATGCATAAAGTGCATGTACACTAATGCCAGAAGCCTCACCAACAAAATTAGAATAGATTTTGTTGGAAAATAATTATGACAGGGTGGGGATATCGGAGACATGGCTGGACGAGAGCATGACTGGGCTGGTAATTTACAGGGCTATAGTCTGTTCAGAAATGACCGTACAAATAAGCAAGGAGGAGGTGTATGTTTATATGTAAAATCATCCTTAAAACCCATCCTGCGTGATAATATAGGTGAATCTAATGGAAATGTAGAGTCCCTGTGGGTGGAGATAAGGGGAGGGGGAAAAAAATAATAAATTACTGATAGGAGTTTGCTATAAGTCCCCAACAATAATGGAAGTGGATGAGAATATCCTCATAAAGCAAATAGATGAAGCAGCGACTCAGGGAGAAGTCATTATTATGGGGGACTTCAACTACCCTGAAATACATTGGGGAACAGAAACCTGCAGTTCCAGCAAAGTTAATAGGTTTTTGAAAACTATGAGAGACAATTACCTTTCACAACTGGTTCAGGACCCAACAAGAAGCAGGGCACTGCTGGACCTAATATTAACCAACAGGCTGGACCGCATATCAAATATACGGGTTGGAGGTCACTTGGGTAATAGTGATCATAACATAATAAGTTTTCAAGTATCCTTTACTAAGATGTATAGTAGAGGGGCTACAAGGACACTAAACTTCAGGAAGGCAAATTTCCAACGGTTGAGAGATGATCTTAGTGCAATAAACTGGGACGATGTCCTGAGACATAAAAGTACACAAAGCAAATGGGAGACATTTATTAGCATCTTGAATAGGAGCTGTGCACAATATATACCCTATGGGAATAAGCATGCTTGAAATAGGAGGAAACCACTATGGCTAAATAAAGTGGTAAGAGGCGCAATAAGTGACAAAAAGAAAGCATTTAGGGAATTAAAGCCAAGTAGGTAGTGATGAGGCATTAAATAAATACAGAAAATTAAATAACATATGTAAAAAGTAAATCAAGGCAGCAAAGATTGAGACAGAAAGACTCATTGCCAAAGAAAGTAAAAATAATCCCAAAATATTTTTTAACTACATAAATAGTAAGAAACTAAAAAATGATGGTGTTGGCCCCTTTAAAAATAGTCTGGGTGAAATGGTGGATGAGGATGAGGAAAAAGCCAATATGCTAAATGACTTTTTTTCAACAGTATTTACACAAGAAAATCTAATGACAGACAATATGATCAGTGACAACAAAAACTCTCAATTAAATGTCACCTGCTTAACCCAGCAGAAAGTACGGCATCGTCTAAAAATCACTAAAATTGACAAATCCCTGGGCCCGGATGGGATACATCCCAGAGTGCTGCAGGAATTAAGTACTGTGATAGATAGACCATTATTTTTAATATTTAAAGATTCCATAATAACAGGGTCTGTACCACAGGACTGGCATATAGCAAATGTGGTGCCAATATTCAAAATGGGGACAAAAGCTGAACTTGGAAATGATAGGCCAGTAAGCTTAACCTGTACTGTGGGTAAAATCCTAGAGGGTTTTCTAAGAGATGCTATACTAGAGTATCTGAAGAAAAATAACCTCATGACTCAATATCAACATGGTTTTACGAGGGACCGTTCCTGTCAAACTAATCTGATAAGCTTCTATGAGAAGTAAGTTCTGGACTGGACCAAAGAAATGCAGTGGATGTGGTGTATATGGACTTTTTAAAAGCTTTTGATACGGTGCCACAGAAAAGGTTGATACATAAAATGAGAGAAATGGGGATAGGGGAAAATATGTGTAAGTGGGTTAAGAACTGCTTAGTGATAGGAAACAAAGGGTGGTCATTAATGGAACACACTCAGAATGGGTCACAATTAACAGTGGGGTACCACAGGGGTCAGTGTTGGGCCCGCTTCTTTTTAATATATTTATCAATGACCTTGTAGGGGGCATACAGAGTAGAATCTCAATATTTGCAGATAACACTAAACTCTGCAGGGTAATCAATACAGAGGAGGACAATTTTATTTTACAGGAGGATTTATGTAAACTAGAAGCTTGGGTTGATAAATTGCACATGAGCTTTAATGGGGATAAATGTAAAGTCATGCACTTGGGCAGAGGAAACAAAAGGTATAATTATGTGCTTAATTGTAAAACACTGGGCAAAACTACCACTGAAAAAGACCTGGGTGTATGGGTAGATGACAAACTCACATTTAGTGGCCTGTGTCAGGCAGCTGCTGCAAAGGCAAATAAAATAATGGGATTCATTAAAAGAGTCATAGATGCTCATGAGGAGAACATAATTTTACCTCTATACAAGTCACTAGTGCGATCACACTTAGAATAATATGTACAATTCTGGTCTCCGGTGTATAAAAAAGAAATAGCTGAACTAGAGCGGGTGCAGAGAAGAGCAACCAAGGTTATTAGAGGGCTGAGGCGTATGCAATACCAAGACAGGTTATTAAACTTGGGGTTATTTAGCTTGGAAAAACGAAGGCTTAGGGGTGATCTTATAATAATGTATAAATATATGAGGGGACAGTACAGAGATCTTTTTAATGATCTTTTTACTCTTAGGCCTGAGACTGGGACAAGGGGGCATCCTCTACGTCTGGAGGAAAGAAGGTTTAATCAAAATCACAGATGTGGATTCTTTACTGTAAGAGCAGTGACACTATGGAACTCTCTGCCACATGATGTTGTAATGAGTGACTCACTACTAACATTTAAAGGGAACCTGTCACCCGATTTTAAGCTCCTAAACTATCTCTAGCTGTCCCTACACCTTCCTAGCAGCTCCCTATCTCACCCTTTCTTATCTAAAGTGGCCCTATGAAAGAAGTGTAAAATAAGATAACACTTACTGCAGTCCCCGTAGTTCGGGGACTGGGTAGGCGTGGCCTCTGTTCCTTCCTCACACCTCCATCTTGTAATGCACGCCCCGCTGGGCGGCATTATTCAGGGTCCACTCAGCCCCATTAATTGTAATTTCCCGCCCTCTACACCTCTTTTCACAGGCCGGGTGTCACAGCCGGCGCAGTGCATTATGGGCCGTCACGTGATCTGCCCTAGTGCATTCTGGGTCCGATCACGTGATCGGCCCCAGTGCATTATGGCCTTGATCACGTGAGCGGCCCCGGCTCTGCGCATGCGCAATGCGCTTATTGAAGCCGGGGCCGCTCACGTGATCAAGGCCATAATGCACTGGGGCCGATCACGTGATCGGACCCAGAATGCACTAGGGCAGATCACGTGACGGCCCATAATGCACTGCGCCGGCTGTGACACCCGGCCTGTGAAAAGAGGTGTAGAGGGCGGGAAATTACAATTAATGGGGCTGAGTGGACCCTGAATAATGCCGCCCAGCGGGGCGTGCATTACAAGATGGAGGTGTGAGGAAGGAACAGAGGCCACGCCTACCCAGTCCCCGAACTACGGGGACTGCAGTAAGTGTTATCTTATTTTACACTTCTTTCATAGGGCCACTTTAGATAAGAAAGGGTGAGATAGGGAGCTGCTAGGAAGGTGTAGGGACAGCTAGAGATAGTTTAGGAGCTTAAAATCGGGTGACAGGTTCCCTTTAAGAAGGACCTGGATGCCTTTCTTGAAAACTATAATATTACCAGTTATATATACTAGATTCTTTGATAGGGCGTTGATCCAGGGAACTAGTCTGATTGCCAAATCTGGAGTCAGGAAGGAATTTTTTCCCCCAATGTGGAGCTTAGTGTTGCCACATGGTTTTTTTTTTTGCCTTCCTCTGAATCAACATGTTAGGCTATGGGTTGAACTAGATGGACTTAAAGTCTTCCTTCAACCTTAAAAACTAGGTTACTATGTTATATCCAATATAAGGGGGCTATATCCAATATAAGGGGGCATATCGAGAATGGGAGGGCTATATCCCAGGATGAGGGACCATGTACCAAGATGAGGGGGCTATGAGGGACATATATGATTTGTAAGGCAGACCCCATTTAACATTAAAGAGGACCTGTTACCCACCTGGTGCTTTCCAAACTGAAAGCACCCCTAAATGCAGTGTGTCTGCTGCATTCAGGGAAGGGGTCCTTCATGTCTCTAGCCCTCTGTAAGTTGTACAAAACACTTTATAAAGTGTACAGATAAGGAGTCCTCAGTACTCGGGAGTACTCGGTAATGAGTCCTTGCTGCTCCCTCGTGTCCTCCCCGCTTCCAGCCCTCTCTGTGCCACCTCCAGCCCCCTCAGTAATGCCTCCTTTGTGTCTCCCCTCCATAGAGCGAGCAATGGGCGAAAGTGGTCCTGGCAGCTAAAACGCCTCCTGCCAGTGATGTCAGCACCGGAGCCCACCCTGCTGTACATACATAATCTGGAGCAGGGCAGGCTCCGGCGCTGATGTCACTGGCAGGAGGCTTGTCAGCTGCTGGGACCCCCTTCTGCCCATTGTTCGCTCTGTGGAGGGGAGACACATGGAGGAGGCGTTACTGCAGGGGCTGGAGGGGGCACAAAGAGGGCTGGTGGCGGGAACTACACCAGGGAGCAGCGAGGACTCATTACTGAGTAAGTCCCTCCGGACTCGTTAACTGTACACTTTCTAAAGTATTTTGTACAACTTACAGAGGGGCTAGAGACATGGGGGACCCCTTCCCTGAATGGAGCAGACACACTGCATTCAGGGGTGCTTTCAGTTTGCATAGCAGCAGGGGTGTGACAGGTCCTCTTTAAAAATTTTTTTTTTTCTCCTTTCCTTCACCAAATTTGGGGGTGCGTCTTTTAATCTGGTGTGTCTTATAAAGCGAAAAATACGGTATATAAAATTATGATGATACATTTCTAGAAAATACCATTACTGATGGGGCCCAATCATGAGAATAAAGGGGGCCCAGCTCATTACCATTTTTTTTCTGCTAGGTTCCTGTACACTCAAACTGCAGCCAGCTCCTTTCAAACCATCTGCATGCAGGACTTTCCCTAAGTCCTCCCTGTTCCAGAACCCACTGTTATGCAGGGAGAAATAATGCCTAAATCATTGAAGTTGCACCCACATCCTAGTGGTTCCTGTACAGACTAGAATGTTCATAGCTGCACAACTTGAAGCTACAGGTCAGACCTGGCTTCCAAAAGTCCATCTAGCTGCTTCTCATTCCTCCTGAGGTAACAGAGGGGAGGTAGCTACACACAACTAACCAGGATAAGAAAACTATGCAGTGATAGACACACCAAATGTGAGCTAACAAAAAGCACATGCACAAGTGCACAAAGGAAAAATAATAAATTCAAGCAAGGTTAACCCACTTCAAACCTAACAGAAAATAGAAGGTTGATGTAAAGAAAGAAAATGAGAGATACACAGAGCAAACACAACACTGATCTTTGCCTAACAGAAAATTCTTTAGCTGAAGGGCTGAAATTCTTTAGCAGAAATCCACATAGAAATGTAGCCAGCAAAGAAGGCTAGTGAAAGGAGAATTTAAATAGCTCTACCTGGGTTGTATCAGGGCACCCATAAAATTAGCAAGTGAAAAAAACCTGCCAATTCACAAACCAAACGAAGAAGCCAAGATAAAAGAATCATCAGCATGTGGACAGAGACCAACCATGTTGTGCTTCAGAGGGGAATGAAACGAATCAAGAGGCCACTGGATTGAGTCCTGAGACCGAGGCAAGACATGCACATTCTCATACAGGGAGAGTATAATGTAGTGCTATTTTAGTGCCTGCTTTATGTCCCTTCAGGAGCTGCTTTCAACTGCTGCTCTTCAAAAATCCATACACTTTATTCAAGTAGTGTGTGTACAGGACTTTCCCTGTCTGAGTCACATAACTCCCAGCTGCTATATTCAGACAGAAAAAATCCTATACACTGACTGAATGTAATGTACAGCTCTTTGCTGAGCAGCAGTACAAGGCAGCTTCTGAAGGAACATGAACTAATACATAGTTTGGGAGGAAACGAAGTAAAATAAAGTAAATCATAGCTTTGCAATGTAAGAAAAATAATTAAATAATAAAAAAGTATAGTTACTTTCCAATAGTTAAATTGGGTTTTATGATGGTTCTACTTTGCAGAGGGAAAGACTAAAACAAACGACTTATTGGTGGAGACCCAGCATTAAACCTACCATCATAAAATTATTTATAATCCTATTAATACGCCATCATAATTGATGAAAAAGCTCTTCTGATACTTTTTTTTCTTCTAATCCTTTGGAAAGCTGACTGTGGCGTATTGATATGGTTATTATTTCATAATAATATTAACAACAAGTTGCTGCTCCTGTCCTGATTTATATAGACCAAGTGCCCGGCGATGAAAAGTATGACACCAGACACACAGAGTCAGATGTACACCCTTCCTTGGTCAGTCCCAAGCTCCAAGTGTCTGTTTATTATAAGAGACCTCAGGTTTTGTTCAATAAGGGGCTCGGCCAGCCCTACTCCAATGTATTCATTGGTCAGTGGGTTAGTCCATGGGCGGATCCATGAGGTCATCAGGGTGTGTGATCTTGATCGAGTATGTCCAGGTGATATGGCATTCTGTGATTGGTCAGTCCTTCTATGGAATTCAGCTTCAGTGATTGGTCAGTCTTCCCTGGACTCCATCTTGCTCTCAGAGCATGGTGTGATGTGGCAGGAATGGCAACCATGTTTAAATCACAACTTATACAGTGTAAAATAATACACTCTATAGATCGTTTCTCCCATGCCCTTATGTCTTAAGGTTAATTAAGTATTTGATCCTATGGCTCTCCTCAACAGTATCTCTAGTTAACCTTGTTGACTGTTTCCATCAGTGACTAGTTTAAAAATTCTTAGCACCACAGTACTGGATAAGTTATGCATTGCGTCTGCAGATTATTGGTAAATAAAAAATGCTCAACAAAGGTCAATGTACACTTAAAAGCGTCTCATTCTGACTTCTGTCCATACGTTCTCTAAGGGCAGAGACACACGCATTCGGGATACCCATTTGTGTCTCGCGTGACTCACCTAATACGGCCTCCACCTCTTTAGACAGGAGCGTGGAGCTGCATAGAAGCACAAGCAGCTGACATGACCTGTCCAAAGAGGTGGAGGCCGTGACGGGTGAGCCATGTAAGTATCTCGCATGCTTCTCGCATAGTGTGTAGCGGCCTTAGGCTATATGTCCCTGAGAAATATCCCACAGTTAGAATTATTCTCAGTTGCAAAGAGTGGATCCCACAATGGAGGACCCAATTTATTACATAATCATCACTTAATTTGTACGTGTGTCATGCGATACTATATTTCTTTTGCAGTGACTGCTTAAGAATAAATGATTGGCTGCATGAATCGTCTCTAAAGGTACCTTTACACGCCGCCACTGCGTGGTAGCAACTGCCTGGCAATGGGGATTTTTGCGCCTGTTGCCTTGAAATTGCTACGAAATGGCGGCGTGTAATTTGGGAAAGTCATCGGGTTTCCTGCAGTTGACTCGGATACCTGTTTCTGAGCCGTGCTCAAAAACCCAAGTCAACACAAAGGCACAATTGCCATTGTAGTGCCGTCTAAACGGGGCACAGGCATGGAATTTGCATCGCCTAGTGATTTCCCAGGGGCGTGCCACAGCGTGCTGGATACCGTGCCGCATCAGCGATAATTGGTGGGGGCTACTGTGGCTACTTCACAGGGCGCCATATTTATAGAGCTGTCCATTCAAAATACACATTTGCAATGGCGTCATGTATTAGCCAGCCTTCCTGCGCAGGCTGGCCAATCATGACGCTATTGCGTTGTCCAATCAGCGTATTAGCGTCATGGAATACACAACTCTGTCACGCCTATGTACTTGCGGCGCAAAAGATGTACGCCCATATTCCTTTGTGGATAGCGGAGTGTGAAGTAGGGAAGGTATTCAACAGGAAGTTATCCGAAGGATCTGTCGGAACTTCCGGGGCACCACGATACCTTCAGTTGACATGCGGTATCGGCGACCGTTAGCAACCGTTAAAAACGTGCGCGTGCGGTTGATACCGGTTGCTTGGCACAGTGGCGGCGTGTAAAGATACCTTTACTGATAAAAGCACATGACTGGCGTGGTCTGTAATGCATTCACCTCCTGTACTTTCAGTTCTTATACAATGTGTGGAAGTGAGAAGCCATCATAGGTTTTTCATAACACAAGAAGAGACCATAGTTAAGCAGATTTTGTGTTTGTATGTTTTGCCTTTTTTTTTCCAAATAGTAAAAAAATTTGTATTCCATATATACCTTATGAGGAAATTCTGTTTTAGAGTTAAGTTTACTTAACATCATAAGGAGTAAGACAGATTGTCTCATGTTGTGTTTCCAAGCTCATTGCAGTCTCATCCATAAGTGACAAGGCTAAACTTCTGAAATTGCAGAAATCATCCTTTTGGCACTTGCTGTGTGTTAACGTGAGCAGTACATTTGGAAGAGCACTTACTGCACTTTTTCTGCTTCTTCGTGTCACCCACCGAGTCCTACTGCCTATTCTTTCTATGGGAAATGTTCCTGAAAACGCCTTAATGTGCTAAAAGACTCAGAAGCCTGCAGTGGTGGCTCAGTAGTTAACTTGTCCTCCCTTGACAGTATGTTCTGATAGCAAAATTAGATTTTCAGGTGATGTCAACACAAGTGACATCGTGAAGCGGAGACGCCTGGAATAGTCATCTCTTAACGCAGCGCAAATCTTTGGCTGGAGATATTAACTTTATATCAAATGACTAAATATTTAATTCTCACTTATTTTAGCTTAATGAAATAATGCTAGTATTTTATCCTTTTAATCACATGTAGATTAAGTGGACAAATGAGTGACTTGTGAGAGGATATGCTCTTCTTTTGGACAACGTAGAAATTTTTACCATTTGAGAGTTTTTCCCATCATTAGGTAGATTATGGCTTGAGGATTGTTTTTTCTAAAAAGTTCAAAAGTGGCACAAAGGCATTCATGGATATGGCTTTTGACCCGAATATCACATTTATTATTGCATTTACATCTGAAAACCCATTAAAGCTCAACTATTTATATTAAAATAAACCTGAGTCTGTACAAGTCCTCCATCAGCACTGAGTCCCATGTTGGTCATGTGACATTCTTACATGTAACCGGTGCCGACATACTGCGGTTGCTGAGCCATTTTTCCAGTGTCATCACATTGTCACATGACCACTGCAGCAAATTAGCACGATATTGATCAGATGTAATGATCACTTGACTTTGCAATGTCCCACGATCACAGTGGACTTAACACTGACATTGAAGGTATGGTGCCAGTCTGCGTTATAAATATTAAGATTCTTATTTTATGGTAAACAGTCTAGCTGATAAGAAAGGGTTGTTTATTAGTGGGCAACCCTTTTTAAGTGTTATTTTCCTTAGATCAGGTTATCCTTAATTCATAGTGTCAGGGAGAAAGCCAGGGAGATCATGCAGCTATCTCACTACGGCCACCAAATGTCATGAAGTAAGCCTGCGAGATCGCACAGATATCCCACCGCTACCACCAAATGTCCTGGAGACAGCCTTTGAGATCATGCAGATATCCCACTGCAGTATTTCCCAGCACTCCGCTGCCTCCACTTGTCAGGAAAATACAAGATTGACTGACGACTGTTGAATGAGGTGGCGATGGCTTTCCCCCTACTAGGCCAGTGATTGGGGAACTCACAGCAATCATATGGTATATACACCTCTAATACCAGCACCTGGAATTTAGAAATACACACACTGGTACAGTCACTGCCAACTCTACAATACCAAAAGGAATTATTAGCTGCTACCACCAGTTGTTTATATAGGCCGATTGGACACCTGATACAGGTAGTGTATGGCGTCAGGGATGCAGTTTATAGAGCAAAAGGAACAAAGCTGTTAAAGGGAACCTGTCAACGTGTTTTTCTCACATAAAGTGCAGCCACCACCCGTAAGCCCTTCTATACAGCATTCAAAATGCTCTAGTCTATATAAATCCGCAAGCTGATCTGCATAAGATAAAAAAAATGACTTTTTATTCTACTCGCCTATGGGGTCGTCCGGTCCGATGGATGTCATTGGTCTTAATCTGGCGCTTCCTCTCTTGCTTCGCACGAATGACGCATCTTATGTCATCCACACAGTATCTTCCAGTGCACTCCTCTGTATGCGCTCTTCTGTTTGAACTGCTGGGGGCAGAGCAGTGTTTTGTAGAGCGCTTTTGTGTGGGCGTTCTTTGACTTTTCACCACACCTGCGCATTACAGTCCTTTGCTCAGCCCTCATCAGAACAAAGAGAAGCGCACGTGCACAGGAGCGCAATGGAGGACAGTGTGTGAATGATATAGCATGTGTCATCCACACGAAGCAAGAAGAGAGGAGGTGCCAGATCAAGAAGTAGGTGACTTTACTCCTGAAGACGGGGACACTATTTTTCCCTGAAATGCATAGAGAAAAAAAAAACAACATTTTAATATTTTGATGTTATTTCATGTAATGTTAACCCCTTTTATTTCTCTCTTTTTTGATGATCAAGACCAGTGACACCCATTGGATTGGACTGCCTTGTAGGTGGCTATAATAAAGGGTCTTTTTCTTTAATGTTATGCAGATCGGTTTGAGACTTACATACAGCATTTTAGAATGCTGTACATAAGGGCTTACGGATGGTGACTGCACTTTATATGGGAAAAGCCTGATGACAGGTTCCCTTTTATATATTTAATCTGAAAAGTAGGTAGTGTACAAAAATGTTACGGACGGGACAAAACAATACAGTGCATACAATTATATAAAATAAAAAGGATAACAAATGAAAAGTATTTAACCTCTTTCACAGAAATAGCTCAGAGCTTATCGGAGGGAAGAACTCCTTTTAGAAAATATGGAACAATTTTACACGGTTGTGCATTGAACAAAGTTGTCAAACTTTTTTATTCATTAAAGGGATCCTGTCACCCCCAAAACACCTTTAAAGCTATTAAAACCTGTCCCTACAGCATATTAACACTTTCCCTACACTCTTTTTAGCTCCTAAATGCAGTAAATGATATTGCATAAAAACGTTTTATAAGTACCTGATTAGTGATGATAATGAGTGACTATGCTATTCATAGTCACTCATCAAGACTGCCCCTCTGCTTCATAGCACGCCTGAATAGGCGTGATCTACATCCAGGATTCAAAATCGCGCGTCCCTTCTGTGCCCTGTGTCGTAGGAGGCTGCAGTGTGGCTTGTGACGCGATCCGCGTCATTCCCGGCGCCCTGTGACGTATTTACAGCGGCGCCGCGCTGTTAGCTTCAAAATGTGCACTGCGCATGCGCATTGGGCATGCGCAGTGCACATTTTGAAGCTAACAGCGCGGCGCCGCTGTAAATACGTCACAGGGCGCCGGGAATGACGCGGATCGCGTCACAAGCCACACTGCAGCCTCCTACGACACAGGGCACAGAAGGGACGCGCGATTTTGAATCCTGGATGTAGATCACGCCTATTCAGGCGTGCTATGAAGCAGAGGGGCAGTCTTGATGAGTGACTATGAATAGCATAGTCACTCATTATCATCACTAATCAGGTACTTATAAAACGTTTTTATGCAATATCATTTACTGCATTTAGGAGCTAAAAAGAGTGTAGGGAAAGTGTTAATATGCTGTAGGGACAGGTTTTAATAGCTTTAAAGGTGTTTTGGGGGTGACAGGATCCCTTTAAACAGTCAATCCCACACACCTCCCCTTGGTGACCTTCGATGGGGATGCTAATTGAATATGGCTCTGGTTTCTATAGAAAATAATGGGATCCCCAAATTTACATAGATAGAAAATATGATATATGTATTTTCATCCATCTGCCTGACATTCATTTTGAGCTCATAGGCAGGCCTCACAGTAATGCATGTTATACCACTTGGGATCATGATGCCGCAAATGTGTCTCCCATAACTAGGATCTATGCTTTTACACAAAACCTCAAATACTCATAACTTGGCTCTGGTCCTACTGTCATTCCTGTGAAGCTCTGTATATCCTAGGCTTGGTGTCTGGTTCTTAGAGCATATTCCCTGAATTTTTTAGCTCTTGCGGACAGGGTCTTCCGTCCTTCTGTACTTGTGTGCCTCATATTGTCATTGTTCTTCATACTTGACTAAGTATACCCTGTCTACATATAAAGCACTGTGGAATTAATGGTGCTAAAATATTTCATAATAATAATAATAAAAAATAATAATAATCTCTTATAAGTACATGGACACTGCAGGAGGTGCTAACTTCAATGGAGGTTGAATTGTCAGTTCTCTTTCTTCCATAGTTATAACTAGTTTCTTACTTCCTCATTTATGATTAATCCCATATGTTCATTGTGGGGTTGATTTGTCCCCATTTGGAAATTTCTGTATTGATTTTACAATTTTTCTTTGACACTTAGGACAGGGGATAGTTTGCAGATCATTGGTTCTGACCACTGAGAGGCATTCCAAGCTATCTCGAGGTTGAGGTTTGCAAAGCCCAAAAAGAAGATATGTAGTCCTGTCCTGAATGGACCAAATGTGCGCATGCCTGACCTCAACCTCCATTCAGGATGAGGCCCCTGTTCTGGGGCTTCCAAAACCTCAATTTTAAAATCGCTGGTAGTCAGAGCCCTAGCAGTCTATGTTATCCCTTGTCTTATAGATCGGGGATGACTAGATATTTTTTAAATGTCCCCTTTAAACTTTATTTACTTGACATTGGAAATCTGGTAACCTCTCTATAGCTATGATATGCTGTGAAAATGGACGTGATAAAATATATCATCAGCTAAAATTTTGGAACACAAATAATATGACTTGTTTATTATTACCTACTTTCCAAAAGTAAGACAATCTGGTTTTCTGCCTTCAGTTGTCACAGCTGGTGAAACTTTTCTTTCCAGGGTTTGGGCGTTCGTAGACAGGAAGATGTCTGACAGATTGGTGCTTTTCGTGAGATATCTGCCAGTCTACAGACCACCTACGTGCAGTAAGCGAGATCTCACCAGCTGAGCGCCAGTAGTGAACATGATACTTCCCGTTTCTCAGCACTGTAAATATTGAGCACTTCAAGTTGTATCTTCTACTATCCCATGTCAGATATAAAATATCTGTAACATCTGACATTGTATCACAGGAATGTTCACTGCGTTTCTTTTCTAACCTGTACTTGGGAAAAAAGTAAGACTCGTAGATTTTTTTGGGGGTTATGGTCATACATCCAGTTAGGGCCAGAAATATTTGGACAGTGACACAAGTTTTGTTATTTTAGCTGTTTACAAAAACATGTTCAGAAATACAATTATATATATAATATGGGCTGAAAGTGCACACTCACAGCTGCAATATGAGAGTTTCCACATCCAAATCGGAGAAAGGGTTTAGGAATTATAGCTCTGTAATGCATAGCCTCCTCTTTTTCAAGGGACCAAAAGTAATTGGACAATGGACTCTAAGGGCTGCAATTAACTCTGAAGGCGTCTCCCTCGTTAACCTGTAATCAATGAAGTAGTTAAAAGGTCAGGGGTGGATTCCAGGTGTGTGGTTTTGCATTTGGAAGCTGTTGCTGTGACCAGAAAACATGCGGTCAAAGGAACTCTCAATTGAGGTGAAGCAGAACATCCTGAGGCTGAAAAAAAAAAAAAATCCATCAGAGAGCTAACAGACATGCTTGGAGTAGCAAAATCAACAGTTGGGTACATTCTGAGAAAAAAGGAATTGACTGGTGAGCTTGGGAACTGTAAAAGGCCTGGGCGTCCACGGATGACAACAGTGGTGGATGATCGCCGCATACTTTATTTGGTGAAGAAGAACCCGTTCACAACATCAACTGAAGTCCAGAACACTCTCAGTGAAGTAGGTGTATCTGTCTCTAAGTCAACAGTAAAGAGAAGATTCCATGACAGTAAATACAAAGGGTTCACATCTAGATGCAAACCATTCATCAATTCCAAAAATAGACAGGCCAGAGTTAAATTTGCTGAAAAACACCTCAAGAAGCCAGCTCAGTTCTGGAAAAGTATTCTATGGACAGATGAGACAAAGATCAACCTGTACCAGAATGATGGGAAGAAAAAAGTTTGGAGAAGAAAGGGAACGGCACATGATCCAAGGCACACCACATCCTCTGTAAAACATGGTGGAGGCAACGTGATGGCATGGGCATGCATGGCTTTCAATGGCACTGGGTTACTTGTGTTTATTGATGACATAACAGCAGACAAGAGTAGCCGGATGAATTCTGAAGTGTACCGGGATATACTTTCAGCCCAGATTCAGCCAAATGCTGCAAAGTTGATTGGACGGCGCTTCATAGTACAGATGGACAATGACCCCAAGCATACAGCCAAAGCTACCCAGGAGTTCATGAGTGCAAAAAAGTGGAACATTCTGCAATGGCCAAGTCAATCACCAGATCTTAACCCAATTGAGCATGCATTTCACTTGCTCAAATCCAGACTTAAGACGGAAAGACCCACAAACAAGCAAGACCTGAAGGCTGCGGCTGTAAAGGCCTGGCAAAGCATTAAGAAGGAGGAAACCCAGCGTTTGGTGATGTCCATGGGTTCCAGACTTAAGGCAGTGATTGCCTCCAAAGGATTCGCAACAAAATATTGAAAATAGCAATATTTTGTTTGGGTTATGTTTATTTGTCCAATTACTTTTGACCTCCTAAAATGTGGAGTGTTTGTAAAGAAATGTGTACAATTCCTACATTTTCTATCAGATATTTTTGTTCAACCCTTCAAATTAAACGTTACAATCTGCACTTGAATTCTGTTGCAGAGGTTTCATTTCAAATCCAATGTGGTGGCATGCAGAGCCCAACTCGCGAAACTTGTGTCACTGTCCAAATATTTCTGGCCCTAACTGTAGCTTACGCTTATTGGGAATTTTTTTGTCATTCTTGCCTTTGTAACCTTATCTCTAGCAGGATGTTTATTAAATTATTGCTAGTGATGGGCAAGTAGTAAGATATTCTGGTTCGGATAGCTCTATCTGAATACTTTGAGTATTTAGATTCCGGACCATGCCCCAGTGAGCCTGGAAGTGTCCACAGCGTGTGGACCTCGTCCGCAATGGAATTGGAGGCTGAACCCCTCTGTCCTGATGAGCTCTCAGTTTGTGGCGGATGTGGAGAAGCACCTAACGACCTTTTCAATCAAGGTCTTACGATGAAATGTTATGGGAAGCCCACAAGGCCTATGTTAGAGGCCTCTTTATTCAAAAGGCCTCTTGGAACAAAAAGGAACGAATGCAAGCCAGGGCAACCCTTCTTGACCCTCTCCACAATTTGGAGCAATTAAACAAGAGCGCTCCGTCTGCCCCCGTTTCTAACCAAATCTTCCTTGTGCGGACGCAGCTGCGTTCCTTCCTGCTTGCTGCCCATGAGAAAACTTAAGGAAGGTCAGAACCTCCTACTATGATAGCGGGGATAGGGCGGGTGCTCTCTTGGCGAGGAGGGTGAAACGGAGAGAGGCCTAATCTGCTATAGACTCCCTAATGGTACCTTTACACGCCGCCACGGCAGGCTGGATACATCGCGCTACAAGCTACAATTGTAGCTTGTAGCGTCCATATCGCCTGTAGTAGCGGCGTCTGAAGAGGCGACGCTACAGCCGGCGACAGATACATCTGTTTATGGTCTCTGCTCATAAACTTAAGGCAACATCGCCGATTGTAGCGAGCTGTATCGGCGTGTAAAGAAGCAACGGAAGGCAACTCTGGACACCCGGCGATGTGGCTGCCATGTATCTAAGGCGTGACACAGTCGCCATGTTACCGCGCCCCATCTGCGATCATTGGAGGTCGCTCCTGCTTTATGATTGGTAGTCGCAGCATAGGGCGGGATATTTAAGGAGCTGACCAGTCACACTACACAATTACTCGAGCGTGCTGTATTACTCAGCCTCCTGCGTTGCCTGCCCAATCAGGATGTTATTGCTTCGTCCTATCAGCGTACGGACGTCTCGTACTCTCAATTGTGGCACGCCTATGTGCTGTCCCTGCTGCACCAGGTCCGCCCATAGTAGCTGGTTATAGCGGTGTGTAAATGAGCAACAGCTGGCTACTTGAGACACCCGGTGATGTAGCTAGCTATAGATGTAGCGTGGCGTAGCGCACCTTGTGGCGGCGTGTAAAGAGGGTGCGTTGACCGTTTGTAGCCGTTTGAGCGTGCTCGTGCACGTGAAGTAGCGGGATGTATCCAGCCTGCCGTGGCGGCGTGTAAAGGTACCATAAGAGACCAGATGGGTGCCCTGGTGCATAGCCCAACTGAAATAGCAAATGCCTTTGCTTCCTTCTACTCAAAACTTAACAACCTGAGGGAGGATCCTGACACCCCACAACCTTCCCCGGATCTGATCACCGCATTTCTGGACTCGCTGAAACTCCCCAGAGCCACCCAGGAACAGTTAGACTTCTTAAACGCACCCTTTTCTGTCTCTGAGATTGACCAAATCATTAGATTAACAAAATTGCAATCCGCCCCAGGCCCGATGGACTCCCCAATGTCTATTATAAAAAATTTGCACATATTTTATCCCCTTTTGTATTGCGCACCTTTTCATCTTGGCAGAGCTCAGGCGCTTTGCCTGCCCTCGCTCTCCAGGCCACAATAGTGACGATCTCGAAACCGGGAAAACCTAAAGATGAACCGGGCAACTACCCCCCCATTTCGTTGCTCAATTGCGACATGAAACTCTATTCCAAGCTTCTCGCAGCTAGGCTCATGACAGTTACTCCTTCTTTGGTCCACATAGACCAAGTTGGTTTTGTCCCGGGTAGACAGGCGGCGGATGGTACCCAGCACATACTAAACATTCTTGGAGTTATGGGGAAGGCGGGGGTCCCTGGTGCAGTCCTGTCCTTGGATGCTGAAAAAAGCGTTTGATAGGGTGCACTGGGGATACCTCGCCGCTGTCCTAACTAAATTTGGGATTACTTGTCCATTCCTATCTACGGTTCTCTCGCTATATTCTAACCCCAATGTGAGAGTGCTGTCCGGGGGTTTCTTCTCTGCCCCGTTCTCAATCTCTAATGGCACCCGCCAGGGTTGTCCTCTGTCCCCGGTGATCTTTTCCCTTCTGATGGAGCCTCTGGCTTAATCCATTCGCGCCAACCCCCACATTGAGGGTTGCCGTCTCGGCTCCCAAAGACACACCATTGGATTATATGCAGATGATGTCATCCTTACCTGCACAAATCTGGCGGTCTCTCTTGAGGAGATTATGTCCTCCCTCCGTGAGTTCGCTCTGGTTTCGTATTATAAACTTAATGCTAGTAAATCGCTCCTCTTTCCAATTGGTGTGCCTGAGCAGGAGCGGGTGCGACTGGAGAATGCCTTTCCATTTGCTTAGAGACCCCTCGGCATCCCTTACCTGGGAATCACCGTTGCGAGTCCTTGTCGCTTGGTGGCCACAAACCTTGAGGCACTTTGCACGTCCATGGCTGGTGACATCTCGAAGCTCTGTACCTCAGAGCTATTGTGGATTGCTCGGCTCAATTCTTTTAAAATGATTATGCTTCCGAAAATTATATACATCTTCAGAGCCCTCCCAGTAGCAATCCCCCAGAAATCCCTGAAGAAACTTCAGTCTCTGACAAACGCATACATATGGGTGGGCAGGAGGGTGAGGGTCATGGGGAAAATAATGTATCTCCCCTTCTTGGAGGGTGGGATGGGAGTTCCCAACATATCCAATTATCATAGGGCAGCCGTCCTGGAGACCATAAAGAAATGGTGGACCCCGCCGGGGGAGAGGCCGGGCTGGATGTGTATGCAAGCTCACTTTTCTAAGAGCTCCGAGTTGCGCACCCTCCTGGAGGCGGAGACTCTTGACTGCACGGGGGTGGATCCGCCTCTCCTACCGTTCTGGACTACTCTGGCGGCGTGGAGAAGGGAGGATGCTGCCTCGGTCTCTCTCACGGCGAACCAAATTGATTTGAACAAAAAGTTGTAGCGTGTCACCATGGTGGGATCATCAGTACCACAGTAAGAAACATATATAATAAACACAAAAAGTACTGTGTATATTGACTGAGATCAATAGCGTTAATCAATTATCGTAAAAGATTGACAATTTTATTAAATACAAAAACATTAAAACAGTGCATATGAAAAAATTAAAACACAAGTAAAAGATTGTGCAACCACAATCATGTACAATACCACAGCAATGCAATACTCACTATACGTCACAATGGACAGAAATAAACAGGCAGGAATTCAATAGTTTGTTATATAATAACCCAGTCCCCGTCGGGGCTCTTAGTCAAACACAGATTATGTTCAGCTGTGTGGGAAAACCCACACTGATAGGAGCAAAAAGTGATGAATACTAAAGGATTCAATGCACTATGTGTCAAACATGAATTCACCTATATATCTCTAAATATCTCAGTCCCCATTGGGGCTCTAAAGCA
Source organism: Allobates femoralis (assembly GCA_033576535.1). Classification (NCBI taxonomy): domain Eukaryota; kingdom Metazoa; phylum Chordata; class Amphibia; order Anura; family Aromobatidae; genus Allobates; species Allobates femoralis. Next base: position 120,983,550 of record JARQOC010000010.1, on the reverse strand, counting down.
CTCACAGACAGAATTTAAGGAAATTCAGGTATAGAAAGATGGCATAGCTCATGCAAATTAGAGCAGGGTAAACAACAGGTCAGAATTTAAAATGAAGTGAGGCTAGGCAGGCAAGTGGACAACTGTTATGGTTCAATAAGCATCCAATAACCAGGATTGGCATATAAAGGATAGATGTTCTGAAAAGCTGTATTCCAAGAACAAATGCCAAACCTTAGCCTGGAAAATAAGAAAGAAAAATTCTATACGACCTGTGTAAACTGACATCAAAATCCAGTCAAGAAGAGTGCTATTTACCCGAGTGAGGCATTGCTGTGGAGCGGATTGCCCAGAACCCTACGCGTGTCGCCGTCACCAGGGCGGCTTCATCCAGGGGCAGGGGCTTATTGAACCATAACAGTTGTCCACTTGCCTGCCTAGCCTCACTTCATTTTAAATTCTGACCTGTTGTTTACCCTGCTCTAATTTGCATGAGCTATGCCATCTTTCTATACCTGAATTTCCTTAAATTCTGTCTGAGTGCTTTAGAGCCCCAATGGGGACTGAGATATTTTGAGATATATACGTGAATTCAGGGTGGATAAAAATCAATGTTTTTTTTAAAAAAATCGGATTTTTTTTATTTAAATCGGATTTTTTTTTTATTTACCGTATATACTCGTGTATAAGCCGACCCGTGTATAAGCCGACCCCCCTACTTTTGCCCCCAAAACCTGGGAAAATCTATTGACTCGTGTATAAGCCGAGGGTGGACCCCAGCACAGGTATACAGGCCCCCCAGTGGTAGTATACAGCAGCCTCCCCAGTGGCATATACAGGCCCCAGTAGTATATACAGCAGCCCCAGTGGTATACAGCAGCCTTCCCAGTGGCATATACAGGCCCCAGTAGTATATACAGCAGCCCCAGTGGTATACAGGCCCCAGTAGTATATACAGCAGCCCCAGGGGTGTACAGCAGCCTCCGGGGGCATACAGCAGCCCCAGCAGTACACAGCAGCCCCAGCGGTACACAGCCGCCCCCAGGGGTACACTGCAGCCCCCAGCGGTACACAGCCACCCCCAGGGGTACACAGCCGCCCCCAGGGGTACACAGCAGCCCCCAGGGGTACACAGCCGCCCCCAGGGGTACACAGCAGCCCCCAGGGGTACACAGCAGCCCCCAGGGGTATATAGCCGCCCCCAGGGGTATATAGCAGCCCCAGGGGTACACAGCCATCCCCAGGGGTATATAGCAGCCCCCAGGGGTACACAGCCATCCCCAGGGGTATATAGCCGCCCCCAGGGGTATATAGCTGCCCCCAGGGGTACACAGCCGCCCCCAGGGGTATATAGCAGCCCCCAGGGGTATATAGCCGCCCCCAGGGGTATATAGCCGCCCCCAGGGGTATATAGCCGCCCCCAGGGGTATATAGCAGCCCCCAGGGGTACACAGCTGCCCCCAGGGGTACACAGCTGCCCCCAGGGGTATACAGCTGCCCCCAGGGGTACACAGCTGCCCCCAGGGGTATATAGCAGCCCCCAGGGGTACACAGCCGCCCCCAGGGGTATATAGCAGCCCCCAGGGGTATATAGCAGCCCCAGGGGTACACAGCCATCCCCAGGGGTATATAGCAGCCCCCAGGGGTACACAGCCATCCCCAGGGGTATATAGCAGCCCCCAGGGGTACACAGCCGTCCCCAGGGGTATACAGCTGCCCCCAGGGGTACACAGCTGCCCCCAGGGGTACACAGCTGCCCCCAGGGGTATGTAGCCGCCCCCAGGGGTATATAGCAGCCCCCAGGGGTACACAGCCGTCCCCAGGGGTATACAGCTGCCCCCAGGGGTACACAGCTGCCCCCAGGGGTACACAGCCGCCCCCAGGGGTACACAGCCGCCCCCAGGGGTATACAGCTGCCCCCAGGGGTACACAGCTGCCCCCAGGGGTATATAGCAGCCCCCAGGGGTACACAGCCGCCCCCAGGGGTATATAGCCGCCCCCAGGGGTATATAGCCGCCCCCAGGGGTACACTGCTGCCCCCAAATGCTGGCACTCGCCCCCCTGCTGCTTAACTTACCATCCGGTATTCTGATCAGCGCTGCTCCTCGCTGGTCCCGTCTCCTCTCCGTCCTCGCGGCTTCCGGGATCCCGGCCGTCGCAGGTATGACGTCATACCTGCGACGGCCGGGGATCCCGGAAGCCGCGAGGACGGAGAGGAGACAGGACCAGCGAGGAGCAGCGCTGATCAGAATACCGGATGGTAAGATAAGCAGCGGGGGGGGGCCCTTAAAGCAGCGGGGGGGCCCTGACACAGAGGGGGGGCCGAGTGTCAGCGTTTGGGGGCCATATGCACTGCATCCCCCTGCCGCTGATTGACAGGGGGATGCAGTGCATATTTAATGAGCGGCCCCACGTGACGGGGCCGCTCATACAGCAGCCTCCCCCGCCTCCTGCAGCCTCCACAGCCCCCACCACATCGGTGCTTGACCGCAAGTACCGTATATGACCCGTGTATAAGCCGAGGGGTAGACTTTTCAGCCCAATTTTTGGGCTGAAAAACTCGGCTTATACACGAGTATATACGGTAAATCGGATTTTTTTCAATAAACTGCTTTTTGAGGAAAATATTTTACCATCCAAAGGTTCTTCCATCATGACATAAAGCTGAGTTGTTTAACTCAGTAGAATAAAGGCTGTATATGTGTAACATTCACAATGCCATGCTCTTCCAGAGGTTTCTGTAGGATTAGTGGGCAGTTTCTCTCCTATATTATCACAGACGCTCGCTTTACTTACGCAGTTCTCAAAACTGAATTTGACTCCGCAGAGGTCCCAGCCTCTTCTTCACGGCAAAAATGTTACAACATGAACAGAGTTGAGAAAAAGACCTTAATCCTATTGTTCTACACACCTATGAATACAGAATCAACCCCTTCAGTGCCAAGCCCAAGAAGTTAGACAATATGTTTCTGATTGTTTGGAGTGGAATAGATCTGCACAACACAAGAAGAATGTGAATCTAAGTGTGAGGAGGAGGAAGGGCAAGCAGACAAGAAAATGAAAGTGAAACTGAGCACAATACTGCAGCATAGCCACAGACAGACAAGTCTGGATCTGTTTGTGTGTACGATCTGAGGTTTATTACATTCTTTCCTTATAATGGCAGCAGGCCGTAAAAGAGACCCAGTTTGGGAATATTTTAATGAAGCTCCTTCGCCTATCGGTAAGGCAGGCATGCGTGCAAAATGCAAACCATGCAGCAAAGAGATGCAAGGCCTGGTGGCGCGAATGAGGCAACATCATGAGAAGTGCGGTGATGAAGATGACCAAAGAAACACTTCTGAACAGGCAGGATCTTCAGGTTGGTAAACATTTTTATTGAATCCTATTTCTAAAGACTGAACTGTCATGTGTGAGAAAAATTATATTTCTTATTATTACTGCATGTTACTGTCATTTGGTACAGTTATGAAGAAAAACAAATATTCCTTTTGGGGCAGGGACAGTGATGTGTTGTGTACAATAAGCAGAAATTGTATAATAAACAATAAAATAACAGCATTGACTTTTTTTGTTTAGGGGAATTCATGGATTCTGGAAACTATCCACCTCCAAGATCACCATCATCCTGTTCTACAGTTTCAGAGTTATCCATCCAGGATAGTGCTTCATTAGCAGCAGCATCATCATCAGACACCCACAGCCACATATCACCATCACCCAAAAGGAAGAAAAAACCTTTACCTCCTGGAACCACCATAGATAGGTTTGTGATAAGAACTAGCAGATTAGAAAAAGAGTTGATTGATGAAAAAATTGCCCAGTTTATTTATGCAACGAACTCTTCTTTCCGTCTGACTGAGAACCCACATTTCATTAATATGGTTCAGTCATTGAGACCAGGATACAGTCCACCCAGCAGAGCTGATGTTGCAGGGAAACTGCTGGATCAAGTGTATGACAGAGAAATGGAGCAATGTGCAACAGCTCTGGAGGGTAAAATTGTTAACCTAAGTATTGATGGGTGGAGTAATGTCCACAATGATCCTATTGTATGTGCTTGTATAACAACAGAAGAAGGTAAAGTCTTCCTTGCACAAACAACTGATACGTCAGGAAATGCACACACAATAGAATACTTACAAGAAGTGGCAGTAAAAGCTATAACGACATGTGAACAAAAATTCAAATGTCTAGTACGCAGTTTGGTCACTGACAATGCTGCAAACGTATCCAAGATGAGAAGAGATTTAGAAGAGCAGGGAGGGAATACAAAGCTGCTAATAACATATGGTTGCAGTGCTCATTTGCTGCACCTCTTAGCCAAAGACTTATGTGTTCCAGAAATAAAGGCTAATGTTGTTGAAATTGCTAAACACTTCCGTAATAATCATTTTGCTGCAGCAGCTCTGAAAAGGATGGGTGGAACCAAGCTAACGCTCCCACAAGATGTTAGATGGAACTCTGTGGTGGATTGTTTTGAGCAGTATATCAAAAACTGGCCTATTCTGATGACACTTTGTGAAGAAAATCGAGATAAAATAGATGGCACTGTCATGGCCAAAATCCTCAACATTGGGCTTAAGAGAAATGTTGAACATGCTGAGCTTCCTGAAACCCATCTCTCAAGCTTTAAACAAAATACATAAAAATAGCTGTTTTATTGCGGATGCTGTTGAAATTTGGAAGGAACTGAGTGAACACTTAAAAACAGAACTACACATGGACAGAATTAAATTACAAGCAGTAAACAAACGAATGGGACAAGCACTGACTCCAGCTCATTTTTTGGCAAATATTGTCAATAATAATATCCAATATCAGGGTCAAAACCTAAGTGCTGAGGAAGAGGAGTTAGCTATGACATGGGTATCCAGCAATCATCCATCTTTAATGCCAACTATAATAAACTTCAGAGCTAAGGGGGAACCATTCAAGAAATATATGTTTGCTGAAGATATTTTAAGGAAGGTCACACCAGTAAACTGGTGGAAGTCACTTAAGCGCTTGGATTTAGAGACTGTTCAAGTAATGATTTCACTTTTAACAGCAGTAGCTTCTTCTGCAGGCGTTGAAAGAATATTCTCTTCCTTTGGACTCATTCATTCTAAATTGAGAAATCGATTGGGACCCAATAAAGCAGGAAAGCTTGTTTTTCTTTTCCAGATTATGAATAGGAACAAAGAAGAAGATGATGATGAAGATGACGACAAGTGAGCTACAGAGGACAGCAGGGACAGTAGTATTTAAGTTTTTCATGTGTCGGCTGGGCTGACAGTCTAAGTTTCTTAAAATATATATATATTTTGTTTAGCCAAATTAGTTAACAAACATGATGTTTGTTTAAGCAAATAACTTATGCTGTAATGTTGTTATTGTTTCAGTTGAATAAATCTATTTAAATTGTTATTAAGGTCAGGATTATTTTTTCCTTCCTAAGTACAACAGAACAGTGGTGTCCAAATATGAATGATTAACCCATTAAACTGGGGAGAAAAAAGTAATATAAAAAGTAATTCTAAAAATCTTCATCTACTTGCATGTTAAAGTAGCAAGAACTAGTTTAGGTAGAAACTTTGATTTAAATCACTGATTTAAATCAAGCCTTACTGACTAGTGATTTAAATCAGTGATTTAAATCAGTTCGATTTAAATCAAATCCACCCTGGGTGAATTCATGTTTGACACACAGTGCATTGAATCCTTTAGTATTCATCACTTTTTGTTCCTATCAGTGTGGGTTTTCCCACACAGCTGAACATAATCTGTGTTTGACTAAGAGCCCCGACGGGGACTGGGTTATTATATAACAAACTATTGAATTCCTGCCTGTTTATTTCTGTCCATTGTGACGTATAGTGAGTATTGCATTGCTGTGGTATTGTACACGATTGTGGTTGCACAATCTTTTACTTGTGTTTTAATTTTTTCATATGCACTGTTTTGATGTTTTTGTATTTTAATAAAATTGTTAATCTTTTACGATAATTGATTAATGCTATTGATCTCAGTCAATATACACAGTACTTTTTGTGTTTAGTATGAACCAAATTGATTTGAACGGCCCTGTTCTACCATGTAGCTAACCTACGTCTTCGGCCCCTTTGGGATTTGGGACTGCGCTCCTTGGGCGACCTGGTGCGCAACGGCTCCTTACTCTCCTTTTCGGAGTTGTGCGAGATCTACCCCGAGATCTCTCATCTTGTCTTCCAATATATGCAAATACACCATTTCCTGTCTTCGGCTAATAAATCATGCTTCCCCTTGGCCCCTCCATCCCCTTCCCACTTCCAAAAATGTATCTCATCAGATCCACTGAACTATAAAGGTCTGGCCTTACTACACAGGGAGTTCAACAGAGGAGCCTTCCCTAGCATTCCCTCCTATATGACCAGATGGGAGGAGGATTTCTCTTTGCAGTCCTCGGAGGAGGACTGGTGGTTAGCACTTTGGTATACAAAGAGGTCGACGAGATGTCTTCCCATCAGGAAACTGAAGAAAATACATATGTGATGGTACTACTCCCCCTCTCGCCTAGCTCGCTTCAACCCGAGCCTGTCTCCCCTGTGCTGGCCGCAGTGTGGCGAATCAGGCACTCTACCCCACGTCTGGTGGTTTTTCCCAAGGATAACCTCTTTTTGGTCAGTGGTATCGCAGCTGCTCTCCACTCTATCGGGTCTGGATATTAGCCTCACCCCCCATCTGGCAGTCTTAAACCTGGGTATGGATGTGATGCACTCGGACTTCCGTGCCATGGTGACAATAGTGCTGATGGCAGCGAGAGTGTCTATAGCGGCTAGGTGGAAATCTCACCTTCCTCATTCTATGGCTGATGTGGCTGCAAGACTGAACATTTTGTTTCACCATGAATATTGGTTGGCTCTTGACTCTTCCAGAAGAGATAAGGTGATAGATATCTGGTTCAGCTGGGCATCTCACACCCTTGGCGACCCCGATACCCCAATGTTAAAATACACGGCTGCTGGATTTAGCGTCCGGATGGGCTTACAGGCTACTATGGGGCCAAAATCCGGTCCGGGACTGTACGGTTTGCATGGACAGCCATGGAACGGATCAAACCCGCAATGTGAAGCCGGCCTAAGACCCAAATTCATTCACAATATCCTGGTGTCATGCTGGGTGTAGGGAGACACCAAGAGAAGGACGACAAGGGGGGGGGGGGTGTAGGCTCTGATGCTAAAGGCAAAGGGGAGATGGTGATCCGTAGAAAAACTAGTGCTGGCACCTTGTTCCCCTAACAACCCTATTCAGTCACTGCAATTGTTGCCGAACAGGATACCTCTCCCTGACTATCCTTGAATGAAAGGGAATATTGACCGCGCTACCATATATGACAATCAAAAAATTTGTGGATTGATTGTGATTTTTATCTTCTATGTGTTTCTGGGCTCTCTGGCCCCTTCATGAGGAGAAAATCACAGATGTACCTGATTTTTTTGCCTGATGAAGGGGCCAGAGAGCCCAGAAACGCGTAGAAAATAAAAATTACAAGCAATCCACAAATTTTTTAAATGTCATATTTGGTAGCGCGGTCAATATTCTCTTTCTTTTTATTTCTGTTTTATTGACACAATTTTATTGGGAAGACTGCAGCAAACCTTTTAATACGCTTTTGTAGTGGTTGTGGCTTACACAACCCTGCCAGGTGAATGTGTACCTATTGAACACTTCCAATTGATATACCGGTAACGCCCTAGATTGCACCTTTTCCATTCCAGCTTTTCTTCCATGACTCTCCTTGAACTAAGACTACTCAGGGATCAGATAGGGTGAACACTAGTCAACCCAGCTAACAACTAAAGAAACACACCAAGGAAACACACAAAGGGTAAGGGAGCAACACTTGATTGCTCAACACAGGAAGTCCCAGATGCACAGCTGAGCTAGGAAGCACCACCAAACTCCAGACAAGCTATCACCAGAAAAGCATTATGGGAGTCAAGGGGTATAAATAGACAGCTGAATTTAGGCAGGTAGGAGCTCAGCTGGGTCCTAGTGACCTCCAGCTATCACCAAGCAAAGAAATACCTCTTAAAGGACAGAAATACAATTCAGGATTTTGGCTGTTTGGCCAGACGCTGTGACCTTGTGCGAGTTGCCCCAATAGCCTCATCCATCCCTCCTGATACACTCGTGACACCTGATCACAAAAAATCATTTTCCATGGCTGAGGAAATCAAATTTGAAGCTTTATTTATATGATGGTACAAGTGCAATGAGGGCAGTAATACTCCCCAGATAGTTCACATAGGACCACATTGGACTCTGTTACCGTCTGTTCAACACCGTTACATCCTCTGCATAAGAGACGCCAGTCAAGCACGCGGGGCACAGTAAGTCGGGAATAATGGAAACGATCGGTGAAATAACCTGAAATCGGAGTGCCCTAAATGCAGTTATAGTCTCATTAACATCAGGACTGTGGAGTCGGTAAGCCAAACATCGGACTCCTCAATTTCCCTGAATCCGACTCCGCACCACCAAAATGGACACAGAATCCGATTCCACAACCATGGCTGTGAAGTCAGTAAGCCAAAACATTCAACTCCTCAATTTCCCTGAATCCAAATCCACAGCCCTGATTAACATAAGGTTAAAGGTTGATTTTTTTTTTCTCCAAGTATGGAAACTGTAGAATCATACAGACTTGTCTTTGACTACCCTACCCAGCAGTGTTATTAGTTTGGTGTTCCTGGAGCTCCTGTCAAGTTGCCTTTAAGATTATTATACCATCATTGTTCACATCGGTGTCGTGGCTTCCATGTTCAGTAGTCATGACTTGACAGTTTTGCATCAAAAGGTGGTAGATTATGTTGCAAAAAATGAATACATCATTTTTTTTTTTCCCCCTTTCTGAAAACAATAGCACAGCATTTACTATATACGGTAAACAGATCGCAAATAAATTGAAAGTCAGATTTTTTGTTTTTAGACCTGATTTGCACTTCAATCTATGAAGTATATTCAAAGTTGAACCATTTTTCACATGAGACCAAAACTTTTGTGTATTAAGTTTTATAAACATATGGCCTTCCACAAAACTTGGCTTCTTTATTTCTCTCTCTTTATGGCTTTTTTTTTTTGCATAAACATCACATAGAAATACTTTGCTGTGGGACGTCGACTCAGCCGTACAAAAGAAGGTTGTTAAAATGATGGTATCAATAAATGTCTGAAGATTGCCATAAAGACAACACTGCTTTTTATCAGCAGAAATGTGTTCCACCGAGAATTCACGCTGTAGGAAAGAAATGGGGTTGAAAATCAAATCAAGGCCACCGCGATCGCAACTGTTCCTTTAAACCCAGCATGCTTGCAGGTCGCCTGCTTGCACAGTCACAGACAGCCCAACTACACAAGAAGGTTGAGTGACAGGGCTCTGTGTCTTGTAAGAATGCAGATAAAGTGTGCCTGCTTGGAATAAATGCTGCCTGAATACAGCTAAAATGCCACATATCACTTTGCTAAACATCTGAGATTGCTGTTAACCACATGATTACCTGCAAAAAATAACCCTTTTTATCTGGAAAGAGAAAAAGTAAGCTTATTTCTTAGATTTCGTCCAAGCTAAAAACACGATGGTCCCTTTTTGAGAATCTATGTGAAGTATGACGGAATAGTTTTGCATTAGACACCATTTACAATAAGGCATCCATCAGATTTATTCTTTCATGCTGAAGGAAATGATATACTGCAGATTCCTGCATTATTATTGCACAATTTATTCTATGGCGCTTTACAAGTGAAAGAAGGGCATACATAGACAAGTACAATATTTATGAACAATACAAGACTTAAATGGGTACAGGAGAGAGGACCCTGCCAGCGAGGGCTCACAGTCTACAAGGTAAGAATGAGGTTACAGTAGGTGAGGAGAGCGGACCCTTCCCACAAGGGCTCACAGTCTGCAAGGTAAGAATGAGGATACAGTAGGTGAGGAGAGTGGACCCTGCCCACAAGGGCTTACAGTCTAAAGGGATGGATGACAGGGTACAGTAGGTGAGGAGGGAAGACCCTGCCCACAAGGGCTCAGAGTCTACAAGAGATGGATGAGGATACAGTAGGAGAGGAGAGAGGACCCAGCCCACAAGGGCTCACAGTCTACAAGAGATGAGTGAGAATACAGTATGAGAGGATCGAGGACCCTGCCCGTGAGGACTTAGTCTACAAGGGATGGGTGAGGATACACTAGGGACTGCCACCAACCCCCAGCTGCCTTGTTGTTCCTGGCAGGCAACCAAAAATACAGAAAAGCCCATTTTTTTTTTATTTCTAGAACTAATTCTAGAAAAAAAAAATGACATGGGGCTCCGCCATATTTTTGGCCCAGTCAGGTACAACGAGGCAGCTGGGGGCTGGAATCCTCAGCATGGAGAGGCTCAAGCGTTCGGGGCCCCCCATGCTGCGAATTGCAGCCTGCAGCCACCCCAGAAAGTGGCACATTTATTGAAGCGCCATGTTCTGGTGCTGTACCCAGGCTTTACCAGATGCACTGGTGCCGGTGGCAAACTGGGTAGTAAAGGGGTTAATGCCAGCTTTTTATTGGCAGCTGGCACTAAGCCCGAGATTCATAATGTCGGCCAATGTTAGACCCGGTCATTAGGAATCTCTAGTAAATAGTCAAAAAAAATACACCACACAGAAAAAAATCTTTTTATTTGAAATAAAACAAACAAAATTCGGACTCCATCTTTATTATAAAGATCCGACGTAGTCCACAACGAAGGTCCCACGACGCTCGATCGCCTCCGACGTAGCCCACAACGAAAGGTCCCATGACGCTATATCGCCTCTGATCAATCCAGAGACTGCAGCAAGGGATCAAGTGTCCTCTTCCTATATTCTCTGGGGTCAGAGTTATGGTGTACTGTATGACAATGATCTGTCATGCAGTGCACCATGACTGTGATCCCAGAGACTACAACAAGAGGACACTTGATCCCTTGTTGCACCCATCCATGCATCCACCCATGCACTCATCCACGCATGCACCCATCCACGCATGCACACACACATATCCATCCATGCACACATCCACGCACGCACCCATCCATGCACGCACACATAGTTGTTTTTTTTTTTTTTTTTTTAAGGTTGAAGGAAGACTTTAAGTCCATCTAGTTCAACCCATAGCCTAACATGTTGATCCAGAGGAAGGCAAAAAAAAACCCATGTGGCAACACTAATCTCCACATTGGGGGAAAAAATTCCTTCCTGACTCCAGATACGGCAATCAGACTAATTCCCTGGATCAACGCCCTATCAAAGAATCTAGTATGTATAACTGGTAATATTATAGTTTTCAAGAAAGGCATCCAGGCCCTTCTTAAATGTTAGTAGTGACTCACTCATTACAACATCATGTGGCAGAGAGTTCCATAGTCTCACTGCTCTTACAGTAAAGAATCCGCGTCTGTGATTATGATTAAACCTTCTTCCCTCCAGACGTAGAGGATGCCCCCTTGTCCCAGTCTCAGGCCTAAGAGTAAAGAGATCATTAGAAAGGTCTCTGTACTGCCCCCTCATATATTTGTACATTATTATAAGATCACCCCTAAGCCTTCGTTTTTCCAAGCTAAATAACCCCAAGTTTAATAACCTGTCTTGGTATTGCAGACCCCTTAGTCCTCTAATAACTTTTGTCGCTCTTCTCTGGACCCGCTCTAGTTCAGCTATGTCTTTCTTATACACCGGAGACCAGAATTGTACACAGTATTCTAAGTGTGGTCGCACTAGTGACTTGTATAGAGGTAAAATTATGTTCTCCTCATGAGCATCTATGCCTCTTTTAATACATCCCATTATTTTATTTGCCTTTGCAGCAGCTGCCTGACACTGGCCACTAAATGTGAGTTTGTCATCTACCCATACACCCAGGTCTTTTTCAGTGATAGTTTTGCCCAGTGTTTTATAATTAAGCACATAATTATACCCTTTGTTTCCTCTGCCCAAGTGCATGACTTTACATTTATCCCCATTAAAGCGCATTTGCCATTTAGCAGCCCAAGCTTCTAGTTTACATAAATCCTCCTGTAATATAAAATTGTCCTCCTCTGTATTGATTACCCTGCAGAGTTTAGTGTCATCTGCAAATATTGAGATTCTACTCTGTATGCCCCCTACAAGGTCATTAATAAATATATTAAATAGAAGCGGACCCAACACTGACCCCTGTGGTACCCCACTGTTAACTGTGACCCATTCTGAGTGTGTTCCATTAATAACCACCCTTTGTTTCCTATCACTAAGCCAGTTCTTAACCCACTTACACATATTTTCCCCTATCCCCATTGCCCTCATTTTATGTATCAACCTTTTGTGTGGCACCGTATCAAAAGCTTTTGAAAAGTCCATATACACCACATCCACTGCATTTCCTTGGTCCAGTCCAGAACTTACTTCTTCATAGAAGCTTATTAGATTAGTTTGACAGGAACGGTCCCTCGTAAAACCATGTTGATAATGGGTCATGAGGTTATTTTTGTTCAGATACTCCAGTATAGCATCTCTTAGAAAACCCTCTAGGATTTTACCCACAGTAGAGGTTAAGCTTACTGGCCTATAATTTCCAAGTTCAGTTTTTGTCCCCTTTTTGAATATTGGCACCACATTTGCTATACGCCAGTCCTGTGGTACAGACCCTGATATTATGGAATCTTTAAATATTAAAAATAATGGTCTATCTATGACAGTACTTAATTCCTGCAGCACTCTGGGGTGTATCCCATCTGGGCCCGGGGATTTGTCAATTTTAGTGATTTTTAGACGATGCCGTACTTCCTCTTGGGTTAAGCAGGTGACGTTTAATTGAGAATTTTTGTTATCACTGATCATATTGTCTGTCATGGGATTTTCTTGTGTAAATACTGTTGAAAAAAAGTCATTTAGCATATTTGCTTTTTCCTCATCCTCATCCACCATTTCACCCAGACTATTTTTAAAGGGGCCAACACCATCATTTTTTAGTTTCTTACTATTTATGTAGTTAAAAAATATTTTGGGATTCTTTTTACTTTCTCTGGCAATGAGTCTCTCTGTCTCAATCTTTGCTGCCTTGATTTGCTTTTTACAAATGTTATTTAATTTTCTGTATTTATTTAATGCTTCATCACTACCTACTTGCTTTAATTCCCTAAATGCTTTCTTTTTGTCACTTATTGCACTTCTTACCGCTTTATTTAGCCATAGTGGTTTCCTCCTATTTCTAGCATGCTTATTCCCATAGGGTATATATTGTGCACATGTCCTATTCAGGATGCTAATAAACATCTCCCATTTGTGTTGTGTACTTTTATGTCTCAGGACATCGTCCCAGTTTATTGCACTAAGATCATCTCTCAACCGTTGGAAATTTGCCTTCCTGAAGTTTAGTGTCCTTGTGGCCCCTCTACTACACGTCTTAGTAAAGGATACTTGAAAGCTTATTAAGTTATGATCACTATTACCCAAGTGACCTCCAACCCGTATATTTGATATGCGGTCTGGCCTGTTGGTTAATATTAGGTCCAGCAGTGCCCCCCTTCTTGTTGGGTCCTGAACCAGTTGTGAAAGGTAATTGTCTCTTATTACCTTTGCTAGAACTGCAGGTTTCTGATCCCCAATGTATTTCAGGGTAGTTGAAGTCCCCCATAATAATGACTTCTCCCTGAGTCGCTGCTTCATCTATTTGCTTTATGAGGATATTCTCCTCCACTTCCATTATTGTTGGGGACTTATAACAAACCCCTATCAGTAATTTATTATTTTTTCCCCCTCCCCTTATCTCCACCCACAGAGACTCTACATTTCCATTAGATTCACCTATATTATCACGCAGGATGGGTTTTAAGGATGATTTTACGTATAAACATACACCTCCTCCTCGCCTATTTGTACGGTCATTTCTGAACAGACAATAGCCCTGTAAATTAACAGCCCAGTCATGACTCTCGTCCAGCCAAGTCTCCGAAATCCCCACCATGTCATAATTATTTTCCAACAAAATCAATTCTAATTCCTCCATTTTGTTGGTGAGGCTTCTGGCATTAGTGAACATGCACTTTATGCATCTCTCTTTACCTCTATTCCTTCCTACTAGATTGACTGTTCTAACCCCACCCCCCATGCCACCCCCACTTTTATTACTTGTGCCCAGGTTACTGTTTACACTATCTTCCCCTCCTATACAATGAATACCCTCCCCCCCAATCCCTAGTTTAAACACTCCTCCAACCTTCTAGCCATTTTCTCCCCAGCACAGCTGCACCCTCCCCATTGAGGTGCAGCCCGTCCCTAGCATAGAACCTGTAGCCAACAGAGAAGTCGGCCCAGTTCTCCAGGAACCCAAACCCCTCCTTCCTACACCAATTCCTGAGCCACTTATTTATCTCCCTAATCTCCCGTTGCCTCTCTGGTGTGGCACGTGGTACAGGCAGTATTTCAGAGAATACTACCTTGGAGGTCCTTGCCTTAAGCTTGCAGCCTAATTCCCTGAAATCATCTTTAAGGACCTTCCACCTATCTCTAACTTTGTCATTTGTGCCAATGTGCACCATGACCGCTGGGTCCTCACCAGCCCCTCCCAGTAATCTGTCAACCCGATCAGCGATGTGCCGGACTCGAGCGCCAGGTAGGCAGCACACTGTTCGACGATCCCTGTCTTTGTGACAGATTGCCCTATCTATTCCCCTAATAATTGAGTCCCCCACTACCAACACCTGTCTGGCCTGCCCTTCTCTCCTGTTTTCCCCCTTACTGGAGCAGCCACTCCTCTGGCTTTCAGAGGTCATGCCCTGCTGCAGCAGTGCTGTACCTGAACTCACACCCCCCTCATCTGCCAACATAGCAAATTTATTGGGGTGTGCCAGATCAGGGCTAGCCTCCCTGGCACCCTTCCCTCTACCCCGCCTTCTAACTGTCACCCAGCTAGCTACCTCATGGTCCTGAGGCTCCATAGTACCATCCTCCCCCACATCTATCCCATTGAGCAGCTGTTCAGTGAGCAGCAGACTCCTTTCCATATTGTCTATGGATCTCAGCGTTGTCAGTCGTTCATTTAGATCCAGTATCTGGGCTTCCAAATGCACAACGTACTCACATCTCACACAGCAGTATGCACCCTCGGCCGGCTGGTCAAGGAATGCATACATGTGGCAAGATGTACACTGGATGGCATTGCCAATCATGGAGCTCATTTCCTAATGGGGATTGCACCAGACAGAAATGATAAGTAAAAAGAAATGCAAAGTATTAATAAAATACAACCAGCAATTCAGTAAGTCCTCCCTTCCAAACTCCCTGAATCCAAAGTCACTGAATCACAAGTCACACACTTACTTCTGTCGCACTTGCGCTCTGTCACACAAAGCTCGCGGTCACACTCGCTAGAGAATCAGATATAAAGAGGTTTTTTTTTTTTCTTTTTTTCCCTTAGCAGCAAATCAGCCTGTATCTCAGTGCACTTCCATCCATGCACGTACCCATCCATGCATGCACACATCCATGCATGCACACATCCATCCATGCAACATCCATCCACCCATGCATGCACACATGCATCCACCCATGCATCCAACCACTCACCCATCCATCCACCTATGCATGCATGCATGCACCCACTCATCCATCCATCCATTCATTCATTCATACTTCCCTCATCTAGGTGGAGGAGCCCAGGAGAGGAGGAGGGGACCACATCGGAGCTGGCCGGAAGGTGAGGGGGGACAGGGCACCGGGGGGGGAGGGTGGTTCAGTTTTCTCAACCCCCACCATGATCGCACCAGGAGGAGGCTGAGGAAGCTGACCGCTGGCAGGTTACTGTTACCGCCGGGTGGGGGAGGGGCTCATCAGCCCTGGAGCGAGAGGGGGCTAGTAGGGGGAGGGCACCTGCCATCCTGCCCTCCAGATCTGATTGGAGAGCTCCAATCAGATCTGGAGGGGGTTACTCGCTCTGATTGGCAGTCTCAATTTCAACTGCCAATTGGAGCGAGTTTAGCCATGGGGGGCTAAGCCAACCCCCTGGGCTAAAGTATGGGTCCTTGCGATCCTGCAGCTCCGGTGACTTGTCACTGACCCTGTCACCGGAGCTGCAGGACCGCAAACAACCCATGACGTTATAGAGACGTCATAGGTCGGGAACACACCGACTTTCATGACGTCTCTATAATGTCATAGGTCGGGAAAGAGTTAAAGAAACTATCCCTCGACCCCACCTCTACATCCAGCTACCGGCTCATATCCCTGCTCCCGTTTGCTTCCAAACTTCTCGAAAAGCATGTCCACACTGTAATCTCATCCCACCTCAAATCTAACTCCCTCTTTGACAATCTTCAATCTGGCTTCCGCCCACACCACTCCACTGAAACTGCCCAGACCAAAGTTACTAATGATTTACTCATGGCCAAAGCTAACAGACAGTTCTCCATCCTCCTCCTTCTTGACCGGTCCTCTGCATTTGACACAGTCGACCACTGCCTCCTATTACAGATCCTCTCTTCCATTAGTATCACTGACCTTGCCCTCTCCTAGATCTCCTCCTACCTATCCAACCGCACATTTAGTGTCTCCCAGTCCCACCTCCTGCCGCCTCCAACTCAAAAATATTTCCAGAATATGTCCCTTCCTCAACCCTCAATCTACTAAACTACTAGTGCATGCCTCATCATCTCTCGTCTCAACTACTGCAACCTCCTCCTCTGTGGCCTTCCTGCCAACACTCTTGCATCTCTCCAAACTGTCTTTAACTCTGCTGCCCAACTAATCCACCTCTCTTCTCGCTATTCCTCCACTTCTCCCCTCTGCAAATTCGTCCACTGGCTCTCCATTCATCAGCATATCCAATTCAAACTCCTAACATTGACTTACAAAGCCGTCCACAATCTGGTCCCCCCATATATCTCTGAACTTATCTCCCGATATCATTCAACTCGTAACCTCTGATCTTCCCAAGACCTTCTCCTTTCCTCCACACTTGTACGTTCCTCATCGAACCGCCTGCAAGACTTCACCCAAGCATCCCTCATCCCCAGGAACTGTGCACCCCAAAATGTCCGACTGTCCCCTACACTCGGAACCTTCAAGCAGAACCTCAAAACCCATCTCTTCAGAACAGCTTACAATCTGCAATGACCATTGGACCCGGTGCTCCACCATCATAGCAGACCCAACACACTGTTTCTCTCCCCACTGCCCTGTAGAATCTAAGACCGCAAGGGCAGGGTCCTCTCTCCCCTCTGTATAGGCCTGTCACTGTTAGTTTGCTCATTGTATTTTTAACTTGTTTGTATATAACCCTTTCTCATGTACAGCACCATGGAATCAATGGTGCTCTATAAATAAATAATAATAATAATAAAAAGAAAGACAAATTGTCGATGGCTTTGTATGTCATGGTTTAAAGTTTTAATCCCACCCGACCACAACTACTAACCCGTTTTCAACAATTGCTTTTTTTGTACTTCATAACATGTTACACATATGAACACATCTAGTACTTTACAATTACCTAAACTTGACAACTAATTTTGGCCCACCAGTTTGACATCTACAGTTGTGCCCAAAAGTATTGACACCCTGCAATTCTGTCACATAATACTTAGTTTCTTCCTGAAAATGATTGCAATCACAAATTCTTTGGTATTATTATCTTCATTTAATTTGTCTTCAATGAAAAAACACAAAAGAGAATGAAGCAAAAAGCAAAACATTGATCATTTCACACAAAACTCCAAAAATGGGCCAGACGAAAGTATTGGCACTCTCAGCCTAATACTTGATTGCACAACCTTTAACCAAAATAACTGCCATCAACCGCTTCCGGTAACCATCAATGAGTTTCTTACAATGCTCTGCTGGAATTTTTAGACCATTCTTCTTTGGCAAACTGCTCCAGGTCCCTGATATCTGAAGGGTGCCTTCTCCAAACTGCCATTTTTAGATCTCTCCACAGGTGTTCTATGGGATTCAGGTCTGGACTCCTTGCTGGCCACCTTAGAAGTTTCCAGTGCTTTCTCTCAAACCATTTTCTAGTGCTTTTTGAAGTGTGTTTTGGGTCATTGTCCTGCTGGAAGACCCATGACCTCTGAGGGAGACCCAGCTTTCTCACACTGGGCCCTACATTATGCTGCAAAATTTGTTGGTAGTCTTCAGACTTTATAATGCCATGCACCCGGTCAAGCAGTCCAGTGCCAGAGGCAGCAAAGCAACCCCAAAACATCTGGGAACCTCCGCCATGTTTGACTGTAGGGACCGTGTTCTTTTCTTTGAATGTCTCTTTTTTTCTCCTGTAAACTCTATGTTGATGCCTTTGCCCCAAAAGCTCTACTTTTGTCTCATCTGACCAGAGAACATTCTTCCAAAACGTTTTAGGTTTTCTCAGGTAAGTTTTGGCAAACTCCAGCCTGGCTTTTTTATGTCTCGGGGTAAGAAGTGGGGTCTTCCTGGGTCTCCTACCATACAGTCCCTTTTCATTCAGACGCCGACAGATAGTACGGGTTGACAATGTTCTACCCTCGGACTGCAGGGCAGCTTGAACTTGTTTGGATGTTAGTCGAGGTTCTTTATCCACCATCCGCACAATCTTGCGTTGAAATCTCTCGTCAATTTTTCTTTTCCATCCACATCTAGGGAGGTTACCCACAGTGCCATGGGCTTTCAACTTCTTGATGACACTGCGCACGGTAGACACAGGAACATTCAGGTCTTTGGAGATGGACTTGTAGCCTTGAGATTGCTCATGCTTCCTCACAATTTGGTTTCTCAAGTCCTCAGACAGTTCTTTGGTCTCCTTTCTTTTCTCCATGCTCAATGTGGTTGTCACGTCCTACTGACGGACTCACACGTGGACCCACTGGACCGCGTAAAGCGGATGCTGATACCGGGTGATAGAGAGGCAGACAAGTACCGTAGAGTCAACAGGTTTATTAACACGACAACACAAGACCCCACGCCCCTGGGGAGGGCCACAAGGTCGCAGCACTGGAAACCCACCGAAGGAGGCCCCGGAGCGCTTAACCCCTATACAGGGGTCCCGCCGGGACCAGCCTCGAAGGGACCAATGCAGCGGACACGAGTGTTCAACCGACCCCAGGCGACGTGGTAACAAAACAGTAACCGGGTATACAATAAGAAACGGAAACACAGAGGACCAGGAACACGGGAAACCAGGAATACAGGGGAATCCAGGAACACGGGGAGATCTAGGAACACAGGGGGATCCAGGAACACAGGGGGATCCAGGAAACCAACCAGGAACACGGGGGATCCAGAACCACAGGGGAATCCAGGAAACCAACCAGGAACACGGGGGATCCAGGAACACAGGGGGATCCAGAGCCGGCAGGGCAGGAATCTGTAGGAAGCAACAAGACAGATCAGGCAACAGACCAAACAAGGAGCGACCTGACCAGACCAGATATGGCAGCTCCACTAGGGAGAAGAAGTTGCCCTGGTCCCGACTGATTGGAAACAGGAGGTTTATATCAGAACAGGGCAGTCCTGATTGGAAGGACACAGAGACCTGGTGATTGGCTGAGGGGAGGAGCAAGCTCCCTGCACTCTCCAGCAGAAACTGAATAGGAGACAGTTTCATGTGCACAAGCAGTGGTACCGAAAGTGAGAGGAGCAGTGTTGCTCAGGCAGAGGGTGCTGGACCCCTGCGGCTGGGTACAAGTGCGCGTACCCGGGGGCATACGGTAAGGAAGTTGCTACCCAACCGACCCGCGGGCGGCGGCTGCCTGAGCCGTCGGCGGATGGACGACACCCGGGAACTTGGAGGCTGGACAGAGGCGATAGGAGCCGAAGGAGTAAGGGCAGCAGGTCGGGGGGCACGGGCGGCAGAACCCAGGGTGGTAACAGTGGTACACACAAGGACAGAGGTTGAGTCAACTTTAATCCATGTCAACTGGCTGCAAGTGTGATTTAGTTATTGCCAACACCTGTTAGGTGCCACAGGTAAGTTACAGGTGCTGTTAATTACACAAATTAGAGAAGCATCACATGATTTTTCTAACCGTGCCAATACTTTTGTCCATTCCCTTTTTTATGTTTGGTGTTGAATTATATCCAATTTGGCTTTAGGACAATTCTTTTTGTGTTTTTTCATTGAAGACAAATTAAATGAACATAATAATACCAAAGAATTTGTGATTGCAATAATTTTCAGGAAGAAACTGAGTATTATCTGACAGAATTGCAAGGGTGTCAATACTTTTGGCCACAACTGTATATTGTGGATTTTTAATGAATGAAACTCTATAGATCCTATGACTAGCTGATAGGGGTGGTGCCCATGATATGGACATTTATCCCTATATAGATGATAGGTGACCTGATTAGAGGTGTTAGATATTGGCACCATAGTCAGTGAACCCTAGGTGAAGGGTAATTTAAGTAATACTCCCTTGAAGGAGCCATGATTAGCCACCATGGTCCGTTTACATGTGGCCGATAGGATTTACACATCATTATATACTAGTATAGTAGCATGTGGTAGCATTGGCTTAACATATCTACTTAGTATCTCTATGACTTACAAATCTATCAATTGCATAACTATCATTAGCATAGGAGTTTAAAAAAGGCTTAAAGACCTACATAGACATTAATGTGAGCAAAAGCCATCAATTTCAGCATCTGATGTTGTGGGCCTTTACACTCATGAAAGTTGATGCTGGAAAACAAACGTTTTGAGCAGTTTGAGTGTAAACACCCTGATCATTTTGTTTTCATGGGCAATAAACTATAGTTCGAGCTACCTTGCTTGGACAGAGGTGTCTGGCAGCAGTGTTATACTTTCTCCCTTTAAAAAATACCACATGCTTATAGTAACGCCGGTATGTTTGTCCTTTGTTTGCCTGGCGTTGTTGTGCTTGTCAATGCTTTTACCCTAGGTCCTTCCCCCTAACCAGCTGGGACACAGTTATCTGTTACCTTTAAGGATGCTGCTTGGTTCCCAGCTCCGCTGCATAGCCATATGCATGTTGTAAAGTGTTTGATAAGCTGCTTTACCATCTGTGTGTGTGGACCCTGGCTACCTTGTTGTGGAAGCTATCTGCAGGTTGTGATGTCCTCTGCTACTGGTGCATGACTTTCCACGTGTGTCCAGGTTTGCAGCCGCCCTAGGACTCAGTTCCTGTGCTGGCTATGCTGGGTTCTTGTCTGTGCCTTGGGTGCTTGTAACCACACCTTCACCCCTATTTTAAGGGGTGGTGTGCGCTTTGAATTGCTATCCGCATTCTATTGCTGAGGGGCAGCTCCTATTTAAAGTTCCCCTTTCCTGTTGGGCATCAGCAGAGCTTTGCATTAAGTTTTTGAACCTAGCCATGTGTTTTGATCCAACTATCTGCTCCTGTTCAGCCTGTAATTCCAGCTCTAGTTCTGCCAGTAATCAGCCCCGTGATTGCTGATGTCTTTATTTCTTTGGCCCTGCACCCGTCATGTCTGTTTCTTCTGGTACCAGGTTCCCTGCCTTTAGAATCCTTATGTGTCTTATAAACCCTAAACCTAAAGACTATGAGTATCCTGTACCCTGTGTCTTGTGAATAAACCTGTGTACTCGACTGGCACTTTAAATCTAAGCCACTTACTCCCTGCATCATTCTTACCTTTTGGCTTCATCATTTTTCAGCGTCACTCCTATCCCACGGCGCCATCTTATGCCCGTAACTTCTGCCTGTCAGGTAGTCAGAAGTTATGCCACAAGCGCCAGAACGAGGCTCTTTTACATTGATTTGTGGCCTCCAGCACACTCCATGAAACATCAGCGGCAGGGATTATAAAGCAGGGGACTTAGAGCACCATTCACCTGCTGAAGTAAAAAAGAACGCTGGAATGGTACTTTAATAAGAAAAAAGAAGAGGACAATCTATTAAACCACGAGTTAAGCATTTCAGATCTGCCTTTAGTTCATCTGCTAGTATATAAGGGAACAATTAGTAGGGAAAAATCCAATCTCAATATTCTGATACAAATATATCTATATAAAATAGGTATCTGTGCTCCATATTAGCTGTGTTCTATGTAAGGTTCAAACTTGGATGCACTGGAGAAGGAGGTGCAGAGATTATGTTTAATATATTATTAATCTAAAAAGATGGTCTTCAATAGCTGGCCGGTTACAATCTCTTGCTTCTTGTGACTCGCAGCCGGTTTCAAGTTACTAAAAGAATGATTAAAAAAATAGTAATAATTAGCATTTAGGAAGCAAACGAACAATAATTAAAAATCAGTGTGAAGGTGTAAATAGCCTTTAACTTTGAACATAGCACTTGTTCATTTGTACTTGGCTACTGGTTTCTATGGTGACTTCTGTTTCTAATTGATTTTTCTATGAAACATGCGTGTATATATATGTGGTCAGTATGCAATGCCTTACTTACTGGGTTAATGTTGTTCTTGTCAAAAATGCATCCGGAAGCCGAATTTCTCTCCATTATGATATGAAAGAATAAGCACATAACTAGACTTTCTAAATCACATAACACGCTCGTCTCCATATATTATTTAAAAGTCTTCCGTACATTTTCCTACTATAACTTCTCATTACCTCCCATGTCATCCGTTAAGGAAAACTTTGCACGGGTGCCAAGCGCAAGAAGACCGAGCAAAGCACACACACAAAGAAAAAATAAAACAAAACAAAGTTTGATACATAATAAAAGTTTTTGTGGATAATAGCCACAGTCATAAAAATAAAGCAATTTTTTCAGCTAAATAGAAACAAACAAGTGCCCTTGAATTTTCAAAGAAAATACAACTTGGCTGTCTCGCCTTAGGACAACATGGCGTTTGTGGGAAAGAATACTTAGCGGCTCGCTACAAATCTCTACACGATGAGGAGTGAATGATTGTCATACATTGTGTTCCCTTTGTCTCGCTTGATAATATCTGCCTGCTATTGAGAGATATAGAATGTGTCTGTCATTGTTCTTGTCTGCAAGTTACAAAACCCTCTAGCGTTTAGTCTTCACTTTATGGAATTTTATTAGTATAATGAATCGCAGCCCTGTAGCGTACCCGGTATCACTTCTAAACTTCACATTTTAAAAGCTATCATTTTTTACCATGATAAATCACCAAAAGGAGGATTTATGTAACTGCGTGGAAAAGGTACATACCTCTCCTGAATACTTTTTAAGCGCGGCCTCAGCTGTCTGGATTGAGCAGGCAGCATTGGAACATCTCTTAAACAAAAGGCAGAGAAAATATTACCGTATTTTATGCTTAGGCTTTTGTGTCATTGTAATGCTTCCTATTAGTTTAACATTAGGTAATTAGGTCGTATAGGGAGTCCTGTCGCACTGTGTTGCCTTCCAGTTGACATTCTGGAGTATACTAATGGAAAGTCACTATTGCTATATTTAGGCAAGTGTCCACGTTATTTTTTTTCCTACTAATTACCATAATTAGTCTTTTTTTCAACATCTTGTACCTCTTAGATGTTACATTGAAAGGATAACTCTGGTCCTTGCTAATAATCCTTTCTTTTTTCAACATGTCAGTACCTTACATTCTTTGGGGTCTTTTGGGTCTTGTAAACAAATGTCACAAATGGGATGAATTATGAGACTCATCTTGACTATTTTGCCCTGGAGAAGCCCAAACCGTGCTTCTGTATATGCTTGCTAGTATTTATAAATGCAAAAGAGACATCTATAATCGTAGATAACCTTATATGTGGGTTTTATATTGTGAACTATATTCAGCCCTGAACATTGTCATCTTACCTTGGACAAATTAATTCATTTTCCTGGTCTTCTGCTATCATCTTGCTGACCCATTCTATTCTGTCTTCTTGCACAAATAGTTCACAAGATAAAATTGTCAAAATAGTATGCATGCAATCACCCAAAGGCTATTGACACAGAAAATTTTCTTTCATGTATGTAGCGCCCATCCCTTTGGCACCAGCATCTCCACGGCAGGGAGACCGGCGGCAGCAGCGTGCTCACTCTTCCAACAGACCCGCAGCGTCTGCTTAGGTTCCGGCTCTTGTTTTCAGGCTCATCGTCTGTGTCGCAGGCCTTCTGAGTACGGCTTAGGCCACACTTGCGACCCCCCCCACCCTTTTCTTAAAGGTTGGAAGTTCTTGTAAGCCATTGGCTGGGGAACACATAGAATTTAAGGCACTTTGCTCCAATAGGAGGTGCCTGAGCAACGCAGTCTATTCCCTAGATTCATGATGCTTGTTCTCATGTCCCTTTCCTATAATATCTGTACCTGTGTCCCGTATTAATTTCTGCTAACCTGTGTCTTGTCCTAGTACCTGCCTGCATCTGCTGTTCCACTATATTCCAATCTGCATCTGCTGTGGTACCATCTAACAGCCTGCATGTGCTGTGCTGCCATTTACCAGCCTGCATCTGCTGTGCTGCCATTTCCATACTTGCATCTGCTGTGCCACCATTTACCTGTCTTCACCTACTGTTCTGCCATACATCAGCACAGGCCAGCCAGGCCGCACCTACTAAAAGACTTTGTCCGTTTGAGCTTAACCCCTGCAGTCGACTGTTGTGGTACTTTGACCCCCTGGGGCTGCACCTGCCAGCTACCTATCAGCAACAGCCTAGCCTCAGCGCCTGGGGCTCTATTGAAGATTTTGTAGTTGTCCAGGCTTTTCCTGCAGGTGGTGATTGGTGCCACAGCCCGGTGGGTCCACTCCGGAATGCTCATCCAGTGAACATTCAATATCTTGGTGAATAACTATAGTTAATAAACTTGTGCTAAATATCAGTCTGCAATCTATATTTTTTCATTAGTTTTAAGTGGTACGTTTTCTCCTTATAGAGAATGCATGCCAGTATTAGGAGTCTAAAGGTACCGTCACACACGGCAATATTGGTTTCAATTTGCTGGTTGCAGTGAAATAATGGACACATTGTTCTATTTTGTTGCCGTGTACAAATGGAACAATGTGCCCTTGATTTCACTGCAACCAGCAAATTGCCAGTAAAATTGCATGCAATATTGCTGCGTGTGACGATACTTTTAAACACCTGCAACCTACACTGACAAAGAACAAACACCCCAAAACACTGTCTGTGCAAATTGTGATATTGGCTTTGTTATTGTTATCCAAAGTCATATGACAGGGCTCAGTATTGACTTTTAGGATTGCTACTTCCAATAAGTGGAACTACAGTTAAAGTCCTCTTCCTTTCTGAAGAGGCGATTTGCATATTCATTAGTTTTCAAACACCTTGAAGTGCAGTTTGTAGATTTGACCAAGTTTCAGATTTCGGTCTTGTGCGTTTTTTTTGTTAGGCTGGATGTGAGGTCTGTGTGTTCAGGGTGTTGATGTCTCACTTGCTATACTCGAGCCGAGTAGTATTTAATACTCAAGTACTCGTCCTGGTAGCGCGTACAATGTAAGTCAATGAGTGACAGGGTCCGCCCACACATCCGTCTTTAAAACGAGTCATTCCGGGATCGGCTGGGAGTGTGGGCTTTTTCAAATTTTCACAGCATCAAACACCGTGCAGTGCCCCCCAGAGAGCCTAAGATTGAATCTGCTCTCCCTGAGGTGCCAGCTCCCATTGTTTACTGAAGGGAGCTTTCAATTTGTGTCAGATCGATATGATCGACAAATCGCTCACGAGCACCAGCGATACGCAACGAGTATTGCGAATACCGTACTACTCGTGCAAGTAACTAGTATACTCGCTCATCACTAATTATCACAACTTCTACCTTGCATACATTTCCTGCTCATGTGCTTCCTGCCTTATCTAGTAATTTGCTTTTCTACTCTCCTTGAAACTGTACATGCTTTTACTCCTTTCCCCACTGTAAAAATCTGTGTTCAAACTCATTCTTCCGTCATACTGCTATCTCTAACACTGAGAGCCATCAGGTGATTGAATGATTTGTAACATTTTTGCTGATCACTCGGCTAGATAAAGGACAGACACTATACGGAAACAAAATGGTAGAAATTATTTAAGGAAAACTATTTAGAAAGTTGCTTAACTTAGTATTTATGAAGCAAATTAACAGGAAAACAATATATCTGATTGTGTAAATAGCCTTTGATTATATAGAAACTGTTGAAGATATTTTGACCATTGAAGCTTTCCATGAGTCCTGCAGTGTAATATAGTGTGTCATTTTACAGGACGAGCAGAAGTCCAAGGGCTGATACCATATTTTCTGTCCAAGTGCACAAAATGTGTGATGCTTTATTTGGGTGACTCGGAGAATCTGATGACATAGGGCAAAGACTAGGCAGAGACGGGTTTAAGTCTATATTTGAAGACAATCAAAAGCAGAGCAAATATAAAAGTTCTCTGGAAAAGATATGAAATTAGGCGAGGTCAGCAGCAGGTACGTGTCGAAGAAATACACAGTTCTACAGAGTATGAGGCTGACACTGGGAATAGTCTTTGCTCATAGTTCACACAGTGTGTGGTCAAGTAATTCAAAAGTCTTTGCAACACAGTTCACAGAGCCCTGGACTTAGAACAGTGCAGTGTGGCTAGAAACAATAGTCCCAAACTGTCCTGAAATACGCACTGCAGAAATACACATCAAACAGATCGCAGCAAACAAGGCTTAGTGGAGCAGAGTAGTCTGTATGGAGCTGGCAGGAGGAAAGATCTGTTGCAAGGCATGCTCTAGTGGCTGGGGAATAACCAGGATTAAGCAGAGCAGGTGATTGCAAGGTAGGAATGCAGAGCTGACCCAGGATAGCAGGAGGTTGAGCTAGATGATGATGATGCTCAGCTGAGCCAGAGCAGAAACACAAAAGTCAAGGAAGGCCTGGATGCCGGACTGGAGCTTAAAAGCAGGAAGGGCAGGAAACAGCCTAGACATGGTGAGACAGCAGACTCCATCTTGATTAAGGGCAAGGAGACACGGAAGGTAGTCTGGAAAAGCCAGAAATCCTGCCAGAATGCCACATAGACTGTAGTCGCATCAGCTTCTTCTGTACTTTACTGCTCTGATTCTCACAATCAGTGTGAATCGCAATAAATATGGAGAACCATATAGGATGAATTCACCATTTACCTGAATGGTGTTATTTTGGCAGCAATCACAGACATTTTTGCAAATCCAATATAGAAGGACAGTGGCAGAATTTTTTTGCAAGCAATGAGCTTCACATAAATTCTTCTGATCAAAAAAATTTAAAGTGGATTTAGGTTTTACTGTCATACAGGAATTATAAAATTCATAAGACATTGCTGATCTCAGGAGAGGAGACATATGCACACTGAGCACATGGATCTAAGGGAAGTGGAAAGAGAGCTTGCATAACACTTCACATGACCCCTATGCATCTAAGACCTCCTGATGTGGACAGGTAACTGCTATCCAGAAAATGTACCAATGCAGACAAAATGTCTGGATTTTGTATATTGAAAGCCTTAAGGTACCGTCACACGCCGCAATCTCGCCTGGAAATCATAATGGCGATATGTCGCCCCGGAGCAATCGCCGTGAAATTGCCTCACGGTTGCGGCGTGTGATTTGGCAATTTCGCGGCGATAAATCGCCCCTCGTCATCGCCTGATTCCTGAACAGTGCTCAGTGATTAGCCGCAATTATTAAGGCGATATTTCTGTGTTGTGGCGTGTGACAGGGCGATAGTGAAGGAAAGAGCGTTGCCTATGATTTCCCGTAGGCGTGCCTCAGCGTGCTGAAGTCCGCGGCCCGTCTGAGATGATTGGTGTGGGCTACTGTGTTCCCATTGGCTGTCAGTTGACAGGGCGCCATATTTGAAGAGCTGTCCGTTCAGCACCACACACATCTTCAGCTACACAACCGTGCGCAAACTCAGTGCAAACTCCGATAGACAATAGCGTCATGTATTAGCCAGCCACCGAGAGCAGGCTGACTAATCGTAACGCTGTTGCGTTGTCCAATGAGTGTTATGGGGCGCGGTATACACCACTGTGGCACGCCCATCTCCTCGCCGCGCTGAACATGTACACCCACATTGCCTTTGAGATTGCGGCGTGTGAAGTGGCAATGGAATTAGACAAGATTGGTTCCGCTATAGGGAAGCAATTTCCGGAGCGACGCATCGCCTTAGCTTCAGGGCGAAATTGCGGCGTGTGATGCCGCCATCGGTGATCTGAGGCGACCACGAAAAAACGTGAGCTTGCACGTTAGATCGCCACATATCACCATCCGAGATTGCAGCGTGTGACGGTACCTTAAGAAGCGTCAGATGTTTCACATCTAAATTCAGAACTGGTGAATTTCAAAGTGTATTTGGTAGACACTTGGATGACACTACACGTCATGTTTCATATCTATGGAAAGGTAAAATCTTAATAAGAAACATGACCATGATATCTTCCACCTGGGTCGAAGATATCCTGGAAGTTGGGATTTCATAATTTTCTGGAAACTGAACCAACATCCCATGACCGACCTATTATAAGTAAACATTGGGCAGTTATGTGGGTGTAATGTGGGTTAATAAAAGAAAATGGCACATTATAATTCGGGTTCGATGCCAGGAAGGTGCACTTCTCTCCTCTAAGGCTGCCTTCACACTTGCGTTTGCAAGCGCAGCGTACCGAACGCAGCCAAACGCTTGCGCACTGCGTTCCTATGTTTAACATGGGAACGCATTTGGCTGCATTCGGTTGCGTTTGCGTTCGGATGCGCACAATTTGTGCTCCCTCTGAACGCAGCTTGTTGCATTTTTTGTGCGGTCGCTTGTTTTATCTCCAAGCGCGCAGCGCCGCAAGCGCTCAAACAATGCATGGATCTCAATGGATCCGCAGTGTCCTCCGCATGACCGCGCAGGAGAACGCTGCGGATCTCATTGAAATCTCTCCCGGTGGCCGCCGGTGATCAGCGTCGGCCACCGGGAGATCATGCAGAGCCACAGCTGATCTCCCGCCGGTGTCAGCGGGGAGAAACAGCTGATCTGACAGCTGTTTAAATCTCCCGCGCTGACACCGAGTAGGTGATGTTGGCGCGGGAGATTTGAAGCAGCGATCAGCTGTTTCATATCTCCTGCACTGATATCACGTATTCGGTGTCAGCGCGGGAGATTTAAACAGCTGTCAGATCAGCTGTGTCTCCCCGCTGACACTGGCGGGAGATCAGCTGTGCCGAGACAAGGAGATCTCCACCGCTGATCTCCTCCTCCAGGCCGCCCCCAGAGACAGCTGATTGGCTGCTCGGGCACCATACTTGTGTGAACGTATGCAGAGATTCTCCGCTGTGTTCACATAAGTATGTGCTGCGTTGCACTGCGTTTGCGTCTGCATGCCATAAGCATGCAGACACAAACGCAAGTGTGAAGGCAGCCTAAGCGCTGATGTTGTTGCTGTGGCACAAGTCTGGTGATTTTCTTTCGTTATTCCTATTAATCTTATGTAATTGTCTACTGTACTGTGTCCTCTTTACAACATCTTTTGTATATGTTAGTAAACACTCACTATCTTTCGGAATAAATATATAAAATATAAAGATTTGTTTGTCTTGCTCTATAAACTGCATCCCCTTAGCCAGACACTACCTGAAATAACTGTCCAATCTACCTGCTAAACAATTGGTGGTAACAGCGAATACTTCTCCTTAGGTTATTGTGGAGCTTGGCAGTGACCATGCCGAGGTGTATACGTATATACATAATAACAATTTCATGTGGTGGAATCAGTTTTATAAATT
Organism: Allobates femoralis; assembly: GCA_033576535.1. Classification (NCBI taxonomy): domain Eukaryota; kingdom Metazoa; phylum Chordata; class Amphibia; order Anura; family Aromobatidae; genus Allobates; species Allobates femoralis. Next base: position 120,953,943 of record JARQOC010000010.1, on the reverse strand, counting down.
GTGATAAAGCATTGTATATGCATATCCAATTCGATGGGGTACTCACTCGCTTTTTCTGGCCTTCGAGGTAGCACGTGATATAATTCTCATCGAAACAGTCCATTCAGTTTATTCCATAGCATATAAAGTGTACATTGAACATTAGATGAGCCTTCTTCCGGCTGTACAGGCAACATAACCTAAATATCCAAGAGATACTACTGACCCTAGTCAGTCTTCACATGGATTTCAAGTCCATAGTTTTGCTAGGAGCTCTGGGCATGCTCCAAACACATGTAGTCTTTCTACCATGTGTTTCACAGGAACGTCCGTACTTCCAGGACCTGGCTGACATCAGAGACCATGTGACCCAGAACCAGTCACCTGATATCAGCTTGAGACACTCCCATGGGAGGTATGTGGATAGTCAGTCCCTCCCATCACTTCTGACCTTCCTGTGTAACTTGCCCTGCATTTAGTATATGCAGGGCCAGTTTCACAGGAAGGTCAGAATTGATGGGAGGGACTGACCATCCACACATCTGGGAAACTGGCCCTGCACATACTAAGAGCCTCATGGAACAAGTTCCAGAGAAACCATTCCACATTCACGTGGCAGCAGACCCTTGTCTGTTCAAGACATATCGGCCATTTACAACATAATCGGCTGTCACATCACAAAATAAATGTGTGTGTGTGTGTGTGTGTGTGTGTGTGTATATATGATTATCCTCACTGTGAGCTCTTCAATTATTGGCCTAACAGTGCTGTTTGTAACAAATTGGCGGTAGTGGGGAGACAACTGTGACTCCCTGTCTCTTCTCTGTAACCTTGACTTGTAGTGATGCTTGATTATACAGCAATTTTCATGTATAGAGCTGGGTAATGTATAGATTTGTTGGTCCTCGCATGAGTCAGATTCTGGTGTACTAACCACAATACTAAACAAAATGGGCTCTTATAACATCTGACCTGTAATAGCATAAATGAACTCATGTGCCTCGCTGACAGGTTCTGAATCTAAGACCCTAATACAACACCTCATGTTAGCTCGACACACAGGTAATAATGCCTACATTGAAAATAAAAATGTTTGATCTGTGGATCTCAATTGCCAATTACATAAAACAAAAGCAGCCGCTAATGACTTATAACTCGTTTACTCCAATTTGAATGGATTTCCGGAGAATTAATAATGACAGTGATTAAAACACAAAGCATGCATGATATTCTCAGCAATCTGTTGTTAATATTCTCTGCTTGAATCGTCACTTGTCACTTTGATTGACACTGATTTCTGTTGTCACATGTGCCATTTTTCATTGAGACGGATACGTGTATTTTCAGTTTCTTTGTATCGCTTGAAGACATCAATTTATAAAAGCTTGCCGTCTGAAACCTCAGCTGTTATTGCCTGCAGCCCAGATACATATACGTTATTTTATTTTGCTTTCTTATGAAAACTGCAGTCAATTATTCTTTCTGTAGAAAGTCACAACCACCAATAATTTTCTCTTTTCTTTGGACCCATGCGGTGAAAGTACAATTTTTTATATTTGTATGCCGAGGTCAGAAATGCTGAGAACAGAGTACCAAGGCACCCGAGTTGTAGTCTCTTTCCTTTATTATCCAAAAGGCATTTTCATAGCAACATTTCGGCCGACAAATGGCCTTTTTCAAGCATAAGGAAATGGCAGATAACATTTTTGATTTTTGTATGCCGAAGATAAAAATGCTGATAGAACTGCCTCATTCTAAGGACTCAAATTATTTATGTCAACAGGTCATCAGTGAGTAATTACCAATAAATGTATTCAGAATTTGTTATACTTTTATTGCAATGAAATAAAAATAATTCAGGTGCATATTTGATTTAAATATGTATGTGCCAAAGGAGGAAACAGCATGTCTTCAGCAAGAATTATTGTAACATTTACTTTACTATTAATTTAGATGGCTTTTAAGGCCGGTTTCACACCACGGTCTGTTCTTGTCTGTGGGGATCCTGTTTTTTGCAGGACCACACGGACAGGAACAGATTTGTAGCTCCAGATGCCTTTTCTGTGTCTGAATCCAGGATTTTAAGGCATCTGGACTGACAGAAAGAGCTGGAAGGAGCCGAGGCTGCAAAGCACAGGCAGGTATTGTGGGGCCTGTAATTTCGCTTTCGCAGTGTATCTATATACCGTATATACTCGTGTATAAGCCGAGTTTTTCAGCCCAAAATTTGGGCTGAAAAGTCCCCCCCTCGGCTTATACACGGGTCTATACGGTAGACCCGTGTGGTGGGGGCTGTGGAGGCTGGAGGAGGCGGGGGGGGGGGCTGCTGTATGAGCGGCCCCGTCACGTGGGGCCGCTCATTATATATGCACTGCTTCCCCCTGTCAATCAGCGCAGGGGGAAGCAGTGCATATGGCCCCCCCAAAAGCTGGCACTGTCCCCCCTTGTAAGGGCCCCCCCCGGTGCTTATACATTACCATCCCGGTGTTCTGATCGCGCCGCTCCTCGGTGCTGCGTCGCCGTCTTCATCCTCCCGTCCACGCTCGCTGCATCCATCCGGGTTCTCTGGCGGTCGCAGCGATATGACGTCATCGCGCGACCGCCGGAGATCCTGGATGCAGCCAGCGCGGGAGGATGAAGACGGCGACGCAGCACCGAGGAGCGGCGCCGATCAGAACACCGGGATGGTAATGTATAAGTAGCGGGAGGGGGAGGCCTTACAAGGGGGGACAGTGCCAGCTTTTGGGGGCTGTTGGTACCCCCAGGGGGCTGCTGGGTACCCCCTGGGGGCTGCTGGGTACCCCCAGGGGGCTGTTGGTACCCCCAGGGGGCTGTTGGTACCCCCTGGGGGCTGTTGGTACCCCCAGGGGGCTGCTGGGTACCCCCTGGGGGCTGTTGGTCCCCCCTGGGGGCTGTTGGTACCCCCAGGGGGCTGTTGGTACCCCAGGGGGCTGTTGGTACCCCCAGGGGGCTGCTGGGTACCCCCTGGGGGCTGTTGGTACCCCCTGGGGGCTGTTGGTACCCCCAGGGGGCTGCTGGTACCCCCAGGTGGCTGCTGGGTACCCCCTGGGGGCTGTTGGTACCCCCAGGGGGCTGTTGGTACCCCCAGGGGGCTGCTGGGTACCCCCTGGGGGCTGTTGGTACCCCCTGGGGGCTGTTGGTACCCCCAGGGGGCTGCTGGGTACCCCCTGGGGGCTGCTATATGTACCCCTGGGGGCCTGCTGTATACCACTGGGGCTGCTGGGGCTCCTGTATACTACCACTGGGGCTGCTGGGGCTCCTGTATACTACCACTGGGGCTGCTGTATACTACCACTGGGGCTGCTGGGGCTCCTGTATACTACCACTGGGGCTGCTGGGGCTCCTGTATACTACCACTGGGGCTGCTGGGGCTCCTGTATACTACCACTGGGGCTGCTGGGGCTCCTGTATACTACCACTGGGGCTGCTGTATACTACCACTGGGACTGCTGGGGCTCCTGTATACTACCACTGGGGCTGCTGGGGAATCTGTATACTACCACTGGGGCTGCTGGGGCTCCTGTATACTACCACTGGGGCTGCTGGGGAATCTGTATACTACCACTGGGGCTGCTGGGGAATCTGTATACTACCACTGGGGCTGCTGTATACTACCACTGGGGGGCCTGTATACCACACTGCTGGGGGCTGTATAACTGTGCTGGGGTCCACCCTCGGCTTATACACGAGTCAATAGGTTTTTCCAGATTTTTGGGGCAAAAGTAGGGGGGTCGGCTTATACACGGGTCGGCTTATACACGGGTCGGCTTATACACGAGTATATACGGTACACTGCAAAATAAAAGAAAGCAATCGTTTTAAAAATAAAAAAAATACCTCTCCGCAGAGTGTCCCGGGAAGACGTCCGATCGCTGCAAGTACCTGAATCATCTGACTGGGCGGCAATCCGGACAGCTGATGTGTCTCCTGACAGCATCAGCTGATCAGTTTAAATCGCCCACCAAAACCGATCAGCGGATGGGCGATTTAAACCGATCAGGTGATGCGGTCAGGTGACACATCAGCTGATTGGGTTGCCACCGGTTAGCTGATTCAGGTCCTTGCAGCGATCGGATGTGGACACCTTGCATCCCGGGACATTCTGCAGAGAGGTGAGTGTTTTTTTTTTTTCTTAAAGGGATCCTGTCACCTCCAAAATGCCACCTAAGCTACCAAAACATGTCCCTGCAGCATCCTATCACTAATCTCACACTCCTTTTGTCTCCTAAAAGCATCCTGTGAAAGTGCATAAAAATGATTTAATACCTACTCATTAGGGATTATAATTAGCAGGGGCTATATTCTTTAGCCCTTAGGGCGTGTTGTTTTGCAGCCTGAATGATCCATCTCTCTCTGTGCAGCTTCTGCTGTGATGTGGAACTGAAGGCAGGACTAATGATTTGCACTCTGTGAGTGACAGAGAGGGGGAGGGCAGAGCCTGCACAAGCAAAGCAGCACAGACAGAGAGGGCTGGATCCTTGAGGCTGAAAAACAACACACCCTAAGGGTTAAAGAATATAACCCCTGCTAATTCTAATCCCTAATGAGTAAGTATTAAAACGTTTTTATGCACTTTCACACGATGCTTTTAGGAGACAAAAGGAGTGTGAGATTAATGATAGGATGCTACAGGGACATGTTTTGATAGCTTAGGTGGCGTTTTGGATTTGACAGGATCCCTTTAAAACTATTGCTTTCTTTTATTTTGCTTTAGCAGTGCATGTACATACACAGCTAAAGCGAAACTACACACGTCACATGGGAACAGAGCAGTGAATTTCTTCTGAGCATGCTTAGTACACTAAATCCGGATTCTGGAAACGATCCTGTTGTTTCCTGGATCTTGCTCCATAGACTCCCATGTTAAGGGCTCTGGACCTCGCCGGATTCGTTTCTGTCTGGTTTTATTGCATTCTCTGATTTTGGGGACTGTAAAAAACAGGACAGGAACGAATCCTGGACTGAATGCACACAAACGGATGGCCATATATGTGTGACCAATCCGGCACCATAGGGATACATGCAGGGGTGCATCAAGCCCCTCTGCCGCCTGTGCCACAAGTTGAGGAGTGTGGGGGGGGGGGATGTGTGGTGCTGTCAGGGATTTCCCACGCCGCCCCTGGAGCCAAGGGGGGTTGCTGACACAGTATAGCACCGCCGCCCCTGCAGCCACAGGTGAGGAGTGGTGGGGGGGTTGCTTTCACAGTATAGCGCAGCCGTGGATGAGAAGCAGGGTGGGGGTGCTGTCAAAGTATAGCACCGCCGCCCCTGCAGCCGCAGCTGTGGTGCTGGGGGAGGGCCGCCGTTCAACAGGTCTTACCTGCCTCTTGCCGCCGGCGCCATGGCAGGGAGACGCTGTGTGTATATGGCGCCGCCCCCTTCTGCACAGCCGCTCCCCCTGCCAGCTTGCCGCCTGAGTGAAAGGGCTCACACTGTCCAATGGACGGTGCGGCCCTGGATACATGGGATGCAAAAAAGGATCCTGTTCTGTCCTGGTATTATTAAAAATGTCAGCTCAAACTGCAAAATATAAGCCATCACACAGCCTCAGATCCCAAAAAATAAGAACGCTACATGTCAAGGAAAATGGCGCCAAATTGCAATTATTTTCCTTTATAAATTTCAGAATTTTTTTCCACCACTTAGATGACAGTAAGTGTATATATGTTTGGAATCTACAAACTCGTACCGACCCGAGGCATCATACTGACACGTCATTTTTACCGTATAGTAAACCTATTTTTTTTGCAATTTCACCGCAATTGGAATTTGTTCCCCATTTTCCTGTACAATATATACTAAAATAAATGATTTACTCTGAAAGAACAACTCTTCCAGCAAAAAACAAACACTCACATGTCTATATTGACTGAAAAATAAAAGTTATGGCTCTTCGAAGAAGAGGAGAGAAAGCCGGAAAATCGTTCGAGGTTGAAGAGATTAAGACGCAGTCAATCGTATATTACAATATAGTCTTAGTAGATTCTAACACTTTGATGTCATGCTGGATAAGGGGATGTCCAGTGCGTGGTGCAACACAAACATACAGCAGGATGAATTTAGGGGAAGAAAGGCCCTGATGATAGGGAGCATGTCTCACCCTGACAGCCCTAGGAGCCCTATGTGGGTCCCTCCCTCCCAATCGCTGCTGTCACGTGCTTAGTCCCAGTCTGTTTCCTCTTCTTGGCTGGTCTAGTGTCACGGCCGGTCTGTTCACTAGACACCACCTCTGATCGTAATCTGACACAGGGACAGGAAAACAGGGGTTGAACACAAGTATACCAACTGGTAAGCTGTTGCTTAACACCAGAAGCTACAGCCGACACCACTCCAAGGGTCACTGCAGTCTAGGATCTTTTCATGAAAGTGTACTTCAGATTATTTATAACACTATACTGATCAATACTGGTGGTGGGGTAAATAAAGGATACAATTGTTTTCGCCAAAGGCACACTGTGTGGTAAAAAAAAAAAAAAAAATAGAAAAAAAGGTCTGTTCTTAAACCCAAGCTGTGTCACTCTTCTCTTTTCGCTATGCTTTTATTTTACAGCTTAGTCCTAATTGCTTGAATATTTCTGGAAGAAAAAGGAAGCAAGTTTTTTACTATTTGCATAACACTTTTAATATTTAACATATTGGCCATGATTTACTAGACAAAGCATTGGTTAAAACAGGCTAAACACTGAACACATGCCCAAAAAATTGAGGACGTGTACTGACCAAAGGATAAAATGAAGGGTGAGCATCGAATGTAGAGGATAAGACCAAACATCAAATGTGGAAGAAAAAGAAGCCGGGCATGGGAAGAGGGAAATTAGGCTGGTCATTGAAGATAGAAAGTGGGGAACAAGGGTGAGTGTGGAACGTAATGGACAATTAGGCTGAACATTGAATGTAGAGGAATATGAAGCCGAGCATCGCATGTAGAGGAAAATGAAGCCAAGCATCAAATATGGAGGAAAAGGAGACTAAGCATTGATAAAAAGAAAGAAACGAAGCTGAGTATTGAACATAGGTGGAAATGAGGCAGAATATTGAGCATAGTGAGAAGGAAATGAGGTTGACCATTTAATATCCAAGAAAACGAGGCCGAGCATAGACGAAAACAAGGCCAAGCATTGACCATAGGGGAAAATGAGGACGGGCATTGAACATAGAGGAAAATAAGACCAGACTTTGAATGTAGAGGAAAGCGAAGCTGAGCATTGAACACAGAGGAAAACTTGGACGGGATTGAACATAGACAAAAATAAAGCCACCATTGGGTGTAGAGGAAAACGAAGCTGGGCAATGAACATAGAGAAAAATGAGGCCGCCATTGGGTGTAGAGGAAAACGAAGCTGGGCAATGAACATAGAGAAAAATGAGGCCGCCATTGAGTGTAGAGGAAAATGAAGCTGGGCATTGAAATAGAGAAAAATGAGGCCGCCATTGGGTGTAGAGGAAAACGAAGCTGGGCAATGAACATAGAGAAAAATGAGGCCGCCATTGGGTGTAGAGGAAAACGAAGCTGGGCAATGAACATAGAGAAAAATGAGGCCGCCATTGAGTGTAGAGGAAAATGAAGCTGGGCATTGAACATAGAGAAAAATGAGGCCGCCATTGGGTGTAGAGGAAAACGAAGCTGGGCAATGAACATAGAGAAAAATGAGGCCGCCATTGAGTGTAGAGGAAAATGAAGCTGGGCATTGAACATGGAGAAAAATGAGGCCGCCTTTGGGTGTAGAGGAAATCGAAGCTGGGCATTGAACATAGAGGAATACAAGGTCGGGGACTGAATGTAGCGCAAAATGAAGCCGGGCATTGAATGTAGAGGACAACAAGGCTAGGCACTGAATGTATCGCAAAGCGAACCCAGACACAGAATATTGAGCAAAATGAGGCCAGGCATTGAGCATTGAAATAGGGAGATGCAGCAGAACATTGTACATAGAGGAAAATTAGGCATAGCAGTGAGCATAGAAGGAAAACAATAATGGCATTGTACATACACAGAAGAGAACAACACCAACCATTGAACACACAAAAGGAGAATAGGGTCAAACATTGAACATAAAGGAGAATGAGGCTGAGCAATTAGAAGAATAATGCAGAAAAGAAAAAAGGTACTGCATTGAACTTTGGCTGGATGAGCTGGCCTTACACATAGATTAAAGTTGTTCGAACTGGTCTCAGTGAGTTGCAATGTTTGTACAGGGCTTATTACAACACATTTCTGCACTTGTGCCCCATAATAACAGAAATGGCTTATCTCACAGAATATTAGTAAAGTTGAGACCAGGCAGCGTTTGGTTCTTTTGGGGCCAATTAAGCTAAAATCTTTACATGGTAGTAACAGACACTTTCCTTGATATCTTTATTGGTCTACATCTTTGTGTACAGATTGATGCAGTGTAGAAAACAAACATACATTTATTATCATAATACAGTATATCCACACATTGTGTACACTTGATAGCTTATTTGATGGTTTGTAGCTAAGGTTCTGCATCATAGTTTCTTTTTTGGTACAATACCTGGCACTTTAGTAACTGCAGAAGTTAGGAGATGATGTGGAACTCCAGCTATAGGATTGTAAATTCAGCATTTAAAGTCGGAGTAAGTGGATAATATATGGATCTACACCGGTAATAAAACAAACATGCAAAACACACCCTTAGGTGCACTCAAATTCTAAATAATAGGACTCCTGATGAATGCAGGAAAGATTGAAGCTGTTCACACTTTAGCTAGGCATTGTGTTTAAAATTAGTTATCTCGTCGCTGGAGAATGTAAAACACCAAGTGGCAGATTAATCGAATGGGTTCTGTGTAATACATATTCTTGCGTAACTTTGTTTTTAAAGAATTTCTCTGGCTAAAATAAGGGACAAATACATTTACAAGAAAGGGAATTATTTGGTGTGAATACTCAGTGAGTAAACGCAGCGTTTTGGAAGTAGCTTCTTACCAGTGTGTCCAAAATGCTTCGTTGCATAGTGGATGGGATTTGTAGAAATCCTTTCCTCACCCTATGCTTCACCCGGCCTCGACTTTATTTCAGCTGCAGTCCGGGTTGCCAACATTCCGCACCTCCATAGCATATTAATTTCATACTGCGGAGTCAGAAGCATCTGCCATTTTGTGAATGCAGGGAGAAGTCGCACTGCACCCACCGCAGATCATGAGTACAGGGCGGCTGCGGTCTCACAGTGGTCACCTGCGGTTTCCTTCAGATCCGGAGGCACTGTGTCTAAGACGCATCATGAGTACATACCGTAAAGATCTGTGAAAGAAAGAATGCGCAAATAGGGTCTTATCTCAATAACACACTTTCACTTATCGATGTGGAATTGCTCACCTTTGTCAGTTGTGAAACCCACAACTGGTAGAATAGCGTACAAGCAGCTGCTGCAGGGACCGCACTCCTAACGGTGACCGTGGTCATGATGTAGATTCTTGGACAAAGTGCTTCAGTGTCCGCGCTGCTGCTCCGAGACCAAAGAAACACAGACACAGGAATGTCTGGTACAGCTACAGCCTTTATTTTTCCGACGCGTTTCGGAGCCTCCTCCCGAGCTCCTTCCTCAGGGAAGGAGCTCGGGAGGAGGCTCCGAAATGCGTCGGAAAATAAAGGCTGTAGCTGTACCAGACATTCCTGTGTCTGTGTTTCTTTGGTCTCGGAGCAGCAGCGCGGATACTGAAGCACTTTATCCAAGAATCTACATACCGTAGAGAGGCACCTAAGCCACTCTGGGGCCACCAAGAGTACAGAAGAGCTGTAGATTTTTTAAAATATATAAAAGGGATCTTGATTGGAATATAAAGTATGGTGATATTCTTACCATTTTTACATACCGTATATACTCGTGTATAAGCCGACCCGTGTATAAGCCGACCCCCCTACTTTTGCCCCCAAAACCTGGGAAAACCTATTGACTCGTGTATAAGCCGAGGGTGGACCCCAGCACAGGTATACAGCCCCCAGCAGTGTGGTATACAGCAGCCCCAGAGGTATATACAGCAGCCCCAGTGGTACTATACAGCAACCCCAGTGGTAGTATACAGCAGCCCCAGAGGTAGTATACAGCAGCCCCAAAGGTATATACAGCAGCCCCAGTAGTTAGATAGGTGATACAGCAGCCCCAGAGGTGTATACAGCAGCCCAAGGTATATACAGCAGCCCAGAGGTAGTATACAGCAGCCCCGAGGTAGTATACAGCAGCCCCAGAGTAGTATACAGCAGCCCCAGAGGTAGTATACAGCAGCCCAGAAGTAGTATACAGCAGCCCCAGAGGTAGTATACAGCAGCCCCAAAGGTATATACAGCATCCCCAGTGGTAGTATACAGCAGCCCCAGAGGTAGTATACAGCAGCCCAGAGGTAGTATACAGCAACCCCAGAGGTATATACAGCCCCAGTGGTAGTATCCAGCAGCCCCAGAGGTATATACAGCCCCAGTGGTAGTATCCAGCAGCCCAGAGGTATATACAGCCCCAGTGGTAGTATACAGCAGCCCCAGAGGTATATACAGCCCCAGTGGTAGTATCCAGCAGCCCCAGAGGTATATACAGCCCCAGTGGTAGTATCCAGCAGCCCCAGAGGTATATACAGCCCCAGTGGTAGTATCAGCAGCCCCAGAGGTATATACAGCCCCAGTGGTAGTATACAGCAGCCCAGAGTATATACAGCCCAGTGGTAGTATACAGGCCCCCCAGAGGTATATACAGCCCAGTGGTAGTATACAGGCCCCCCAGTGGTGGTATACTGACCCCCACCAGTAACACACAGCCCCCCCTCCTTAGTATGTCCCCCCCCCAGGCTGCGGCACCTGTTAAAATAACAAACTTTAATACATCACCTCTCCGCCGCAGCTCCTCCGCTCCTCCTGTCCCGGCTTCTTCTTCCTTCTTGTGCCGGCTTCTGTGACCGCGCGCAGGAAATGAAGTCATCTCCTGCGCCCGGTCACATGACACGGGAAGCAAGAAGAAGAAGCCGGGACCGGAGGAGCACATGACACCCGAAGCAAAAGAAGAAGCCGGGACCGGAGGAGCGGAGGAGCTGCGGCGGAGAGGTGATGTATTAAAGTTTGTTATTTTAACAGGTGCCGCAGCCGGGGGGGGCATACTAAGGAGGGGGGCTGGTGTACTGGTGGGGGCCTGTGTGTTACTGGTGGGGGCCTGTGTAGTGCAATATGCACGGCATCCCCCCGCCGCTGATGGACGGGGGGATGCCGTGCATATTCATTGCACTAATGAGGCGGCCTCACGTGACCGCCTGCGGTCACCGCGGCCCCCTCCTGCCTCCTCCAGCCACCGGTGCAGCCCCCTCCCCCCCACAGCATACCGAGTGACTCGTGTATGAGCCGAGGGGGGGACTTTTCAGCCCAATTTTTGGGCTGAAAAACTCGGCTTATACACGAGTATATACGGTAATTTATCAGCTTCATAACCTCATAAGAATTTAGAAATATGTATTAACGAGAGATTAGATGATTTTTACCCTTTCTCCCCTTGGCAATTTTTTTTTTTCCTCCCCTGCTACCAAGAGCTATAAGTTGTATTTTTTTCCGTCAATATAGCCATATGAGGCTTGTTTTTTGTGGGATGAGTTGTACTTTTGAATGAAAGAATTGATTTTACCATATAGTGTACTGGAAAATGTGAAAAAACTCTCCAAGAGCAGTGAAATTGCAGAAAAAGGGAAATTCCACAATGTGTTTTTTTCTTTTTAAGTATGATGCTTCAGGTCAGTACGAGTTCATAGATATCAAATATGTTACTTTTGCTGTCATCTAAGTGGTGACAAAAAAATTCTGAAGTTTGTCCCAAAAAAACAAAAAGAATGGCGCTTTTGGTGCCATTTATTGTAAGCGTTTTAATGGGATCTGGGGCTGTGTGACGGCTTATATTTTGCATCTTGAGCTGACGTTTTTAATGATACCATTTTTGTGTATATGTGCTGTTTTGATCGCCCGTTGTAGCTTTTTAATTCAATGTTACGGCGACCAAAATAAACGCAGTTTACAGATCTGATTTGATTCTATGTTTTCATAGATTGGGCATTTTTGAATGCGGCGATACTAAATGCGGCAAAGGTTGGGGGGTGATTTGAACTCTTTTTTTCTTCAGATTTTTAAAACATTTTTCCCACTTTATTTTACTTGCCTCACCTATGGTGCTTCAACACTGCAGTGTCCAATCCCTCCTGCAGTACAGAGCCATGCTGAAGCACGTAACGGCACTGCAGAAACGATTATCTCCTGTGAATGCAGGCTCTCAGTGGACATCCACAGGAAGTGAGTCATGACAGCGACAGGGGTTCTCATCTGACCCCTTGCTGTCATTTCAACACATCGATTTCTCGTGAACAGTATTTTAGATCACGCTCTCGTGTTTGACAGTGCAATCTAAAGGGTTAAAAGCGGCAGGCGGACCGCTGATCCTCCAGCATCTGTTAACTGCACATGTTGGCTGTCCAGATCATTTGACATGTCCAAGGAATGATGTAAGCTCAGCTTGTGAGCTCGCATCAAAGGGAGGGACTCCACCAATACCTATACTAAATCTTTACATTCACAGATTTCTTAAATACATAGATATTAGAATACATAGAATTTTTTATGACATAAAATTTAGTTAAATTCCTGTATAAACCAGGGCTGTGGAGTCGGTAAGACCAGTTTCACACCACGGCAAGATCAGGTCCGGGGGTGTCCGGTGTGAACCTGACAGCTCCGTATCCGATTTTGCACTAATGCAGCCCTATGGTGCCGGACAGGGCCGGATAGCAGCTAATTGCCATCCGGATTTGTCCCTGTCCGGCAGCATCAGGCTGCATTTGATTTTTGCCCCAGACATAAAAATGGAGCTTGCATAATTTTTTGTGTCCGGGGCAAAAATCGAACAAAAGTCAGATGCTCCCGGATCCGGAGCTCCCTAACATGGAGTCTATGGCGCCGGATCTCACAAAAAAATCGCCATCTGCTGGAGTTCAGAACCTGGAGCTGTCCCCTGCTGTGCTTTCAGGATTGCGACCATCTTCCCACTAGCTGCGATCCTGATATTTCAGCAGGGACATCTCCTGCTGCTGTGAAATGCCAAATCCGGCTGCAAACCGGACCATATTTGCCCTGCGGTTCTGTTTCAAAATCAGGTCCAGGGCTATGGGGTTCACACCGGACTGCCCCGGACCTGATGTTGCCGTGGTGTGAAACCGGCCCAAGCCAAACATCCGACTCCTCAATTTCCCTTAATCCGACTCCGCCAAAATGGGCTCCAATTTTCCAACCAAGGCTGTAAAGTCGGTAAGCCAAACATCTGACTCCAACTCAATTTCCCTGAAACCGACTTCATCAAAATGGACACTGACTCCACAACTCCGACTCCACAGCTCTGGTGTAAACCAATTAAATGTCTTCATTTAGTCACCAGACAATAAAACATTACACAGACACAGTCTACAATAGTTTGCGTTTGAGTGTATTCCCCACTTGACTTTGCTATGGTTGTGAAGATTTGGCTGCATACATGACAGTGAAAGGTTGTGCAAATTCTTGTAATTCTCCCTTCTAGCCAACATTTAGTCCTTGAGGTCAAAAATCACTGTGGAGCCCTAGCCCTAAGCAGGCAAGTTTATTTGTTTTAGTCTTTGGTTAGATGCATTATTTTTAAGTATAAGTGAAGAAAGCAATGATAACATTCAATATTGATACAGCATCCTCACTATTCACTTGATGAGATAATACAATGGACCCATTTAATTTGCTATAGTCAATAAATCATAGTTTTCTATTGGATTTATTGGAACAAAATTGCAAACGCTGTAGTAAGGCTGGGTTCACACTGGCGCTCCCCTCCACAGCGTTCTGCGGAGGGGAAGTGCCATGTGTGCACAGCCAGCACAAGCCCCTATCTTTATAATGGGAGCGCACGGTGCTGCGCTTGACTGCGCATGACCGTGCGCTCCCATTCACTCCCATATGTGATTTGTACGCAGGCGGACGCCTGCGCACAAATCACCCAGTCTCGTCCGCACCAGGGACGCGACATGTTGCATTCCTGGTGCGGAGAAAAGTGTGTGATTTGTGCGCAGGCATACGCCTGCGCACAAATCATATATGGGAGTGAATGGGAGCGCACGGGCATGCGCAGTCAAGCACAGCACCGTGCGCTCCCATTATAAAGATAGGGGCTTGTGCTGGCTGCGCACAAATGGCGCTTCCCCTCCGCAGAACGCTGCGGAGGGGAACGCAAATGTGAAGGCAGCCTTAACTTTATAATCAGAAGAAGAATAATGATGCAGCATAACAAGCAAAAAAGCACAGGGAGGAAGGGGAGGTGCAAGGCGTTTCTGTCCAGAACGGACCTTACTCTATGCAAAATAGTTTTTGTATATCTTAGCCTTGTACCATGTATTTTATTAGAATACATTTTTGTATGTTTTGGAGTGCTGATCATCATCTGAATAACTTTCTTGCATTCATTATGTAGTAAAACTTACTTTCAAAACCATTCACATTTTTGATAGAACAAAATGATTTTATATACTGTTAGATTTTGATTAATTTATCATTATAAATCCTACATCAAGCTTTTAACTAAAATGTATAATCTTTTTTAAACCAATATTTTTATTAAAGTTAATCATAAACATCCATACATACATCAGTAGAAACAATAAACAAATAATAGTTCAAAGTACAGTGTACAGAGAACCGAGAACAGGTGACAAAGGAAACTCCAATAACCAGGTAGGAGGTGTTACAGCAAAGGGGGGGCGGGAGGGGGGGGAAGGAGGCAAAGAAAAGCAGCAAGCATCATGCAAAATGTATAATCTTGACCCCATCCTTTAATAACATAGCACAAAACTGCTGTATAGGTTACAGAGATAACTATGGCAGAATGCTTCCTTGCCCTGACACAATTTACCTTACTACGGTTCATCAGGGGACTTTAGGTATTCTTACCCAAAAAATAAATGGTAGATTTGTTGGTAGGGAAATTACAACTAGAGCATCCTGTCAGCAGGCCATGAGTACCTGCTCTTTTAATTTCCAGTATACTGAGGATAGGGATGAGTATAAATAAAATATCTACATGAATAGAAAGAGCTTCACCAGATGAACTAGAACAGGGGTCTCAAACTCGGTTGGGTTGGTGGGCCGCACGTAGAAAAAAATTGATATCGGGGGGCCGCATTGCTTGTAGGACTAAGGGTACCGTTACACGTCGCTACATTGCATGCAATTTCACAGGCAATTTGCTGGTTGCAGTGAAATCATGGACACATTGTTACATTTGTACACAGCAAGAAAATAGAACAATGTGCCCATAATTTCACTGCAACCAGCAAATTGCCAGTGAAATTGCATGCAATGTTGCGACGTGTAACGGTACCCTAAGTGACATTTTAGCAATACCAGAATTTTTTGCTCAATCTAGTAAAGTACAAATTCTGATCTTCTTGTAGGAATGTCCCCACCCTAATCCCCTTTATGTAGTAATGTCCGCATACTGGTCCCCATTGTATATTAATGTCCCCCAAACTGGTCCCTTCTTGAAGTAATGTTCCTCCCTGGTCCCTACGTGTAGTAATGTTCCCATTCTATATTAATGACCCTCATCCTGGTCCTCATCATGTAGTAATGTCCCATCCTGATTGCCTTCTTGTAGTAATGTCCCCATCCTAATCCCCTTCTTGTTGTAATGTCCGCATCCTGATCCCCTTCTTCTAGTAATGTCCCCATACTGGTCCCGATAGTACCGTATTTGCCGGCGTATAAGGCGAGTTTTTAACCCCTAAAATTGTCCTCCCAAGTCGGGGGTCGCCTTATACGCCGGGTCAGGCGGGGTACTGATGAAAAAAATGCCGGCATCGGTCCGCCGTGCATAATATAAGGGCCCCCCCCCGAAAATGAGCGGTGGCAGGTGGCAGGCAAGAAAAAAAAATGATACTCACCTGCCTCTGCCGTCCATGTCTTCCGGAGCTTCCCGCTGCCACCACCGCTGTGTACATAGCCGCCGGGCGCCATGGATGTACGATCAGGAGGCTGCTGATGTCTGATTGGCTGAGGCATTACCGTACATCTCCTGAACGGAGGTAACTGCGCCGCTCAGTGTGTATGTACGGTAATGCCAGGGCCAATCAGACGCCAGCAGCTGCCTGATTGGCTGATGGCTTATTATCGTACAGCTACGGTGCCCGGCTATGTACAGCGGCGGTGCCCGGCTATGTACAGCGGCGGTGGCGGTGGTAAGCTCCGGCAGGGTCCGGTGGCACAGCAGTGGCACAGTGTGTCTTACTGTGTGTGTGTGTGACTGTGTGTGTCTGACTGTGTGTGTGTGACTGTGTGTGTCTGTGTCTGACTGTGTGCGTGTTGTGTGTCTGTCTGACTGTGTGTGTGTGTGTGTGTGACTCTGTGTCTGTGTCTTACTGAGTGTGTGTCTGACTGTCTGTGTGTGACTGTGTGTGTCTGTGTCTTACTGAGTGTGTGTCTGACTGTCTGTGTGTGACTGTGTGTGTCTGTGTCTGGCTGTGTGTGTGTCTTACTGTGTGTGTGTCTGTGTCTAACTGTGTGTGTGTCTGACTGTGTGTGTCTGACTGTGTGTGTCTGACTGTGTGTGTCTGACTGTGTATTGCACTATATGGAGGACTACGGGGGTGCATTACACTATATGGAGCACAATGGGGTACATTATATTATCTAGGGGACTATGGCGTGCATTGCACTATATGGAGGACTATGGGGGTGCATTACACTATATGGAGCACAATGGGGTACATTATATTATCTAGAGGACTATGGCGTGCATTGCACTATATGGAGGACTACGGGGTGCATTATATTATCTAGGGGACTATGGCGTGCATTACACTATATGGAGGACTACGGGGTGCAGTATAATATATTGAGGACTTTGATGATGCATTATAATTTATGGAGACAATTATGGTATATGGAAGCCATTATAATACTTAGAGGGCTCTGTGGGAGCATGATAATACTTGAAGGGGTATCAGGGAGCCTCTATACTTTATGCAGGGCTATTTTAGGGCTGTGTGGTGGCCATAATACAGTGTGAAGAGATGTAGGGGTCATTATTCTATATGTGGGTCCATTATATTGTGTGGGGGTCATAGTGGGAATTATGCCGTAGAAGAGGGGGTAGTCTTATACGGCGAGTATATCCCAAACTCCATATTTTAAGTGGAAAAGTTGGGGGTCGTCTTATACGCCCAGTCGTCTTATACGCCGGAAAATACGGTATATTAATGTCCCCCATACTGCTCCCCGTCTGGTACTATTATCCCCTTTCTGATCCCCTTCTTCTAGTAATGTCCCCATACTGGTCCCCATTGTATATTAATGTCCCACATACTGCTCCCCGTTTGGCACTAATGTCCCCTTCCTGGTCCCCTTCTTGAAGTAATGTTCCTCCCTGATCCGTATGTGTATCAATGCTCCATCCTGGTCCCCATCCTATAATAATGACTCCCATCCTGGTCCTCATCTTGTAGTAATGTCCCCATCCTGGTCCTCCTCTTGTAGTAATGTCCCCGTCCTGGTCTCCATCTTGTAGTAATGTCCCCATCCTGGTCCTCCTCTTGTAGTAATGTCCCCTCCCTGGTCTCCATCTTGTAGTAATGTCCCCATCCTGGTCCACCTCTTGTAGTAATGTCCCTGTCCTGGTCTCCATCTTGTAGTAATGTCCCCATCCTGGTCCCCATCCAATATTAATGTCTCCCATCCTGGTCCTCATTTTGTAGTAATGTCCCAGTCTTTTAGTAATGTTCCCTCCCTTGTCATCTTGTAGTAATGTCCTGGTCTCTTCTTTTTGTTCTCTCGCTCACACACACACTGACATAGGGCTTGTCCACACACCTGCGCTTTCAGTATTTAGCGCTTCTGTGCTAAATGCTTAGGCTTTGACAGAGAAGCGCAGGTGCGTGTATGTAGCCGCTTTCAGCAGACGCTGTCCCTGGTTACCCGATGTGTATCGTGGTAACCAGTTCATACAGCAGGCTGCCCACTGTCCGCTTATCCTGAGCGCACAGGGAAACGCTGCTTCCAGCGTTTCCCTGTGCGCTCTGGATAAGCGCACACTATGCAGGCTGCTGTATGAACTGGTTACCACGATACACATCGGGTAACCAGGGACAGCGTCTGCTAAAAGCGGCTGCATACACGCACCTACGCTTCTCTGTCAAAACCTAAGTATTTAGCGCAGAAGGGCTAAATACTGAGAGCGCAGGTGTGTGGACAAGCCCATATATACACACACGCACATACATACACACATACATCCTCAGACATATTCACACAAACACATACACACTCACACATTGACACACTTACATAGGGCCATATTTGGAGTTCCTGCCGCCCTAGGCACTTTCAGCTGTCACATTCCCCTTTCCCCCCAGGCTACTATCTTCGGCTGTAACAGCGCCTTACCTGACTCCACTCTTCTCATTCCGGCAGCTTCTTCCTCTGTGGCTCCCAGCCTCCCGCTTGCCGGCAGGAGCCGGCACCAGCTAGCAGTCGGCACCAGCCAGCACGTGGCACCAGCCAGCACACGGCACCAGCCTGCACCCAGCAGCCGGCACCAGCCGCCTGCGATGTGCCGCTCAGGCGGCGCGGGAATACACTCACACATATACATTCACTCACACACATATACACACTTAAATACAAATATACACGGACACACATATACACACTCACACATATACACACACACGTATACACACTCACTCAGAAATATTCACACACACATATACACATACATACTCACATATACACACAAATATACTCACACACTCACTCACATATATATACAAATACACATATACACACACACACTCACTCATATATACACACAAATACACTCACACATATACACACTCACATATACACACAAATACACTCACACAAATACATTCACACATACACACTCACTCATATATACACACAAATACACACACATACACCTACACACTCACTCACATATACACACAAATACTCACACATATACACACAAATACACTCACATATATAGACAAATACACTCACTATTATGCACGTACACACTCACATGTACACACAAATACACTCACACATACACACACTCTCTCTCTAACTCTCACTCATACACACCTGATGCACCTGATGGGCCATTATACATGGAGCCGCCGCGGTACCGCTTTACTGTGACTTCCGGGTATTGCCGGCTCAGCGCAAACAAGTGCCTTCGCGCCTGTACATTCATGAAAGCAGGCGGCCGGCGGATGAATCAGAAGCCTTCTGTGACGTCACAGGAGGCTTCTGATTGGTCCACCGGCCGCCTGCTTGCGTGAATGTACATGCGCGAAGGCACTTGTTTGAGCCGGCGGTACCCGGTGGCTCCATGTATAATGGCCCGGGGCATGCTTTTTTCTTTCATGGTGCCCCGGGCCGCATTGGGCAACGTGGCGGGCCACATGCGGCCCGGGGGCCGCGAGTTTGAGACCCTTGAACTAGAACATATCAGTTACTTATGGATTTTTCACCTGACAGATTCCCTTTAAGCAGCTTGATTATGGGATGCGTGCACTGCACCATCTACATTTTTATATTGGGAAACCTACAACTTCTTTTATTAGAGAATACTTAAAATCCCCTGATGAACACTAGTAGGGGGTGAAGCTTGTCAGGGCAAGAAAGTAACAACCAATGATACACAAGGACTTATAAGTGTATAACTGGATTTGGGACTCTAATTAAACATTAAGGTCAGGTACAAGGAGAGAACGTCAACACGGAGGGGATAAAGAGGAGTAGTAAAGTCATTGCCCAAGGTCAGTTACCTGGAGGGGAGCAGATAAGAACAGAGGAACAAGACAAAGGGATGGACAAACAGGCAAGGTGAGGCAGCAAAAGATCAATCCCCAGAGCACAGATACAAAGGACCACCCTAGCACCACAGAGCAAAAACTAAGGCTGGTTTCACACTGTAGTTTTTTCCCTGATCAGGTTCAATCCGGTTTGTGTGCCAAAACCAGGAGAGGAACTTGCAGAGAAAAACTATAATTGAAAGATTGACACCTGTTCTGAGTTTTGGAGACAATCCTGGTTTTGGCACAGAAGCCAGATAGAACCTGATCAGGGAAAAACTGCAGTGTGAAACCAGCCAAAAGGCCCCGTTACACGGCACGGCATCATTAACGATATTGCTTAAACGTCACAGGTTTGGAGTCGTTCAAGTGACATCGTTAGGATGTCGTTGCGTGTAACACAGATTGAACTACGATAAATCATTGGATCGCTGATCGCATGTTTGATAACATGTTCTCAAATCACACGATCAACGATCAGCCAACCTGCTGTATCGTTGTGTGTGACACTGCGATAACGATGTCATTTACGACTTCGCCCATTCACAGCAATGAGCAGGTATCGTTCGCTGGGTCGTGCGAATGATACCTGCTCACTACATCGTTGGTTAGTCTTCTACGATATCTAGACGTGTGACATCTCACCATCCATGTCGGAAACAACTGCGCGCCCACGAGATCGTTGCTGACATCGTTTCAATGTCGTATCTTAATACTGGCAGTGCTCTGGGAGAAACTGCAGAGCTAAAGCTGCGTTCACACATTGCGTATTTTGTTGCGCTTTTTGCTGCGTTATTCAGCCGCACAAAAAAGCGCAACAAAATACGCAGGGGCTTTCACACACTGCGCTTTCTTAACCCCAGAAAGCGCAGTGATGTCACAGAGGGGAGGAAGAATCCTGCTTCCTCCTCCCCTCTGTGACAGCCCCATTAGATTTCGCAGTGTATTAATATACACTGCGAAATCTAAATTAAAGAAAGGCAAATGTATGAAAAATAAAAAAGAATGAATACTTTACCTCTCCGACGCCTTTTCCCGGTGTCCGGTGCCAGGAGATCTGTCTCCTGCCAGGACCTGCGGTGACGTCAGAGGGGTGTTCCCGGCGCTGATTGGGCACTCGCGGTCATGTGATACACATCACATGACTGCGAGCAGCCAATCAGCGTCGGGAACGCCCCTCTGACGTCACCGCAGGTCTTGGCAGGAGACAGATCTCCTGGCACCGGACAGCGGGAAAAGGCGTCGGAGAGGTAAAGTATTCATTCTTTTTTATTTTTCATACACTTGCCTTTCTTTAATTTAGATTTTGCAGTGTATATTAATACACTGCGAAATCTAATGGGCGGTCACAGGTGTCACAGAGGGGAGAAGGAAGCAGGATTCTTCCTCTCCTCTGTGACATCACAGGGAGAAAACGCAGGAGCAGCTGCGTAAAGAATTGACATCTCAATTCTTTACACAGCTGCGTTTTCTCCCATAAACGCACTGCGTATTTTTGCGCAATGTCTGCACTGCAAAGTGAATTTCACATTCACTTTGCTGGCAGACAAAAGGCACATTGCGTATTTTGAAAAAGCGCGCGTAAAAAAGCGCAGCAAAATGCGCAATGTGTGAACGCAGCCTAAAAGGCTGGGCAATTGCAAGTGACAAGGAACACCTGCAAAAACCCACCACTTCCCAGCTAGAGATTGGACAGCTCAGTCGCCCTATCAGAACAGTAACAGCCCAGTATATCCCAGCTCCAGATAGGATGACTAAGGTTTCAGTCACCCAGCGCACCCTGACTATAGAGTAGAGGAATCGTAACAGTTTGATATATTTGTTCCTGTTCACAGCTGGGTATTGATGACTATATTTTACCATGTCAAATCCTTTTCATATATGGGTATAGCAGCTTTAAATATCTTTAAATGTTGGAGTATTGATGCTGTATTTTTAAGGAAATAGATTAAAACATATAGAATATAATAGTGCCTTGTTGTAAAGCTTACAATGGTGGATGATGTGCAGGACAGCAGATCCGCATTGGGTTTTACCTCCAGTTTCCGTGGTTTTGATAATCCTTTTTATCCACTTCTCATGCACGGACTCATTGTGCTTCACCTGTCCGTGTCATGCAGTTGAGAACCACAGCATTATGCAGTAACACTGCGAGTAGTTTTATCATGTGGTTTTAGACAGCACTGTACACCACTGTCAACATGTGATGGTGCCACCAGCAATGACACTTAAAATAAGGGTACAATCTAATTTTGGAAAAAATTCAGAACAGATTTAATTAGTACTGATTAGGTTCTATCAAACTAGCACACGCGATAAACAAACATACATTTGCAGAGAATCGACCCCAGCGCTTTATGATTAAACAGTGCTCCATTTGAAAACACTGTACCCTTAAGAGAACGACTTCGCTGTCATAGCGAGAGACACGGAAATAAATTCTACTCGTAGATAAGGAAAGTACATGATAAATTAAACCTTGCATATAAATTCTTAAGAGCCTCCATTTTAATGCCGGTCATTATTCAACAAATTTTTCTAAGAAAATGCCAAATAGGCAGGAACGAGTAATTAGGGTAGAAAAGTGAAACTGTCATCTTTAATGGGTTGTAGTGTCTGTACACCTTATCATTCATAAAAGCAGACCTGGGGAGTCATGCACAGGATGGGGCTTTAAATTTATCTCCAAAGTGGGACAGGTTGTCACCTGAAGACTTGGGCAAAAAATAGGGGGGGTGGAATAAATACATCATAGCCAGTGATAATAAAAGACGGGGTGCGTTTAGAAGTGGGGGTCACGTGAACATAACTCAGAGCAACACTGAAGAGCTGTACCATCTAGCATAATGTCATCTGTGGAGATCGTTGCCACCCCTCTCCTGCGTGCCAAGGCCTCAATAAATCTGAAATCACTGGGGATATTGTTAGTGTTCAGCAAGTATTATTAAAATGGAGAAAAATTTATGGATGACACTTTGTAACAATTAATCAGGAACTGTTGATTAATAAAGTTAGTTCGTTATTCTCCTGAAACCTAGGCGGCTATGAGAATTGTCAGACGGATCATTTTATTCATTATTTTTGATTAATGCTCTCGGATTCTCTGACTGTAGAAAAAAAAAATCTCCTGTATGCAAAATCATAAATAGTGAATGAGGCTGTATACAGTTAACCTTGGCCGTAGCAAGGAAATTTCAAGGGAGGAAAATGTGCGTCGTCAGCAAATAAATTGCTGCAGGGATTAAAAAACAAATTGAGGGGTTTGATGAACATCACCTCTCCAGACCTGTCCGTCTTTTACGAATTCCTGTGATTAATTAGTTTGTTTAGATATTCAATTAGTCCAGTGAAGCAGAGAGGGAGAAACGCAGTAGTCATGGAATTAGATAAGAACAAGGGAAATAAATGCTCGGGTATCGCACAGGTTTATGAGAAACCTTTTTTTTTTTAATTTGCGCGTCTCTGGCTTTCCATAATGCCAGCTTTGTTTCAGGCATACAACAGAGTGCAGGAGGGGGTGATGTCTCATGGCGGAAAAGGATCGCCATTTATAAACACTAATTGAAGATATGACAGCATATCTCGTTGGGTGATGGGTGCTTATGGCCTTTACATATGTTTTAAAATGCAGATATAAGAATTGTATGTAAGTCACACGCCGGCACTGAGTACACCGTATTTATGGTGACGAATGCTTATTACTGCTTACTGCATGTCATTTTGGTGATGCAACTTGGGTCATGATTTGTACTTAAGTATACTTAAACATATAGGAAAATTACTATTTGTTTTTTAAATATCTTAAGAGTAGGTTTTTTTTAGACATTTAAGGCTATATGCACATGTTGAGTATTTAGTGCATACATGACCTGCAACACCAGCCATAAAAAAGCACCAAAAATGCAATGCATTTCAAATGGTGGAAGGGTGAAATCCAAGATTGAATCTGCAGATTATTTTCTGCTCCAAATCTGCAAGGTAAAAATAAGCAACATGTGCACAAAACATCCGAATTTTTATTGACTTTGCTGGCAGGCATAAGGATAGGCATGCAGATTTGTGACAAACCTGCACCCCAAAACGCATAAAAAAGCACTTTGTGCACATGGCCTTGGTACTTACATTTGTATGTAATTTTCTACCTACAAAATTCTTGAAATCTTGCAGCTTTCCAACTGAGCCTCATATTAGGCTGACACTTGCTGTTCAGTAGAGATCTCTTCTCTGCAGTTATCTCATTTTCATCACATACAATGAAAGCTATCATTTATAAATAGCTAACAAAGAATCCACCAAGCATAATGGGTGAAGAAACTGCTTCCGTCCTTCCCCTCCCTGCCAGGAAACGGAGCATGCCCACAACACTCCCATAGATGGCCAATGTGTCATTTCTAGACTTTAGGTTCCCTTTGTCCACATGCTGCTGTAAATCCGATCTCTAATGGTGGGTTTACACACACCAATTTATCTGTTCAATATCTGAACAGATCTCTGGTTGCAGTGAAATCATGGACACATAGTTCCATTTTGTGGCTGTGTACAACATGGAGCAATGTGTCCATGATTTCACTGCAACCAGAGATCTGTTCAGATATTGAACAGATAAATTGGTGTGTGTAAACCCACCATAAATGCTTCTGGTTACTGATAGATCACAGCTGTAATAATTGAGCTGAAACTAGGTTGCAAGTGTGAACAGAGAATGTTGTAACCACATCATGGTTCTGTGAGATTAATGGGGTTGCCCAATTTTATGCATGAGGTGCACACAGGTGGCAACATTTAAAAAGTAATGCAATAAAATATGCTCGCTTTTAACTCCGACTCTTCCCAATGGTCAGCACTTGTTTCCTTTGGCTTCAAACTTCACAGCCCATATACCAGGGCTGTGGTGTCGTAGTCCATTTTGGTGGAGTCGAATCCAAGGAAATTGAGTCTGAGTTGGATATTTGGCTTACTGACTTCACAACCCTGGGCATGGAGTCAGAGTCGGTGTCCATTTTGGTGGAGTCATTATTATTAATGTTAAGGAGTCTGAGTCTTATTTTTGGCTTACCGACTCCACAGCTCTGCCATGTACCCCACATGTCCAAGACTGCTGATGCCAGTGATTGGTTGTAGACGTCAGCTTGGGTGTATTCGGCCTCTGATGTCTACAGCTATTGTAGATGGTATGGCTTGGGAGGTAAAGGTGAGTATATGCCTTGTTTTCTGTGTGTTATTCATTCTCTTGGAAGACCCATTTCATGTTTTTTAGGGGTCAAAGTCCAACCACTTTTATTCTAATTTTTGTTGCCCAAAACTGCTACCATTTTTTTTCCACCATATTTAGAAAACTCACGTTCTGTATAAATACTGAAAGTGGAATTGTTTTACATACAAGTCACACTGCAATAATTGCACAGTCTTGTATTCATTTTCTATTCATAGCCAAGCAATATGGAATCATTTGATCTGTATTACTCTCCGTGAATCATAAAGAGGCTTGAGGTTTTTACATTTTATTTTGTTCTGCCGTTATCGTCTTAGGAAGGCATGCCACGAGCATCAACGTTCCCAACACAAAAGTTGTTAAAAGGATTAAATTCACTTTTTATGCTCATCTAAAAAATAATCGATCCCACCTTAGAAAAGACATCAAAACATGGTTCTCCAGCACTGTAAACCCCAAAGCAATGCTATTACCTCGTAATTCTGCACTTATTAAAACAAATGTATTTTCTGCTTATCTCATTTGATTGTTTTTCAAAATGAAACATCTAATGTCTTCAAATGCTCACCGTATGTTTTATTCATGACGCGTATTTGTCAGAGGTTTTTATGCATTTTTTCCGGTATTTTTAATATTCAACCTCATTTGCTTATGAACTCGAATGCTTTCCACAAAGTTGGTGTATACCTACAAACCAAAAGAACTGATTGAAGAAGAATTCTCAATTTTTTTAGACAAAAAATGAGTGGTAGGTTTGTGTGTCCATATATTCATTATTTCTCCTTGGAGGCAATAAGATAAAATTGTTGTCCCACTGAATCCTTGAACAGTAGGAAGTATTGATTATGTTCTTGGCTTCAGAAAAGAAAGCCAGCAGTTACAGCCAGTGATATTTGTAAGTGTGTTATTCAAGTGTGTACTCGGAATAAATACATACATAAGTCAGCCAAGCGCTTCCTTCATCAGGGAATGTTGTGTTCGTCTTTTCTTGTTAATAGACTATAAAATGTTTTTACCTGTCGTAGAGTGACTTACGATTGAGCGCTCTGTATAAAACATGACTGCAATTTAGCATTAAATATCAATACTGATTTTTTTGCAGTTTGCATTTTTAGGAATTGTATACAATCTTAAATTACCGTACTTACAATTTTATTTTTGTCTTAAAGGACATGATATCAAGCTGTTCATCCTACCAGGGATGTGGAATTGGCGTTGTGTCCATTTTGGTAGAGTCAGATTTTTGGCTTTTCTGACTTCACAGCTATGGTTGTGGAGTTGGAGTCTTTGTCCATTTTGGTGGAGTCGGATTCAGGGAAATTGAGGAGTCTTGAGTCAATGTTTGGCTTACCGACTCAACAGCCCTGTATCCCACAGTAGTTCATATGATTTATATGCTGCACACCAAGCTGTGTTTGAGAAAGTAAATACCTGGGTTCCTAAGGACCATAGAGAGCTAGAGTATAATCCTTTTTTTCCTAATATATTCATGGCTGAAAGTGTTGACACCCTCAAAATTGTTCCAAAAAAAAAAAAAAAAAAGTATTTCTTCCAGAAAAGTATTACAATTACATATGATTTGTCATACGCATGTTTATTTCCTTAGTGTGTATTGGAACAACACAAAAAAACCTGAAAAGGCAAATTGGACATCATTTTGCACAAAAGTCCAAAAATGTAGCAGACAAAATTTACTGGCGACTTTTCAAAGTCATGGGTAAAAAAATCTTTGTTTCCAGCATGTGATGCTTGTTCAAATTTGTGGAAGTAACAGGTGTGAGCAATGTGAAAATCACATCTGAAACCAGATATAATGGGAAGAAGTTGTCTCAATCTTTGCATTGTGTGTCTCGGTGTGCCACACTAAGCATGGAGAACAGAAAGAGAAGAGAACGGTCTGAGGACTGGAGAAACAAAATTGTTGAAAAATAATCTCAAGACTACAAGTCCATCTTCAGAGATCCTGGTGTTCCTTTGTCCATAGTGCGCAACATAATCAAGAAGTTTACAATGCATGGCACTGTAGCTAATCTCCCTGGACTTGGATGGCAGAGTGAAATTGATGAAAAGTTGAAATGCAGGATAGTCTGAATGGTGGATCATCTGCCCAAAGCAAGTTCCAAAGAAATTCCAGCCATCCTGCAGGCTCAGGGTGCATTAGTGTCAGCGCAAACTATCCGTCCATATCTGAATGAAAGGCTATGGAGGAGACCCAGGAGGATCCACTGCTGTCACAACATAAAAAAACTACATTGCCTTTGCCAAATGATCGTGAGTAAGCCAAAATCATTTTGGTCAGGTTAGACCGACATAGAGTTTTTGGTAATTCACATCATCCTACTGTTTACCAAAAATAAGTAATAGTATAAGTAAAGTAATAAGTATTGTTATATAGCTATGTGCACACATTGATTGTTTGATTGCAGACATTTCTGCACCAAATCTGCATCTCCTGGTAGAAAATGCACCAAAAACACAATACATTTTTTGGCACACATTTTTTCCATGCATTTGGGGTGGAAATATGCTTTCAACAACGCACAAAGAACTGACATTCTGCATCAAATCTGCAAGGGAAAAAAGCAATATAAAAGCACAAAAGTGGAGCTTATAATGCTTATAAATTTATTACATAAGTTTTTGTAAAAACCAGACAGTGTAACACAATAAGTGCAGGATACAAAGTGACAGCATAGTCTGCAGATGGATTGACAATCAAATTAAACACAGGAGATTATTTTAAGTTATAGGATAAACAATTGGAGCGTAGATATTGATATACAATATAAACAGAATAGCCCGAGATTTACATATATGGCCCGCACACAAGGGGTTAATATCCATTTTGAGCTTATAGCATAAAAGTTATACAGTATATCAGCTGGTAAATCAATTGTTAGTCAGAGAGGAGGGAACTCATGGCAAGGTGTATAGGGCGCAATCATAGCTAGGTATATGGAGTCATTATCATGTTATATATACCACCACCGCCAGAAAGTCCACACCTCTCACCTGGGTCAAATTGATGTCACTAGACAGGTGGTGGGATAAGGATCCCAGGAATTACCCCTACGTTCGTTTCGCTTAAGAATATAAAGTGCAAGTGCTGTGCTTCATCATGGGGATACATTCAAGTCTCCATGTTGGATTCTTAAATGCCTGAATGATCAGGTCACATGGTTCCATCCATCCAATCACGGCCCCGAGTGCGGCGCATGCGCTCCCGCTGCAGCATCCATCCCCCTCCCTCGGGGCATAACCAGCGCCAGGCCGGAAACCCAACAGTCGTCAGGGCAACCAGCCGAACGCTGGGGGAGATGACGCCGAGAGGAAGGAGGGGGAAACCTGCAAGAGCGAGCATGCGCACAAGGGCCGCGTGGATGAAACAGGGTGGATGAAATAGGGAGATACGAGGCTTAGTGATTATATGCATACACCGGCAGGAAAATCAGTGGAAAGAGCAAATAAGCATGATAAACACATTCTTATTTCTTTTGCAGGTTCCATTCTTGATCTATATTAGAAAATCAGCCAGTGACATATGGATCCAATTCTCATCGCCAGTCCCAATTTGAAATCACTATGGAGGCAGAAAGTAGAATTTACCATGATGATAAAAACAAATAAAAAATACACATATACAAAAGGTATAATGTGTATTGGTCTTGGAGAGCCAGTCCCAGCACACACATCTATTGGTGGAACACTAGCAACCACAAAAGTGGTTATATATGACCCTATTAGAATTTAAAAAGAGAATATATCTATAGCCAATATAATTCTGCTTTTAAAGAAAAGGGACAAAACTCATAGTTTCATTTAAGCCCTTAGGCGACATTGTGTCCAAGGTAACGATCCACCTCAACTCTCGTTGGGCGAGTGTCCTCCTCAGATCACCACCCCTGATTCCACCATTTATCAGATCAATCCCACAAACTCTAAGTGGACTTGGGATTACTGTCATGACATTTCTTAAAATGTCTCGGCAGTGTCTTTAGGAGGGAATCATCATTCACTTTCATCGATGCCTCAATCACCCGTACGTGCTCTCTCACTTGAACCCGAAGTTCTCGTGATGTTAAGCCCACATAGATTTTTCCACATCCACACGTGGCATGGTAGACAACATGGGTGGAGCTACAAGTGATGTAGTGATTGATTTTTAAATTGTTTACTCCCATCACTTGGATTAAAATCTTGAGCACAATAGAGATTGGAGCAAGCTAAGCATTGTCCACATGGAAAGAATCCCTTCAGTTTTTTATCATTCCCAAATATTCCCTTAGGTTTGACCACAGTGGCTATGGACTAATAAGTCTTTTAAATTGGGTGATCTGCGTGGCGTCATCATTGGGTAGTCGGGGAGGTACTTCCGCAGTGTTGGTTCTGCCTGTAAAATCGGCCAGTGCTTTTTCAGAATCTGCCTCATCTATCCCCATCCGTGATTGAATGTGGAGATAAAGCGTGTGGGACCACGCTCATCTTCCTGTTTGTCTTTTGGGGGTAGAAGGAGATCACTACGCAAACAGCAACATGTGAACAAATTTCATAATTCTTAGTGACTTTGCTGACATAAGGATAGAAAAGCATTTTTGTGACAAAACTGCACCAAAAAAATCATGAAAAATACACTGTGGGCACATAAACCAACTGGAGGAGTTTGGGAATTTTCATGTTATTCAATGTATTTAGTATGACTATTGCACCAAACTTGTTCATTATTTCATATGTAGATGGATGTGCTCATGATGAGGGAGCATCTTTTTGATTCTGGTCCTTTGATCTTTACAGTAACAATATAATTGAGTGTTTATCTGACAAACCAGAAGTTTAGAATTAGAGAGAATTAAACAGGTTTCCTTCCGTAAATAACATGTATGTTTTGGTGGGTAATTTACAATGTCTAATCCTAATAGTGTGTAGTATGCACACTTTTATGACTGTATTTATTATTGAGAGAAACTG
This sequence comes from Allobates femoralis, assembly GCA_033576535.1. Taxonomy (NCBI): domain Eukaryota; kingdom Metazoa; phylum Chordata; class Amphibia; order Anura; family Aromobatidae; genus Allobates; species Allobates femoralis. The sequence goes on along the minus strand of JARQOC010000010.1, from coordinate 120,923,912 downwards.
GAAGAGAAAGTGGTCAGCGTGTGAGTCGGGTTACAAGTAAAGCAGGTTGGAATATGGAGCTTACAGACCATGCCATAAAACGAGCTTACTGATGAATATCACTGTTGGGTTAACTCAGCAGATATATGTATGTATATCATAGGGCTGGGCGATTAATCGAATTAATTCGATTAATTCGCCCCCCTGCTGTGGCCACGATTGTGATTTGACGAAAATCGTCAAATTCGATTTAACCTTCCTAGCGGGTATTCCCGAGTGTAACTCGGGGTTAACTTTCACTGCTGGAAGCGGTAACCCCGAGTCACACTCGGGAATACCCGCAGCTGCTGCCGCTGATCACTGTCAGGCCGTGGGGGGGATGTGCTATCAGAGCCCAGCACTTCCGCCCCTGCTACAGCCGCTGGAGAATACAATGTGTTTTTGTCGGTTCCCCGGAGTCTCCTCTCCTCACACAGCCGCCTGCAGCCTCTCTACATGTGTACTGTACTGAATGGAGAAGGAAGGGGCAGATTGTACACAGTTAATTGGTCGCTTCACATCTCGGATCTTCTTGATTCCAGTGGCTTCCCGTAGTAGCCGCCGCTGTGCTCTCTGCGCATGCTCCGTGTGTGACAGTGTCCTGAGAGGACAAACATGGCGGCGGCGTGCAGGAGGTCACTGGTGATAGCGCAGAGCCGGGCAGGTGAGAGAGTGTGCTATGCTGGAGAATCACACGGGGAGGTGTGCTGTGCTGGAGAATCACACGGGGAGGAGGGGGAGGTGTGCTGTGCTGTGCTGGAGAATCACACAGGAGAGGGGGAGGTGTGCTGTGCTGGAGAATCACACAGAAGAGGGGGGAGGGGGAGGTGTGCTGTGCTGGAGAATCACACGGGGAGGAGGGGGAGGTGTGCTGTGCTGGAGAATCACACAGGAGAGGGGGGAGGGGGAGGTGTGCTGTGCTGGAGAATCACACAGGAGAGGGGGGAGGGGGAGGTGTGCTGTGCTGGAGAATCACACAGGAGAGGGGGTAGGTGTGCTGTGCTGGAGAATCACACAGGAGAGGGGGGAGGGGGAGGTGTGCTGTGCTGGAGAATCACACAGGAGAGGGGGGAGGGGGAGGTGTGCTGTGCTGGAGAATCACACGGGGAGGAGGGGGAGGTGTGCTGTGCTGGAGAATCACACAGGAGAGGGGGGAGGTGTGCTGTGCTGGAGAATCACACGGGGAGGGGGGAGGTGTGCTGTGCTGGAGAATCACACAGGAGAGGGGGGAGGTGTGCTGTGCTGGAGAATCACACGGGGAGGTGTGCTGTGCTGGAGAATCACACGGGGAGGTGTGCTGTGCTGGAGAATCACACGGGGAGGAGGGGGAGGTGTGCTGTGCTGTGCTGGAGAATCACACAGGAGAGGGGAGAGGGGGAGGTGTGCTGTGCTGGAGAATCACACAGGAGAGGGGAGGGGGAGGGGGAGGTGTGCTGTGCTGGAGAATCACACGGGGAGGAGGGGGAGGTGTGCTGTGCTGGAGAATCACACAGGAGAGGGGGGAGGGGGAGGTGTGCTGTGCTGGAGAATCACACAGGAGAAGGGTAGGTGTGCTGTGCTGGAGAATCACACAGGAGAGGGAGGAGGGGGAGGTGTGCTGTGCTGGAGAATCACACAGGAGAGGGGGAGGTGTGCTGTGCTGGAGAATCACACGGGGAGGAGGGGGAGGTGTGCTGTGCTGGAGAATCACACAGGAGAGGGGGAGGTGTGCTGTGCTGGAGAATCACACGGGGAGGTGTGCTGTGCTGGAGAATCACACAGGAGAGGGGGGAGGTGTGCTGTGCTGGAGAATCACACGGGGAGGTGTGCTGTGCTGGAGAATCACACGGGGAGGAGGGGGGCTGCTGCCGCATACACCGCTGGGGGCTGCTGCCGCATACACCGACGGGGGCTGCTGCTGTATACACCACTAGGGCTGCTGTAACACTGCTGGGGCATGTATATACCACTGAGGGGGCCTGTATACCTGTGCTGGGGTCCACCCTCGGCGTATACACGAGTCAATAGGTTTTCCCAGGTTTTGGGGGCAAAAGTAGGGGGGTCGGCTTATACACGGGTCGGCTTATACACGAGTATATACGGTACCTCTTAGTTTTTTCTCTTTATTCATCAAAGAAAAGCAAAAAAAAAAAAATCGAAAAAAAAAAAATCGAGATTTAAATCGAAAATCGTCCATAGGTTTAAATAAAATCGAGATTTTGATTTTTTCCAAAATCGCCCAGCCCTAGTATATCAACATTTTTGGTGTATTCCTGATAGAGTCCAGGAAGGTCTCGAAACAAGTTGAAGCAACACTTTTAAACACCTTTACACTGCAGACCTTTTAGGATCCATCTTTTAAGGGCAGCAGCACGGATCGTCTATCAATTCTTGGTCCAATATAGGAGCAAGTAAACCAGGCTAGAACATGAAGCTTACAGACCATGCCTTAAGATGAGCTCACTGATGAATATCACTTTTGGGATAACTCAGGAGATATATATATATATTTTGTGATGATGCAACCCGTGGCCGGGTGCATCACACGGGTTGTCAGTATATGACTATGTTCACTTTATCTGGTTTTACTGTGGTTGTGCTGTGTTAAACCTACCCGGAACACAGTGAGTTAACAGCTGAGAGTGAGTGCTGTAATACTATCCGGTGCACAATAGGTTAATAGCCAGGATATTCATGAGCTTAATGAGCGGCTGAGAGCAATGTGTGTACTGATTGCCTAGCAGCTCAGGTGGGGGTGTCAGTGTGGGTGTGGCAGGCAAGATAATAGCTAGCCAGGTGTGAGATGTGGCAGACATCAGAGCAGGCTGCAGAGGAGAGCAGGCTGCAGAGGAGAGCAGGCTGCAGAGGAGACCAAGAGGTTAGTGGAGCACCTGGGTGTAAGAGGGGGTCCTGGCTGAACTTATAGGGGGCTCACTCTGTCCATGGTGGTGAGGCTGCCATCCAGGATCTCTGCCTGTGTTGGTAAGGCTTGGGGCAGCTGGGCATCATGGCCAGGGTGAGGAGACCTTGGGGGATGCTTTGACTGCCCTGAAGCTCAGGTGGCTCGCAACCTGGTCTGGGCCTAGAGGGCTGAAGTCCATGCCGGACTGCGCTGGTGTGTGTGGTCTGGGCCTGACAAGGCTGATGTCCATAGGAGTCCATGACGGACTATGGAAGTGTATGACGGCTGAAGGAAAATGGCTGAGTATGATGTGGGACCGTGAGGTCCGTGTGTGTGAATGGAGGCAGAGCAGAAGCCTCTGTGGGAGAGAGAAGACTAAGTCCTGGGAGAATGGAGCCGTGAGGCCTGACGACAGGGGTTGGTAGAGGACCGGGAGTTGGGAAGTGGGGCTGACCCTGGAGGGGCTCGCGAGGGCGTGTTTGGTGCAGCCGCTTGCCAGGAGGTCTGGCCCTGGTGATGGCAGACTTGGAAGCGGTTGGCGGCCTGGAGACACGTGCCGAGGAGTTCTTGGGGGCCTGACTTGCCCTGGAGCTCCGGTGACTACAACCAGGTTGGGGCCTGGTTCAGAGTAGCCACAGCGCTGTGTAGAGGGCTGGGAACAGTTAGCAGCCTGTGGGAAGGGACTGGGCTCCCAAGGGGACACTTGGCCAAGGAAGAGCCTGGCATTCGGGCAGTAACTGTAAACAGGGGTGTACTGGCGGCTACCGAAACCCTGTCAGATGGCACCTGACCCGTGTACTCTGTGTGTGTGTGTACCGCTACCGTAAGGTAACCGGGTGTTAGAATATGGGCAATATAATTTATGTACTGTGGAATGTAATGTAATGTGATGTTATTTATAATGTTATGTGATGTGAGTGTACTGTATGTATTTTATATGTAATGAGCAGTTTGAGCTTAAAGAGGATCTGTCACCAAACCAGGCATGGTGATCTAATAACAGCACTGGATGCAGAATGTCTGCAGCATCCATACAAGGGGTCCCCCAGCACTTGAGCAGCCCTGTACCCCGAGATAATACACTTAGAAAACTTACATGCTCCAGCCACTAAGGAGGTGGCTAGGGGCTGCAGGCAAGGGCAGATTCACACCCCCTGCATGTTTAATCTGTCCACCACTGCCAATCATTCTCTCCCTGTCTGCAGCATTTTAACTGAGTTTTTTTTTTCTCTCCCGTGTAGCCCTGCCCCTCAGGGGGCGGGGCTAAACAGACTTTCTGGGAGAGAGAAAAAAAACTGTTTAAATGCTGCAGACAGGGAGAGAATGATTGGCAGTGGTGGACAGATTAAACATGCAGGGGGTGTGAATCTGCCCTTTGCTGCAGCCCCTAGCCACCTCCTTAGTGGCTGGAGCATGTAAGTTTTCTAAGTGTATTATCGGGGTACAGGGCTGCTCAAGTGCTGGGGTACCCCTTGTCTGGATGCTGCAGACATGCTGCATCCAGTGCTGTAATTAGATCACCATGCCTGGTTTGGTGACCGGTCCTCTTTAATAAACTGCTCCTGAATGTTCTAATGGTTAAAAACATGTATTGGTGTCATCCAAGCGAACCCCCAGGAGTACGCTACCTCACTATAATATATATATATATAATATAATATATACACAGTTGTAGCCAAAAGTATTGACACCCCTGCAACTCTGCCGAATAATACTCAGTTTCTTCCTGAAAATGATTGCAATCACAAATTCTTTGGTATTCTGATCTTCATTTAATTTGTCTTCAATGAAAGAACACGAGAGAATGAAGCATAAAACCAAAACATTGATCATTTCACACAAAACTCCAAAAATGGGCCAGACAAAAGTATTGGCACCCTCAGCCTAATACTTGGTTGCACAAACTTTAGCTAAAATAACTGCGGTCAACCGCTTTCGGTAACCATCAATTATTTTGTTACAATGCTCTGCTGGAATTTTAGACCATTCTTCTTTGGCAAACTGCTCCAGATCCCTGATATTTGAAGGGTGCCTTCTCCAAACTGCCATTTTTAGATCTCTCCACAGGTGTTCTATGGGATTCAGGTCTGGACTCATTGCTGGCCACCTTAGAAGTCTCCAGTGCTTTCTCTCAAACCATTTTCTAGTGCTTTTGGGTCATTGTCCTGCTGGAAGACCCATGACCTCTGAGGGAGACCCAGCTTTCTCACACTGCGCCCTACATTATGCTTCAAAATTTGTTGGTAGTCTTCAGAATTCATAATGCCATGCACACGGTCAAGCAGTCCAGTGCCAGAGGCAGCAAAGCAACCCCAAAACATCAGGGAAACTCCGCCATGTTTGACTGTAGGGACCGTGTTCTTTTCTTTGAATGCCTCTTTTTTTCTCCTGTAAACTCTATGTTGATGCCTTTGCCCAAAAAGCTCTACTTTTGTCTCATTTGACCAAAGAACATTCTTCCAAAACGTTTTAGGCTTTCTCAGGTAAGTTTTGGTAAACTCCACCCTGGCTTTTTTATGTCTCGGGGTAAGAAGTGGGGTATCCTACCATACAGTCCCTTTTCATTCAGACGCCGAAGGATAGTACGGGTTGACACTGTTGTACCCTTGGACTGCAGGGCAGCTTGAACTTGTTTGATGTTAGTCGAGGTTCTTCATCCACCATCCGCACAATCTTGCGTTGAAATTTCTTGTCAATTTTTCTTTTCCGTCCACATCTAGGGAGGTTAGCCATAGTGCCATGGGCTTTAAACTTCTTGATAAAACTGCGCACGGTAGACACAGGAACATTCAGGTGTTTGGAGATGGACTTGTAGCCTTGAGATTGCTCATGCTTCCTCACAATTTGGTTTCTCAAGTCCTCAGACAGTTCTTTGGTCGTCTTTCTTTTCTCCCTGCTCAATGTGATACACACAAGGACACAGGACAGAGGTTGAGTCAACTTTAATCCATGTCAACTGGCTGCAAGTGTGATTTAGTTATTGCCAACACCTGTTAGGTGCCACAGGTAAGTTACAGGTGCTGTTAATTACACAAATTAGAGAAACATCACATGATTTTTCTAACAGTGCCAATACCTTTGTCCCCCGCTTTTTTATGTTTGGTGTGGAATTATATCCAATTTGGCTTTAGGACAATTATTTTTGTATTTTTTCATTGAAGACAAATTAAATGAAGACAATAATACCAAAGAATTTGTGATTGCAATCATTTTCAGGAAGAAACTGAGTATTATCTGACAGAATTGCAGGGGTGTCAATACTTTTGTGCACAACTGTGTGTATATATCTTCAGACCCACCATTAGACCCTTATAGCTCTTAATCATTAAGGGGCCCGACCTATCATTGGAGGGGGCGCGGGAGAACTTGCAAGGGGCGTGGCCACTGGAGCAAGGAGGCCCGCCCACCCCCCCCCGGCCAACACGCAGCTCTTTGGGAACAGATGTGGATTGTTCTCAGTCTCAAGACACACAGGTTGGCTGGCTGCAGCAGGCGCAGCACAAACTGTAACATTACATACCGCCAGGGTCGGGCTGGGACCAAAAAGCAGCCCTGGAAAACAAACCCCACCAGCCCACATCTGTGAATTTTGATTTTACTTTGTCGTGGCCTCATCACTTTCTTAAAGGAGTTATCTGAAGAGCCACATGTGAATGGCGGGGCAGAGGGAAATCAACCACAGCTCCATTTACATGGTGATGTTCACAGGTAGTTTCCTCAGGATTGTTGGGTCCCAGCTGTCAGATCCACAGTGAAGGGCGAGTCATCACCTATACAGTAGAGAAGTGATGACTTCCATATTGAGGATAATTAATTTAAGCAAGATTTAAATGCTGAAAATCCAATATAAACTCTCAGTATACAGGTCAGGAGAAGTGGTACTGTGCAGTGTGTATATATACGGAATAATGCAGATACTGAGGATTACACCAGTACACAGGACAGGAGAAGTGGTACTGTGCAGTGTATATATACAGGATAATACAGATACTGAGGATTACACCGAGTATACGGCCAGTGGAAGTTGGGCACTGTGCATTTCAGAAATACATACTAGATACACCCCATGTCGGCCGGCCTCTGGAAGCGTGCCCCTGTGACTCCAGAGCTCAGCTCACCCCTATGGTGGGGCCTAGCCACATCTCTGTGCTGCAAGTGCTCACCCCCTTGTGCCCCGTATTGCAGTCTATATGTCTCCTGTGTGATTGTACCTTTGATATTTACAAAACTCATCGTCACAGAGTCGACTGCGCTCCAGACCAACACAAACCTGGAAGATCAGATATTACCGAATATGCAGGACACAGAGACGCAGCTGAAGCCACCAAATTAGGTGAGTTAAATAATTAAATGTAGCGGGGTAATTGGTTATGGTGATTTGCGGCCCCTGAATGATGGTAGAAATTTCCAAATGTCCCCTCCCTGGCAGGAAAAAGGTTCCCCACCCCTATACAAGGTAATAAGTAACACCCCCAGTATTATTCTGCCTCATGTGGCTTTTATTGTTCACATCCCTTCACAGCTCTGATAAAGAACAATGTATAGAACAAGATTAATGTGTGATTTGGGAGGACGTGGTGCAGAAGGGGAGTTATTTAGTGGGCGGTGAAATTATGGAAGGTTAGAGGGGTGGAGGCGGAGCTCGGTGGAGGCGGAGCTGGGGTGGAGTTTTGGGGGCCCCAAAATTTTGCTGGTAAGGGACCCCAAAATTCCTTGTGGCAGCCCTGTATATATTGAAAACATATTTCTAATTATCCAGTCCCAGATATTCCATTTTGCAATATAAACCTTCAACAAAAAAGGCTAAAGCAAGAAACTGACCTATCCTGATGTGCATGTAAAGCATTGACTGGGGAATATCATAATTTCCAGTAATATTTTGCATGTTCATTTCTTGCGTATCATTTCACTTGACTGGATATTCATCCGTGAAAACAGGATTACTTTGTTGCCATGTATACTAGCTTGGAGACTTTATCCACTATAAATTCATGCTAAAAACCTACAACTCTGCCCTTCACCTTGCCAAACAGACCTACTTCACCACCCTGGTCTCCTCACTATCCAACAATCCAAAAAAACTCTTTGACACCTTTCACTCTCTCCTCAGTCCTAAAGTGCAGGCCCCCATCACTGACCTCTGTGCTGATGACCTGGCTTCCTACTTCATGGAGAAAATAGACAACATCCGCCAGGAAATCAGCTCTCAGCCTCCAAGCGCTGCCACCCCCATTCTTCCCCACATCTCCTCCGGTTCACTCTCCACATTTGACCCAGTCACAGAAGAAGAAGTCTCCAGGCTCCTTTCTTCCTCTCGTCCCACCACATGCACTACTGACCCCATTCCCTCACACCTGCTCCAGTCCCTCTCTCCAGTCGTCACCACTCATCTAACCAAAATCTTCAATCTCTCCCTCTCTTCTGGCATTTTCCCCTCCTCCTTCAAACACTCGATCATTACTCCATTATTAAAGAAAACCTCTCTCGACCCAACCTGCACAAATAACTACAGACCAGTCTCCAATCTCCCCTTCATCTCTAAACTCTTGGAGGGCCTGGTCTATTCCCGCCTCACCCGTTACTTCTCCCCTCACTCTCTTCTAGATCCATTACAGTCTGGTTTCCACCCCCTTCACTCCACAGAAACTGCCCTCATCAAAGTGACCAATGACCTTCTGACAGCAAAAGGTAATGGTGACCACTCTCTGCTTATTCTCCTTGATCTCTCTGCAGCTTTTGACACTGTCGACCATCAGCTCCTACTCTTTATGCTGCACTCCATTGGCATAAAGGACACTGCTCTCTCCTGGCTCTCCTCCTATCTTTCTGACCGCTCTTTCAGTGTATCTTTTGCTGGCTCCACTTCTTCCCCTCTTCCCCTACTATTGGGGTCCCTCAGGGTTCAGTCCTTGGCCCTCTCCTCTTCTCTCTCTACACGGCCCCGATTGGACAGACCATCAGCAGATTTGGCTTTCAGTAGCATCTTTATGCTGATGACACACAACTATACACTTCAGCCCCTGACCTTACCCCTGCAGTATTAAAGAACACCAATGACTGTGTAGCTGCAGTTTCCAATATCATGTCCACTCTCTATTTGAAACTAAACCTTTCCAAAACTGAACTTCTTCTGCTCCCCCCATCCACTAACCTCCCTAAATCATACATCTCTCTCTCAGTATGCGACACCACGATAACGCCTAGACAGCAGGCTCGCTGTCTGGGTGTTATGTTTGACACCGATCTCTCCTCCTCCAACACGCAATCTCTCGTCCGCTCCTGTCGCTTACACCTGAAGAATATCTCTAGAGTCCGCCCCTTTCTCACCCTGGAAACAACAAAAACCCTCACCGTGGCCCTAATCCATTCCCGCCTTGACTATTGCAACTCTCTATTAAGCGGCCTCCCCCTCACCAGACTTTCTCCTCTTCAGTCCATCCTTAATGCAGCAGCCAGGATCACCCATCTGGCCAATCGTTACTCAGATGCCTCTGCTCTGTGCCATTCATTGCACTGGCTGCCCGTATACTACAGGATCAAATTCAAATTGCTTGTTCTCACCCACAAAGCTCTTCACAGAGCAGCACCCCCCTACCTCTCCTTCCTCATCTCTGTCTATCACCCCACCCGCTCTCTACGTTCCTCAAATGACCTTCGACTAACATCTGCACTAATCCGATCCTCCCACTCCCGGCTCCAAGACTTTTCCAGAGCTGCACCAAACCTCTGGAATGCTTTACCCAAAGAAATCAGGACTATCCACAACTTGCATGGCTTCAGACGATCCCTAAAAACGCATCTTTTTAAGGTGGCCTATCATACTCCCTAATAGAAGTCCATTGTACTGTAGACAGTGAATGGGCTATCCTCTGGACATTACTCTTCTACAAACTCCACCAAACCATAAAGGTCTACACAGACTGTCTGATGACCATCCATGTAAGCTTAGCCCTATGCCCCATTTCCTCAAGATGCCTGGACCATCAGTGCAATAAGCCCCGGCACCTTGTGCAACCCCTATCCCGTTGTAGATTGTAAGCTCTTTTGAGCAGGGTCACCTTCATTTCTTGCTTTATTTATTGTATTTTTTTTTCACATTGATTCTATGCCTATTGTTTTGTATCCAATTATTGTACTTTATTTGTTCTCTACTGTAATTACTTACTGTATTTTCTGTACATTGTAAAGCGCTGCGGAATATGTTGGCGCTATATAAATAAAGCTTTATTATTATTATTGTTTTTTTCTTTTGATACTATGTATGCATTCTCCAGCAGGCCTTTATTCTGCCATATGCTCAAACTAAGAGTACCGTCACACACAGAGATATATTGCATGCAACTCACTGGTTGCAGTGAAATCATGGACACATTATTACATTTGTACACAGTGTGAGACAGTGCGGGGGATCATATGCGAGGGGCGCTATGTCTCCCCCAGAATGCGCACTGTCACGTATTGAGCCCGGTATAGGGTGTGAGAGAAAGGGACGGTCCGCTCCCTCCGCTCCGGGTCTTGCAAGGTCCCGGAAGTAGACACGGAGTTAAAAGCCTGGTCAGGAGGCAGGGCGGGGTTCCCTGTACACAGATTTGTGCCTTAGCTGCAGCAGCAGCAGAGATATAGAAAGGAGAGGTCTAGAGTTCCCGGAGGCCGTGTGCTAGACTAACACGGCCTAGCCCAGGAGGGCTGGAGGAACTCGGGGTGACCCATAACGGAGGCCTTTGGCCTGAAGGACCCGGGTACGTTATATGAACTGTGTCTTGTGTACCCGGCTGCGACCCGGATCCCGGCAGACTGTGCCACCGCTGTGTGTATCAGCAATAAACACCGGGTCCTGTTTGAACTACTACCGGGCTCCACGTGTTTCCTGACTTGCAATCCAGGCGCTGCCCCACATATGGTGGAGAATGCGGGCAGGTAGCGGGCCGGCCCGGTGAAAGTGACTGTTTCATGAGGCTAATGAGCGGCGGCTAAGTGAGAGGAACAGCAGTCAGTATAGCCGCCAGTCTCTTGCGGGGTGCCCGGCACTGTATGTCCATACTTAAGCCGGCCACGCTACAGTTCAGGCCTGCCGCTGATATGGAGGAAATCCTAAGGCAGCTGGTACTTACCCAGCAGCGGCAACAAGAACAGCAGCAGCGACACGAGGAGCAGCAGCTCCGACAGCAGGAGCACCAGCAGAAAACGAATGAACTGCTCCTGCAGCACATCGTGGCCCTACGAGACATGCCAGCAGTGCCTTCCCCGGACCGGCGTGAGGCCCGGGACCGGGTCCGGTCGGCCCTGCGGAAGCTGAGTCCAGAGGACGACGTAGAAGCCTTCCTCACCGTCTACGAGCGCACTGCAGAGCGAGAAGGCCTCCCGCCTGCTCAGTGGGCTGAAGTCGTCGCGCCATTCTTGATCGGCGACGCCCAGAAGGCCTACACCGACCTCAGTTGGGAGGATGCCCAGGACTACGGGAAACTCAAAGGTGAGATCCTTGCGAGACTGGGGGTCAATACTTATGTTCGAGCTCAACGGGTGTTTTCCTGGTCCTATGTGGAGTCCAAGCCGGCTCGCTCCCAGGCGTATGACTTATTGCAGTTGGTGAAACGGTGGCTCCAGCCTGAGAGCTTAACTCCGGGACAGATGGTGGAAAGGGTGGTGGTCGACCGGCTGGTTCGGACTCTGCCGGTTGCGATACAGCGTTGGGTGGGGCAAGGGGACCCGGGTACCTTGGACCAGGTGGTTAGCTTGATAGAGCGATATACAGCCACCCAGGAGTTCATACGGGACTCTGCCCCACTGCGGCAGTTACGCCGGCCGGAGCCGGGTAAAGGTGTGCGTCCATCCCCAGGGGACTCTCCTAAAAACGTACCCGCTGAGAGGATACCCCAGAACGGGGCTGGCAGGAGACCAGGCTCCCCAAGAAGGAGCTTCCGGCCCAGCGCTGCCGCTGTTACGTGGTGCTGGCGGTGCAAAGGACCGGGACATGTGGCTGCCTATTGCCCATTAACGGCGGAACCCATGGACTGCGGGTTCACACGCCGGGTCTCGATGTATGCCAGCCCCGGGTTCGCCGCAGATGTAGTGGTTCCCCTAACGGCACCACATCTGTGCCCGGTGCTCGTTAATGGACACAGAGCAGAAGCTCTCTTGGACTCTGGCAGTTTGGTGACGCTGGTTCATGCGTCCTTAATCCCCGGGTTGCAACTCACTGGGGGATTGGTCGGGGTCCGGTGTATTCACGGGGACCTACGCGAGTATCCGACCACGGAAGTGACTCTATCCACTCCCTGTGGAGAGGTGACTCACGTGGTCGGAGTGGTAAAATCTCTACCCTACGGGACTGTGCTGGGAAGAGACTTACCATTGTTTTGGTCCTTATGGGGAGGGAGGAGTAACCCTCCCCTGATGCCAGGGCATCAGGGTGCTGAACCCGACGACCCTGAGACCGGGACACCTGCCGTAGGGGTCGCCAACATAGGGCTAGAGTGTCACCCCGATAGGTTCCCGCTAGACGTATTGGCAGGAGAGGTCGAGGAGACCCCACCGCTTCCAGAGTTGGAAGTGTCCCGGGGAGCGTTTGGGACAGCCCAGCTACAGGACCCCACACTGACCAGGGCCCGAGAAAGGGTAACAGAAGTAAACGGGGTAGCTCAGCAGCCGGGGGCAGAGAATGTATTTCCATGCATGGTGATTAACCGGGAGTTACTCTATAGGGTGGACAAAATCAGGGATGAGGTCGTGGACCAACTGGTAGTGCCGCAGCCACACCGCCGGGCGGTCCTAGAGATGGCCCACTCCCACCTGCTAGGGGGCCACCTTGGGGCTAAAAAAACGCAAGAACGCATCTTGCGGAGGTTCTTCTGGCCGGGCGTGTATGCGGACGTCCAGAGGTACTGTGACTCCTGCCCGGAATGTCAGCTGACCACTCCCATTGCCACCTTCCGTAGTCCATTGGTACCTCTCCCTGTTATAGAGGAACCTTTTGAACGGATCGCAATGGATTTGGTGGGGCCTATAGTGAAGTCAGCACGAGGCCACCAACATATCCTCGTGGTTGTCGACTACGCCACCCGGTATCCGGAGGCGATTCCGTTACGCCGCACCTCGGCGAAGCTGATTGCCCGGGAACTGTTTGCTATGTTCTGTCGCCTAGGACTACCTAAGGAAATCCTCACGGATCAGGGGACTCCTTTTATGTCCAAAGTGACCCGGGAACTGTGTAAACTGCTCAACATAAAACAGCTGCGCACCTCGGTGTATCATCCCCAGACGGACGGGTTAGTTGAGCGGTTTAATAAAACCCTGAAGTGCATGCTAAAAAAAGTGGTAGCAAAGGACGGAAAGGATTGGGACAAGTTATTGCCCTATCTAATGTTCGCCATCCGGGAGGTACCACAGTCGTCTACGGGGGTTTCCCCCTTTGAACTGTTGTACGGCCGGCATCCTAGAGGGCTATTGGATGTTGCCAAAGAGACGTGGGAACAGGAACCCACTCCCTATAGGAGCGTGATCGACCACGTGGCGAAAATGCAGGACCGGATCACAGCGGTCCGGCCGATTGTAAAAGAGCACCTCATGGATGCCCAAGGAGCTCAAAGCCGCAGGTATAATACACGGGCCACCGTTAGGACCTTTGAGGTGGGGGACCGGGTATTGGTCTTAGTGCCCACAACGGAAAGCAAATTATTGGCCAAATGGCAAGGGCCCTATGAAATCCGGGAAAAAGTAGGGGAGGTCAATTACAAGGTATACCAGCCCGGGAAAAGGAAACCCGTGCAGCTATACCACGTAAATTTGCTTAAAGCGTGGAAAGACCGGGAGTGCCTGATCACGGAGGCATGCGATGCACCCGGGGACCCTTCCCCTTCGGCCCCAAGGGATGCCGAAGGGGTACGAATAAGCGACACCCTCACTAAGGCCCAACGACGGGAGGCTCGAAAGGTGGTACAGCAGAATCCCGATGTGTTCTCTGACCTGCCCGGGCGCACTTCGGTCATTCAGCATGACATTGTCACTGAGCCCCGGGTAAAAGTGCGAGTGAAACCGTACCGGGTACCCGAGGCCAGACGGCAAGCCATCGCGGCCGAAGTTAAACACATGCTGAAGTTAGGGGTGATAGAAGAATCCCGAAGCGAATGGGCTAGTCCCATCGTGCTCATTCCAAAGCCGGACGGATCGTTGCGGTTCTGCAACGATTTCCGGAAGCTGAACGAGGTGTCCAAGTTTGATTTATATCCCATGCCCCGGGTGGACGAGCTGATTGAAAGACTGGGGCAAGCCCAGTACTTCACAACGCTCGATCTGACAAAAGGTTACTGGCAGGTGCCGCTAACAAAGGCGGCCAAGGAAAAAACAGCCTTTGTTACTCCGGAAGGTCTCTATCACTACGTCGTGTTGCCATTTGGGTTGCATGGAGCCCCGGCCACATTCCAGCGGCTCATGGACATTGTGTTAGAACCTCATCGGAAGTACGCGTCCGCCTACTTAGATGACATTATCATCTTTAGTCCAGATTGGCATACCCACTTATCCCAGGTTCAGGCCGTGGTGGATTCTCTCAGGACAGCGGGCCTGACGGCAAATCCAAAAAAATGTGCCATGGGGCTCGAGGAGGCCCGGTACCTGGGGTATGTGATTGGGCGAGGGGTTATCAAACCCCAAATAAACAAAATCGAGGCCATTCAAAATTGGCCCCGACCGGTGTCTACCAAACAGGTGAGGGCGTTCCTCGGCATAGTTGGGTACTACCGACGCTTCATACCCAACTTTGCTGGGCGAACGGCGGCCCTGTCCAACCTGTTAAAAGGGAAGAAAACAGCGTTGGTGCGTTGGAATCCCCATGCAGAGGCAGCCTTTCAGTCCATGAAGTTGGCCTTGTGCGGACAGCCCGTCCTCATCAGTCCTGACTTCAAACGCGCCTTCGTTGTACAAACAGACGCCTCGGAGGTGGGGCTGGGGGCTGTGCTGTCACAGGAAGTGGACGGAATCGAGCATCCGGTCACTTACTTGAGCCGGAAATTGTCCCCGGCGGAAAAGAATTATAGCGTAGTGGAGAAGGAGTGCTTGGCCGTTAAATGGGCCTTGGAGTCCCTACGTTATTATTTGCTCGGGCGACAGTTCCGGTTAGTTACGGATCACGCTCCCTTGGTCTGGATGCGAAATGCCAAGGAACGGAACGCTCGGGTCACCCGGTGGTTCCTGTCCCTCCAAAACTTCAATTTTACGGTGGAGCATCGGGCTGGCAAGTTGCAGGGTAATGCGGATGCCCTGTCCCGGGCACCCTGTTTGATGGCTGGGGTTCAACCCCACAAGTTTGAACCGAGGGGGGGGGTGTGTGAGACAGTGCGGGGGATCATATGCGAGGGGCGCTATGTCTCCCCCAGAATGCGCACTGTCACGTATTGAGCCCGGTATAGGGTGTGAGAGAAAGGGACGGTCCGCTCCCTCCGCTCCGGGTCTTGCAAGGTCCCGGAAGTAGACACGGAGTTAAAAGCCTGGTCAGGAGGCAGGGCGGGGTTCCCTGTACACAGATTTGTGCCTTAGCTGCAGCAGCAGCAGAGATATAGAAAGGAGAGGTCTAGAGTTCCCGGAGGCCGTGTGCTAGACTAACACGGCCTAGCCCAGGAGGGCTGGAGGAACTCGGGGTGACCCATAACGGAGGCCTTTGGCCTGAAGGACCCGGGTACGTTATATGAACTGTGTCTTGTGTACCCGGCTGCGACCCGGATCCCGGCAGACTGTGCCACCGCTGTGTGTATCAGCAATAAACACCGGGTCCTGTTTGAACTACTACCAGGCTCCACGTGTTTCCTGACTTGCAATCCAGGCGCTGCCCCACAACAGCCACAAAATATTTCAATGTGTCCATGATTTCACTGCAACCTGTGAGTTGCATGCAATATATCTCTGTGTGTGACGGTACCCTAAAACATTACGTCTTGCATCTGCAAGATAGTATTTAGGACTGCTGCTTTACAGCATCAGGGTACTGGGTTCAATTCTCACAAAGGGCAACTTTCCAGCATTTGTATTTTCTCACCGTATTTGCGTGGGTTTCCTCCTAGGTCTCTGGCTTCCTCTCACCCTCAAACACATGCAGAAAGGGAATTTTGATTGTGGGCCTCAATGAAGAGAGTGATAATGATACCTAGAAAGTGCTTTGAAATATGGTGGTGCTACATAGTGTATTGTTTGCTTCAACATGCAGCAGGTTATAAAATGCAACTCAAATTTAGTGGAAGAAATTATGAAAAAATAAATTTTTAATTAGAGTGTTCGTTCTATAACATGGTGCATCTAATATGCATTGTAGTTCACTGGGGCGGTGGTGATATGAAATCTTTATCTACACATGCAGTGCCTCCGCAGCCATTTTCCTGAAGTCTATCCAGTAGAGGCAGCGCAGGTGCAAATTGATCTCTCGGCTGAGACCTCAATCTCTCGCTGAGACCTATAATAATAATAATAAATCTTTATTTATATAGCGCCAACATATTCTGCAGGGCTTTACAATACAGTGGGTAATAGATGAAAATACACAGTATAATGCAGTAAGAAAATACACAATACAGTAGTTCCAGTAGAGAAATAATACAGTATAATAATAGGAAACAATTCAATAAGCATAAAATCAATGTTAATAATACAATATAATAGATAAAACAAAAAATAAGGGTGACCCTGCTCAAGAGCTTACAATCTACAACGAGATAGGGGTTATACAAGGTACAGGGGCTTATAACACTGATGGTCCAGGCATCTTGAGGAAATGGGGGATAGAAATAAAGTTACATGAATGGTCACCAGACAATCAATCTTTGTCTGTATTGGCAGGGCTGTGGAGTCGGTACGTCAAACCACTGCTCCGCCACTGGGAGGCGCCGGAGCCCTTCGGCTGGTGGTGCCGGTGATAGGAGGGCCATGTCTTCATGTGGACCTGCCGCTTTGACACCTGCCTCTGTCGATGGGCATTGCCGTGTTTCTCCTGTGGGTGATGTTGGTTACAGAAGAGAGGTTTCTGCAGAGGCGTCTGGTAGACGCAGGCTTCGTTCTTCTATCAGAAGTGGGGTGGTTGGTACCAGTCATGCATCACCGTCTGACCTGGTTCTAGGGGCGGTCCGGATGAGGTCATCAGACTGTAAGCTCCAGCCTATGAGAGGGAACCACGCGCCCTTCAAATACCTTGGAGCCTGTCTTGCAGGCCGCCAGATAGTCTTGGTTTCCCCAGTAATCTAGTGTGTGTTTTTGTATTTTGACTCTTGACCTTTGCCTGGATTTTTGACCCTCCTACAGCCTGAGGATTTTGTACCTTTGATGCCCGCCCGCTTTTGACTCTGAACTTTGCACGGATTTTTGATCTTTCTACAGGCTGACGATTTTGTACCTTTGTTGCCCTCGCGGTTTCGACTCTAACTCCTGACTACGTTTTCGGGTCTTGCTTTAATATTCCCTTCTTGCTCCAGTCCGCTGCTCATCATAGGCAGCTACCTCCTGGGCCCCGCTATATGTCTAGATCCTTGTAAAGGGTCTCGGGGGTTCTCGGGGTGCTGCCTTACCAGCAGCTCAGACTTGCAGCGGATGGTCATCACATAGATAGAACATAATAATAATATTCAACACATTCGGCATTGTACTACTGTACCCAGTTTATTAATATATTTTAGAAATTGGTCCATTTTCTACCAACTCCGACTGCGCCAAAATGGGCTCCAACTCTTGACTCCACAGCCCTGTGTGCCGGAACCTGTAAGTATCAATGGCGCCCGCCATGACAGCCACAGGTCCACAAGCATTGCCCCACTGATGACTTCACCGATGATCCTTCCTCTTGTACCTCCGCTCAACCTCCGCTGCAACCCCCGATGGCAAACAAGATTCGGATTGTAAAATGCACCCCCAATTTGAGGGGTAAAGTTTGCCTTATAAACCAAAAAACACGGTATGTATTTTATAAAAATATCGCTGACACATACTGTCTATGCAGTGCTGTTTTTTCTATTTTTTTTTTTTTTTAATTATATACTGGGAATATTAGAGATCGTAGTGAGCCAAGGGTGAATGAAATCCTGAAAACTTCCCTGCTCAATAAACATTTGCCTCTTATACGGTTCAAGTGCGCTAAGCTGAAGCACTAAGTCTTTGAGCAGACAGTTTGTTAAAATAGAGAGAACATTTGTGTTTCCAGCGCTGTTTTGTCAAATGTGATGTGACAAAAAGAGAAAAGACTGCTTGCGAGCATTTCTTTGTGTGATGGAAGTGGTGTGCACCTACTAGTCTCACATCATCAAAGCAACAGACACATATCTATAATTTATGTCTTGCTTTAAGCTTCCGTTGATCCGATTTGGCTTTTGCAGACAACACAAGCGGCAAAGTCTCAGTCTGTCAATCATCCGGGCGTACTCAAACTACAGACCATTAGTAAGGGAGACAGCAAAGTTTCTTTAATGACGCTTTTATATGTAGCGCGTTGGCAGTGAAACAGAGAAGAATTGACTTGATCAATGCATTAGACTAATCATGGGGTTCCTGCCCTTAATTTCTTTTGTCGGTAATTTCCATGCACAGGCAGCATTCAGGATGGTTGTAAAGATACACTTACAGCCCGGCATGATAAATGCAGTCACCTGTGAGATTGGCTTGGATGCTGCACTGTGGGAAGCATGAGGGAAAGATAGGGGGGCTGGTTAGCCGCCTCTTTCATCCACTTTTCATGTTGTGAGAATTACTGTTAACTTCATACAAAATAGGACATTTCCATCTTTTCTTCATGGCGATCAAATAAAAAAATGAATTCTAGTTCACTCTACTTTTTAGATATTTGAAAAAAAAAAAAAAAAAAAACTTGCCCATTTGCTGGCAAAGTAGCACTCTTCCAATTTAACTTCAGTGAAATTCACTTAGACTTCTGTGTTCTATCAGTAGCTCTGAATATTGCCTCTGCTGGGTATCATTTGCCTGTACCATTCAAAGTCATTGGTCGATTAGTCAATAGAGCACAACAAAGCTCAAGAAAAGAACAGATACTTCTCAAAAAGAGAGATTATTCTTTTTTATTTTTAATTATTTTGTAGTTAGGAAAAATAGCAAATAATACAATATCAGATACAGCAAAACAAACTTTTTGATTAAACAAAACAACTGCTAGCGCAGTGATCGGAGCTGATCACATATTTGCCATCTAGATATTTGTCCATGCCAGTTTCACTTTTTTACATGGATTATATAATGACACAGTACTTTCAAGTGTCCTAATGAGGTATCATTTACTTTACTTATTTACCAGATAATAAAATGCACTTTTTTCCCCAAATCGGGGGGAAATTGAGGAGATGTCTTAAAATCTGAATCTTCCTTACCAACGGGGGTTGCGGCGGAGGTACAGTAGGCAGGGTCGCTGGTGGAGTCGTCAGTGTGGCTATGGTTGTGTGTCTGGGGATGGGAGTGTCACGGCGGTCGACATTGATACTTCTGGGTTCAAGCAAGCAAATGGCGACACAGGCGCAGATTGATATTTCAGAGAGCCGGGAGTTCAATCTGTGCCTGTGCTGCCTCTACCAGATAGACTTCAAGAAAATGGCTGCGGAGGTGGCGCATGTGCACATGGAAATTTCATACCTCTTCCAGGTAAGCTACACTGCATGTGAGAAATGCCAGATTATAGGCATTTAAAACAGGACTCCATATTTTAAATTAATTTTTTCCTCTAATTTCTTCCTCTAAATTTAGGGTTCATCTTATAAAGCGAAAAAATATGGTATATTTAATAGTTGGCCAGCTTGAACTTTGAAAAACAAAATGGCATCTTATATTTAAATCTTCCACTTCTCCGCGGTCCCCATCAGTTACTGCTTAGGTATGGCTCCTAAGGTTATGTAAACATGTAAACCCCTTCATTACCTGGAATGTTCTTGTTTTTGTTCTTTCATTTTTTTCCTGCCATTCTTCCAAGAGCCATTTGTTTTAACTTGTGAATATCGCGGTATGAGGGCTTGTTTCTTTTTTTGCGGGATATGTTGTGCTTTTGAATGAAGTCATTCATTTTACCATATAATGTCCTGGAAATGGAAAAACAATTCCAAGAGCGGTGAAATTGCAAAAACGTGCAATTCCATGATTATTTTTTTGTTTTTAATTTACCATGTTTTCTTTATGGTAAAACTGACCAGAAAGTATATTTCTCCTGGTCAGGGTACGTTCTCGTCTGTGGAAAAACTCAGCGAGTACGATCCGATAAAACATCGGATTGCATTCGCTCTGATGTTGAACTATAGTGACATGCATATCTACAAGTTTTTCCTCTGTAAGAAATGGGCTGAGCAAAAAATCGCAGCATGCAATGTATGGCTACGGATCTTGGTGACATTCTGCCAATGCAAGTGTATGGTTGTAATAAAAACATCGCACACAACACGCACAGCACTCGGACTGTAATTTTAGCATGCTCTTTTCCATGCTGTAGAAAGTAAGAAAACGGACAGATAGGATATATAAATAGTTGAACAGCGAGATAGAAAGGATAGATAGATGCTAGGAAAGCTAGATCATCTTACCAGTCTCCCACTGCTTGCTACTGTGGCCACCTATTAAACTTCATGAATATTCACTGCATTGACCAGCAACAGCCAATCACAGATGCTCACTCTCTTTGAGAGTGTCTGTGATTGGCTGTTACAATCAGACTGCATTTTTACAATCTGAACGATGTCTGTGCTTGGTTGCCATACACATTAGTGTATGGTAACGAACCTTACATCATAGTGTGTAAAATAAATAATGGACAGTTCCGAGCTGCTACCCTCAGCTGCCTCATTTTATCTTGGCTTGCACAAAAAATACGTAGGGCTTTGCCCTATGTTTAATTGCCAGCCAAGGTAAAACTAGGCAGCTGGGGGTTTGTATTTGGGTGGGGGCCCATAGTTATTGGGCCCCCATGCTATAGAATTGCAGCTTGCAGCCACACTAGAAATTGGCGCATTCATTAGAACCTCCAATTCCTGTCTCTTTGTCCGACTCTTCCAGTTGCTCTGGTGCTGATGGCAAACTGGGTAATGAGGGGTCAATGCCAGCCAGGGGGCATTGAGCTCAAATTTCATATGTCAGGCCAATGTTAGACCTGGCCGTTAGGAATCTCACACAACACACACAGAAATTTTATTTAATTTATTGGGAAAGAAACACAAACGCATATCTTGCCTCCTTCTTAATTACTCCCTCAAACCCATCCTCGATTTTCTGCGACATCGCAATCTGAGCTCTGCTTCATCGGAGGCCGCGGTGAAGAACAAAGCGTCCTGTCCCTGCGGCCTCTGAGAATCAAATGAATGAGCCGCAGACTGCAGCAGCGTAAACTATGTTCTTATTTGTGTGTTTTTCTTTGAATCCCGAACAATTTTCCTGTCAGATGTGGCCGAAATTTTTGTTGGTCTACCTGATTGTGGTTTGCTTTTTACAGAGCCCCTGATTTTTCATTTGTTAATCACAGTTTGAACACTGCTGACTGGCATTATCAATTCCTTGGATACTTTTTTTGTATCCCTTTCCTGTTGGACACAGTTCAACTATCTTTTCCCATAGATCCGTTGACAATTCTTTTGCTTTCCCCATGACTCAAAATGCAAAAATGTCAGTGGCTGGATGAAAGGTGCAAGAATCTGTCTGGATCCCAGAAACTCACTTAGCTTTTATGCACACATACTGATTACAAGCAAACAAGGTCACAGGTGAGGATGTTACCTTTATTAGCCATTCAAACCCATTTGTGTCAACTTCTGTGCGTCTTATCAGGCCTAAATCACCAGGGTGTCACGTCACAGTTGGACTCAGTGGCTGGTGTTCCTGCTTGGCCGCTTTGAGGGGCCGGACTCCTTCGGCTGGTGGTGCCTCTGATAGGGGGGCTATGTCCTCACATGGACCTGCTCCTTTGACACGGCATCTGTCGCTGGGCATCACCGCATTTCTCCTGTGGGTGATGTTGGTAACAGGCTTCGTTCTTCTATCAGAAGTGGGCTGGTTGGTGCCAGTCATGCATCACCGTCTGGCCTGGTTCTAGGGGCGGTCCGGATGAGGTCATCCGGATGTGAGCTCCAGCCTATGGGAGGGAACCGCGCCCTTCAAATAACTTTGAGCCTGTCCTGCAGGCCTCCAGATGTGGTCTTGGTTTCCCCATCGATCTAGTGTGTGTTTGTATTTTGACTCTGACCTTTTGCCTGGATTTTTGACCTGTCTACAGCCTAACGATTTTGTACTTTAGCTTCCCTCCTGGTTTTTACCCTGACTCCTGACTACACTTTTGGGTCCTATTTAATATTCCCTTCGTGGTGACCTTACTGCTCCGGTCCGCTGCTCATCATAGGCAGCTACTTCCTGGGCTCTGCTGTAATTCCACATCCCTGTATAGGGGTAAAGGGTCTTGGGGTCTCTCAGGGTGCTGCCTTACCAGCAGCTCAGCCTCGCAGCGGATGGTCGTCACACAGGGTATGTGAACTTCTGATCAGGGTCATTTGGATGTGTTTGGTTGTCATTATGATTTAAAAAGAGAAACCACAGCATAGTTTGACAACAAATTAGTTTAGTTCACCCAACCACTAACCATGAGTGGGGAAAAAACCACACACACACACACACACACACACAATTATTTATTTATATAGCGCCATTAGGTTCCATGGCGCTTTACATGAGGATAAGGGAGACAAGAGCAAGTACACTAAATCTAGGCGATAGGACGTACAGGTACAGGAGGGACAGGGACCCTGTCCACGAGGGCTCACAATATATATATATATATATACAATATATATTTATATATATAAACTAGCTGGTGCGATAGATGCATCGATTCTAGAAGCTTCTGACTATTGGACGCTCGCCAATGCTCGCGTGCTAAGCACGCATGCCCGCTGCGAGGCATAGCGAGTCGCCTTAGATGCTGCAATGGCGCTGCGCGCAATGCTTCGGTCTATACATGACACATTGACTGCAGTGACGGATCAAGGGGCAAAAATCATTCTATTATAAAATAGATAGAAAAAATTCTCCGCAGCACACAGCTACTACCAGTGATGTACACATGCTAACAAGCTATATATATTTGAGAAAAAAGTTTAAAAACTTACGTTTTTTTCAAAAAACTCAAAAATTCTTATTTTTTTATTTCTGAAGTTCTTGGTACATACATTGGCCAATGTCTGTTGGCTCATCAACTGCGACAAAGTGACTTCAGGTCTGATGAGTCTTATCGCTGACATCCAAGCCCTCCTTGTCCTCCCTATACCACCTCTCGGTGGGTGGACACCATCTCAACCCTAGACCACCTGTGAGAGATGAGGGTGCAAATTGCAGACATGGAGCCAGTAACTCCATATAATACGAAACATGAAAAAACTGCACAGCACTCACAGACTAAATGTGAACTGGTGCCAAGCAGGGACACTGAACTAAATAAATAGAAAAAATTCTCCGCAGCACACAGCTACTACCAGTGATGTACATACATTGGCCAATGCAGTTTTTTCATGTTTTGTATTATATGGAGTTACTGGCTCCATGTCTGCAATTTGCACCCTCATCTCTCACAGGTGGTCTAGGGTTGAGATGGTGTCCACCCTCCGAGAGGTGGTATAGGGAGGACAAGGAGGGCTTGGATGTCAGCGATAGGACTCATCAGACCTGAAGTCACTTTGTCGCAGTTGATGAGCAAACAGACATTGGCCAATGTATGTACCAAGAACTTCAGAAATAAAAAAAATAAGAATTTTTGAGTTTTTTTGAAAAAACGTACGTTTTTAAACTTTTCTCTCAAATATATATAACTTGCTAGCATGTGGACATCACTGGAGTAGCTGTGTGCTGCGGAGAATTTTTCTATTTATTTAGTTCAGTGTCCTGCTTGGCACCAGTTCACATTGAGTTGTGATGCTGTGCAGTTCTTCATGTTTTGTATTTATTATATATATACTAGATGGGTGCCCGATGCACAATGCATCGGGATTCTAGCAGAGCGAGTCTCTGACTCGCATGGCCGCTTCGCGGCAATGCTTCGCGCTGCTAAGGCGACTGCCATGCCCCTGCGCGGCATAGCGAGTCGCCTTAGAACTGCTCGCAATGGCCGCTTCGCGGCCAATGCTTCGCGCTGCTAAGGCGACTCGCCATGCCCGCTGCGCGGGCATAGCGAGTCGCCTTACAACTGCTCGCATTGGCCGCTGCGCGGCCAATGCATTTTCGTATCCACATGACCACGCTGACTCGCAGCGAGTGCGGTCTCAAAGGCACTCGCTCCATTCGTGATTATTAATAGATATATAGATATATATATATATAATGACCACTATCGTTCAAAGTCGAGGTCACCCGGACAATTTTGTGTTTTCCATGAAATCCCATATTTTATTATCAAATGAGTTGCAAATTGAATAGAAAATATAGTCCTGACATTGACAGGTTAGAAATAATGATTTTATTTGAGATAATACTTCAAATTTTGCTTTTGTCAAACAATGCTCCCTTTGCAGCAGTTACAGCACTGCAGACATTTGGCATTCTAGCTGTTAATTTGCTGAGGTAATCTTGAGAAATTTCACCCCATTCTTCCTGAAACCTGTCCCACAAGTTGCATTGGCTTGATGGGCACTTTTTGCGTACCATACAGTCAAGCTGCTCCCACAACAGCTCAGTGGGGTTAAGATCTGGTGACTGCACTGGCCTCTCCATTACAGATAGAAAACCAGTTCTGTGTCTCACAAATGTTCTTCTGTGTGTTCCAAACACCTCAAAATTTGATTTGTCTGTCCATAAGACTTTTTTCCAATCTTCCTCTGTCCAATGTCTGTGTTCTTTTGCCCATATTAGTCTTTTCCTTTTATTAGCCAGTCTCAGATATGGCTTTTTCTTTGCCGCTCTGCCCTCAAGACCAGCATCCCTGAGTTGCCTCTTCACTGTAGACTTTGACACTGGTGTTTTGCAGGTACTATTTAATGAAGCTGTTAGTTGAGGCGTCGATTTGTCTAACTAGAGACTCTAATGTACTTGTCTTTTTGCTCAGTTGTGCAGCGGGCCCCCCTCTTCTCTTTCTATTCTGGTTAGAGCCTGTTTGTGCTCTCCTCTGAAGGGAGTAGTACACACCGTTGTAGAAAATCTTCAGTTTCTTGGCGATTACTCGCATGGTATAGCCTTCATTTCTAAGAACAAGAATAGAGTGTCGAGTTTCACATGAAAGTTCTTTTTCTGGCCATTTTGAGAGTCTCATAGAACAAACAAAGGTAATGCACCAGATTCTCAACTAGCTCAAAGGAAGGTCAATTTTATAGTTTCTCTAATCAGCCAATCCATTCTCTAATCAGCCAATCCATTTTCCGCTGTGCTAACATACTTAGTTTTCTAGAGTTCTGTAACCATCCTTTAGCCTTCTTACACAGTTAGCAAACACAACGTACCATTAAAACACAGGAGTGGTGGTTGTTGGAAATGGGCCTCTATACATCTATGTATATATTGCATTAAAAACCAGACGTTTGCAGCTAGAATAGTCATTTACCACATTAACAATGTATAGAGTGTATTTCTGATTCATTTAATGTTAGCTTCATTGAAATGTGCCTCTCTTGCAAAAATAAGGAAATTTCTAAATGACCCCAAACGTTTGAACAGTAGTGTACAATTGTGGCCAAGAGTATTGACACCCGTGCAATTCTGTCAGATAATACTCAGTTTCTTCCTGAAAATGATTGCAATCACAAATTCTTTGGTATTATAATCTTCATTTAATTTGTCTTCAATGAAAAAAACATAAAAAGAATTGTCCTAAAGCCTAATTGGATCTAATTCCACACCAAACATAAAAAAGAGTGGACAAAAGTATTGGCACTGTTAGAAAAATCATGTGATGCTTCTCTAATTTGTGTAATTAACAGCACCTGTAACTTACCTGTGGCACCTAACAGGTGTTGGCAATAACTAAATCACACTTGCAGCCAGTTGACATGGATTAAAGTTGACTCAACCTCTGTCCTGTGTCCTTGTGTGTACCACATTGAGCATGGAGAAAAGAAAGAGACCAAAGAACTGTCTGAGGACTTGAGAAACCAAATTGTGAGGAAGCATGAGCAATCTCAAGGCTACAAGTCCATCTCCAAACACCTGAATGTTCCTGTGTCTACTGTGCGCAGTGTCATCAAGAAGTTTAAAGCCCATGGCACTGTGGCTAACCTCCCTAGATGTCGACGGAAAAGAAAAATTGATGAGAGATTTCAACGCAAGATTGTGCGGATAGTGGATAAAGAACCTCGACTAACATCCAAACAAGTTCAAGCTGCCTGCAGTCCGAGGTACAACAGTGTCAACCCGTACTATCCGTTGGCGCCTGAAAGATAAGGGACTGTATGGTAGTATACCCAGGAAGACCCCACTTCTTACCACGAGACATAAAAAAGCCAGGCTGGAGTTTGCCAAAACTTACCTGAGAAAGCCTAAAACGTTTTGGAAGAATGTTCTCTGGTCAGATGAGACAAAAGTAGAGCTTTATGGGCAAAGGCATCAACATAGAGTTTACAGGAGAAAAAAAGAGGCATTCAAAGAAAAGAACACGGTCCCTACAGTCAAACATGGCGGAGGTTCCCTGATGTTTTGGGGTTGCTTTGCTGCCTCTGGCACTGGACTGCTTGACTGTGTGCATGGCATTATGAAGTCTGAAGACTACCACCAAATTTTGCACCATAATGTAGGGCCCAGTGTGAGAAAGATGGGTCTCCCTCAGAGGTCAAGGTCTTCCAACAGGACAATGACCCAAAACACACTTCAAAAAGCACTAGAAAATGGTTTGAGAGAAAGCACTGGAGACTTCTAAGGTGGCCAGCAATGAGTCCAGACCTGAATCCCATAGAACACCTGTGGAGAGATCTAAAAATGGCAGTTTGGAGAATGCACCCTTCAAATATCAGGGACCTGGAGCAGTTTGCCAAAGAAGAATGGTCTAAAATTCCAGCAGAGCATTGTAAGAAACTCATTGATAGTTACCGGAAGGGGTTGAGTGCAGTTATTTTGGCTAAAGGTTGTGCAACCAAGTATTAGGCTGAGGGTGCCAATACTTTTGTCTGGCCCATTCTTGGAGTTTTGTGTGAAATTATCAATGTTTTGCTTTTTGCTTCATTCTCTCTTGTGTTTTTTCATTGAAAACAAATTAAATGAAGATAATAATATCAAAGAATTTGTGATTGCAATCATGTTCAGGAAAAAACTACCGTATATACTCGTGTATAACCCGACTTATTCAGCCCAAAAATTGGGCTGAAAAGTCCCCCCTCGGCTTATACGCGAGTATATACATGTGTGTGACGGGGACGGGGGCTCTGACTGGGGGCAGGAGGGGGCTGCAGTGACACCGCGCGGTCACGTGGGCCCGGCTCATTGATATGCACGCATCCCCTGTCCATCCCCGGCAAGGGGATGCAGTGCATATTGCCGGACACAGCCCCTGGCGGCCCCCGGCAGTGGTATACAGCCCCCCCCGCCTAGTACCGGGCCCCCATGCTGCGGATACAGTAGTTCATACATTACCATCTCTCCCTGCAGCGCGCGGCTCCTCCAGTCCCAGCCGGCATCTTCCTGTAGTGTCATGTGACTGGCGCGTCACATGACACTACAGCAACAAGCCGGGCGGGAGATGGAGGAGCCGCGCGCTGCAGGGAGAGATGGTAATGTATGAACTACTGTATCCGCAGCATGGGGGCCCGGTACTAGGCGGGGGGGCTGTATAAACCCCCGGGGGCCTGCTGTATAAACCCCCGGGGGCCTGCTGTATAAACCCCCGGGGGCCTGCTGTATAAACCCCCGGGGGCCTGCTGTATAAACCCCCGGGGGCCTGCTGTATAAACCCCCGGGGGCCTGCTGTATAAACCCCCGGGGGCCTGCTGATACCCCCGGGGGCCTGCTGATACCCCCGGGGGCCTGCTGATACCCCTGGGGCCTGCTGAATACCCCTGGGGGCCTGTTGATACCCCTGGGGGCCTGTTGATACCCCTGGGGCCTGCTGAATACCCCTGGGGGCCTGCTTATACCCCTGGGGGCCTGCTGTATACCCCTGGGGGCCTGCTGATACCCCTGGGGGCCTGCTGTATACCCATGGGGGCCTGCTGTATACCCCTGGGGGCCTGCTGATACCCCTGGGGGCCTGCTGTATACCCATGGGGGCCTGCTGTATACCCCTGGGGGCCTGTTGATACCCCTGGGGGCCTGTTGATACCCCTGGGGGCCTGTTGATACCCCTGGGGCCTGCTGAATACCCTGGGGGCCTGCTTATACCCCTGGGGGCCTGCTGTATACCCCTGGGGGCCTGCTGTATACCCATGGGGCCTGCTGTATACCCATGGGGGCCTGCTGTATACCCCTGGGGCCTGCTGAATACCCCTGGGGGCCTGCTTATACGCCTGGGGGCCTGCTGATACCCCCGGGGGCCTGCTGATACCCCCGGGGGCCTGCTGTATACCCCTGGGGGCCTGCTGATACCCCTGGGGGCCTGCTGATACCCATGGGGCCTGCTGTATACCCCTGGGGGCCTGTTGATACCCCTGGGGCCTGCTGATACCCCTGGGGCCTGCTGAATACCCCTGGGGGCCTGCTTATACCCCTGGGGGCCTGCTTATACGCCTGGGGGCCTGCTGTATACCACTGGGGGGGCCTGTATACCTTACTGCTGGGGGTTGTATACCTGTGCTGGAGTCCACCCTCGGCTTATACGCGAGTCAATAAGTTTTCCCAGTTTTTGGGGGCAAAAGTAGGGGGGTCGGCTTATACACGGGTCGGCTTATACACGAGTATATACGGTAAGTATTATCAGACAAAATTGCAGGGGTGTCAATACTTTTGGCCACAACTGTATATTTAATATTTCACACACACCCTATTTATCGGACTATAAAACACACCTCTATCCCCTCCTCTCCAAAAAAAATATTGAAGAAAAGCGGATCTGCATCTTGCACATACACAGCCGGACACATCTGGTCTATGTGTGTTTTCATACCTCCATGCCTGCAAAAAATTATGATATTCTGCAAAGCCAAATGCAGGATATATTCATTCACTTGTGTTTTTGTCTCAACTGTGGTTCACAGTCAAAATTCTTTGTCAGTGTTCAACACAATTATCCCACAACAGTTAACTCAGAGAAGTTTGTTTTTTGGAAGGTAGGGGCTTCCAGGGCCATGTTCACATGGAGTTTTGTTGAGTTGTTTTCTAGGGCGGATCCACTTTATAAAAACCTTTTTTTCAAATACGCTTGAAAAACACTTATTCCTTTATGTGTGCAATCCACATTGCTGCTCATATGAGGAATTTGTTAAGCCTTCATGACTTTTTGATTACTAAATTACACCCATCTTCACCACTAAAATGCTAATTAACTTTTGTCTTTTATCATTGACAAATGGGAATGCACATGATTATTTGCAGTATAGTACGTGTGAGTTTTAGTCTATGCACCTAGGAAAAAAAATGTTTTTTCTTGTTACTTTATTAGTTTCTGTGCCAAATGTACGACTGTCTTCACTAAAGATTAAATACTGGAAACTGGACATCCCTAATCCACACAAACACCCAAAACAACCATCCAAGTTTAGTTGAACTTGTTCTAGAATTTATTTTCCTTGTACAAAACAGTCCATCGTCATCCGTTCTGATGAATGACAAGCTCATCATTAATTAATGGAATCAAAAAGGCATTCATCGCTAAAGCCAAACGACAAGGTCTTTTCAATTGCCGAACTATCCATAATGGATGTAATTTATTGGACTAAAAGCTTCTCTTTTCTGAAGCTCATCTTATATCAGTTCTCTGACAGACCAGACATTTTTCTTTCCCCTAAGGTCCAGAATTCTGCGAGGTGACATAATTCGGTACAAATCAGTCTATGAGTGTAACTAAGACTGTCCAAATTCCCTCTGGACTGTGACCCGCCCGGCAGCTCCATCACTTACTTAACTTCACCTTATCTTTAAATAATGTTAACCAGAAGGGACTTGTTCTGCTCGCCACCTCTTGAGTGATGTGAATTATTTATATGGATTTCATGTGCGTCTGTTAAGCAACATACAAGCAGTCAAAGTGCTCCTGTTTATTCATAGGCAAAAAGAGAGCGGCACTTTAATGTCATATTGCAGAGGGATGCGTGCTATGAACTTTATGCAGCAAGGAAAATGGAATCATAAGATTTATTGATTCTGGGTGACTGGATAGCATACTGGCTTATATAAATGCATCATGACTCACCTCTGACAGTATCCTCAAAACTTCCATTCCAAGGTCATGTGAATATACATCCCACATGAACAATATCTGGAAAAGTGTTTACAAATACTTGTTTTTTTGAAGATTTGTTAACAACTAGGTGAGATGCACACAAATAAGCTCCGCAAATACTTACCAGACTCAAAATCTGTATGGATGAACCTAACTCCAGTGCCATCAAATGCTGATGTTCTCTTACTGATCTCCATATTGGAGGATCCAGAATAAATCACTTTGCTATTAGTTTGATAATCTGTTCCATTCCAGAAACCTCTGAAAACTAATTGCTCATAAAGGAACAAATGTACATGCAAAGCTATTGACGATATGTTTAGACATTTAACTTGTTTCAATTTTGTTAAAGCCGACAATAAACTAAATAAAACAAAAAGAACTTGGCGAAATTAGGCAATGTTCTTTTGTGTATGATCACCCTCAGGAATACCCTTTAATTAGTCTTGGGGTTAATAAAGTTGGGTTAATTTACTTTTTATCTGGAGCTAATGAGACGCTAAAACTCTTACTACACTTTTGCTGCTGAATAAATATTCATATGTTTTACGTGTTTATGGAAAGACCTTTGAGCTAAAATATTTATCAGTTCTTCATGTGTCCAACAGTAATCATAAGCCTATAGCCAACCTAAAAGCCCCACACATATTACATGAAAGTCCTCTGAACTGATGTCAGCTGTACCATCTGTTGTGCATTGCGATCTCCCCGCTTTGCCGTACAGATAATATTGTGGGAGATAGGTGTCTGTCAGGATTCTCCTCCCATTTGCAGAAACATTACCAGTCAGCCAGTATTCATTTGTATGAGGGAGTCAGAAAGAAAGCTGATAGTCAAGTAAATATTTGACGCACAGCTATCTCATGTGTATGGGAAGGCTAACTTCTTAGTGACCTAGCCAAGTTTTTCAGATTTGACATGTCACTTAATGTGGTATTACTGTATTTTCCAGACCAGAAGAGGCACTTTTTATACTCAAAATTTGGGAGGAAAGTATTAGGTCTGAAAGTAATATGTGGGGAGGGGGCAGCGGCGGAGTGGGTTTGCAGGAGGCAGGAAGAGGTCGCCGTTGTAGGAATCCTGCGCTGGGGGAACCACGTGGTCATGATGCTTAAAGTGAATGAACATTCATTAGCTGATTCCCCGCCCACCTGTCTGCAGTGAGCAGCAAATGAATAGTCCTTCACCTAAACATCGGACACACATGGTTTCCCCAGCACTGCAGGATTACATCAGTAGCCGAAGAGATGTGTGTCCAGTGGGGATGGAGGCAGCAGGAGCAGGGAATCCCCCCAGTCGTGCCTGGCATGGAGGGACTACAGATCACTGCAGTCACAGGGCCAGGCACGGCATATCTGATATGCTGAGTGACGAGTGTTCCCCCCATCATTCTAGGGCCTGTGGTAACATAATGAAGAGGGCGGACTGAAGCATCACATGTCAGCAAAGGGCCCTCCTTCTTCATTATGTCACCGCAGTTCTTGCAGATTCTGCACTACAAGCTTCTTCTTATCGGACCTGTGGTGAGGTAATAAGAGGGAGGGCTCTGGAGGATCCTAAAGCAGCACCCCAGTGTTTTATTTCAGCACTGGAGTGGTGCTTCAAATATAAGCCTTTTGCCCCCATTCTTATAGTCACCAGGGTCTTCATATGGTACTTTACTTTATAGACACCACTCCAGTCCCACAGTACCATCTTCTACCCGTAGCTTCCAATATAATAACATACTATTATATATAATAACACCACATATAACAATATGTTATTTATGTTATTAAATATTTTACCACATTTTTGGCTTCAAAATCTTCTTACCCTATTTTTCACCTCTAAAATCCGAGTGCTTTTAATAGTCAAAAAAATGCGGTAACTCTGCAATGTTTTAACATATAAGGTGAATGAACAATCTCAATATCACTGTGATATTTTATGATTATGGTAAATTTAGGTTGACATGTTTTGAGTTTATAAAAATATCAGGAATGTGGCAAAAAATGTACAATTTTCAAACTTTCATTATCCCGTTAATCCAGATAGTCAGACCACACAAAATACCGTATATACTCGTGTATAAGCCGACCCGTGTATAAGCCGACCCCCCCTACTTTTGCCCCCAAAACCTGGGAAAACCTATTGACTCGTGTATAAGCCGAGGGTGGACCCCAGCACAGGTATACAGGCCTCCCCAGTGGTAGTATACAGCAGCCTCCCCAGTGGTAGTATACAGCAGCCCTAAAAGGTATATACAGCAGCCCTAAAGGGTATATACAGCAGCCCTAAAGGGTATATACAGCAGGCCCCAGAGGTATTACAGCAGGCCCCAGAGGTATACAGCAGGCCCCAGAGGTATACAGCAGGCCCCAGAGGTATACAGCAGCCTCCAGAGGTATACAGCAGCCCCAGAGGTATACAGCAGCCCCCAGAGGTATATACAGCAGCCCCCAGAGGTATACAGCAGCCCCCAGAGGTATACAGCAGCCCCCAGAGGTATACAGCAGCCCCCAGAGGTATACAGCAGCCCCTAGAGGTATATACAGCAGGCCCCAGAGGTATATACAGCAGGCCCCAGAGGTATATACAGCAGCCCCCAGAGGTATATACAGCAGCCCCCAGAGGTATATACAGCAGGCCCCAGAGGTATACAGCAGGCCCCAGAGGTATACAGCAGCCCCCAGAGGTATACAGCAGCGCCCAGAGGTATACAGCAGGCCCCAGAGGTTATACAGCAGGCCCCAGTGGCACTCGCCCCCCCATCATGGGAAGAGCCCCCCACACTTTGCAGAGCCCCCCCGCTGCTTTATCTTACCATCCAGGGTCTTCTTCACCGCGGGTCCTGCAGTCCATCCTCGCGCGCTATGTTCCCGGTCTCATGTGACCCGGCGGTCGCAGTGGAATGACGTCATCGCGCCGGGTCACGTGAGACGGTGAGACCGGAACACAGCGCGCAGGACCCGCGGCGAAGACCCTGGATGGTAAGATAAAGCAGCGGGGGGGCTCTGCAAAGTGTGGGGGGCTCTTTCCATGATGGGGGGCTAGTGCCACTGGGGGGGGGGGGCTGACTGTATACATCTGGGGGCTGTATGCACGGCTCCCCTGCCGCTGTGATGGGCGGGGGGAGCCGTGCATATCTAATGAGCGGCCCCACGTGATGGGCCGCTCACTCATCAGCCTCCCCCCGCCTCCTCCAGCCTCCCCACCATAAGGATTACCGTATTGACCCGTGTATAAGCCGAGGGGGTGACTTTTCAGCCCAATTTTTGGGCTGAAAAACTCGGCTTATACACGAGTATATACGGTAGTTAAGAAAAACTTTTATCTCATTTCTGCTTTACGTCAGCACTCTCTGTAAAATGTGCTTTTATTTTGTTAGAAGGTTTAAAACTGTAGCAGCAGTTTTTCATGTTTTAAGTAAAATTACAAAACTTATTTTTTTAGGGTCCTAGTCAGGTTTGAAGTGACTTTGGGGGGGACATATATCAGGGTCAGCTCCGGGTTTTTGTGTGCCCTGGGCAAATGAGTCTCAGTGGGCTCCTTAAACACATACCACAATTCATGATTATAATATAGAGGATGCGGACCGTATATATATGATATAGGGGGAGTGCGCGGTATGTACATATATGTATAATATATCTATATATAGAATATAGAGACCACTGGCTATCTTTATACAAGTGCATCTCAATGATTCAAAACTTTAATCACCAACATTTACAGAAATAAACACATGAAATAAATCACTGTGTGTAATGACTCTAACATATGCATATCACTTTATGTACTAAACTACTGAAAAAAATTTGCTGTATAATATAGGGTAGGCAAGATATAGTTTTTTATATATATATATATATATATATATATATATATGTGTGTGTGTGTGTGTGTGTGTGTGTGTTGTGTGTGTGTGTGTGTATATATAATATATATATATATATATATATATATACATACATACACACACACACTGTGTTTTTCTGTTTAAGATGCACCTGATTTTAAGACGCACCCCAAAATTTGGTGAAGGAAAAGAGAAAAAATATTTTTTCACTTTAAATGGGGTCCATCTTATAATGCCAGTGTCTGTCTAATATTGAGTATATATGTCCCTCTTCCTTGTACACGACCCTCCCATCCTGGTATATATGTCCACATCCTGGTATATACCGTATATACTTGTGTATAAGCCGACCCGTGTATAAGCCGACCCCCCTACTTTTGCCCCCAAAACCTGGGAAAATTATTGACTCGTGTATAAGCCGAGGGTGGAACCCAGCACAGGTATACAGGCCTCCCCAGTCGTAGTATACAGCAGCCTCCCCAGTGGTATACAGGCCTCCCCAGTGGTAGTATACAGCAGCCTCCCCAGTGGTGTATACAGGACCCATCAGTATTACAGCAGCCTCCCCAGTGGTGTATACAGCAGCCTTCCCAGTGGTGTATACAGCAGCCTCCCCAGAGGTGTATACAGCAGCCCCAGTGGTGGTATATACAGGCAGCCCCAAAGGTGTATACAGGCAGCCCCAGTGGTGGTATATACAGGCAGCCCCAGAGGTGGTATATACAGGCAGCCCCAAAGGTGTATACAGGCAGCCCCAGTGGTGGTATATACAGGGAGCCCCAGAGGTGGTATATACAGGCAGCGCCAGAGTTGGTATATACAGGCAGCCCCAGTGGTGGTATATACAGGCAGCCTCAGTGGTGTGTACAGCAGCCACAGTGGTGTATACAGCAGCCCCAGTGGTGGTATATACAGGCAGCCCCAAAGGTGTATACAGGCAGCCCCAGAGGTGTATACAGGCAGCCCCAGTAGTGGTATATACTGGCAGCCCCAAAGGTGTATACAGGCAGCCCCAGTGGTGGTATATACAAGCAGCCCCAGAGGTGTTATATACAGGCAGCCCCAAATTTGTATACAGGCAGCCCCAGTGGTGGTATATACAGGCAGCCCCAGAGGTGTTATATACAGGCAGCCCCAGTGGTTTTATATACAGGCAGCCCCAGTGGATTTATATACAGGCAGCCCCAGAGGTGTATACAGCAGCCCCAGCCCCAAAGGTGTATACAGGCAGCCCCAAATGCTGGCATTTGCCCCCCTGCTTGTAAGCCCCCCGGCTGCTTAACTTACCATCCTCTGTCTTCTTCATCGCGCGCGCAGGTGCCTCGGTGCTACCGTCCTCCATGCTCCCAGCGTCATCCGGGGTCCCCGGCCGTCGCGTAGCGATGACGTCATGCGACCAGCCGGTCACATGACCCCGGATGCTATGGAGGACGGGAGCACGGAGGGTCCTGCGCGCGCGATGAAGAAGACAGAGGATGGTAATAATAGCAGCCGGGGGGGGGAAACCTTACAAGCAGGGGGGCAAAGTGCCAGCATTTGGGGGGATATATTTAGTTATGCACTGCTTCCCCCTGCCGCTGATTGACAGGGGGTAACAGTGCATATGTAATGAGCGGCCCCACGTGACAGGGCCGCTCATTCAGCAACCTCCCACCGCCTCCTCCAGCCTCCCCAGCCCTGGACACAACCCCCACCACGCAGCCTACCGTATTGACCCGTGTATAAGCCGAGGGGGAGACTTTTCAGCCCAATTTTTGGGCTGAAAAACTCGGCTTATACATGAGTATATACGGTATGTGTACTATCCTGGTATACATGTCCCCATTCTATTATGTCTGTGCCCCATTCTGGTATATACACTGTATTCCCCCCATCCCGGCAAAACAAGTGCTAGGAATAGCCCAAAGGTAATTTGAAAAAATAACTTTTAACCATGCCAAAGGAGTTGAAAAAAAAAAGTCTTGAATGAGGAAAAGAAGGGCTCAATTCTGGTTTTACTAGCAAAGGGATAGAGTGAGCATCATGTTGCCTCCATCCTTAAAGTTTCTAAGACGGCAGTCCATTACAACAGGGTCAAGCAGCAGACATTGGGGACAACAAAGCTACAGAAAGCGACTCTCCACTTACCGGGCTGACTGTCATCTTATTCGAATGTCACTCAGCAACTGCAGGATGACATCAAGTGACCTACAAGAGGAATGGCAAATGGCAGCTGGGGTGAAATGCACGGCAAGAACAGTTCGTAACAGGCTCCTAGAGGCAGGGCTCAAGTCATGTAATGCTAGAAAAAAAGCCTTTCATCAATGAGAAGCAAAGAAGAGCCAGGCTGAAGTTTTCCAAAGCCCGTAGAGGACTGGAGTAAGGTAATCTTCTTTAACAAATCTAATTTTCAGCTTTGCCCAACACCTGGTCGTCTAATGGATAGACGGAGACCTGGAAAGGCGTACAAGCCACAGTGTCTTGCACCCACTGTGAAATTTGGTGGGGGATCGGTGATGATCTGGGGATACTTCAGCAAGGCTGGAATTGGGCAGGTTAGTCTTTGCGAAGGATGTATGAATCAAGCCGCATACAAGATTATCCTTGAAAAACATTCGCTTCCTTCTGCTCAGGCACTGGTCCCCAACTCTGAGGACTGGTTTTTCCAGCAGGACAATGCCCCATGTCACACAGCTAGGTCAATTAATGTGTGGATGAAGAAGCACATCAAGACCCTGTCATAGCCAATCCAATTTCCAGACCTGAACCCCATTGAAAACCTCTGGAATGTAATCAAGAGGAAGATGGATAGTCACAAGCCATCAAACAAAGAAGAACTGCTTAGGGTGCTTTCACATAACGATTTTTTCATTTCCGATGCTGTCCGATCAAAATCGGACAGCATCGGACCGATTTTCGGACCCCATGCAACCCTATGGGCATCGGACCGAATCGGATGTGCACTAAATGCCATCCGATTTGGTCCGATCCGAATCTGTCCGATTTTTTTATCGGCGCAAAAATCGGAGCTTGCTCCGATTTTTGCACCGAAAATAAAATCTGACAGATTCGGATCGGACCAGATCGGATGGCATTTAGTGCACATCCGATCCGACCCGATCAATTTAGCATGGGGCCCTATGGAGCAGTGTCCGAGGAAACATCTGATGTCTCCTCGGACCGATTTTAGTGTACTGAGCATGCTCAGTACACTAAAATAGCTCCTAAAAGTAAATTAAGGGGTTAATAAAAAAAAAAAAAACTATGCTCACCTGTCCACGAGGCCCACGTCGTCTCCCGGCATCTCCGGTGTCTCCAGGTATCTTGCCGTCTGTGCTGAAAGACCTGCCGTGATGTCACAATCACATGACTGCCAGGAACCAATAGCAGGCAGTCATGTGATTGTGACATCACGAGAGGTCCTGGCAGCACAGAACAGCAAGATACCTGGAGACGCGCGGGAGTCGTGTACAGGTGAGAAAGTAGAGGAGGAGAGGAGGGGGACACATGGGGGGATCGGAGCACACATGGGGGCACCCGGAGGACACATAGGAGGACCGGGGGCCAAGAGGGGAGACGGGATGAGAGGACCGGGGGCCAAGAGGGCAGACACAGGGGATGAGAGGACCGGGGGCCAAGAGGGCAGACACAGGGGATGAGAGGACCGGGGGCCAAGAGGGCAGACACAGGGGATGAGAGGACCGGGGGCCAAGAGGGTAGACACAGGGGATGAGAGGACCGGGGGCCAAGAGGGCAGACACAGGGGATGAGAGGACCGGGGGCCAAGAGGGAAGGACCGGGGGCCAAGAGGGGAGACACAGGACCGGGGGCCAAGAGGGGAGACACAGGGGATGAGAGGACCGGGGGCCAAGAGGGCAGACACAGGGGATGAGAGGACCGGGGGCCAAGAGGGAAGGACCGGGGGCCAAGAGGGGAGACACAGGACCGGGGGCCAAGAGGGGAGACACAGGGGATAAAGGAGAGGACCGTGGGAGAGACTGACAGCTCTCAGGGAGCGATCTGACAGGAGGGCGGGCATCCTATTTTCTGTCGGAATCGGATGCCTATTTGGCACCCGATTCCAGGCATCAGAAGAATCCGATGCTGTCCGATTTATATCGGACAGCATCGGATTTTACAAAATCGTTATGTGAAAGTAGCCTTAAATGTTTGCGCCAGGAGTGGCATAAGGTCACCCAAAAGCAGTGTGAAAAACTGGTGGAAAGCATGCCAAGACGCATCAAAGCTATGATTAAAAATTAAGGTTATTCCACTAAATATTGATTTCTGCACTCTTCCTGAGTTAAAACATGACTTTTGTTGTTTCTAACTGATTATGAAGTTTGCATTATTTGAGGTATGCAAGCACTGTTTCTTTTTTATTAATTTGATTTCTCATTTGCTGCAAATAAATGCAAAATGTTTAGCTTTGAATTTCGGAGACATGGTGTCAGTAGTTTATAGAATAAAAGGACAATGTACATTTTACTCAAAAATATACCTAGAAATAGAAAAATCAGAGAAACTAAAAATATTGCAGTGGTCTCTTAATTTTTGCCAGAGCTGTATATAATATATTAGAGAGCCTGTGGCCAGTATGTATATATATATATATATTTTTTTTCTGTTTTTTTTTTTTCTGTTTTTTTCTGTTATTATATATATATCTATTATATAATTGCGAATGGGTTTTTTGCCCCTTCTGAGTCCACTCGCACTGCGAGTCGGTGTGGTCATGTGGATACGCCCGAAGCATTGGCCGCGCAGCGGCCATTGCGAGCAGTTCTATGGCGACTCGCTATGCCCGTGCAGCGGGCATGGTGAGTCGCCTTAGCAGCGCGAAGCATTGGCCGCGCAGCGGCCATTGCGAGTCAGAGACTCGCTCTTCTAGAATCCCGATGCATGTGCATCGGGCACCCAGCTAGTATATATATATATATATATATATATCATACAATTCCAGTAAATTAAAATCCCAAGGTCTTCTCCCCTTGTACGTCGTCTCTCCTCCCCTTTTCCCCTGTGTGCCGTTTTTCCTACCCCCTCCTCTTGTGCACTCTCTTCTCACCTCGTGAGCTGTGCATCCATGAGCAGATTGACTGCCGGCAGCTTATGAACAGTAAACAGTCGGCAGCGGAGCTGAGTCACTATCCCTGGGTCATACTGATCTTCTGCATTGCTGATGGGTATAGTGACACCGCTGCCGGCTTATTAGTATTCATAAGCTGCCGGCAGTCAGATGCTGCACTCATGGCTGCAAGAGAAAAAATAGAGCAAAGAAGATGTGAAGGGCTGGGGACACCGTTCAGTAAGCAGCACGGACGGTGTCACCAACAGCAAATGACCCCCCCATTAGTCCAGGGCACCGGTACTTACCAGGGTGCGCGGGATGCTGACACCCTGACCTATAGATTTAAAAATTTGTAAAAGTGATACCATTTTACAAACTGTACCCTTCAATATATTTAAAAGTGCTGTCAGGTAATTTATAAACCCTTCAGCTGCTTTTCAGGAATTATCCAGAATGGCTTAAGAGGAAAGAAAAATGTTATTTTTACCACCAAAATGCTGCTAACTTCTTGATAGGCCTCTTTAGCGAGCAGACTCTAAGACCATTATTTGGCCGTGAATTGCCCTACCAACCATCAGGCCACACAATCATGATCTCGGGATGCTGATGATGTTAGAAAGAGCCGTCACATTATTTTAACCATCTAGATTCTGTGATCACTTTTTATGGCAGCATCTAAGGGTTACATGGAACCTGTGAGGTCAACTCAGCACCTAGAA
The DNA here is from genome assembly GCA_033576535.1 of Allobates femoralis. NCBI lineage: Eukaryota > Metazoa > Chordata > Amphibia > Anura > Aromobatidae > Allobates > Allobates femoralis. The sequence goes on along the minus strand of JARQOC010000010.1, from coordinate 120,884,123 downwards.
CTGCTCGTGGTATCTCTGATCCCTTCCTAACAGACAGTTTCAGCATGTACTAGCATACAATAAAAACCATCTTTAGAAAAAGTATTTCTAAAGTTTGTTGATTAGATGCTAATTAGGGATGTGTCTAGTCGAGGGGGTGTTAGTTCCCCCCCAGCTAGTCAGCTCACTTGGAAGGTTATCACGCCATTGTGGGCATGATAACATGCTTTTACATAGCAGAGTCATTTGCATCGCCATACAAAGCCACACATGCACACAGCTTTGTATCCCTGAGGTTGTCTGACACCGGGTGTATGCGTCCCTACTTCAGTGAGGCTCACTGTACATGATAAGATAATGCCGGGACACATACACTCAACTTCAAAATAGAGTGTATGATCAAAAGTGCAGAGACCTCTCATCATGCACAGCCGATCTTTCTGAAGCCAGGGTGCATACACCTGGCATCAGACAAGCTCAATAGGGAGGAATATACAGCCTCGCGCATTCACGGCTTTGTATGACGATGAAGATGACACTGCTATGTAAAGCATGTTATCATGCCCACAATGGCGTGATAACACGCTAAGTGGGCCGACTAGTTGGGGGAACTAACGCCCTTTTGACTAGTCAAAGCCCTAATTATCATGAACTGGAATAGATGCCCTATGATTGCATAAGTCTGCCTTTGACTTCTATTATATTAAAAAAAAAATACACATGCTTTATTTGCAAGATCCAGCCAGCTATACTGAAAAAGCTTAAGTAACTGCGAATTTCAGTACATACAAAAAAGAACATTCTTGGACTACACCTTTGCCAAAAGGACTCTCATTAGGCTTCAAAAAGTCTGTGTGCATCGATGAATACATTGGAAGCATATAGCTGAGGTGCAGAAATAACAGGACTTCATTCCAGTATATATCATGCTGCAGATCCACTTGAGATTTTAAAGTCTTACATTATGTCTCGATATGTTCATGTTTGGCCAGAGTAACTCTCCTTGGATGTGTTCGTGTGTGGCCAGCATGAGTCTGAATTAAGAATTTTTTTTCCAGTTCCTATCCCTCAACAGCAAACGTTAAATAAAAGCCATTACTTGAAAAGCTGAACTGATTTTTATTCCATTGAAGAAGAAGCAGCTGAGCGAATATAGGGCTAAGACCTGATTAACTTGCACTGTAGTCCATCATGTGTAAATATAGTAAAAACAATCGCCTGGAGTATTTTTGCATTCAGAGATCACAGGCTGCGTTCATTTGAAGATTGTGAAATGAGAGCATCATATATAAAGATGTCACAAGAGTAGTCTCCCACCGAGAGGTTGAAAGGAAGGAGAGCAAAAAAAAAGACCAAAATGAACAGACGAATTTCTGGGTTCCAAAGAATATTAACATCTCATTATTTAGACTTTCTTACATATAATTATCTCATATTTTGTCTTGCAGACTTTTTTTTTTTTTTTCCCTTGCCGTATTGGTTTAAACTACTCAGAGACTGACATCAATTTAGTGGCATTCATTAGTTACCTAAAATGGATCCTTTACAATAACTTCAGTAATTTTCCAGGAGACATCGCCAATTTTCTAAGAGTACTTGATATAACTGATTTTTTTTCTTGAAGAGTGAATGGGCTAGAAGTCATTAGTCTTAATTCATTTGGTGCTGAAAGGTTCTATAACAGAATGCAGAGCAATGCTTTGCAGCAAGAGAAATTAAATTACACTGACGCATTTCAGTATTTTATCCAGAGCGTGTTTTAGAATAAAAAAAACATGGAGAGCCAGTTCTACCTGAGTATAACATGCAGTAAAAGCATGCATCAGCACCTATTCATTCCAAACTGCTTTTGTTATAAAATTGAGATTTGTTTTTCAAATAATTGTACAATTTTTTGAGCCACTCTGCCACATCTCGGCAAATCTCATCAGGGCAGTCCTTTTCTATTTTGTTGCTTTATTTAAAGGGAACCTGTCACCTCCAAAAAGCCACCTAACCTATCAATACATGTTTCTGCACCTTCTTATTACCATTATAACTATCCCTCTCTCTGCTAAATGCCTGTTTTTAATGTTCTAAAAAACATTTTTAAACTTACTCATTAAGATGATAATGAAGTGGGGGCTATATGCAAAAGTCCCCCTGGGCATGTTTGTTTGCAGCTTCCAGCATTCTTTATCACGCCCCCATGGGCGTGATCTTGAAATTAAATTTCGCTCCCCCAGCCTGGCTCCCTCCGCTCTGCTATGCAGCCTTCCTGTGGGAATGATGCTGAACTATGGCCCCTTAGCAACCTGATGTTTACCGTAGTAGCGGTGTTCACTGCTATGTAGAGCTCTATCAAGCCCTGCTTAGTAGCGCTGTGCCGCTGCTAAGACAAATATCGAGTTCCTAAGGGGCCCGCGGTTCTGGAAATGACGCGTTCAAAAAACACCATCAAAAAAACATTAAGAAATAAAATACAAGACTCTGTTTCCCATTTTTAATTAACAAAAAAACCCTTCCCTCCAACATAATCCACAGGGAACATGTTCAGCTCTGCTGCATATCTCTTGGAGCAGATGCACATTCTCTGTGACAGCATCTGTGATTGGCTGTTGGGCCCCTCTGCAGTGACTATCTAGATCAGGGGTCTCAAACTCCAGGCCTCAAGGGCCGCACACAGTACAGGTTTTCAGGATTTCCATAGCATTTGACAGTTGGTAATCAAATGACCAACTGTCAAATTCTAAGGGAATCCTGAAAACCTGGACTGTGTGCGGCCCTCGAGGCCTGGAGTTTGAGACCCCTGATCTAGATAATGAGCAGCACTGAAGTAGTTGCAGGGGGATGGAGGGGCGGTGGGACACAGTAAGTTTAATGCTGATTAATAACTATTTTCTTTATTTTTTCAGCTCCCCCACCCCCAAACCCGAACTGTAACACGAACTTCCCAGGAAAGTCGCCCGGACATTAGGTGTTAGGTACTAACCACAAACTTTACAGTTCAGGTTCGCCCATCAGTAATCAGGATTATATCAGGATCAGAAACCAACCCAGGTAGCTTATAATATTAAACGAGCGCACGGATGTGGGGATTATGGATTGTTATAAAAGAATAACTCAAGATGAAATTTTATATGTAATCGCCTTAAGGGCACACTAGAACAACAATGTTTACAATGAATATACAAATATTACAGTCAGTTGTGCAAGGGATAGTAGGTTACAAAGCTTATATGCAGGCACATGTAAGTCAGTTACCATTTTCTTGTTGCTGTTTTGGTCTGTGGCTCATCACATGGGAGGCGCTGTTGAGCCAGGGTTCTGTATTTGATTCCTTCCAGCACAGTAAAATATGGCCTCCCCCAGAAAAGAACAGCTACTGAATTATGGACAGTCATTTTTAACCACTAGCTGTACCCCGTCTTCGTCCCTGGGCTGTGCTAGACGTCCCTCCCCTCTGGCTTTGAGCAGACATATCCCAAAAAGCTACTATGGGTCATAACTTTCCGCCAGGATGATCAATGGTTCTGGTATCATCAGATCCAGTTGGATCCAATCTAAGCTTGGAGACCAAATATGGCTTCTCTAGCTGGCTTCTTCTCACCATTCTCTAACTCCTCAACCCAGGGCGCCAGAACGAATTGGAAATTATGCATGTGTGCATCTGGCTGTCATGATTTCAGTGATATGATTTGTGTAGATCTAGGCTATATGGAATTTTCATAATTCTTATAAATATGGCAGTTCCACTGAGTCTACAAAGGACTTTCAGAACTTTGCTAGGACCAGCAGGTGCTACTTCTCTATTTCCTCTGGAGTGGATGTGTGAGATACTTGTTCCTGTTCTTAATTGCTTTATCGCTCGAAGGGGTACAGTTTACAATGAGCTGCTTCCTTTCTGTAATGAAAGTTGTCACTTCCACCATTTGCTTTTGGCTAAAAGTTCATGTTCTGCAAGACTCTAAAATAGCTGGATCCTATACTTTACACTACTCCATCCCTGAGGATTTATGATTATTATCTTATATACTCTTCACATATACAATGGGGGAATATTTGATCCCTTGCTAATTTCGTAAGTTTAGCCACTGACAAAGACATGTACAGTTTGTAATTTTAAGTGTAGGTTTAATTTGAACAGTGAGAGATAGAATATAAAAAAATAAAAAATATCTAAATTATGAAGTTATTTGCTTTTTGCAGAGAGAATTAATTATTTGATCCCTCTGGCAAACAAGACTTAATACATGGTGGCAAACCCTTGTTGGCAAGCACAGCCATCAGACGTTTCTTGTAGTTGATGATGAGGTTTGCGCACATGTCAGGAGGAATTTGGTCCACTCTTTGCAGATCTTCTCTAATTCATTAAGATTTTGAGGCTGTCGCTTGGCAACTCGGAGCTTCAGGTCCTCCATAAGTTTTCTATGAGATTAAGGTCTGGAGACTGGCTAGGCCACTTCTTGAGCTTAATATGCTTCTTTTTGAACCACTCTCTTTGTTGCCTTGGCTGTATATTTTGGTTGTGCTGGAAGACCCAGACATGACACAATTTTAATGTCCTGGCGAAGGGAAGGAGGTTGTCACTCAGGATTTTACGGTACATAGCTCCATCCATTGTCCCATTGATACGGTGAAGAAGTCCTGTGCCCTTATCAGAGAAACAACCCCAAAACATGTTTCCATCGACATGCGTTGGACTGTGGGGTTCAAGGGGTCATAGGCAGTATTTCACTTCTTCCAAACACGGCGAGTTGAGTTAATGCCAAAGAGCTCAATTTTTGTCTCATCTGACCACAGCACCTTCTCCCAATCACTCTCTGAATCACCAAGGTGTTCCCAGCTGCATTGAGATCATTAACAAAATCCCCCCGTGATCTCTCACCTCCCTCAGGATCCTGGATACCGCACGAGGTGAGATTTTGCATGGAGCCCCAGATCGATGTGGATTGACACTCATTTTGTATTTGTTCCATTTTCTTAATATTACACCATCAGTTGTCTCCTTCTCCCCCAGCATCTTAATTATGGTGTTGTAGCCCATTCCAGCCTTGTGCAGGTCTAAGATCTTTTTCCGTGACATGCTTAGAAAGCACTTTGGTATTGCCCATGTTGTAGAGGTTAGAGTCTTACTGATTCATTGAGTGTGTGGACAGGAGTCCTTTATACAGGTGACAATTGCATGTAACGAGCCAGAAGTCCTAATGGTTGGTAGGGGATCAAATACTTATATCTGTCTGCAAAATGAAAATACATTTATATAATTTGGACAATGTGATTTTCTGGATTTTACTTTTGATATTCTATCTCTCACTGTTAAAATTAACCGACCCTTAAAATTATATAAAGGGTTTATGTCTTTGTCAGTGGGCAAACTTACAAAATCAGCAAGGGATCAAATACTTATTTCCCCCACTGTATATGTATTCATTTTTAAAGCAGACACATATTATTACTCTATACACAGGCTGCTATGATATTATCTACAGCTCAACATCTTTATTAATGGTTGTTGTTGTATTAATTCTGGAATCTGCACATTTATTTTTAAGTTCAGCTTACCCTTACACCTACTTTTTCTCCAATGGTAAAGGCTAATATGTTTTATTTCTATGCAAACAAGAACTTTTCTTATAGAGTATTACATATGTGTGGCAATTCTCCCTACAGTGAAATCTCCAGTACTCTGGTTGTCAGTGTTGCTTTGCAGCGCTGGGGTCTTGGGCTGCTTGAAGTTTGTATTTGCTCCCCTTTTGTTGTATGTGTCTCCTCCCTCATTCTATAACACATACTAATAGGGAATTTAGATGGAAAAGCTAATGTGTATGGCACAGGATACCGTATATACTCGTGTATAAGCCGACCCGTGTATAAGCCGACCCCCCTACTTTTGCCCCCAAAACCTGGGAAAATCTATTGACTCGTGTATAAGCCGAGGGTGGACCCTAGCACAAGTATACAGCCCCCAGCATGTGGTATACACCAGTCCCAGAGGTAGATACAGCAGCCCCAGTGGTAGTATACACGCAGCCCCAGTAGTATATACAGCCCCAGTGGTAGTATATACAGCCCCAGTGGTAGTATACAGGGCCCCAGAGGTATATAGCAGCCCCAGTGGTAGTATACAGGGCCCCAGAGGTATATAGCAGCCCCAGCGGTAGTATACAGGGCCCCAGAGGTATATAGCAGCCCCAGTGGTAGTATACAGGGCCCCAGAGGTATATAGCAGCCCCAGTGGTAGTATACAGGGCCCCAGAGGTATATAGCAGCCCCAGTGGTAGTATACAGGGCCCCAGAGGTATATAGCAGCCCCAGTGGTAGTATACAGTGCCCCAGAGGTATATAGCAGCCCCAGCGGTAGTATACAGGGCCCCAGAGGTATATAGCAGCCCCAGTGGTAGTATACAGGGCCCCAGAGGTATATAGCAGCCCCAGTGGTAGTATACAGTGCCCCAGAGGTATATAGCAGCCCCAGTGGTAGTATACAGGGCCCCAGAGGTATATAGCAGCCCCAGTGGTAGTATACAGTGCCCCAGAGGTATATAGCAGCCCCAGTGGTAGTATACAGGCCCCAGAGGTATATAGCAGCCCCAGTGGTAGTATACAGTGCCCCAGAGGTATATAGCAGCCCCAGTGGTAGTATACAGGGCCCCAGAGGTATATAGCAGCCCCAGTGGTAGTATACAGTGCCCCAGAGGTATATAGCAGCCCCAGTGGTAGTATACAGGGCCCCAGAGGTATATAGCAGCCCCAGTGGTAGTATACAGTGCCCCAGAGGTATATAGCAGCCCCAGTGGTAGTATACAGGGCCCCAGAGGTATATAGCAGCCCCAGTGGTAGTATACAGTGCCCCAGAGGTATATAGCAGCCCCAGTGGTAGTATACAGGGCCCCAGAGGTATATAGCAGCCCCAGTGGTAGTATACAGTGCCCCAGAGGTATATAGCAGCCCCAGCGGTAGTATACAGGCAGCCCCAGTAATGCAGGCCCCCCCCAGCGTCTCTCCGGTCACCTGTAAAGCAAGCTATACTTATCAGTGTCCCGCTCGCACCCGCCGCTGCCGACATCCGCGATCCTCCATCTTCATGCGACTCCTCTTCCTGTTTCCTGTGCGCGTCGCCGGGAATGACGTCATTGCCGGCGACGCGCACAGAAACAGGAAGAGGAGTCGCATGAAGATGGAGGATCGTGGATGTCGGCAGCGGCGGGTGCGAGCGGGACACTGATAAGTATAGCTTGCTTTACAGGTGACCGGAGAGACCCTGGGGGGGCCCTGCATTACTGGGGATGCGGGGGCTGCTGTATACCGATGTATACATCGGTATGTACCGATGTATACATCGGTATACAGCACTGACTCGCGTATAAGCCGAGGGGGTACTTTTCAGCCCAATTTTTGGGCTGAAAAACTCGGCTTATACGCATCCTAATTGTCAGTATGAGAAGGACAGTCCAAGCCATGGAGGGACAAAGTAAGACAGAAAATAGAGCCAGGATTGCATGAATTGGAAAGAAAGAAGGAGATAAGGTCAGGAAATTAAAAAAACATTTTAGCAAAAGTCGGGAAATAATACCAATATGATTTTTTTCTACAGTTAGAAAAACTTGCCAGAGGTTCATGTGAGATCTGGACGCCCAGGAAGATGCACGTGGCGACATTATCGAACATTGCAATAGCAACTGGATGCAGTTAGAGCAAATGGTAAATAATAATAATCTTTATATAGCGCCAACATATTGTGCAGCGCTTCACAATACATATTTAAACAATCATAAGAAACCGTTATCAGAAAATAAAATCCAAAAAACAATACAATACAAAGCATAATACAATACAATAATTAGAGCAAAATAATGACAGCCCTGCTCATAAGAGTTAATCTAACAATGAGGTGGGGTGACACAAAGTACAGGTGCTAATTTACAATGAAGCTATAGTAAACTTGAGGAGATGGGGAATAGATAGGAGCAGTATAAGTGGCCACCAACCATTATTTGTGATCCACTTGAGACTGGTGGAGCAGATAGGCTATGTCTAGATGACTTTGACTAGGGATCATGATGGGCCGTTTTTAAAAGGTGTGTTTTTAGGGACCGCCTGAAACTATGTAAGTTGTGGATACACCTAATTTCTTGTGGTAAAGCATTCCAGAGAATTGGTGCAGCTCGGGAGAAGTCCTGGAGCCAGGAGTGGAAGATTCGGATTAATGCAGTGAAGTGAGTCTAAAGTCACTTCCAGAGCGAAGCGAACGATGTGGGGTGATAGAGATGAGGGAGGAGATGTAGGGAGGTGCTGCACTGATTGAGGCAACAATAGGCTATTATTTCCTACAGGGGACTAGCTTGGAATATTCCTTTTCATTTAAGTCCCCACTAACTGATGACCTGTTCTTCGGACTGAACAGATACAATGAAACAATAACTGATCAGCAGGCTGATGGCCAGTGCATAACTGTATCTGCATTTTAGTACATTCATAGTTTACATGGTCTTAAATTCACTGCAGATTAGTGGAAGTTTGAGTACTGAGAACCCACTGATAACTCAAAAAAGTGCTAAGAAATGTACAACTCAGGCAGGAGGCAGAAGCATTGTAATAACTATTGTGGATAACTCATGAATCTAATAGCGAGGGAGCAAAGACACTACTGAGACAAGATATTAAAGTGAACACCTGTATTTGAGCACGTGTACCAAATATGAGCAGAGTAAGCAGTACAAAATGGAGTGAAGCCAGGTAGGAACGTCTCTATATTGAAGTTGACACTGGTAACGTCCGATAACAGAATAGTCAGTAAGAGTTCACACTGGTAGTGGCCTGTAACAGAATAGTGTATAAGTAACAGTTCTTATCCAGATAGTCCTGGAAACGGTTTAGTCTTTGAGAACACAGTCCATAACTGGATGCAGTGCAGATCAACAAAATGTAAGTCCCGAACAGTCCAGAGATATGCAAGTGCACTTACATAAACTTAACAGAATGGCCACAGAGGAACCTTTTAGAACAATATGACTTGTGTGAGGCAGGGCAGGCTGGCTGAACCTAAAGCAGGAACAAACTCCAGACAAAGCAACTTGATGCAGCGAGGACAACTGGAAGCAGGTTGAAATAAGCTGGACTTCAGACTGCAGAGAAGCTGGAAAGAGACAAACTAGAATAGATAATGAATGAGCACAAACTTGAGATGCACAGAGGAGCCAGTGATCTAAGCAATATACTCAAGAAAGTACTGGAAAATTAATCGGAGCTTATATAGGCAGGACAGCATGAAAAGCTGGATGACTAAGGCTGCTTTCACATCAGCGTTTTTTTTAAATCGCGGCAGATGCGGTGAAAGAACGCATCTGCCGCGATTACCGCATACCGGCTGCATTTGCGGCACAGTTGCGGCAAGCCCCATACAATGTATATGCGGGCTTGCGGCAGGTGCGGCAAGTGCGGTTTTGGCACTTGCGGCAGGTGCGGCCGCGAAAAAAAAAACGCGATCAGCCGCGTTTTGTTTCGTGGCCGCACCTGCGGCAAGTGCCAAAACCGCACTTGCAGCACCTGCCGCAAGCCCACATATACATTGTATGGGGCTTGCCGCAACTGTGCCGCAAGTGCAGCCGGTATGCGGTAATCGCAGCAGATGCGTTTTTTCACCGCATCTGCCGCGATTAAAAAAAAAACGCTAGTGTGGAAGTACCCTAAGAGGGTTCTCCCTCGAAACACATCCAGCGTTCACCTCTGCACATGTTTCCCGATGTTTTCATCCTGATGTTTAAATAAAGGATTAAAAGAAGTACCTTTCCTTATTTCATTGATATGTGGATGGACGCCAAACATCATACCGGCGTCGGAGTTCAGTGAGAATAGACTGAGGAGCTGCTTCCCCTGCCTTCATTCCCCTTATTTGGGAGGACAGCATAAACACATAGATAGGAATGAGGTAGCAGACGTCATTTTGGATAAGGGTGAGGTGGCACAAAAGGTAATCAGATGAGCCGGAAGGATCCTGAGAAGCACACTGCACGGAGTGGAGTGCTGGCTCAAGATAAAGTCTTCAAATTCAATTGCTTGTCTTTGCAGTCATTCTCTATTTTGCCTACTAGTATGTGTCACATCCAAATGTCATGTTGAAGCATTGGCACATAGTGATACCACATTTACATAAAACTTGTAAGACCTAGCAAAGTAGCCAAGTACCCTATAGAACCAATGACTGACCAGAACAGTGATGATTGGGAATAGTTCAAGGTTATGTTAATATTTGCGTTGTGGCTTCCATTCACTAGAGAAGCTACAAGACTTTGCGAGAGCCTCACATAATGGATATGAACACTTGTATTGGTGTATAATGGCGTTCATCGGGTTCTAGTGCCTTGTAGTTTTGATGTGAAGTATAGCACAGCATGTGAGATATTTTACCATCAGTGGCCATGATTGGCAGTGAAGTAGTCTTAGTATCTTGATGTAAACAACTAACAACACTCTCCAATGATTTGATCATTATTTGTATTAAAACAGAGGGTAGCCTCCACCTTACACATTTTATTCCCCACATTACCATGGATAATGGAATGCAGTGTCGACGGGACAAAGTACGACTTTGCCTTTAAGTCAGCAAGAATATTGTTTCCCACTCATTGAATAATTTAATGACCGCACCAAAATATAAGGGAGAAAAGAAACTGCTAATGGTAGAACAACAAAGCCTCTGCTGGGTTAAATGGATTTCCACCAGGAGACTAAAGTAATGCATAAATACTACAATCCTGCCTTAGTTCTGCACTCTTTGATGTATTCAGATATATTTCAGAATTGGGTGTTTATTTGTAAAAATGTAGATGTATATTCTGTACTTAATCAGAATAAAATGAAAGGCTGAAATCTGATTACCTATAATAATGAGATTAAACGGCTGTAATGAAGAATTTATGCAAATGTTATTTACATGATATATGGAAATTTCACACAGCACACAAGCTGATTTAGGGCTATTACTGAATATCATTGAAATTATATTTTTTTTTCCGTTGCCCTAGAAGCTTAAACTATCCATAACATTTGCAGAGTTATAAAGTATTTTTAAACAGCCCTGTGTAATGCTTCTTGGGCACATTTGGCAAATGGCTGTTCTGTGTATTTAAATAATAAACTAATAATATACAGATATTTCAGTAACGCATGTCTTAGGATTTTACTGGGCGAGAAATGACTAAAAGATTGGCGTATGTGAATGTATGTTTTACTCGGGACAGATACGCTGCAGATTACTGCAACAGCAATGTGGATGGGATTTTTCCAAATATCAATCACCCCAATCAGAAATTGACCCTCAGTACAGCTTCAGAATCTGCAGCTTGTTAATTTATGCATTGGATTTTATCTTTGTGATGCAAAACAGCAAAACCTGCAACAAATTGGTTTGTGTGGACATACCCTAAAAGACAAAGTGATTATTTAATACTTATATAAAATATTATATCTCTGTAGTCATCATCTTTAAGGTTCATGCATACTCCTCTGGGGTGTCAGTGTGCTCTCTCTGCTGGTGCACTTTTGCTTTGACAAGGGTCCTGTGACGTGTGTAGCGAATGAGGGGAAGGAAGCTGGATGTTATGATGAGAAGGGAAACCTGGGTAGCTGGCCCTGAACTTGGGTCCCTGGCTAGCTCTATACCCAGAGGTACCTCACATGGCAAAGAGGTCTGGGCCACCACCCTTGCCCTCTACTCCTCAACCAGCCCTTTGCAACGCCTTCTCACCTGCCACAAAAAATAATGGTAAACAGCAACCTCCAAGGAAGAAGCAGAAGGTGTACCGACGTCTTCACTTCTCACAGGTCAAGGCAGAGTGAACTCTAAGATGGACTTCATCTGGAGGAAGGGGAGGCTATTTAAAGGCTAGAGGCATGGTCACCTGATAACCTATACCTCAAGGTGCAACACATAGACACTAACGGTAACTTCAGCATTAACCCCAACAGAACCTGGGGAAATAACTTGGTTTAACTGTAGCAAAGCTATTCACGTGGACTGTGGAGCAGTTAACATGTGACAGGTCCCCACATGGGTGTGCCTAGCAGCATATTAGATCAGAGTATGATTTTTGGATGTTCGGTCCATGTTTGCCATATGCTCTTAATTCTGAGAAAATGTGTCCATTACAATCATGCTTAAATTTGCAAACAATGGAATATGGGGCCCATTAACTAAGCAATGTTTGACTACTAATGAATTTCATTTGAAAGGAACCTGGAGAAGTGTGGATCCACTTGCACTGCTGTGGATGAAAACAAAGGTCCGGTCCATGGTGTGTGTAAGAAGGTGCTTTGATTTATGTAAATAATAGCACCTTCTTATCCACACCATGGACTGGACCTTTGTTTTTATCCACAGCTGCAAAGATGGATTCACGCTTCTCCAGGCTCATTTTGTGATTTTAGTCAAACATAATAATAATAATCTTTATACAGCACCAACATATTTTGCAGTGCTTTGCAATCAAAGGTTCGTATACAAACAGTCTTAAGTAAAATAGTTATAAAAAATACAATAATTAAACAACAATAAGTTGGGGGTGACACGAAGGACTTGTGCTTATTTACAATAATAGTCCAGCCATCTTCAAGAAATGGGGATTAGATAAAAGCTGGATGAGCCATCACCAGCCAACCTATGTAGTGCTTTCGGGTTTGATGGCATTTGACAGAGGGTTATGTACAGAGAAATAGTGAATGAGCTATTATATATAAAACACTTTGATTAGGAAGCAAGATAGGCTGCTCTAAAAAGATGTGTTTTTAAGGAGCGCATAAAACTGTGTAAATTGTGGATAGTCCTAATTTCTGGGGGTAGAGAATATTAGTCGAAAGTCGCTTGCGGAGTGTAGAGAACGATTAGGGTGATACAGAGCTAAAGGAGATGTAAGGGGGTGTCGCACTGTGAAGAGTTTTGTGGGTGTGAACAAGCAATTTAAATTGGATCCTCTAATGTATGGTCAGCCAGTGCAATGACTAACACAGAGCGGATGTTGCGTTAACCCCTTCTCGACCAAGGATGAACCCGTTCGTCCAGAAAGCCGAGCCAGCCTTTCCAGACCAAGGACATATGGGTTCATCCTGGTGCAAGTGAGGCACCAAGGCTGCGGTAACGGGGGATCTAGCTGTGACATCCTGTGATTCTATACACCGGAAACCACAGCTCATCCTCCTGGGGTCTGGATTCCCCACTCCGCACCCATGATCACTGGGATTGGCTGTTCAGTTTTGAACAACCAATCCTAGCGATTGTAATGATGAGGTAATGAGATTGCCTGATCTTTTGTATCCAGTTGGGGCTGTCATAGCCTCTTTCATAGACTGGAATGCTGGAGGGGGCAGTATCAGCCTCTCCCACTCTGATGGGAGCGATCACTCATTATGGTGGCGCTGCAAGCCGCCTGTGTCCTCATACTATCTGTGCACGTCGCCTGTGCTCATGCCCTTCCCTGCTTGTATCTGTCCACGACTCTGCCCGTCCCTGCCTGTGTCCGTGCCTGCACAGTAGCCTGCTCCTCCTCAGCCTCATCTCCTGCATGGAGATCAGGCTGCGGAGGAGCGATGTGACAGCCAGGCACAGCGGTCTGTGTGATCACTGTCCCTGGCTCTGTGTCACCTCCTATGTGCTGCGGGCTTACCGATTGCAGCACATAGGGTCTGCTGATCGTTCCACCACAATGTAATTGCCATGGGCCGATCATCGCCATGGTGACCCAATGTGCAATGGCAACCTGATTTTGCCATGGCGACATCTGGTCACCTAACGCAAGCCTCAGACATAATGTGATCTCTGGGACTTGAGTCCGCATAACAGGCAGGTGTACTCTATGGATATTGCCATACAGTGCACCTGCAATCAGTGTGTGCCCAGAGACTGCAGCAATTGTCCTCTTGTTGCAGTCTCTAGGGTTACCCTGATGCTGCACTGTGTGGTAGTTCATTGCCATGCAGTGCAGCATCAGTGTGAGCCCAGTGACTGCAGGAGGAGGACCCTTGATCCCTTGCTGCAGTCTTTGGAGGCAATTGAGCGACATTGTACCATTGTTGTGGATTACGTCGGAGGGAACGTGGGGGTAATAAAAAACAAGTCTAAATACGTGTGTTTTTTTGTTTTAATAAAATTATTTTTCTTTGTGTGTTGTGTATTAGTTACTAGAAATTCTTAATGACTGGGTCTGACATTGGCCCAGCATTATGAATCTCATGCTTAGTGCCAGATGCCAATGCAAAGCTGGCATTAACCCCGCATTACCCAATCTGCCATCACTATACGGCAGCTGGAAGAGTCTGGGTACAGCGCCAGAAAATAGTGCTTCAATGCGCCATTTTCTGGGGCAGCTGAGAGCTGCAATTCACAGCGTGGGGGGCTCAGAAAGCTTGGGCCTCTCCATGCTGAAGATTCCAGCCCTCAGCTGCCTAATTGTAACTGGCTGGAAAACAAAAGTGCGGCGAAGTCCAAATATTTCTAGAAATTGGAAAAAAAAAAAAATGTCTGGCTTCGCCACATTTTGGCTTGCCAGCCAGGTACAACTAGGCAACTGGTGGTGGGTGGCATCCCGATGCTGCCTAGTTGTACCTGGCTGGCAACCAAGAATATACAGAATACCGTATTTTTTCCTTTTATAAGACGCACTTTTTTTCCTCCAAATTTTGGAGGAAAGTGGGGGTGCGTCTTATAATCGGAATATAACATTCTGGCATCCTGGGTTACTTGGGGGGGGGGGGGGGGGGCAGCGGTGAAGTGGGGTCAGAAGTGGCAGGGAATGGTTCCTGCTGAAGAATCAAGCGGCAGGAGCACCACGTGTCCCCGCTCATTACCGACATGAATATTCACTTCACTTCTCCATGCGCACTGAAGACAGCGCACAGAGCTGGGCATGGGAGCAGGGAGCGCTCCTTTACTCTAATAGCCGGCACATTTGGCTGCTCCCCAGCTTCCTTCAGCTGCTGGGGAGATCGTGCCGGGCTATTAAAGTAATGAAGGAGCGGGTTGTAGCAGCAGAGGCAAGTGAATCCAGCACTAAGCTTGTGCTGAATCACTGCCATGATGACAGGGGCAGAGCAGGGCAGATCCGTACCTTGTGTCAGCATTCCAAGGTCCCTCTGCTCTGTTTGCTGAGCCCCTGTGTCGCAGAGCTGAGAACCAGGAAGTGGCCGATCTTCATTCACACTGCACTCATCTGAAGCTGGCAGGGCTGGAGGCCGAGCATCATCACTACAGCACAGCTCCTCCGGTTCAGCTCTGCCTCTATATTACAGGACATTGCACTACAGCACAGTGCAGACTGCACAGCTCCCCCAGCTCTGCCTCTGTATTACAGGACATCATAGTGCAGAGTGCACAGCTCCCCCAGCTCTGCCTCTGTATTACAGGACATCACAGTGCAGAGTGCACAGCTCCCCCAGCTCTGCCTCTGTATTACAGGACATCACAGTGCAGAGTGCACAGCTCCCCCAGCTCTGCCTCTGTATTACAGGACATCACAGTGCAGAGTGCACAGCTCCCCCAGCTCTGCCTCTGTATTACAGGACATCACAGTGCAGAGTGCACAGCTCCCCCAGCTCTGCCTCTGTATTACAGGACATCACAGTGCAGAGTGCACAGCTCCCCCAGCTCTGCCTCTGTATTACAGGACATCACAGTGCAGAGTGCACAGCTCCCCCAGCTCTGCCTCTGTATTACAGGACATCACAGTGCAGAGTGCACAGCTCCCCCAGCTCTGCCTCTGTATTACAGGACATCACAGTGCAGAGTGCACAGCTCCCCCAGCTCTGCCTCTATATTACAGGACATCACAGTGCAGAGTGCACAGCTCCCCCAGCTCTGCCTCTGTATTACAGGACATCACAGTGCAGAGTGCACAGCTCCCCCAGCTCTGCCTCTGTATTACAGGACATCACAGTGCAGAGTGCACAGCTCCCCCAGCTCTGCCTCTGTATTACAGGACATCACAGTGCAGAGTGCACAGCTCCCCCAGCTCTGCCTCTATATTACAGGACATCACAGTGCAGAGTGCACAGCACCCCCAGCTCTGCCTCTATATTACAGGACATCACAGTGCAGAGTGCACTGCTCCCCCAGCTCTGCCTCTATATTACAGGACATTGCACTACAGCACAGTGCAAAGTGCACTGCTCCCCCAGCTCTGCCTCTATATTACAAGACATCACACTACAGCACAGTGCAAAGTGCACTGCTCCCCCAGCTCTGCCTCTATATTACAGGGCACACTACAGCACAGTGCAGAGTGCACTGCTCCCCTAGCTCTGCCTCTATATTACAAGACATCACACTACAGCACAGTGCAAAGTACACTGCTCCCCCAGCTCTGCCTCTATATTACAGGGCATCACACTACAGCACAGTGCAGAGTGCACTGCTCCCCCAGCTCTGCCTCTATATTACAAGACATCACACTACAGCACAGTGCAAAGTACACTGCTCCCCCAGCTCTGCCTCTATATTACAGGGCATCACACTACAGCACAGTGCAGAGTGCACTGCTCTCCCAGCTCTGCCTATTCACTAGTCAGTGTGAAATACGACCAAGTTGGACGTGTCATAGATGATTAAACTGGAATGGCCTCCCCCTCTCTGGACGTCTGGATGCGAGCGTCAGCTGCTTGTGTTTTTAAGTAGCTCCACACTCCTGTCCTGACAGGGGGGGAGGCCATTCAAAGTTAATCATGTGTGAAACGTCCAACCTAGTTGTATATCACACGGACTGTGTGATACCAGCCTTAGACGGACACTGGCATTATAAGACGGACCCCATTTAACATTAAAAAATATTTTTTTTCTCTTTTCCTTCACCAAACTTGGGGGTGCGTCTTATAATCAGGTGCGTCTTATAAAGCGAAAAATACGGTATATCAAAGCCCCACAAAAAAAAAAAAAAAAAAGGATCCACTGTATTTTTGTTTGCCAGCCAGGTAAAACTAAGCAGCTGGGGGTGGCTGGCAGCCTGTACTTTTACAGCAAAATATGTTGAAAGAATTGACATAATGCAAATTTTGCCGCAGGTAATCGTGAACCATTTTCGCCCTGGGAAAATTCACAGCATGTCCACGACACTTCTAATTTCTCATAAACTTTGCATGGAAGTTGTACTGCAGAATTATCAAAAATATACCAAAAAAAAATGTGGGAAAATCAAAGCAAAAAAACGCAGGAAATCACAGCGTTGCCACGTCGCCTAAAATTCACATACCAGGTCCCTGCTCAAAAACATAACTTTTTCCTTTCTGAGCATAGTCGTGCCCCCAAAATTGTTTTCACACCACATATGCAATCTTGGCATACTCAGGAGAAATTGCTCAAGCTATCTTGGAGTCCATTTTATCTTGTTGCCTGTGGGAAAATGAAAAAAATCTCTTTTTTCCACAAAAATGTTCTTTTAGCCTCATGTTTTAATTTTCACAGCTCAACATTATAAAGATCTCTGAAGCACCTAACAATACAAGGTGCTTGCTAAACATCCAAATTAATACCTTGTGGGTGTAGTTTCCAAAATGTGGTCACTTGTGGGGGAATTCCACTGTTTAGGCACATCAGAGGCTCTCCAAACAGGACATGACACCTTCAGACCATTCCATCAAAATCTGCGTTACAAAATGTCACCCCCTTTCAGAACCCTGCCGTGTGCCCAAACAGTGGTTTTCCGCCACATATGAGGTATCGGCGTACTCAGTACAAATTGCCCAACAAATTTTAGGATCCATTTAATGCTGTTACCCCTGAAAAACTGAAAAAATTGAACCTAAAAGAACATTTTTGTGGGAAAAAAAAAGTATTACTGTTTTCATTTTTACAGCTCAATGTTGTAAGAGTCTGTGATGCACCTGGGGGTTCAAATTTGTCACCACCCATCTAAATAGATCCTTGGGGGTCTAGCTTCCAAAATGGAGTCACTTGTGAGGGATTTCCACTGTTTAGACACATCAGGGGCTCTCCATACACGACATGGTGTCTGCTAATGATTCCAGCCAATTCTCCATTCAAAAAGTCAAATGATGCTCTTTCCCTTCTGAGCCCTGCCGTTCACCTAAACAGTGGCTTTTCACCACATATGGGGTATCCGCGTCCTCTGGAATATTTGCCCAACAAATTTAGGGTCTATTTTATCCTGCTGCCCTTGTAAAAATGCAATATTTGAGGATAAAGTAACATTTTTGTTGAAAAAACATTTTCATTTTTTCTTTCATATTGCTTTAGTTCCTGTGAAACATCTGAAGGGTTAATAAACGTCTTGACTAGTTTTGAGTAGTCTGAGGCGTGCAGTTTTTTGAATGGTGTCACTTTTGGGAATTTTCTGTCACATGGGCCCCTCAAGGGGACTATAAATGTGATGTGGTCCCTAAAAAAAAAAATGGCTTTGTAAATTTTGTTGGAAAAATGAGAAATTTCTAAGAACTTTGAACCCTTCTAACTTTCTAACAAAAAACGTTTTTGATTCCAAAATTGTGCTGCTGTTAAAGTAGACATGTGGGAAATGTTACAGTGCTATGCAAATTAATTGGCACAAAGCATTTTGGTAAGTAAAATCGTAAGATGTTTACCAGTCAGTAATTCAAACCAGTTTTAACTGCTTTGAACAGGTGTGAGTGTACAACCTTGAGTAACAAAATGTGGTGTGACTGGTTTTAGTCAGAAAATAACAGCTAGCTGCCCCCTCAGCTTCAGTTGAGAGCTTGTTTATGTGAGGAGTGGTTTAGTGGACTTTTCCTCTCAGTGTGATTCGTGCCTGTAAAAATGGATGTTACTCCACGGAAGATGTCTAAAATTATTACTCTTAATGAACATACAAGTCTGACTGTAAGAGAAATCGCCTCCACCGTTGGTATTGGAAAATCTACTGTTTCAAGAATAATTCGCACACACAATGAAACTGGATCGTTTTCTCCAAAACGAAAAGGGAAAAGTGGAAGAAAAAGGAAACGACACCAAGAAGTAGATAAAACACTTATCAGAAAGAGTAAAACTAATGCAATCAAAACAACTAAAGACTGGCTTTGTCCCAATTAATTTGCACAGGACTGTATTTATTAACTTTTTATGTGACATAACTCTCTGGTTTTACAGTATAAAAATTGTGAAATTTACAAACTTTTTAGTTTTTTTTTTTTCACAAATAAACGCAAAAAATATCAACCTAAATTTACCACTAATGTGAAATCCAATATGTTCTCAGAATCACTGAGATCTGTTGAAGTGTGCCAGAGTTATAACCTCATAAAGTGTCACTGGTCAGAATTGCAAAACATGGCCTGGTCATTAGGGTCAAAAAAGGTTCGGGGGTGAAGGGGTTAAAGGGGTAGTCCAAGTCCAGCATCTTTTCACTTACTCCCTTATCTAATTTATCCCTATAATTTTAGCTGTTTTCTAATATTCTTCCTCTATTAATTCCTTACAATTCCCTCTCTACACTATTTTTTTTTTCGATTTCCTCCTTCATGATGTACGATGTGAATACCCCAGTGCATCCTGGGATCCTCACATGGCCGTCAGACAGGCCCCAGGCACTTCCTCACTCCCTCCCTGAAATACAGCATCACTGTGACACTTGTTCCAGGGGTAGGGGTTGTCGAATTGTTTACTAAGGTCTCCAGCCCTCCCGCCCTCCCATCCCCTCCCTGTCTTCCCCTCCCCGCAGAGTAGCTTCTCAGCCTCACCACCCTTCTATGCAGTCTGGTTACTCAGCTCCCTCATCCCTCATTCTTCTTCACCCCTCTTGGCTCTCACCTGCTACGCGCAGTACAGTGTGACATCTTCCCTGACTGCTGTGTTTCTCCTTCTATGCAATTGCGTCAGACCAGTCATGCAGAGGGCATAAACACTGCCCACAAGTGACGTCGGTGAGTATCCTGGGGCTTATGCATCTTGATGAGCTGGGATACCCACTGACGACACTTGTGGGCGGTGCTTATGCCCTCCTGCAAGGCCGGTCTGACAAGATCGCACACAGCAATCAGGGAAGTTATCAAATTGTACTGCGGGGAGAGGGTGGGGGGGTCTGAGAAAACCGGAGAGCACAAGAAATTCCAGAGACCACAATTAAAAGAGCGTGATGAAGGTGTATAGCTAATAGTAATAAGGTTAGTAGAGTTTCTATGTAAGGTGGTGGAGGGGTTGAAGTTGGCAGAGGGTGGACAGAGATTGTAGATTTTGTGTCAGCTGTCATTGCTTTCATTCTGGTTTGTGTCATACAACCACACAGGGTGAGTGGCTAGCTCTCTTATTCACCTCCTTTATTTTGGGTAAGCCCCTATTGCGCTGTTTTTTCCCACAGTTTTCCATACTAATGAATTTGGTTCATTTTACTCTAGCACTATTTCTAGGCATTATTTCCACTGTGCTGACAATGTGCTGTTTAAAGTGCAGTATAGTGTATGATCTTCTTATCCTTGGTGGTTCTCATATAGACCTTGTGATACGATGGCCGTATTTTCAATCAGTGTGTTGTGTTTCAATCTAGTACACGAGCTAGAAAACTTTCCATGTTCAAGTGCACATGAACAAAAATAAGTCCAATGATCATGTGGGAAAAAATTGCAGGATGCACTGTGAGAATAGAGCATATCATAGCAGGCGGTCCCTGTACCTGTCCTCGGTACAAATGAGCGCACGAGGGTGTGCACATTGCTGGACTAATTTTTACAATGGATATGTGAAGCAGACAATATGTGCATGGAGGACACTTAAGTTGTCTAACTGGAAAACCCCTTTTAGGCTGCGTTCACACATTGCGTATTTTGCCGCGTTTTTTTACGTGCACTTTTCAAAATACGCAATGTGCCTTTTGTCTGCCTGCAAAGTGAATGGGAAATTCACTTTGCAGTGCAGACATTGCGTAAAAATACGCAGTGCGTTTTCCGGGAGAAAACGCAGCTCCGTAAACAATTGATATGTCAATTGTTTACGCAGCTACTACTGCGTATTCTCCCAGAGGGGAGGAAGAATCCTGCTTCCTCCTCCCCTCTGTGACAGCTGTGGCCGCCCATTAGATTCCACAGTGTGTTAATACACACTGTGAAATCTAAATTAAACAAAAGCAAGTGTGTGAAAAATAAAAAAGAATGAATACATCACCTTCCGACGCCTTCTCCCACTGTCCAGTGCCTTCTGCCGCTGTGCGATCCCCGGTTGTAAGTCAGATCTCTTCTGACAAGACCTGTGGTGATGTCAGAGGGGGGGCGTTCCCGGGCACTCGCGGTCATGTGACCGCGAGCAGCCAATCAGCGATGGGACCGCCCCGGGAACGCCCCCCTCTGACATCACCACAGGTCTTGTCAGAAGAGATCTGACTTACAACCGGGGATCGCACAGCGGCAGAAGGCACCGGACAGTGGGAGAAGGCGTCGGAAGGTGATGTATTCATTCTTTTTTATTTTTCACACACTTGCTTTTGTTTAATTTAGATTTCACAGTGTGTATTAACACACTGTGGAATCTAATGGGGCGGTCACAGCTGTCACAGAGGGGAGGAGGAAGCAGGATTCCTCCTCCCCTCTGTGACATCACTGCGCTTTCTGGGGGGAAGAAAGCGCAGTGTGTGAAAGCCCCTGCGTATTTTGCTGCGCTTTTTTGCGCGGCCGAAAAACGCGGCAAAAAGCGCGCGGAAAAAAGCGCAGCAAAATACGCAAATGTGTGAACGTAGCCTAACATACACACTTTGCCGATGGTATCATTTGGAGACATGCAGACATTTTTTTTTTTTACTTCAGAATTTTGCAATGTTTCATTGCATCATAATCCTGCAAAGAGAAAATTATTTGCAAGAAATGTCACTATATATGTGTAAATAAACCTACATGAACATATTCCGACAGGCCAGGAAGCTGTATAATGCTTTGGAAGGGTCACAGCTCTTTTCCTGCATTGCATTTACTATGTCAACTCTATAAAACTAATTTCAGATAGTAACGTTTTACAATATATACAGATATATATATTCAATATGTATACATTATATGACATATTCTCCATCATACATGTCTGTTTGTTCTGCTTTAGTGATAACGGCTGATACTTTTATGGGAAATCATCTTGTAATCCAGTAAGTCTGCAAGGATCAATATCCTTGTGAAATGACACCATGTACAGGTTGTTTTATGATTTGATGATGGCTAGCTAATTTTGGAATGGAGACACAGCTCTCCTCAGCAGACATAGTATAATTTAGCGGTAAAAACGTCAATCTTGTAGGTTAAAGCTCTGGATCAGGGCACAGAAAGGACGGGTGTATTGATAGAAGTGTATCTATAGACTCTCTCTGAAGAGCCCTGACCTACAACATACAGCACAGTTATCATTTTGTTTTGTGCAAATGACATCACCAGCCATCACTAATGTGCGGGTGACACGGGTGCTGTTTATTTTACCAATGTTGATTTAGAGGCCTCCATGCCTCTGCTTATTGCTGCCGGATTCTCAATGGCAGGAAAATTATAGCCGAAATATATCTGCTATTTTCTTTGTTCGTAAAAATTTACAAAGGAAAAATGTGCATAAAAAGCAAAAAGAGGAATCGATTCATCATTGTTTTATGTTATGCGTTACTTGGTTGCTTTCCCATTATTTCCTATGCTATGAAGCCCATATAACATAATCATAAAGAATACAGGCAGACACGGGTGATTCTGATGGTATCTTTTTCAAGTATACTTTTTCAGTATGAAGTGACAATTGCTTATCTAGCCTTATCTGTCTGGATCATTAAGATGTACCTGCTTCTCGGCATGTGACTTGGGGTGCCCTTGCAAGTGTAAATTTATCTCCTCTCATTTAATCCAGCACTCCAACCTCTTTTAGGCTATGAAGTGAGCATAAATCACACCCCGACTCCGTCCACACACCCCACTTACACAACATGCTGCCACTAGGGTTGGGCGAACCCGAAGTGCAAAGTTCTGGACCTGTACCGAATACATACTGTTCGGGTACAAGGTCCAGAACACAGGTTTCCATGGGAAACCCATGTTACAGTTCGAGTCCAAGTTGAGTCCGGGGGCTGTAAAAGAATTAATTTAAGAAAACTTACCTTTCCAGCAACGCGTCCTTCCATCTCGCTGTCTCGGCCGCTTCTGCTTCAAGGGCCTATCATTAACTTCTTAGTGAGTGCGCTACCAGCGCTCGGCAGTCTTTGGCTTTTTCCAGCCGCGTTTGCGCAGTGACGTCAGGGTTCACCCGCTGTCATGGCCCGAGCTATGACCTCGGGTGAACTCTGACTGTCACGACAGTTCTCCAAATCCAGGGATGGTGTATATACAGTCCGCGCTGCTAGAAATAATTAGTCCAAAGTCTTGAATAAAAGACCCCCCTTCTTTATTTTCCACCTACGCGTTTCGGTGCTATTCCAAGCACCGTCATCAGGGCATCAGACGCGTAGGTGGAAAATAAAGAAGGGGTGTCTTTTATTCAAGACTTTGGACTAATTATTTCTAGCAGCGCGGACTGTATATACACCATCCCTGGATTTGGATATTGCTACACGTGTTACATGGAGGTGGAGGTCCTGCGGCAGCTATTTTTACCACATTCTATTTAAACTAGTTGTGGGTGCACACAACTAGATACGGTGAGTGCACCATTGTGTGATCTGTGTACAAATTACAGTGTCTCATTGATAGGGCACTATTGCGCCTCGTGTTGTCTCCTTTATCTTTTCTATACTGACAGTTCTCAGCCTGTTCTCGTTCTGCATAGACGCTTGTACTCCTAGGTGTTCATCTTTATCTCCTGGGCCAAAAAAAGCACAAAATCCGGGAAGTTGTTCCTGCGATTTTTGCAGTGGATTTCATGTTTTTTTGTGCATCTTCTGACAGCTCAGTGCGTAATTGGTGGAAGGAGCGAGATCTGCGACATTGTAACCGGGGAGACACTGGGTCACGCGAGGATAGCTCAGATGGCATGACCTGAGTCACCCCCCTTACGATGCCGCAGCGCTCTGGGTTCTCCATCAGACACCAATGGGATAGAGGCTTTGTTCGTCTCCTTGGTCTTTGATGAAGCAGAGCCGAATGTGTTCAGCACAGAGATGAGGGTCGAGGGGTTAATAAAGATGCAGTCCCTAAATGTACTTGCATTTTTTTTTTTGCTGTTTGTTTAATGAACTATTATAAAAAAATTTGACGTGGGCTTCGTCATATTTTTGTGTGCCAGACAGGTACAGCAGGCATTTACGGGCTGCCCCCAACCCACAGCTTCCCATTTGTACCTGGCTGGGAACAAAAATATAGGGAAACCCTTTTTATTTTAATTATTTCATGAATTTCATGAAATAAGTAAAAAAATTTGACGTGGGCTTCGCCCTATTTTTGGGTTCAGCCAGGTACAACTAGGCAGCTGGGGGCTAGAATCCACAGCACAGGGTGGCCCAAACTTTCTGGGCCCTCCCCGCTGCGAATTGCAGTCCGCAAACACCCCAGAAAACAGTGCGTTTATAGAAGCGCCATCTTCTAGCGCTATATCCAACTCATCCAGGGCCCTAGTGCAGGTGGCTCACTGGGTAATAATGGTGTTACGGCCAGCTTTGTATTATCAGCTGGCTCAAAGCCCGAAATTCATGGGGTCACGCCAGTATTAGACATGACCACAATGAATTTCTAGTAAAGTGTTAGAAACAAAAAACAAAACAGAAATTATTTTTTATTAGAAATAAAACAAAATAATATTTAGAGACTCCATCTTTATTATAAAAAATGATCCTCAGTCCAACGTAGTCCAAAAGAGAACAAGGTCAGCACTGCTACATCACTCTGCATAGACAAGCGTCTATAGTAACATAGTAAAACAGTATTTAAGGTTGAAGGAAGACCTTAAGTCCATCTAGTTCATCCCATAGCCTAACATGTTGATCCAGAGGAAGGCAAAAAAAAAAAAAAACATGTTGCAACATTAAGCTCCACATTGGGGGGAAAAATTCTTCCTGACTCCACATATGGCAATCAGACTAGTTCCCTGGATCAATGCCCTATCAAGAATCTAGTATATATCACCGGTAATATTCTATTTTTCAAGAAAGGCATCCTAGCCATTCTTAAATTTTAGTAGTGACTTACTCATTACAACATCATTATTATAAGATCACCCCTAAGCCTTCGTTTTTCCAAACTACATATCCCCAAGTTTAATATCCTGTCTTGGTATTGCATACTCCTCAGTCCTCTAATAACCTTGGTCGCTCTTCTCTGCACCCGCTCTAGTTCAGCTATGTCTTTCTTATACACCGAAGGGCAGAATTGTACACAGTATTCTAAGTACGGTTGCACTAGTGACCTGAATAGAGGTAAAATTATGTTCTCCTCATGAGCATCTATGCCTCTTTTAATGCATCCCATTATTTTATTTGCCTTTGCAGCAGCTGCCTGACACTGGGCACTAAATGTGAGTTTATAATCTACCCATACACCCAGGTCTTTTTCAGTGGTAGTTTTGCCCAGTGTTTTACAATTAAGAACATAATTATACATTTTATTTCCTCTGCCCAAGTGCATGTCCTTACATTTATCCCCATTAAAGCTCATTTGCCATTTATCAGCCCAAGCTTCTAGTTTACATAAATCCTTCAGTGATATAAAATTGTCCTCCTCTGTATTGATTACCCTGCAGAGTTTAGTGTCATCGGCAAATATTGAGATTCTACTCTGTATGCCCCCTACAAGGTCATTAATAAATATATTAAAAAGAAGCGGGCCCAATACTGACCCCTGTGAAAGACAGAAAAGGGGGCGCAATAGTGCTATATCGCCTGTGAAATAGATTTCCTTAATTGTGGACCTGTGCCTACTAACCTATAACACTAACTTATAGTGTTGTGCGGTCCATGCACAACACTGGTGAGAAATGAGAAAGGTTTTAGGGGTCCTCCCCTTTATAGTGGCTCACAACGTTATCCTCTCCTTATGATTCCACCTGAGGAAGACGGTGTGTGACCGTTGAAACATGTTGTGGGGAAGGAGGTTTTGCCAATAAAGGATTTTCAACTGGACCAGAGTCCGCGCTGTGATTTGAGCGCCCACGAGAGACCGTGCTGTATATTAATTCAATACTGACCCCTGTGGCACCCGACTGTTTACTTTGACCCATTCTAAGTGTGTTCCATTAATAACCACCCTTTGTTTGCTATCACTGAGCCAGTTCTTAAACCACTTACAAATATTTTCCCCTATCCCCATTGCTCCCATTTTATGTATCAACCTTTTGTGTGGCACTGTATCAAAAACTTTTGAAAAGTCCATATACACCACGTCCACTGCATTTCTTTGGTCCAGTCCAGAACTTACCTCTTCATAGAAGCTTATCAGATTAGTTTGACAGGAACGGTCCCTCGTAAAACCATGTTGATATTGGGTCCATGAGGTTATTTTTCTTCAGATACTTCAGTATAGCATCTCTTAGAAAACCCTCTAGGATTTTACCCTCAGTAGAGGTTAAGCTTACTGGCCTATAATTTCCAAGTTCAGTTTTTGTCCCCTTTTGCATTTTGGCACCACATTTGCTATACGCCAGTCCTGTGGTACAGACCCTATTATTATGGAATCTTTAATGATTAAAAATAATGGTTTATCTATAATGGTACTTAATTCCTGCAGTACTCTGGGGTGTATCCCATCCGGGCCTGGGAAATTGTCAACTTTAGTGATTTTTAGATGGTGCCGTATTGCCTGTTGGGTTAAAATGGAGAGTTTTTGTTATCACTGATCATGTTGTCTGTCATGGGATATTCTTGTGTAAATACTGTTGCAAAAAAAGTCATTTAGCATATTGGATTTTTCCTTATCCATCATTTCACCCAGACTATTTTTAAGGGGGCCAGCACAATCATTTTTTAGTTTCTTACTATTTATGTAGTTAAAGAATATTTTGGGATTTTTTTACTTTCTCTGGCAATGAGTCTCTGTCTCAATCTTTGCTGCCTTGATTTGCATTTCACAGATGTTATTTAATTTTCTGTATTTATTTAATGCCTCATCACTACCTACTTGCTTTATTTCCCTTAATGCTTCCTTTTTGTGTTTTGCACCCCTTACAGCCTTATTTAACCATAGTGGTTTCCTCCTATTTCTAGCATGTTTATTCCCATAGGGTATATATTGTGTACAGGTCCTATTCAGGATGCTAATAAACATGCCCAATTTGCTTTGTGTACTTTAATGTCTCAGGACATCATCCCAGTTAATTGCACTAAGATCATCTCTCATCCGTTGGAAATTTGCCGAGAGAGAACAGGCTGCGGACTGTCGGTGACAGTCAGAGTTCACCCAAGGTCATAGCCCGGGCCATGACCACGGGTGAGCCCTGACGTCCCGCCCGAACACTGCCGACGTGAGCGGGAAATTGCCGAGCAGTCCAGTGAATAACCCAGAAGTTAGGCCAGTTTCACATTTGCATTTGTGTCTGCATGCGGAGGGCATGCAGACACAAACGCAGGGCAAATGCTGCCATACTGATGTGAACGCAGAGGAGATTCCCCGCGTGCGTTCACATCATTATGGTGCCCGGCCAGCCAATCAGCGATCGGGGAGGCGGAGATCAGTGGCAAAGATCTCCTCCTCCCGGCTGCCGCCGAGATCACGGATTGGCCACCGAGAGAGATTTTAATGTGATCCGCAGCATTCTTCTGCGCTGTTATGCTGAGGACAATGCAGATCCATTGAGATCCATGCATTCTTTGTGCGCTTGCGGGCGCTTGCTGATAAAACAAACGTCCATGAACGCACAAAAAATGCAACAGGTTGTGTTCAGAGGGCGGAGGAGGGCGCACAAATTATGCGCATATAAATGCAACCGCAAGTGAATGCAGCCAAACGCATGTTAAACATAGGAACGCATTGTGCATTCGTTTGGCTGTATTCTGTTACGCTGCTTTCTGAATGCTAATGTGAAATGTCTTAATGAGCGGCGCCGGGAGACAGCGGGACTGCAGGACGCGTCGCAGGAGGGGACGAAGTATAATTATAATGTTTATTAACATGTTATTTATTTATTTATTTTTTTACAGCCCCACCACCTCCATCTCATGTCTGTAAAGTTCAAGCTCGGGGGGTTCGGACACAAGTTTGTGTAATCCCTTACCCCGAGCTCGAACTTTACAAAAAAATCGGGAGAACCCACAGATCGGGGGGTTCGTCCATCACTAATTGCCACCTATCATCAAACACATGGGATGATGAGTCCCCAAAATATACTACTGTCTGACAGTCAACAGGGTCACACACTCTCTGCAAGACTATGGATTCTTTAGAGCTTACAAGGATCAAACTTATTAAAGTTTTAAGCTTTAATATAAAAATTACAGTGCTCATAACAAAAAGATATAAAAAATTAAATTTAAAACTCAACATAAAAATATGCAAAGCGACTATAAAATAAAATAAGAGAAATACAGAAATGCACAACTTCAAGTCTAAAGTTATTCTTCTGTTTCCTTGGGGGAAGGAGAAATTAAATAGGGATCACATCAGAATAGGCAGTAACGTACCAAAGGGAGAATACTTTTTTAATATTGCATTCAGTGGAAAATGGCTCAAGCAAAGAAATATCATTAGTATGCTTTCAAGTAAAGCCTGATATACATATATGCAGGGTAGAACCATATACCATTATACTCAAACGTTTACCTACCCCATTTCAGAGATTATGAAAGATAACACAAAACCTTTTTTTCCCCACTCATGGTTAGTGGTTGGGTGAAGCCATTTATTACCAAACCACTGTTTTCTCTTGTTAAATCATAATGACAACTGAACACATAGAGAATACCCTGATCAAGTTCACGTACCTTGGTGATTTTGGCCTGATAATTCGCACAGAAGTTGATACAAATGGGTTTGAATGCCTATTAAAGGTAAAATCCTCACCTGTGACCTGTTTGCTTGAATCAGTGTGTGCGCATAAAAGCTGAGTGAATTTCTGGGATCCAGACAAACTCTTGCATCCTTCATCCAGCCACTGACGTTTCTGGATTGTCAGTCATGGGTAAAGCAAAAGAATTGTCAACGGATCTATGGGAAAAAATTGTTGTACTGTATAAAACAGTCAGGGGCTGACTGGGGATTCAAACCGTGGGTGGCAGATTTCCTTTGTCAGCCCTTGGGTGTGAGGGGGTCAGAGACTTTTGGTGGTCGGGGGAAGGGGGGGGGGTTGTGCTGTTGAGAGATTTTGGTGGTCCGAGGGGGAAGGGGGTGGAGGTGCTGTCACACTATCGCCGGCCACTCACTGTGCCGTCTCTGCCGCAAACCACCGCGTCTCCTATGCTTTCACAACGCCAGCCGAAAAGCGCCGCCGGCCCATTTGTGTGTGTGTGTGTGTGTGGGGGGGGGGGCGGCCCTAGATGAGGGCTATACCCCCAGCCCAGGGGGCACTTGCCCCCCTGCCACCTGGGCCAATCCGCCCCTGAAAACAGTAAAGAGATATACAAAAAGATATTCAAGGAATTGATATGTCAGACAGAAGTGTTAAAACTTTGATTCACAAAAGACAAATCAGAGGCTCTGTAAAAACCAGACCACAATCAGTTAGACCAGTGTTTCCCAAACTCCAATCCTAATGGCCCCAAACAGGACACATTTTCAGGATTTCCTTAGGATTGGACAGTTAATTGAATAATTATCAAGGCATCACCTGTGCAATACTAAGGAAATCCTGAAAACATAACCTGTTGGGGGCCGTGAGGACTGGAGTTTGGGAAACACTGATTTAGGGCCCTTTCACATCAGCGTTTATTTGAAATCGCGGCAGATGCGGTGAAAAAAACGCATCTGCCGCGATTGCCGCATAACCGCTGCACTTGCGGCGCGGTTGCGGTAATCCCCATAGAAAGTATAGGGGGACTTGCGGCAGGTGCGGTTTTGCACTTGCGGCAGCGAAAAAAAACCGCGGTAAACTGCGTTTTTTTTCGCGGCCGCACCTGCCGCAAGTGCAAAACCGCACTTGCTGCACCTGCCGCAAGTCCCCCTATACTTTCTATGCGGATTACCGCAACCGCGCCGCAAGTGCAGCAGTTATGCGGCAATCGCGGCAGATGCGGTTTTTTCACCGCATCTGCCGCGATTTCAAATAAACGCTGATGTGAAAGGGCCCTTAGACCAACAAATATTTCGGCCACAACTGCCAGGAAAATTGTTCAGGATGCAAAGAAAAACCCACAAATAACATCAGCTGGAATATAGGACTCACTGAAAACTAGAGGTGTGGCTGTTGCAAGTGCACAATTAGGAAGCACCTGAAGAAAAATGGGCTGCATGTTCAAGTCGCCAGAAGAAAGCCATTACTGCACAAATGCCACAAAGTATGTCACTTACAATACGCCAAATAGCACAAAGACAAGCCTCCAATCTTCTGGAACAAGGTGATTTGAAGTGATGAACCAAAATGGAACGTTTTGGCCACAACGATAAACGTTATGTTTGGAGAGGTGTCAACAAAGCTTATGATGAAAGGAGCACCGTTCCTACTGTAACACACAGAGGTATCATCGCTGATAATATGAAAATGTGTGAGCTACAGAGGCACAAGAAACTCTGTCAAAGTTGAAAGATGAATGCAGCACGTTATCAGCAAATACTGCTGAAGCTGTGCATGGGACATACTTGGACATGGCAACGATCCAAAGCCAAGTCAACCTGTTATTGGCTATAGCAGAACAAAGTAAAGGTTCTGGAGTGGCCATCTGTCTCCTGACTTCAATATTATTAGGCCACTCTGGGAGAACCCAAGCAAAGCGCAGTTCATGCAAGAAAGCCCAGGAATTTATAGGAACTACAGTAGAGTTTCCCAAACTCCCATCCTCATGGCCCCAAACAGGAAACATTTTCAGGATTCCCTTTGGATTGGACACGTAATGGAAACATTATCAAGGCATCACCTGTGCAATTCTAAGTAAATCTTGAAAATATAACCTGTTGGGGGCTGTGAGGACTGGAGTTTGGGAAACACTGATAGAGGCTCCTTGCCAAGAAGAAATGGCAGCTTTACCATCTGAGAAAATAAAGAGCCTCTTCCACAACTACCACAAAAGACTTCAAGCTGTCTTTGATGTTAGAGGGGGCAATACACAGTATTAAAAACTGGGGTATGTGAACTTTTGATCAGGGGCATTTGGATGTTTTTGGTTGTCAATATGATTTGAAAAGAGAAAAGACAGTAATTTGACAATAAATGGCTTCACCAACCACTAAACATGAGTGGAAAAAACGTTTTTGTGTTACCATTCATATTTGCTGAAAAAGGCCAAGAAAGCAAAAAATCTGCAAAGGTATGTAAACCTTTGAGCACAGGTGTATATGCTGTTTTACAGATCCATACTAGCCAAGAACTTGTATAAAGCTAGAGTTGAAATCAAAGGTTTGCATACACTATATAAAAAGACACGTACATGTTTTTCTCACTATCTGACATGAAATCAGAATAAACCTTCCCCATTTTAGGTCAATTAGGACTACCATAATTATTAATATTTGTCAAATACCAGTATAATGAGAGAAAGTTTTAAGGCATTTTTATTACTTTCTGCAAAGTCACAAGTTTACATACATTTCATTACTATTTGATACCACTGCCCTTAAAGTGTATGATTTGGGTCAAATGTTTTGGATATCTTTCCACAAGCTTCTCACAATAGTTGGTAGAAATTTGGGCCCATTCCACTTAGCAGAACTGGTGTAACGTAGCCATGTTTGTAGGTTGCCATGCTCGCACCTACCTTTTCAGCTTTGCCTATAAATTTTCAATAGGATTGAGATCAGGGCTTTGGGATAGCCACACCAAAACATTGACTTTGTTGTCCCTTAAGCCACTTTGTCACTAGTTTCACAGTGTGCTTCAGGATATTGTCCATTTGAAAGACCCACTTTCGCACAAGCTTGATCTTCCTGGTTGATGTTTTGAGCTGCTGAAATATGTTGTGGGAGCCACATTTATCAAATAAAGAAGCATTACCTAAAGGATAATCTGTGCCTGGATGCTGGATTCATGCGCTATACCAAAAAAAGCATACTTGCCATGTTCACCATCTTTTAGAGTAATGGCTTTTTCCTGAAAGAGTGGCCTTTCAGGGCCATGTTTATACAGTACTCTTTTCACAGTGGATAATGACACAATCTTACGAGCCTCTGCCATCATCTTCACAAGGTCTTTTGCTTTTGTTCTTGGGTTGATATGCACATGTCGAAACAAAGCATGTTCATCTCTGAGACACAGAGCCCGTCTACTTACTGAGCGGTATGATGGCTGGACATTCCCATCTTGTTTGTACTTGTGTATAATTGTTTGTACAGATGAACGAGGAACTTTCAGATATCTGTAAATTGCCCCCAAGGATGAACCAGACTTGTTCAAGATCACAATTACTTTATATCTTGGCTTATTTCTTTAGACTTCCCCATGATGCCACACAAAGAAGCAGTGTGTTTCATTTGTGTATTAAAATACATCTACAAGTGTGTGTCTAATTAACTGAGATGTTGCCAATAAACCTATCAGAAGCTTCCAAACACATGACATTATCATATAGGCTGTCCCAAATTGTTAAAAGGCATAGTAATCTAAGGGTGCCTTCACATTTGCGTATGTGAACGCAGCGTATGCTGCGTTCCCATACGCAGTCAAACGCATGCGCACTGCGTTCCTATGTTTAACATAGGAACGCATAGTGCCTGCGTTTGCTGCGTTCGGGTCCGGATGCAGAGGATATCTGCTCCCTCCAGGGTCTCCCGTCCGCACCCGGGACGCAGCATGTTGCATTTTTTGAGCGCTCGGGGACCTTGGAAAATCAGCAAGCTTCCCCAAGCGCACAAAAAATGCATTGGCGTCAATGGGTCCGCAGTGTTCTGCGCTTGACAGCGTAGGAGAACGCTGCGGACCCATTGAAATCTCTCCCGGTGGCCGCCGGTGATGTCACAAGAGATCACCGACGGCCACCGGGAGATCAGCTGAGCCACTGATGATCTCCTCCTCCCGCCGCCGGTAAGCTCCTAGCAGTGTCGGCGGGGAGAAACAGCTGATGTGACAGCTGTTTGAATCTTCCCGTGCCGACATCTCCTCTCGGTGTCGGCGCGGGAGATTCAAATCAGCTGTTTCTCCCCGCCGACATGTCCCGGAGCTTACGGCGGCTGGGAGGAGGAGATCTCCGGCGCTGATCTCCGCCCCGCCCCCGGACAACGCCGATTGGCTGCCCGGGCTCCACAGTGATGTGTCCGCAGGTGGACATTCTCCGCTGAGGACACATCATTAGACCCTGCGTTTCACTGCGTTTGTGTCGGCATGCCATCAGCATTCAGACACAAACGCAAATGTGAAGATAGCCTAAGTGTATGTTTACTTGTGACTTTGCAGAAAGTAGTAAAAATGGCTTAAAGCATCCTCTCTCTCCATTATTCTGGCATTTGACAAACATTAATAATTAGGGTAATCCTAATTGACCTAAAATGGGAAGGGTTTGTTCTGATTTCTTGTCAGAAAGACATGCATATGTGTCTTTTTGTAGTGTATGTAAAATTTCAGGTTCAACTGTATGTGCTCAGATTTTTGTGTAGTTTATATTCTTTAAATTCTGTTCATTGGTAAGAACACGTCAGGCTGGGTATATGCCACAAATTTGCCTGCAGAAAAAAATAATGCTACATACTGCTAAAACCTCACAGTGCAATCCTGGTGAGTGGTGTCACACCTTGTACCCAGCATTTTTGGTGTCTCTTGTTTTTACTAGTATTCTTTAATACAGGATGGTGTTACCTGAAGCCTAATGATTAGTTACAACATTGCAGTGTCTAATAAGCTTCAGAAAGCATTCACTGATCTCAGGGAGACCAGTCCAAGAAAACACTGCGGGCAGCTGGCTAAAGCGCTCAACACAGTGAATTCCTAGGCGCATTGCCCCCTGGGAATTATGAATATGCAAATAGAGTCTGTGGAGCCTCGGTTAGGAGTCTCAAACACAGGACTAGGAATTCACTGTATCATGTGATCAAAATACTCATTTACCTAATAATTCTGCACACAGTGTATACTGGTTTATAATGCACCTATTGAGGTCAAAAGTGATACTCTAGATGGCAAACTTTGGTGTATATGCTTGGAAATTTTACAAGTGGACGTGCCGAATGTATTCTTTAAATCGAACTTACAGTCATGTTAAACTCAATATTGGATTCATTAATGAGTTGATCAGTGGCTTATTTAGGACCAGGTCTGCAGAGCAACTTTGGACTCGTCACATGTTGTACGCTGAAGGATCCCTCTATAGATACTGGGAGACTTGCGAATGTCTGTCTCAGAGACCACATTCACTCATGCTGGCATAGTTCAGCCTTTGGCATTATGTGGATCTTTCTACCAGTCTATATAGACTGTTTGCTGTACACAATCATTGTAGAACCGACCAGAAATCCTTATGCCTGTTTTTGTCTAATTCCGGCTCCTCCGAGTGTCTTTTCTCACTTTTGTGTTTACTTTTTCTTTTCTTCCAATTGTTAATTAGTAGAAAATCTTTTGCGGTGGAAAAAGATTTTGTATTGTGAAATGCATTGGGAATTAACCTTGATTACTGGGGTAATTTGCTAATCAAATCTTGAAGACCTGCTAATCATGTCGAATTACAAGCTGCTAGATTTTTTTTTTTATAGCCGTCTAAGCAAAATTAAATATTCAGCGAAGTCTGTTAGTGATAAAGTTTTGTGGTGATCTAATGGTGAAATGCGAGGTATTGTCTGTGTGAATAATGTGCACACAGCGCCAGGCTGCAATGCCCTGCAGTGTTGACATCTTACATGTGCTTGTGTTCTGTTCTCAGTTTCAGAATACACTGTATTCTACTGATTAGTGGTGATGAAAATTTTAAGGCTATGTGCCCATCTAGAAGTTTATTTCTGCACCAAAAACAACGTATCTCCTGGCAGAGAAAACGTATAATTTTTTGCTTTTTGATGTGGTTTTCCTCATTTGTTTCTATCATGTAGTCTATGAGAAAAACGCAGAAAGTAGAGAATGTTGCTTCTTTTTTTCTGCAACTAAATCTGATACTGATTTTCACTTGTGGATGGTTGAGACTTTTTTTTTTAAATATTTGAAGAATAATAAATGTGTATCTCAATGAAATAGAATATCATCAAAAAAGTAATTTAATACATAAAGTGAAACATATATTAGAGTCATTACACACAGAGCGATATTTTTCAAGTATTTATTTCTATTAATGTTGATGATTATGGCTTACAGCCAATGAAAACCCAAAGGTCATTATCTTAGAAAATTAAAGTAGGGAGGATGAAGGGTCTGAGAGATAAAATATGACCTACATCAACTTTTTGATAATATTCTAATTCATTGAGATGACACCTGTATGTAAAGGATTCACACTTATTATTATCCAGTTGTTGTTCTGTTATACACCAACCATACATTACTTACATGTGGCAGATCATAACATAGAAACTCATTTAATTTGTAATATGTTTTCTGACTCTACAGCACAGAGTAGTGCAGGCTAAAATGAAAAGTAAATAATTATCTGCACAGATTACCAAGCTTTAGCGCATTTATTAAAAAGTTAATGCAAAAGTTAACTAGAACCATAATAAAGTAAAACAAACTTTAAATGTCCTTTTCATTTTCACCCTGTATTTCCATAATGAAACATTGTGTAAGAGTGCTATTTCTGAGCGACCCTGTCTTCTAGTAAATGGGAATCTGGTAACAAATCTCATTAATCCATACTGTTACCTTTCCGCGCCTGTCCTGTTGAAACCTCAGCGGAGTCGTTTGCTGTCTAAATCTTTTTAAAACCAGATACTGACCCTTAAAACATTACAAATGGTAACATCATACAGGTATTAATAGACACAAATAGATCTTAAAGTTCTGTCAATTGTTACAGAAAAGTCTGGGGTTAGGTATTTTATTTTAGGACTTTAGTGATGTGTCATTATTCTTATGCTTTCTAGAGCAGAGAGAGACACAAAGAGGCGCAAATGGGTCTTATCGTTTGGATAAGATATATATTAATATGTGCTCACCTGGTTCGGTTGTGATGACCCAACACCAGTATGCTCGCATGGACAGCTGCTGCAGGATCCGCACTTCCATGTGCACAGTGGTGGTGTATCCAGAGATCCAAAAGGAATGGTGCTTGACTGATCCACGCTGCCTGCAGAGCGGATCAGTCAAGCACTATTCCTTTTGGATCTCTATTCTTATGCTTTATCTTTTGATTTTATCTAGTACCTCAGATTTTGCACTGGCCAGTTTGTTAGTTAATATTTGTACAACCATCATATTCTCACTTCAGATCCTGACCATCATACATATGAGAGGTACTATGGAGCATGCTTATCTCTACCTACAAATACAAAATATGTATTTTTTTCAAATTTTTTTTTTCTTAGTCTCATAGGGACTTTCATTTACCATTTTTTTTAATTACAATAATCTGGCGTATTACATGCCTGTATGCACAGACCCTGGACAGGGTTTTTGCAAGAGTAAGAAAAGCGGCTCTCTGCTATGACAATTAGAATACAGAAATATTTCTGTTAAGCAAAAGTTGAGACACTTAGCTTTGTAAATATGGCCATATCAATAAACTGCCCAGTTTTTTCCAGTTTGCCTATAAATGAGGAAGTTTTTAACACAGAAAGTGGCTGAAAATGGAGGTTAGGGACCTGGTCAAGGAGTCGCACCTCAACACAGCAACTGGGCAGTTTATTGATATGACCATATTTATAAATATGACCATATTTATAAAGCGAAGTGTCTCAATTTTTGCTTAACTTAAATATTCCTGTATTCTAATTGTAATAGCAGTGGCGCAAGCTTTTCTTATTATTGTAATTATTGTGTTATGGATTGCACCTGTGCACACTGACAGGATTAAAGGGAACCAACCACCCCAAATGACCCCCCGGACTGTTAATATGTGTCCATACACCCTGCAGACACATATGGGGCACTAGTTTTTGCTAAAAAAACGGATTTGTAAAAGCTAAGATATAGCTTTATAAACTTTTAAAAATCTGGCCGACTGGGCGTTATCTGTGTGGGGGGGGGGGGGGGGGTGGAGCTCTGCGCAATATGTACAACCTGCTCCGGTGCCGTCCCTGCACTCCTGTCCGGTGCTGTGCCCGCTGCTCTGGCCGGTGCTGTGTCCGCTGGTGTCCTCCTGTCATGTGCCCGCTGGTGTCCTCCTGCTGTGCCCCAGGCCGGTAACATGATTATCGGTGCGGGCTCCGGGCAATGGGGAAGCTTCCTGCTTCCTCCTGCTCATTCCCGCCAAGGTCAGCCCTGCACCAATGAAAACGCAGGGCCAGTGTGTCATGTGATCGCCGCTGTGAGCCAATCACAGCGCAGGGGCGGTTACATGACATCACTGGCCCTGCGTTCTTATTGGTGCAGGGCTGACCTGGACGGGGATGAGCAGGAGGAAGCAGGAGCCCGCACCGATAATCATGTTACCGGCCTGGGGCACAGCAGGAGGACACCAGCGGGCACATGACAGGATGACACCAGCGGGCACAGCACCGGACAGGAGTGCAGGGACAGCACCGGAGCAGGTTGTACATATTGCGCAGAGCTCCACCCCCCCACCCACCCAGATAACGCCCAGTCGGCCAGATTTTTAAAAGTTTATAAAGCTATATCTTAGCTTCTACTAATCAGTTTTTTTTTAGCAAAAACGATTGCCCCATATGTGTCTGCAGGTGTTATGGACACATATTAACAGTCCGGGGGGGTCATTTGGGGTGGTTGGTTCCCTTTAAGAGCTGCAGATTTTTCTGAAGGGTTTTTGCAAGAGACAGCCTCAGCCTTGAGGACTTTTATCTTTGAGAACTAAAAACTTTTTTATATATATTAGGAGGTAACAATTATGTAATGTATATCAGAACTAGGTGAAACCAACTTATTAATTTAAAAGAACCTTTTTATTATGATCAAAAAGTTAAAATTGAAAAACCTACAAAATAGACAAACATAGTACACATTTACAAAAATGGGAACCAGAAACGTGTTGATGTACATGCAAAGGAATTGCTAAGAAAGAAAGGTCAAATTCTTTTCCCATAAAGATTAGAGGTCTACTTTGTTAGAGAAAACACCTCAAAATATATTCTATATGAATATTCTGGTATCATAAACAGATGTCTGTCGCCAGAGAAATAATCATATATGGGAGAAAAAATATATACAATACAGAGTAAGTCTGATGTAAATAATCAAACAATATTCTGATACACCAAGGATTGATGACCTTCCTTTAGTTTCCTGGATTCCCAGACTGACATCTGTTTATGATACCAGAATACTCATATAGAATATATTTTGAGGTGTTTTCTCTAACAAAGTAGACTTTTATCTTTGTCCACATTGCCACCAGCTCCAGTGATCATGGCTATAAAGTTGGGGGCGATGTGATGTGTTCTTCCATTGATATAAACGTGGGCACAGTTGAAGTCATAGTGCATTACATTGTGCTATCTATCTAAAGCCTTTGATCTACTGTTACAATGAGGTTTGGAAACGGTCAATACTCATTATTTATAGCACACCAACCTGTTCCAAAGCACTGTGCATGGAGTTTTATGCCTTATGTCAGTCTCTGTCTCAAGTAATGTTAGGAATGCTGTCAAGCCTTCATCCAACATTTAGAAAAGTAAACTGCATCATATTCCACATCTCACAGCTCCAATCACAGTATGAAAGATACAACTTGTTTAAATTGCAGGGCTGTGGAGTCGGTAAGCCAAACTTCCAACTCCAACCACTCAATGTCTCTGAATCCGACTCCAACAAAATGGACACCGACTCTGGCTCTACCGTCTTGCTAAATTGTCATGATATTCTTCAGGTTTGTTTTGCAGCTATGGTAACATAATAGCTGTAAACTTTGTGTATATGAAATCAGAAGAGTGGTACAACATTTGAAAAACTTCCTTAAGGCTTTTTACTCAAAATTCCTGTAGTGCAAGTGTCAAACCTTTCCCCAGGTTATTGTAATATAGAAGTTTGCCATCCAACAATCTCTCTTCCTTTTTTAATTCCCTTTTAATGATTGAGCTGAACCCCCTAAATACATTGTGTGGTGAATGTTAAAAAAGAGCCCATGATTGTAGCCGAGATTCAGGCTTATGGAAAATAGCGCTGTTGATTAAGTGATTAACATTTAGTTGTATCCAAGAGTGAAAGGTGATCTGCGAAATCTCTATCTGCAGACATTTATCTTCCTGAGTTTTCTATGGAACACATCCAGACCCCTGTCACATTGTGTCCCATCCAATCATGCTTGGCAGCCGTGTATTTGCATCAAGACCTGCGAGAGCCAGAAAATGCTTCAGACACTTTCAGCCGTGCAAACATTTATCCAATAGTCAAACTCTCTTTATACCAGTTTCCAACTGGTTAGGCTAGAGCTGCACCAAGACATTTTATCTCTTTCTAAAACATCACTCTAAAGTCTCAGACCATAGGAGTATATTGAGAAGCTTGAAAATCTTGTTAAGATCTATCCTTTAATTTCTCTTTTTTGAGTTACAACATTGGGATTTCGGAGGGGTTTTAAATAATTTAAAAAAAATGTCTGCGTGTTTGAGAGACATTATGGCTGCTAACCTTCCTCCAAAACTTAGACACAGCTGAAATTAAGGCCGAGTTCACACTAGTAGATAAAAAAAAATTTGCTTCAGTTTCAGAATTTCAGACGTTTTTTTCTCACTTGTTATCCTTTGCCATTCCTTTTTATACAGTAGCAGTTATTAAAAAATGTACATTTGCAATGTATCCATTAAAATTCATGTAGACTCCAATGTCTGATTTGCACACTCGTAGTGTTGCACAGACAAGTCATAGCAGAAGCACGGAGAAACTAGTGTATGCTTCCATAGCTACTTTTTTATGCACAAATTTGATCTGTGAAACAAATTGTTAATCTGTACTATTAATACCATTGAATAACATTGGTCTGAATACTGTCTTTTTTTTCACGTACAGCTCTGACTAAAAATATGCTCACATAAACTTACTCTGAGGCCTGGGACATACTGAGCAAGATGCATGCGAGATACTCACACGAATTTCGCATGACCCACGTCTCTCTGGACAGGAGAGCGTTATCTGCCTGTGTTTCTATGCAGCTGACGCACTCCTGTCCAGAGAGTCGGCGGCCGTTCCAGATGAGTCATATGAGACTTGTGAAAGCATCTCACATGCGTCTCCCTTAAGGTGGTGTCTCACGTGGCGATCTGGCCTGCGATGTCGGAAGTGATGTGCAGGTGCACGCTCGCTTCCGACATCGCAGGCCAGCTGTCACACGGCACGATGTTGCCGGTGACGCGGCGGCGATGTGGGCGGAGCCATCGCTCGCTGGGCTGGGCTCAGCCCAGCGAGCGATGGCTCAGGAACGCTGCGATATAGGCTGGATCGCGCCGCCAACAGTGTCAGATGGCGCGATCCAGCCTAATCGCTGGTCGCAGGTTGACAGGTTTATGAACATGTTCATAAACCTGTCAACCTGCCAACCTGCGACCAGCGATAATTTGCAGTTGCGTCGCGCTGTCACACAGCGCGACGCACTTGCAATATCGCCCGCGACATCGTTGTTACGTCACTTTCGGCGATGTCGCGGGCGACATCGCTACGTGTGACACTACCTTTAGTGTGTCTCTGGCGTAACAGAGTTGGCAGAAGGAAAACTGATAAGAAATTATGGATAAAAGGCTACAGCAGGTGAAATTAAGTATTGAACACCTCACCGATTATCTAAGTAAATATATTTCTAAAGGTGCTATTGACATAAATTTCTCACCACAATCCATACAAACAAAGCTATCAAACCATAGATGTCAATAAAATGTGTAGAATAATGAGAAAAGACACAGAAAAAGAATTAAGCATATGAAGAAAAAGAGGTGCAAAAAGGAACGGAAAGTCATGACAAAAGCTAATCAGTAATTGGAAAGCAATCCCGCCACTGAGTGAAAAATAATATCAGCTGGTTTAATTAATGGCCTATAAAAAGGTGTCTCATTACCAATGTACCACGCAAGAAACGTCTCATGAGGGGTAAAACCAGTGAACTGTCTGAAGACCCCCACAACCTTATTGTTGCAAAACATACTGATGGCAGTGGTTACAGAAGAATTCTTGAATTACTAAAGGTTTCAGTGAGTTCTGTTGGGGCTATAATCCAGAAGTGGATAAAACATCATTTCGCCTTAAACTGGCCACGACCAGGTGCTCCATGCAAGATTTTAGACAGAGAAGGGAAAAGATTTATCAGAAGAGTCAAAGAGCCAACACCACCTGTGGAGAAATACAGAAAGACCTGTAATCAGCAAGCACAAATATTTCAAAGAAAACAATAAGTAATGCTCTCACCCTCCATGGCCTGTATGCACAGTCCTGTATGCCCGCTCACCGTACAAGACTCCATTGTTGAACAGAAACCATGTTCAAGCCTAATTAAAGTTTGCCCAACGACATGTAGACGTCTGTGTAATATATGTGGAATTTTGTCTGTTCAGATGAGACCAAAATTGAAG
The DNA here is from genome assembly GCA_033576535.1 of Allobates femoralis. Classification (NCBI taxonomy): domain Eukaryota; kingdom Metazoa; phylum Chordata; class Amphibia; order Anura; family Aromobatidae; genus Allobates; species Allobates femoralis. The sequence continues at coordinate 120,842,615 of JARQOC010000010.1, read as the reverse complement.
TCTTTGGATGCCATAATACACACTATGTTTAGAGGCCAAAAGACAAATACCCCAAAAACACCAACAACAGTGAGGGTTTGGAGGTGGGAACATCATGGTGTAAGGCTGTTTTTCAGCATACGGCACTGAAAAACGTCATTTCATTGAAGGAAGGATGAATGGACAAATGTACCGAGACATTATTGATAAAAATCTGCTGCCATCTACCAGGATGATTAAGATACCCGTATATACTCGTGTATAAGCCGACCCGTGTATAAGCCGACCCCCCTACTTTTCCCCCAAAACCTGGGAAAACCTATTGACTCGTGTATAAGCCGAGGGTGGACCCCAGCACAGGTATACAGCCCCCAGCAGTGTGGTATACAGGCCCCCCCCAGCGGTATACATTCCCCAGTGGTAGTATACAGCAGCCTCCCCAGTGGTATATACAGGCCCCAGCAGTATATACAGCAGCCCCAGTGGTATACAGCAGCCCCAGTGGTGTGGTATATAGCAGCCCCAGTGGTATACAGCAGCCCCAGTGGTATACAGCAGCCTCAGTGGTGTGGTATACAGCAGCCCTAGTGGTATATAGCAGCCCCAGTGGTATACAGCAGCCCCAGTAGTATATAACAGCCCCAGTGCTATACAGGCCCCCAAATGCTGGCACTCGCCCCCCCTCTGTTGTAAGGCCCCCCCCACTGCTTAACTTACCATCCCCGGTCTTCTGCACCGCGCCGGTCTTCTGTGCAGAGTCCTGCATGCTCCCGTCCTGCTGCATCCGGGGTCCCCGGACGTCGCACGATGATGTCATCGTTACTGCGACGGCCGGGGACCCCGGATGCAGCCGGACAGGAGCATGGAGGACGGAGCACAGAAGACCGGCGGTGCAGAAGACCGGGGATGGTAAGTTAAGCAGCGGGGGGGCCCTTACAACAGAGGGGGGGTGAGTGCCAGCATTTGGGGGCGACAAGTACTGTATTGACCCGTGTATAAGATGAGGGGGGGACTTTTCAGCCCAATTTTTGGGCTGAAAAACTCGGCTTATACACGAGTATATACGGTAAATAAGGGCAGACATTTCAGTGAGAAAGTGATCCCAAACACACAGACAAGGAGATTCTCAGTCGGTTTCAGAGAAAGAAAATAAAGCTGCTAGAATTACTATCTGATCACTGGGGCTGAATCCAATAGAAAATGTCTGGAAGGAACTAAAGCTCAGACTTTATAAAGGAACCACAGGACCAACAGGAGGTGAAGAGTATGTATGTGAATGAATGGCCCAAAATCCACCTGAGCAATGCAGGGACTAGCGTCTCCACACATGAGGCGTCTGGAGCTTTGTCACCAACAAAGGCTTTTGGACAAACCATTAAATAAATCTCAGTACCGTGATCAATACTTTTTCCCTGTGTCATTTCTCATTATAACACATCACGAAATATAAGATAATCTTTGTTTTTATGGTTTCATTTCTTTTGCCTGTGTATTGGATGAGTTGTTACCAACATTTGGTAAGCAACTCAATAGCACCTCTAGAAATATATTTAGCTAGAAAATTGATGTGTTCAATACTTTTTTCATTTACTGTATATAGTGGCCAGAAATGGTGTTTGTTCTGGCCATTTATGTGCAGCAAAGAGAATGTTCATAAACCAGTTACGACCCATAAAGGTCACTAGATACCCATTTATCCTGTTTCTTCATACATAAGAGAATGTCCCCTTTAAGAGCATTAGTTATTCAATGTGGGATTGCCCTCCTCCTTCCTTCTGAGAGGGGGAGACTCGCAGACATCTTGCTGAACTACTGAGGGATCAGACATATGTTAGGCAACATTAAGTTTCAGGTCCCTCCAAAGATTTTGCATTGTGGGTTCAGTTCTGGAGACTGGCTAAGCCATTGCAGGACCTTGAAATGCTTCTTACGAAGCCACTCCATAGTTGCCTGGCTGTGTGTTTCAGCTCATCATGCTGGAAGACCCACCCACAACCCATCTTCAATGCTCTTACTGCGTGAAGGAGGATGTTGGCCAAAATCTCGCAATATTTTTTCCCCATCCATTCTCCCTTCGATATGGTGCATTCGTCCTGTCACCCTTGCAGAAAAGCACCCCCAAAGTATGATGTTTCCACCCCCATGCTTCACGGTTGGGACAGTGTTCTTGGGGTTGCACTCATCCTTCTTACTCCAAACATGCTGAGTTGAGTTGATAGCAAAAAGTTCTATTTTAGTTTTATCTGATCACATGACCTTCTCCCATATCTCCTCTGGATCATCCAGATGGTCATTGGCGAATTTCAAATGTGCCTGGACATGTGATGGCGTGAACATAGGGACCTATTGTGCCCTGCAGGATTTTAATCTTTGAGATTGTGCTGTCTTTAGGTCATTGACCAGGTCCTCCCATGTAATTCTGGGCTGATTCCTGACCTTTTCCCAGCTTATCCTTACCCCATGAGAAGAGATCTTGCATGGAGCTTCAGACAGAGAAATATTGACAATCATCTTGTATTTCTTCCATTTTCTAATAATTACCCAAACAGTTGTTGCCTTCTCACCAAGCTACTTGCATATTGTCCTGTAGCCCATCCCAGCCTTGTGCAGGTCTACAGTTTTGTCTCCGGCGTCCTCAGACAGCTCTTTGGCCTTGGCCATGGTGGAGAGGTTGTAGTGTGAGTGATGGTGTGGACAGGTGTCTTTTATACAGATAATGAGTTCAGACAGGTGCAGTTAATACAGGTAATGAGTGCAGAGTAGGAGGGCTTCTTAAAGAAAAGCTAAGAGCAGCTTCATACTGCGGTCAGGTCTGGTCCGGGGCTGTCAGGGATGAACCTGAGAGCCCCGGACTGGATCAGCACACAGAACTGGAGGGCTAATTTGCCCTCCAGTCCGGTGTGCAGCCGCAACCAGCTGCAACCGCTGATAGGTCAGAACCACGGCGCCGCAGTCCTGACCTATCGGCAGCTGCGTGCGGCTGCACACCGGACCGGAGGGCAAATTAGCCCTCCAGTTCTGTGTGCTGATCCAGTCCGGGGCTCTCAGTTTCATGACCCCGGACCTGACCTGATCGCAGTGTGAAGCCGCCTTAACAGGTCTGTGAAAGGAAGAATTCTTGCAGGTTGGTAGGTGAGCAAATACTTATTTCCATGCTATAAATTGCAATTAAATTACTTAAAAATCATACAATGTGATTTTCTTGATTTTACTTTTTAGATTCTGTCTCTAATAGTTGAAGTGTACCTACGATAAAAATAAACAGACCTCTTTGTAGGTGGGAAAACTTGCAAAATCAGCTGAGTATGAAATACTTATTTTCCCCACTGTATATGTGTCTGTGTATATGAAAGTCTTCTTACCGAGAACCATTGCTTCTGGCAGAGAATACGTTTGTAATACACAGCCTGATAGAGATTGCCACTTGTTATGTTTTTCTCAGAATCCATATAAATCAATGAGGAAAAACTGAGCTGTCTGCGTTGTCAATATTTACACAAATACTAGGTTTCCTTTAGGTTTTATCTCAGTGCTACCTCTGTCCAAAAATCGCCAGTGCTGTGAGCGTTGTGTAAAACTAAACAGTCCCTGCAGGTCTCCGTCTCCTGGGAGGGAGGGCCTCAGGGCGGAAAAACAGCCGTTTATGCAGTATGAAAATAATCAAGAAGCCCAGTAGTTTTACTAGATGATATCAAATCTGAAATATCCAGGTGTGAGCTGTAAACTTCCATATATTGTGTAGTCGTAGCCTCATATTACACTGTGAAGCCACATTATAGATAGACCTACCCCATCGCTTGGACTGTGTGTTAATTACGAACGATGCTAAATGAACTACTTATTGGTAGTTTTGTCTAAGAATTGGAATGTACAAAGCCATTATATTCTACAAGTTTGTGAGGAAAGTTTATTCTCGTCTAGAGCATATGATATTGTCAGGAATAGTAGAGGGCAAGGACAATCTCTGGGGCCTCATATGGCCCACAGGACACACCGGCTCTGCTGCCCGGCTCCAAGGCATTGCACATTGCACCAGTTGTTCCAGAATCGTTTGTTGCATGAGAAATAAAATAACAATTCCAGTAATTAGGAGCACGTCCAGCCTGAGGTTCATTTCCATAATTACATAGGGATATAATTATGTGTGGATGCATTTAACCGATGCCTTGTGGTACTGATCGTGGAGTCACATTTACTACAGACATAAAATACCGAGACTATATAACCATGTAAGTTGCATTTTCTTGTTGAATGATTTACAGCCCAGCGTGAAAACTTCTGAGTTTACCTGTCTGGCTGTAGCTGCTCCCGTCATTTCTCCTCCCGAGACAAGGCCGTTCCTTTTTTACCCACAGCGGCAATATACTTTTACTGTTGTTGTACTTAACACATCCTAGCTGATTGTGTGGTTACAAAGATTTGTCAGGTGGTCTACGTGACAGCAGCTTGTATATCCTTGAAAGAATAACTGTATGTCTGGCTGCACTATAGGATGGTAGTCGAATAAAACTGATTAGGTGGACCAGATATGGAAAAATAATGAATAAATTCTATTTCTCAAAGCAATAATATAATGGTATATCGTGTAATAACAAGTGCTGTATAATATAGAAAATAAAGCTAAATTCATACGATCAGGAATTGCACTGCAGCAATTCATGATACAATACAAGTAAACGGGTTTTCAAAATCCCATTGAAAAGTTCAAATGAAAGCATGGTGTAGCATTTCAGATCTGCAGCATGATTATTCTTCTGCGTTTTTTGAGGGTTTAACAGTAGTGAAAAATATTCATTGCGAATTCTTGCGTATTTTTAACCAGTTCCGCTGTGCAAATTTTCCTGCAATGTGAACGTGGCTTTAGATGCAGTTTGTTTAGTGACCCCCTTCCACCAACAAGAAATTGAGTGCAATCAATCACTTCACTAATAGGGTACCATTACACGATGCAATATTGCATGCAATTTCACTGCAATTTGCTGGTTGCAGTGAAATCATGGACACACTGGTCCATTTTGGACACGGCAACAAAATAGAGCAATGTGTCCATGATTTCACTGCAACTAGCATATTGCCAGTGAAATTGCAAGCAATATTGCCGCGTGTAACGGTACCCATAGGGATAATCCAGTAGTTAAGCAAAGTGACAGGGAATCAGGACAGATGTAGGGATTGTGCTACAACCAAAAACCCATGCTTCCAGTCTCGCAGGTCGAGTTGCATGTGGATGAAAAAGCAAGAAGATAAGCAATCTTTATAAACCTAATATTTTATAGATGTATGGATCTTATACAATGGGATGATATGTGTGAAAGTACAAGGTTTGCATTTTCATTAGAGCCTGGCTTATCAGGTCACTCTTTTTTAGTTAAGGTTCAACTGTCATTCAGTGTTATCTTTGCTCCTTGTTGCAGGGTCCTATTCACATAGGTTGAATTTGACCTGGAATCCACACCAAAATCTACATCAAATGCAACTACCTCAATTCTTGTGCATGTGAACTGAGCTTCTACACCACATTGACATGTGTGTGGTCCCATGGCTGGGGTGCTTCGCATGGGATTGCAGCACAGGTGCCTGTTCACACACACCAGTTTAACTGAGTGTGAGTGCTGTAAGACTGAACCGGTGCACAGTGGGTTAAGATCTAAGAGGTTCATGAGACCAATGAGCGGCCGAGAGACCAATGTGTGCTGATTGCCAACAGCCCCAGGTGGGTGTGGTGAACAAGACTTAACCTGCCAGGTGTCTGTGTGAGAGAGACTGGTGATGGGAACTAGACCAGACAGATCCTGCAAGATGTGAGGATGTGAGGTGAGAAGCCTGGCTCTCCATGCCGGAGACACTTGCCCCTCTGACCAGAGAGGCTGATGTCCATGCGGGACTGTGTGTGTGTGTTTGAGTGGGCCCTGTGGTGGGCTGGAGTCCGTGGAGGTGTCATGTGGAGACCGAGGACGGCTCAAGGGCCAGGCAGTCGTAGCCGCCATTAGGACTGACTGTGAAATCGTGATATGGGCCCAGTGATAGATGTGTAATCATAATGGTGTATGCAAAAGTACCATGTATAATATGTGACTGGGTGACTCATAGTGGTGTATGCAAAAGTACCATATGATGTATCCAAGTGTGAATGAAGGCCAGGCGGCCGTAACCGCCATTAGAACCAGACTGTAGTCTTTAAGGGCAGATGGGGGACTCCTTAAAGGGGTTGTCCGGGCTTATTTTTTATTTCATATTTATATCTAGGCTGCAAAATGTTGACAATCTGCAATATACATGTTGTCAACATTTTGCAGGGTTTCCTAGATATAACACATTTACTGCTGGCAGAGAGTGTCCAGGGGGTGTGATTGTGCATACTGGTCGTTTACACCTACTCTAGCACAATCACACCCCCTCCCCTATACCTAGTATGGCCAGCCACCCCAGGCCATACATGCCCGCCCCTTGCCCACTAAACACTATGTAATGAAACCACCCCCAGGGCTCCTACAGGCCGCCCCAGCCCCTAACATCACCACCCACCCTCTGCAAAACAGCGGTCCCCAGTGCACTGATACAAGGTGCCGAAACCGCTGCTGTGAAAGCGATTCCGGCACACTGTGTCAGTGCAGCAGGGGACCCGCTGCATATGTGTGCTGCTCACCCGACATTGTCCTGTGCAGCCGTCCCGGTCCGCCTTGGTCCCGGTCCGCCTTGGTCCCGGTCCGCCCTGGTCCCGGTCCGCCCTGGTCCCGGTCATCTGCAGGCGGGCTCTCCACACTGCAGCCGGGCTCCACACTGCAGCCGTATCTGTGCTGTGTGTGTGGAGCGGTGCCCGGCGCCTGATCTCCCCAGACCTCCAGTACCATAGAGCTGGTGGAGCGGTTTAGAGAGGACCGCTCCACAGCCTCTGCTCTATTGTACTGGAGGTCTGGGGAGATCAGGCGCCGGGCACCGCTCCACACACACAGCACAGATACGGCTGCAGTGTGGAGCCCGGCTGCAGTGTGGAGAGCCCGCCTGCAGATGACCGGGACCAGGGCGGACCGGGACCAGGGCGGACCGGGACCAAGGCGGACCGGGACCAAGGCGGACCGGGACGGCTGCACAGGACAATGTCGGGTGAGCGGCACACATATGCAGCGGGTCCCCTGCTGCACTGACACAGTGTGCCGGAATCGCTTTCACAGCAGCGGTTTCGGCACCTTGTATCAGTGCACTGGGGACCGCTGTTTTGCAGAGGGTGGGTGGTGATTTAGGGGCTGGGGCGGCCTGTAGGAGCCCTGGGGGTGGTTTCATTACATAGTGTTTAGTGGGCAAGGGGCGGGCATGTATGGCCTGGGGGTGGCTGGCCATACTAGGTATAGGGGAGGGGGTGTGATTGTGCTAGAGTAGGTGTAAACGACCAGTATGCACAATCACACCCCCTGGACACTCTCTGCCAGCAGTAAATGTGTTATATCTAGGAAACCCTGCAAAATGTTGACAACATGTATATTGCAGATTGTCAACATTTTGCAGCCTAGATATAAATATGAAATAAAAAATAAGCCCGGACAACCCCTTTAATGTTCTGTTAATGTATGTGATGGATCACCAGGGCGTATACAACAGTACTCTGGGTGATGGTTGTGAAGTGTAACGTGGGTGACTCATGATGGCAGATGCAGAAAGGGCTATGCATGAGGTATCTGCGGGGTAACGGGTTGAGCTCCCTGTAATAGGTAGAGATTCTCTGTAATAATGGGTGATGTAACATGTAACATGGGACTGACTGTTAGGTCGAGTAGGGTCCTGGTGATAAGCGTTCATGGTACAATGTAGGTTGAGACTCCCTAGGGGTAGGTTGAGGATCACTACAATAATGTGTAAAGTGTATAATGTGAAATGTACATATAGTTTAAACAATGTGATGGAATATCCTGTAATGTACAGATGTGAATGTTATGTTATGGGAAATGTAAATACTATGTTATGTGAGTGTCTTTTGTTTCCGGTTTATGCCGTTTTAAAAAAACCGTTACACACTTGATGCACTGTTAACCGTTGAAGTGGTGTTATTCTGTTGCCAAACCAGTTCCCCCAGGGGCGCTACCTCACACATGGTAGAAAATTTCCACATGGTTTTTCTGCAGCTTTGGTGGGAAAAAAAAACAACCATGGAAAAATGCAATATCCAAGGATTTTGCATGCAAAAGACAAGAATTCGCCCAATTGGATCACAATCCTCTTGCGTACCTGTTGCAGTTCAAGCTTCACTTCTGTTAATAGATATGCAAGTGCCAGCCTAAGATTTCTGCCAGTAAAGTAAATATGTTATCATATTTGACTTATGACCATAACCTGAAGGGAGCTATACAGATATTAAATTCATTATCAGTAGAGATGAGCGAACCCGCAGATCTTTAGGTTCAGTGAATGTGGCTTGACCTTAAGGAGAAACCCCGAACCTGAGCCTGAACCCGAACCCATATAAGTCTATGAGGATCCGAACTTTAGTGCTATAAAATGGTGTTCGTAAAGGCTAGAGGGCTGCAAAAGGAAGCAAAATGGGGATTAAGGCAAGTGAGTCATACTTACTAGTCTTCCCGCTGTAGTCACACTGCTTTCAAGTCCACACATTAAGCCTAATGAATATTCACTGCTCCCCCCCCCACTCTGTGTTACAGCATCTGTGATTAGTTGTAGCAGTCAGACTGCCCCCCCCACCCACTATGCTGGCATCTGTGATTGATTGCCATACATGTTAATATATGGCAACTAAACTGCTATCATATTAGTGTAAAGATAAACAATTGGAAAAAGAAAATGGTGTGGGGTCCTCCGTATATTGTATTGACACCTAGCGCAGATAAAGCACATGGCTGCGAGCCTCCAGCTGTGTTTGTTAGGTTGGCTGGGTATCAAAATACTAGGGACCCCACATGGTCTTTTTTTATTATTTAAATAAATAATTTAAAAACGGCATGGGGTCTTACCCAATTTTGATACTCAGCCAAGATAAAGCACACGGCTGGGGGTTTGTAATTTCACCCTGGGGAGGGTCATAGTTATTGGGTCCCCAAAATAAGAATAGCTGCCTGCAGCCTCCCCATCCATTAGATGCTCCATTCCTGGTGCTTTATCCAAAAGAAAAGAGGGTGTCAATTTTTTCTTCTTCAAATAAAGGATTTTTGTCTGTTTTCTGGGTTTTTAAGAATTAACTTACAAGATTAGTAAAGTGGGTGTTTCATAGACACCTGTACATTACCAATACAGGGTTTGATATCTGCTGTCAACTCACAGCTGCCATTAACCCCTTATATTATCCTGATTGCCTCCACACCAGGGCAATCGGGAAGAGCCCTGTAAAGTGCTAGGAATGGTGCATCTAATGTGCCATTTTTTGGGTGGCTGTGGGCTATTTTTCTTACCCGAGGCGGGAGAATAACTATGGTCCTCCCCAGTGTGAGAATATCAACCCTCAGATGTGTGCTTTATCTTGTCTAAGCATCAAAATTACGGGGACCCCAAAACATTTTGAGGCTTAATGGGCAAACCCAGAAGTAGGGTGACCGCAGCTGGGAGACTTGTAAGTATGATTCTCCTGCTTAAGCCCCATTTTGCTTTCTTTTACAGCCCTCTAGCCCTTTATCTGGGTGGCCAAACCTGAACAGTAACACAGGTTTCTCAGGTAAGTCAATGTTTGGAGTCCGTGCACAGAACATTTGATGATCAGTTTGGACCCTAAACTTTACAGTTCGGGTTTGCCCATAAGTATTTGTTTCAAAAAAATTTTATTGAAGGAAAAACATAAGAACTATCAAATTCAAATAAAGACATATGAGTATATGTTCCGTACCTGACATCCATAAGCATATATATCCATATAGAGAAGGTAAACATATATACTTAAACATTTCACAAGATGAAACTTCAAAATGTATTCATGTATTATTCGAGCTTAAACGCTCATTCCACAGAGAGAAAAATCCTGATCAAGTAGTGAAATAGTAAAAAAAAAAAAAAAAAAGAACAAAAAGAGAAGAGAAACAGAGATATAAGAGAAAAAGAAAGAGAGAGGAAGGGAAGGCAGGGAGGGGAGGAAATGCATCCCAAGACATGAAAGGATCGCATCGTTTCACCCCACGCGGTTTCCAAAGTTCTGAGCTTGCAAACAATTATGTACATGTTAAGCTAAGAGGACACATGTAAACTCAGGGGATTCTTTAAACGTGAGCCATTCCTGCCAAGAGCTGAAATATTTGTCTACTTGGGCCCTTAAATGGGCAGGAAACCTCTCCATCCTACAGATATGGTCCATCTCCATGACCCAGTCAAGCAATCTGTGAACAGATTTAGATTTCCATTTTGTCGGGATGACTGATCTGGTCACAGTGACACAGTGCTGAAGCACACCCAGTTTGATCCCTTTGAAAGCTCCCAGGATCATGGACAATAAACCAATCCGAGGGGAGCAAACAACAGAAAGTCCAGTGACATGTTTGCAGATCCGGGAAACTTTGCGTCATAGGGCTTGGATAGGGGTCATCTCCACCAAATGTGTAACATGGAGCTATTGAGTACGTCGCATCTCCAACATGTGCTTGGACAATATGGGAAAATTTTATGTAAGTCTTGAGGACATCTATACCACCTAGAGATAAGCTTGCAATTCCTTTCCTGTAACTTACAGGGTAAAGGAAGTTTGTGAATACAGAAATATGGTTTGCTCCACTCCTGTTACAAGAACACAGTCCCAAGCTCCGTTTCCCAGGCCTTTAAAAACCAGACCGATCTTAGTGCATCCAGCGCAATCAGTATGGTATGGACTTGCGAAATTATTCGTCTCGGAGCCGAGGTCTGCATCAATAGGGACTCAAAACTGGAGCAATCCCTGACTAGATCAAATGGGAGGGCAAGAGGAAGAAAAAAAAGATTGAATTTACAAATATTCAAACAAATGAATTTGCTGCTCCGAAAAGCTGGACTGGAACTCTGACAGTGGGGGAAGAGAAGGGGCACCCAGCAGGGCCTCCCGAACCCTAGGTTTCTGCTTTGATGGCCACATCATGAACCTCTCTGCTCAAACCACTGGCGGGAAGTCAGGATTATCGAATAATAGGGTCAGCGGTCCCCACACGTCCGAAACTTTGGACTTATTACAAGTTCTGTCCCAGATGTTCAATGGGTCTTTCGTTAATGCCAAGAGTGGGGCACTCCTAGAACGCTTACATTTAGCTATTCAGAGAAGTGAGGTCAAATTCCACTCCGACAGGTTAACAACTGCTTCATCTCTGCCCCGTGAAGCCAGTCTATAACCCTGGTGAGGATAGCCGCTGTATGGTAGAGCTCCGAGTTAGGCAATCCCATACCCCCATCTTTTTTAGGCCTTGTCAGATATCTATAAGCCAGCTGGGGTTTACAGTTTGACCAAATAAATTTGGCAGACGCTGTGGGAAGAAGGAGCTGTGGGAAGAAGGATCGGGGCAGTGCTTTAGGAACCGTTTGAAAAATATAAATCAATTTCAAGAGGACGTCCATTTTTAGGACATTAATCTTGCCAAACCAGGATAACCTTCTACATCTTTAGGACATTAGGTCTGCAGTTATCCGTTGAAGTAGAGGTTTAGGTTGAACAATTGCGAAAGATTGGCAGTTAGGTTAATACCGAGGTACTTTAGTAAGGTAACACACCATTTAAAAGGCCTTTTGCAGCTGTATTTTCCAATCATTTGACAGGTTAACATTGAGGATCTCAGACTTGATGAGATTTACCTTAAAGTTGCTAACCTGGCCATACCATCCAAATTCTTGCAGGATAGATGGGAGAGATGTTTCCGGATCAGTAACGTACATCAGCAAGTCATCATAGTATAGTGCCAATTTATGCGTTTTGTCGCCAATCTGAATCCCATGTATATTTGGGTTCTGCCTAAGAGCTATCGCCAAATGCTCCATCACAAGAGCATAGAGCAGAGGTGAGAGAGGGCAGCTCTGCCTCGTCCCATTCCAAATAATAAAAGAATTTGAAAGGATACCATTACATCATATTCTCGCAGAAGGAACTGTGTAATATGCCTGAATTTTGTCTCTGAAGTCAGGTCCCAACCGAGAGTAGGGCGATCAAGAACACGTCCAAGGAAAGGCCAACTGGCCCTGTCAAAAGACTTCTTTTCACGCAAGTCGGGATCTTTACTTTTTGAATATGAGAGATCATGGTTTTGATAGAATGGTTTTGATTGTGTTGCCCCTCGCCTCTCATTGAGAGACAAAACCCACCTGATCATTGCGTATCAGCTGAGGCAGAGAAAAGCTAGTCTAACAGCAAGGTGCTTAGCAAACAATTTCACATCAGTATTAATTAAAGAAATCGGACGGTAATGCGAACAGAGTTCGGGATCTTTACCCGGCTTGGGCAAGACTGTGATGGTCGCCTCCATAAGGTCTGTCTCTGGAACGGTTATTCCAGGAAGATGGTATTAAAGATCCTGGTTAAAAATGTTGCCATGGCAGTCAAGAAAGTGTGATAGAATTGGGACGTGAAGCCATCAGGTCCCAGACTTTTGTTTGGTGGAGAAGATTTAATGATTTGGGAGACTTCATCAACTGAAAAATGGACGTCCATCTCAGCGGCCGTCTCTGTCGATACGGAGGGCAGGGCTGTTTATGCAATATAATCATCAATTTTTGCCAAGAGGCACTGATGTGGAGGGTCAGTCGTGGAGTCACTGATATTATAGAGTCTCATAATACTTCTCCAAGGCAATATGTGTAGGATGATGGACCACCCTTTTTCATTCTGTAGTAATTGAGGGGATAAAAGTATCCACAGTCCTCGGGTGAATGTGTCTCGCTAGGGGAACCCCGCATTTATCAGCGAATTCATAAAAGAATTGTTGGGAGAGTTCCCTGAATTTCACGTACGCCTGGTCCATGAGTTTTTTGAGGTCTTCTCTGAGTTTGATCAACTCAAAAAGGATCGTTTGATTAGCTGTTCTGCTTATGTGATTGCTCCAGGGAGTGGATTCGAGTAAGGAGGCTGTCAATGTGATTAGATTTTTTTTTTTTTTTAAGTCTCGTTCCTTCCTTTATGAGCACACCTCTGATGACGCATTTGAGGGCCTCGCATTGGATCGGAAGTGGGGTACTGACATCTGAGTGGTTAAGTAGAAAGTCCACAAGAGTCGATTTAACCGAGCGGGTTAATTCCCTGTCTGCAAGAAGATTTGGATTCAGTCTCCAATGCCAGGGTCTTGGTGGGTAATTGGGGTTTAAGAGACACAAAGATGGGGGCATGATTTTACAAGGTCACAGAGCCAATAGAAGCCGGCGTGTTCCAGTTAAGTAACTTGGCCAATCAAAAAATAGTCAATACGGCTGTAGGAGGAGTGGACCACCAAGAAGTGTGTGTAATCATTATCTGTCGGGTGGAGAATACGCCATATAGCAACAGCTGTGAGAGCGTGAAAGGATCTCCTGAAAGCACCGATTTGGTTAGGTGAAATCACTGGCTTACCCACCGACGTGTCAAGCTTCCTTTCCAATGGTAGGTTAAGATCTCCGCCAATGAGCAGTTGACCCTGCGTGAATGCCTCAAGCCTCTTCAAGTATCACACTCCCGAAACCACCTGCTCTTTATTAGGTAAATAAAGATTAGGAATCACATAAATTTGGTCAAGAATCAGTAGTTTCACAAGCAGAAACCTGCCATGTACATCGGCCTCCACATCTTGGAGCATATGAGCTAAGTTCTTGTGAATATTAATGCTAACCCCTTTCAACCTGGCCACATCGTTGGATGCGTCATACCAATGCGGAAAATACAGATTTTTTACTTCAGGGAAATGGCCTGTTTTAAAATGTTTTTCCTGCAATAGGAGAACCTGAACCCCCAATTTATGCATGCTATGCAAAATCTGGTTGCGTTTTTGTGGTGAATTAAAGTCCTTCACATTTAAGGATGCAAACTTTAGAGAAGCCATGACGTGGTCCTCGTGAAAGAGGAAGATGGTCAGGAATGAGAGAAACACTAAGAGGGATGGGATGACTGGACCTTATAGGTAGGTGAGGAGATTAGCACAAGAAGCAGAGAGAAAAGCAAGAGAAACAGGTAGGCAAGGGCCTAAAGGGTGAGCACAAGTAAGAAGAAAGTTAGGAAGCCTAACAAGAGAGTAAGATATTGCCTCACTCCTAGGTCAAGGGTATCAAACTGAATAAGGCTCCAGATCCTAGACCTGGGTCTATACAGTATCACTTGAACTACAATTGTCCCTAAGTGGGGTGTGTCTCTTAATAGAACTTCCAAAGGCCCTGTGGAGACATCCCACCTAGGAACCACCTAGAAACATGGAAGCATACAAATAATATGGCAACAACAGGTGGCTATTATCAACAGGATCCCACATCCTGTAGAGAAATACTGTTAAATAATACAAAAATAAACTCAATGTTCCATAACGTCAAATAAGCTGTAAACAAATGGCATTTTAGGGCTGCATCCAGTCCCCTATTGGGGCAGTTATGATGACAAAACAAATCAATGGAGAAGGCCACGTGAAACGTGAAGTGAAGAGGGGGAGAGAGAAGAGAGAGATAGGGGGATGGAATATAACTAAAAGTGGAAGTGTGGGAAGGCGTAAGGGAAAAAATGAAGAGGAATGGGGGGAGGACTGAATTAGTCTGGTTATGTCCCCCTCAAACGCCTCATGGCCCCTTATAACGCCCATGTCAACAACATCAGCCATCAGTCATGGCGAGCCCAGTTCAAATGTCTGCGAGTAAGAGGCTGAAACCGAGCCATAGTGCAAAACAAATCCTGGCGAAGGCGGCTGGTTCGGAAGGCACAAGGCAGCGGGTCTATAGAGCAATCCAGACAGTCTCTGAGAACGACAGAGGAGAGGTCAAAAGAAAAAGGAGAAAAGAAAAAAGTAATTGTTCCATGGGGTGGGGCCTGGTGGCATTTCATCTATGAGCTCTCTGAGGCAGCGCAGCCTACCGCCTCTCATCACTGTGGCATGGGGCAAAATACAGACTTATGAGCCAGTCAGGGATAGAGAGTTCAGGTAAGTCCAATCCCACCAGAAAGGCTGTCAAATCCTGCAGGCCTTGGAGAACAAATATCCCTTGTTGATGAATTGGAAAGGGAACCCCCACGAGTAGGGAATGTCCCTCTCTCTCCGGACCTCAAGGACAGGCACAAGTGCTCTCTGCTTGGTCAATGTATCCCTAGACAGGTTCACCATGAAATGGATCTCTGCGCCATCAAAATCAAGGGGCCCTTTAATGCGTGCCTCCTTCATAATGTCCTCTTTAGGTGATACCGTGTTTCCCCGAAAGTAAGCCCCCCCCGATTGTAAGGCCGCCTAGGGGTAAAGGGGGGGCCTGCTAATGTAAGGCCTCCCCGAATATAAGGCCTTACAACCAGGGGGGGACGAATGTAAGGCCCCTAGCGGGGGGGAGGGCGGGAGCGGGTCGCACGTCACGTGCGCCCGCTCATTAGATATGCACTGCATCCCCCTGTCAATCAGCGGCAGGGGGAGCAGTGCATTATGTATATGGGCCCCCTCCTGCTGGCACGCTACCCCCCGGTGTTCTGAGGCCCCCCCTGCTGCTGCTGCTGCTCACAGCTTACCCTCCAGGGTCTTCTTGCAGCAGCCAGCGCGTCGGTTCTCCGGTCCCGTCCTCAGCTGTCTCCCGGATCATGTGACCGGCCGGTCGCAATAGCGATGACGTCATGCGCTGCGATGGGTCACATGATCCGGGAGACAGCTGAGGACGGGACCGGAGGACCGACGCGCTGGCTGCTGACAGAAGACGCTGGAGGGTAAGATGTGAGAAGCAGCAGCAGGGGGGGCCTCAGAACACCGGGGGGTAGTGTGCCAGCAGGGGGGGCCTCAGAACACCGGGGGGGGGTAGTGTGCCAGCAGGGGGGGCCTCAGAACACCGGGGGGTAGTGTGCCAGCAGGGGGGGCCTCAGAACACCGGGGGGGGGGGGGTAGTGTGCCAGCAGGAGGGGGCCTGTATGCCACAACTGCTGGGGGCTGCCAATATAAGACCCCCCCCCCCCCCCCCCGAAAGTAAGACTGTGTAAAACAGGGTCTTACTTTTGGGGAAACACGGTAGTAGTGTAGACATCAAATTACATCTCTAGGATTTTTGGGATCTGTAGATTTGGGTTTCAAGGCACTATGGGCTCTGTGAAATATAATAGCTGTATCTGGCAGCCTGTCCAGGAGGGTGTTGAAGAGACTCTGCAGAGTAGGGACAAGGTCTACCGCCCCAGTAGCCTCTGGTAGACTACGGATGCGAATATTATTGTGGCTGTCTCTGTCTTCTGTATCTTCCATTGGGTTGAATAAGGAAGAAATTTGCTCTATGAAGGTCAAGAATTCTCTGCTACTACCTGAGCCTCGACTGACCTGGATGTAGATGTTTTAAGGACAGTCACTCTCTCTGCGACCTGTGAAATCGATGTACTGAGGCCCTGAATTTCGGCTATACATAAGTTTTCAAGGCGAGAGATGTATCTCCTGTCTTAGTTGGGATATTGGCCATCCGGGAGTGCAAATCCTTAATCTCATCTAGCACACTCCCTGTGATATGCAGTGAAAAATGAGTAGTAGAGGCCCTTTAGAATGTCTCAATGACTCCAGCGGAGGCCCTGTTCTGCCCATGATTGTGTGATCCTCTGCTGCTTAAGATAGGGAAGATGTGGCAGGGTCTGAGATATCGGTGAGAAATCTCTAGCGATTACTGTCCCTGCCTCTGGTTCTAGGAACACTTGCTGGGGAGGGGGATGGTAAAGGACCTCTTTTAGGTCTCGTGTACTCCCATCTGACAGGGAATGATCTGGGCACAGGACAAAGGTTAGAAGGATGGGCACAGCGTGGGAGTCCTGTGATTCCTATAGCATATGCACATCTCACTCCACAGAGTCTCTGTGTAGTACAGATGCAGCAATGTATCCATCCCTTATTAGATGTCCCTTTTTAATCAGCACCAGCCTCAGGTCCGCCCATGGACTGAAAGCAATGGGTCTAATGTGGTCGAGTGTTACTTATCTCAAAAATGGCACCAAAGGTCCCACTATTGCCGCCCAGCCAGTGTGTCCATGTTAGGAGCGGGGGAATGCGGTGCTTACTCCTCCCTCCATCATCCGCTGATATTCCAGATGGTCCCCGCTGATCGGTGAGTCACTGTCCAAGGCGAGATGCGGACTGGCCGGATCTGAGGCCGCTGCTCCCATAGCACATAGTGGGTCCTCTCTGCTGCACATTAAGCTATTGCAGCCATCTTGGATCCGCCTCGCTTCACTCCTGCGGCTCTGCAAGCTCTCTGCTTCTTAGCGTTCCCGGGCTGGGTCAGACGGTCTCACAAAGTGCAGGAATGTGTATGTTAGCTGGGAATGCCGTGTGGCGCAGGTAAGTGCCAATTCCCAGGCTGGGAAGACCCAAGGGCCGCCGGAGCTTTAATGGCTGCGTCCTGTTGGTACCATCGCTAGGCCATGCTCCCTGTCATAAGTATATTTAAGGAATTTGATACTTAGGGAAATCCCTCGATATATCGTCGTCTGTTCGCTATGGGTTTAGGTTTCAACCTAGAAGACAACATGCATTACATTATAGATGGTGTAAAAAACACATGGTCTGTATGGTACATTTCACATCAGTGGTAAATGTAATTTGCAACAGAACCTGCAGATGTCGCTGCACCTGCTGGATCTGCCGCATAACGGTCGACTTGCGGCACCGATCCGTCAAGTCCCACATTCTCTATAGTGCGGCAAGTGTGGTTTTGCCGGATCGGCACTTGTGGCATAGCGGAAAAAAAACACGCTGCTACCAGTGTTTTTTTTTTGAGCGTCCGCACGTTTCGGATCTGCCGGATCCATCAAAACCACACTTGCCACACCTGCACACCTGACTGTAAGCCCCATAGAGAATGAATGGGGCTTGTCGGATCAGTACCGCAAGTCGGCTGTTTTGTGGCAGATCCAGCAGGTGTGTTGACATCTGCCGGATCTGCCACAAATTACATTTACTGCTGATGTGATAGCACCCTAAGTCCTTCTAGAAAGCTGCAACTTTATTCTATTTTTATCCTTATTGAAAATATGAACAGCATGTGATGTTGGTCATTATTATTAATATGGATTTGGCTTGGGGCTCCAGGGGGCCCAGTGCATCAGCTTTTTATAAATTTCTATTTCCCAGGGTGCTTTGTGGTCCAGTCGTGCTCCACCAGTCAGCCACTGGTTTTATTAATATTATAGATGATGCTTTCTGGCTGTGTTTGCATACAGTGCATACAAGATGGAAGAAGACACTCGCTGATGTATATGTGTGTTTGATGAATAGCGTGGTAATTACCGGTGCAATATCTCATGTAAATTAAGGACGTACGACTTGAGGTAGAAAAATTGATGTGTCATGGTTTTCCAGATTTTGTCTCACCCATTTTCTCTTACCAATGCATATTTTTTAATGATTGGAATAAAATAAATCGTGCCTGGCTGCTGATTTTTTTTTTTTTTTTAGTCACTTCTACTCTATCTTTATACCACGTGAAGGCAGACATATTATATGAATGAGCTGCTGTGTAAAAGGCGGCCAGATGGGATTATGTGCTTTAAAGGAAAATTCTGATGTGTTTGGCACATAAATATATAGGGGGGATTCATCATCCCCCTTGCACCAATTTTTCTGATGTCAACACGTTACCAAATTTTGTCGCATGTGGTACTTGTGTAAACATTCTTTGACTTTTCCCACTTTTGAACCAGCCTCGTCCACTTCCAAAAAATGCTCAATTTAGCTCCCAAAAATTGAAAGAGGGATCACAAAAAGCAAATCTTGTGAATTATTGATTATAACTAATATTTGGCCTCTCAATTTATGAGACAAATGAGTAAAACCAGAGGTGTGTTGCCTGACGAAGATCCCTGTCTGGGATCAAGAACGCATTCACTTTATAAAATGTTATTAGCAGAGAATAAATTATTTGGAGTGAACATCCAAGTTTAAAATCTTAAAATATGAGGTTTGTAGATACAAAGACATTTCCATTTGTCGCCAAGGCTAGAGTCACACTTTAAAATAGAATTGCGTTCACCGCATCCAGATCCGGATACGGTGAACGCAATTGCGGTCCCACACATTTTTAATGAAAAATGTGTGGAGTGAACCGCATTGTGATAACCAGATTGCTCAGGATGTGTAATCCTGAGCAATCTGGTTATTGTATACTTTGCTTATCCCAGCTGCTGCCGGGATAAGCACAGTGCTAAAACTGTGAAAAAAGCTATAATGTTAATAATAATTTTGCCCATCATGTCTCTAGGGGGTGCCCACCCCCCCTAGAGACATTCTACCTACTCAGGTGGGCATGTAAGGGGTTAATATTCCCTGTACAGTATAGCCGCCTCCTGACGGCTCTCTACATTTTTATCAATGAAGCTGGCGGCTCCCCTGACAGTTGCGCATAGTATACATCATGTACGTATACTATGTGCCGCTGTCCGAGGTCCTGCAGGCTTTTACAGTAAGATCTATGGTGCTGTGCTGCCCATAGAACTACTGTAAAAGCCTGCAGGACCTCGGACAGCGGCACGTAGTATACGTACATGACTTATACTATGCGCAACTGTTAGGGGAGCCGCCGGCTTCGTTGATAAAAATGTACAGAGCCGAAAGGAGCCGGCTATACTGTACAGGGAATTTTAACCCCTTACATGGCCACCGGAGTAGGTAGCATGTCTCTAGGGGGGTGGGCACCCCTAGAGACATGATGGGCAAAATTATTATTAACATTATAGCTTTTTTCACAGTTTTAGCACTTTGCTTATCCTGGTGGCAGCCGGGATAAGCAAAGTATACGGTAACCGGATTGCTCAGGATTGCACATCCTGAGCAATCCGGTTATCACAGTGCCAGGCACAGAACCGCTCCGAAAACTGCAGCCTGCATGAATTTTCACGCAGGTTGCAGAGCGGAGGCGGTAACCGGATTGCTTTTAAAGCAATCCGGTTTTTATAATAGGCTCCTATGAGGAGCATTTCCTGCTCCGGTTTTGAGCTTTTTAAAAGCTCAAAACCAGATCAGGTTTTATTAAAAAAAAAAAAAAGCAAGTGTGACCCTAGCCCAAGTGTTACATTTCTCAAAAATGAGAAGGGGCCTTAGCGGAGGGCTACTACACGTGATATTTACTATAAGGCTGGGTTCACACACTGTGCTATTTCTTCACAATTGCTGGGATTTGTACAGATCCGCTATTGCAGTGGAATGCTGTGAAACGCATTAACGTTAGCTATCCCAGCCAAGTCAATGCATTTCACTGTATTCCATTCACATACTGCGCTATTTACAAATCCCTTTTGGGCTCAAAAGCGGATGCGTATAAACAAAACAAAGAAATAAACAGGCACTTTTTGTGCTTTTACTCACCTCGCCACACTCCCGCGGGGATCTCTCCTCATTGTGATGGTGTAGGATCTATCTTTTACCTGGGACTGTACCATGTGACCGAGCGATGTCACCCGGTCACATGGTGCTTCAGGGTCCTAGAGGCAGCGACACTACGACTTTCGGGGATGAGAATACACTGACTGCGGTCACCGGGGTAGTGTGGCGAGGTGAGTAAGCACAGATAAGAAGCGCGGCGTTGTTAACACACAGAACGTTGAATTCTGTGAGGATCCGTTCTTGGGTCAGTTTTGCACCAAATACGTTGTGTGTGAACAAAAGCCTTATGTTCACCAACAACAACAGCACCTTATAACTAGTACAGGAAGGTGCGCTACAGAGGGCGTGACCCCATATTCTAAACATAAAAGACTGGCACTCATCCTATGTGTAAAGCATTTCTAAATTCAAATAAGCATGACTTAGGCTGCGTTCACACACAGCGTATTGCTGCGTTTTGTGAGGATCCATTTTTGGTGCAAAAACCACCAAGAATGGATCTTCACAGAACGCAGTGTTGTATGTGAACTCCGCTGCGCTTTTTGCCTGTGCTTACTCACCTCACCGTGCTTCCCCGGTGACCACCGGTGATCTCTCCTCATCCCGGAGGCCGCATAGAGCGCTGCCTGTAGGACCCTGCAGCCTGCCATGTGATCGAGTGACATAGCTTGGTAACATGGTGCTATCCAAGGTCCTTCACAGGATCTACAGTATCGGAATGAGAAGAGATCCTCAGGGGAGCGCGGCAACGTGAGTAAAAGCGCAGCGAAACAACGCCAAAGAATTGACATGTGACTTCTTTTTACAGACCTGCTTTTTGCGCCCAAAAGTAGGTCTGTAAAATGTGCAGTGTCTGATTGCAAAATAGAGAAATGCATTGACTTGGTTGGGACAGCTGACGTCAATGTGTTCCACTCCATTCCACTGCATTGGCGTATCCGTACAAAGTGGATCAATAGCACAGCAATTGCACAGCGTTTGAACGCAGCCTTAGAGTTGAGTGCAGCTGATTTTTTTTTTGTTACTTTGTATAGTGTTTGTGTGCTTCTGTACATGTATGATGAGTGCCACAGTCTTTTCTTGTTTAGAAAATGGGGTTATGCCCTCTTTAGCACACTTTCCCGCACTAGCAATAAGGTGCTGTTGTACTAGCATCAGGTCTGCCGCTTGCCCATTTCAGCAGAGACTTTAAATCCAGAGTGAGGCTGAGATTTACAATACCGGTGAGAAGGTAGGTTAAGACCCAGTACAAGGGACACGCCTAGACGTGGCTACTGGGCAGTTGTATGCATGGCCATGTGTACTAGCTAAGGTGTCTCCATTTTTTCATAGTTCACTCATTGTAAAGGTATCGTCACACGCGGCCATATTGCTTGCAATTTCACTGGCAATTTGCTGGTTGCAGTGAAATCATGGACACATTGTTCGATTTGTACACGGCAACAAAATAGAACAATGTGTCCATGATTTCACTGCAACCAGCAAATTGCCGGCGACATTGACGGATGATTGCTGGTGACCTGTCACACAGGCAGACTCACCAGCGATCATTTAACCAACGACATTGTGGAAATGATTTAAATATCGTTTCCACGATGTCTGCCGGCTGGTATCCAGGGTAAACTGCTGGTAACTAGGCAGTGCGCGCTGCCTAGATACCCGATGTATCCCTTGATTACCAGCCTTCTCCGCTCACCGGCTGTGTACCTTAGATATAGCCGATAAGCGGAGAAGGCTGGTAACCAAGGTATACATCGGGTATCTAGGCAGCGCGCGCTGCCTAGTTACCCACAGTTTACCCTGGATACCAGCTCCAAGTGCTTCCTGAGAGGCGCTGGGAGCTGTGTCATCGCATCTCCCAGTGTCACACGCAGCGACCATCAACCAGCGATTTATCACGTGCAGCAGCGATATTGATGCGTGTGACGGCCCCTTAACACCCATAGATATATTGCTTGCAACTCACTGGTTGCAGTGAACTCATGGACACATTGTTCTGTTTTGTTGCCGTGTACAAAATGGAACAATGTGTCCTTGATTTCACTGCAACCAGTGAGTTGCAAGCAATATATTTCTGTGTGTAACGGTACCTTTAGTGTTTCAGCGTACACCAGTACATACAGGATGAGTGCCACAGTCTTTTCTTCTTCAGTTACCTGTACTGACACGTTGTACCAAACTGTCCATAAAGAAGAGAGGATTGGACTGCTGATAAAGATCTCACAGAGGATTATCTAGTTTGGATACAGTGGTACTGAACTCTAGCTGTGAGAAGTAGCAGACAGCATTTATGTCATATCCTGCTGTAGCCTTAATATTGAAGCCTTCCATCTGACACAGGATAAAATTACCTCCATATGGCTTATCCATCCGATCATCCATTTTCTGCCTTCAGGGGGGTTGTAGGCCCATTTAATTCTTTAGCTGACAATATACGAGCACCCATATGACTGGGCCTCATGCATCAGAAGTTACTAAAAATGTACCTACCCTAAGTCAGTGCTTCTATCTCGGTTTAAAAAAACACCCTCTATTTGTATGGGTGAGTAGGAACCTGCTAATAGATAAAATCACCTAAGGTGAGGGGTGCACAAGCAGAAGGCATGGCTCCATTATCTAAGCAAGAAAAAAACTGTCGGCACACCCTAAAATGCTAACATGCGATGTGAACAGGTGCATAAACTGAGCATATCATATTATAAAAAACAGTTTCAATTTGTAAATGCTAAGACATGCAAACCAAGAATAGAAGAATATGGACCTGCATTATTTATGTATATATCTGCCCAGTGGTCATCTCGAGGCATGTCTTCTTACTGGGTACCTACCCTAAGTTAATGCCTCTCTCTGGGTTTAAAAAAAAACTTTAATTTGTTCGGGTGAATAGGAACCTGAATAGGAACCTGCTAATAGATAAAATCAGCTTAGGCTAGTGGGGGAGGGGGTGCACAGACAGAAGGCATGGCCCCATAATTTAAAGAAAAGGCTGCTGGTACTCAGACCATGCAATGTGAAAACGTGCATAAACTAAACACATATTATGACAGAGTTGCAATCTGTAAATGCTCAGACTTGCAAACCTAGAACATAAGAAAATAGAACTGCACCTGACATCCAACTCATCCAGCATCCTTCCCCCTTTCCCTGGCACTTCCTAAGAAGACTGGATGCTGAATCAGGGCAATGTGAATCATGTAGCTCATCTTGATTTTGATGAAGATTAGTAAAGAAGATCTACAAGTGTGTCTGTCAAAGTTTGTGCCAGTATAATGTGCAATATCTGTGGTAAACAATGGTATAGCTTGAAGATTGTGGCAACAGGGCCCTAGATGTCATGGGGATTATTGGACTTGAATTCCTCATGTGACCTAATGATAGGCCTGTGTGTGACTGCACCCACTTCAGGTACACCCATAGTGGTAATTGTGGTATCAAAGTCACCAAATGTATTGGTACAACCAATCTGTATTGTGGTCTTAAATATATTTTTAAGGCCCCTTTCACATCAGCGTTTTCATCGATATGCGGCCAATCCGGCAGGTGGCGCCGCACTTGCAGCCCGGATCCGGCAAGACCCATGCATTGTCTATGGGGCTTGCGGTCCGGTGTGGCAAGTGTGGTTCTGCCCAATGCGGCAGATCTCGCTCTTGCGACTGCAAATAAAAAAACAAAAGCGCTGCTTACAGCTTTTTTTTCCGCTGTCACAAGTGCAAGATCCGGCGTAACCGGATAGGCGGCAGATGCGTAACCGTTAGGCGGCAGATGCGGTAAATCTGCCGGATCTGACACACATCAGCAAAAAACGCTGATGTGAAAGGGGCCTAATACAGCTTTTTTTTAAGGTATAACTTAGATAATGCAGTGGGCGTCTTTGTTTGGAGGATTTTTTTAACAAGATCCCGCTTTAGGTCAGGAGCACTGTATTGTCTTTATTAATGAATACCTTTCCCCCAATACACATTAGATGACTGTTGGACGAAACGATAGTAGTTTTGACGATGAGTAGACACTGTACACTCAGCCGCTCGCTCTTGTAGTCTTTGTTAGGGATCCATTACTAGACATGAATGGCGGCAATTTATCTCTGAAAGAACAAAAGTAATCTGACTTGCTGGTTCCTTAACTCCTCGACAATCAGTTGTTTGGGACTCCCATATACATTAGACTGTTGGCCAAACCCGTCATTAACGGCAGGTTCATCCCAATGAATATAGGGGGCTGTACACTTAAAACAGACAGTAATATTTTATCTAATCTGGCACAGAAAAGGCCGACTTGATGCACCTTCCTTTTCTGCTAACATCTTTCTGTTTCTTGTATGGATAAAGCCATTTGTAGTCTTGGGCTGGATCACAGAATTTTAATATGTGTTTAAAGTTGTTTTTTCCCACTGCTGTAGTGGTGCTTTAAATGTAAGCCCCCTGCCCCTAGTCATAGACTCACACTACAGCATTTTCATCCTTTTTCGGTGTTGCTGTGCTATCTTTGTTCCCCTAACTTCTGACTGGCCAGAAGTTACATCACAAGCGCTCAATGAATCACTATGAGACCTAGAATGAGGCTTTCGTAGAGATATATTGAAAAGTGACCTCTGGCACACTCTATGAAACACTAGAAGAGCTGCTACAGACCAACCAGTGCATGGCTGAAAAAATATGAAGGCGATGGAAGGTGACTATAACACTTAGGGGCAGAGGACTTATATTTAACTCAACACTATAGTACAGTGGGTCAGTAAAAGAAATGCTGTAGTGGTGCTTTAAAGCATAGTTTTCCATTTTATGAAGTGATTACATAAAACTAGAATCGGTGATGATTCAATCTCTGGGACCCAACCAATCCTGGAGTGTAAGATCCGCTGCTTGTGCTGCACTGTGTCTCCTTCACTGTTTCTCTCCATCACAGCCACCTTACTTTGCAGAGCACGAGAGTGAGGTCCCAAACAAATACAGCCATTGCCTATAAAAGTGTTGGCACCCTTGAAATTGCTCCAGAAAATGAAGTATTTCTCCCAGAAAATGATTGCAGTTACACAATTTGTCGTACACATGTTTATTTCTTTCAAGTGCATTGGAACAACATACACATAAAAAGAGTGAAAAAAAATGCAAAATAGCCATAATTTTACACACTGTCCTAAAAATGGGCCAGACAAAATTGTTATATAAAAAATATAAGGGGAGACAACAGAGGCGCAATAGTGCCCTATCACTCGATAAGAAATAGGGTCTTATAGGTGTAAACAGGTTACACTAACCTGATCCAGTTGTGATTCCCACAACTGGAATAGAAGCGTTGGTTTTAATGTCTGTAGGCTGCTGCTGGACTTCCACCTCCACCACTATAGTGGGTACTTCAAGAGTTTTCGGGTCCACAGGTGTACTACAGTCCGCGCTGCCCGGGTATACCCTGAGGATGGTGCCAGGATTAGGCGCCGAAACGCGTCGGTTTATTTGAAGAATAAAGGAACTTTTTCTTGGAACACTGTTTCCCGTGTGACTCCTTGGATGACCGGGCAGCGCGGACTGTAGTACACCTGTGGACCCGAAGACAAAATTGTTGGCACCCTCAACTTAAAGGAAACCTATCAAGTTAATTGTGCCCTCCAACCCAGCAACTTTCACATCTTTGTGATAAAATTCCCTGCCTAACCAGCCCTGTATAATGTTATTTACTAAAATTAATGCTTAAGAAAAATCTTAATAAACTGCACTGTTCCTATGCCCATCGAGGTCTTTGAGACCTCGATGGGGCGTTGTTTCCTCAGACTAGTTGGCTCTCTTTCCATGTGATCAAGCCCCTGTTGGTGTGACATTTCCATGAGCTGGCACCGTCATCAACTACAGAAAATCTTGCACATGGATGTGGCTAATTTTATCAGCATTACTGCGCCTCTGAAGCCGGGTGTGCGTGTTCTTGCTTCTAATGGGGATGTCACACGCGTCACTGTCGCCAGCGATCTCATCACTGGCGACATTGAAGGCTGATTGCTGATGAGCTGTCACACAGGCAGACTCGCCAGCGATCAGTCCCGAGAATGCTGGTAACCATGTAAACAAGCGGGTAACTAAGCGCACGGCGCTTACCGTGTTTCCCCGAAAATAAGTCACCCCCGAATATAAGTCAGGGCAGGGCTGGCGCAGAATTTTCCAGTATAAGTCATACCCCGATTATAAGACAGGGTGACTTATTTTCGGGGAATATAAGACAGGGTACCGCTAAAGTGCCATTTTTGCCCATTGCATGTTTTACCTGTGTCCCCGCTGGCCCCGCTGTCCTCCGTGGGCTCCCCTCTGCCCTCAGGTGCCGCAGGTAACCCCGAGGGCATAGGGTTAATCTTGTGCGCCTGTCGTCCCGGCCTGACGTCACCGCTGCCGGCAGGAGCTTCTGATTGGCCAACGGCTCCCCAGCATCTCGAGCGCTGATTGGCTCAGCGGCTCGAGTGCTGATTGGCCAGAAGTTCCTGCATGAAGAAGCATCTGGACAACGCCCTGCACCGTGGAGGAATCCATAGCCCGAGGCCGCCATTACCCTAAAGAGTAAGGATGTTTCCTTGCCGACTTGCCCATTAAAACCGCAATTCCGACACACAGCCGACTTGCGGCACACTTGCGGCAGGTCCCCATACAATGTACGGTACTGTATGGGACACTTGCGGCAAGGTGCGGTTAATTGTCATTTTTTTTTTTTATATAAGTCATACCCCGAATATAAGACAGGGTGGGACTTTTGGGGGTAAAATTAATATAAGACACTGTCTTATATTCGGGGAAACACGGTAGTTACCCTCTGTTTAACATGGATACCAGCTCCCAGCGCTTGCTGAGAGGCGCTGGGAGCTGGCTTCTTGCTTGTCCCCCGGTGTCACACACAGCCATGCTGCGTGTCCACCGGGTGCCCATCACCAGCTTTTCTCTCTGACTACCACATCCAGGTAGATTAGCTAAAGTGCAGTGAGTTGTAAACTTCTTGATTATGTTCAGGCTCGGACTGAGCCACCGGGTAACCGGTTAAAAGTGATGGTGGGCCCCGACTCATTGTGGCCCCACCCCCTAGACCCGCCCCCAGAGGTTGCTCCTCCATATGCCTCATACAGGGAGCTGAATGACCCCGGAAGTAGCAGCTCTTGCACTTCTGGGGTCATCTGATCTTTCAGCTTCCTGTGTCAGAGGAGCTGCAGCTTCAGTGTGTGAGGAGTGAGGTGACATGATCTCACCACACTGCAGGACGTCACCACAGAGTGAGAAGGAGGAGGACGATCCTGGAGCAGCAGGACACAGGAGAAGGAGCAGGTGAGTGCACTGCTCCTAGAACTGAAGATGGGGGAGATGAGGCAGGAAGGCTAATGCTGCAGGCTGGAGGGGGGATGGGGCAGAAAGGCTTATGTTGGAGGTGGGGGGGATGATTGAGAGGCTAATGCTGCAGGCTGGAGGGGATGGGGCAGGAAGGCTTATGCTGGAAGTGGGGATGGGGCTGGAAGGCTAATGCTGCAGGCTGCAGGGGATGGGGCAGGAAGGCTAATGCTGCAGGGGGATGGGGCAGGAAGGCTAATGCTGCAGGGGGATGGGGTAGGAAGTCTTATGCTGGAAGGGGAGATGGGGCAGGAAGGCTAATGCTGCAGGATGGAGGTGGGATGGGGCTGGAGGGCCAATGCTACAGGCTGGGGGGATGATTGAGAGGCTAATGCTACAGGTTGGGGGGGGGGGGGTGATGGAGAGGCTAATGCTGCAGGCTGGAGACGTGATGGGACAGGAGGCTAATGCTGCAGGCTTGGGACGTGATGGGGCAGGAGGGATAATGCTGTAGGCTGGGGACGTGATGGGGCAGGAGGGATAATGCTGCAGGCTGGGGACGTGATGGGGCAGGAGGGATAATGCTGCAGGCTGGGGACGTGATGGGGCAGGAGGGATAATGCTGCAGGCTGGGGACGTGATGGGGCAGGAGGGATAATGCTGCAGTCTGGGGACGTAATGGGGCAGGAGGGATAATGCTGCAGGCTGGGGACGTAATGGGGCAGGAGGGATAATGCTGCAGGCTGGGGACATAGTGGGGCAGGAGGGATAATGCTGCAGGCTGGGGACGTGATGGGGCAGGAGGGATAATGCTGCAGGCTGGGGGGATGATGGGGAGGCTAATGCTACAGGCTGCGGAGGATTATGGGGTAGGAGGGCTAATGCTGCAGGCTGGGGGATTATGGGCAGGAGGGCTAATGCTGCATGCTGGGGGGATTATGGGGCAAGAGGGCTAATGCTACAGACTGTGGGGGGGATGATGGGGAGGCTAATGCTGCAGGCTAGGGGGGTGTTGGGGCAAGAAGGCAAATGCTACAGGGGGGGAATTGGGCAGGAATATTTATGCTATTGGCTGGGGCCCGGCAGCACAAGGCACCATCAGGCACTCAGGTCCGGCAGTACCAGGCACCACCAGGGATCCGACAGCACCACCAGGCACCCAGGGGGCCCAGCAGTACAAGGAGCCCGGCAGCACCAGGCACCACCAGGGGCCCAGGGGGCCCCACAGCACAAGGCACCACCAGGCACCCAGGGGGCCCATCAGCATCAGGGGCCTGGCACCACCAGGGGCCCGGCAGCAACAGGGGCCCAGCACCATCAGGGGCCAGGCACCATCAGACACCACCAGGGGCCTGGCAGCACCAGGGGCCCGGCACCATCAGGCACCCTGGGGGCCCGGCAACACTAGGGTCCAGCACCATCAGGCACCCTTGGGGCCCGGCAGCACCAGGCACCCTGGGGGCCCGGCAGCACCAAACACCCTGGGGGCCCCCTCCCCATGCTCACCACGGTGCAGGCAGCCGCTGCCTAGGGCGTTCTCTCCTCTACAGTGCCCTGAGCGCCGGCTCCCGCTGCGCACACAGGAAGCAGTCTCAGGGCGATGACATCATCACCCTGAGACTGATGTCCTGCGCACGCGCCGGCAGGAGTCAGAGCGGCACTGCGGCGGCAGCAGGCAGAGCAGGGAGATCGCTCTCCCTGCTTTGCAGCTGCAGAGGGGGCACATGCATCGCTAATCATATCAGCAGTGCTGCCGATATGATTAGCGATATTACAGGACCGGGGGGGTACAGGTGCGGGGCTTGAGGGGCGTGGCCACATGTCTCGGGGCCCACCGGGGATTCTCCCGCTCCTCCAGTGGGCCAGTCCGCCCCTGCAGCCAAGGCAGCGCCATGGAGAGCAGGGAGACCCTGCATAGACCATGAATACAAGATCACGCCCATTAGGGTGTGATCTTATGACGAAGAAGGCCCACCCTAAGGGCTAAAGAATATAGCCCCTGCTAATTAACATCACTAATGAGTAAGTTCTAAAATGTTTTTCTGCACTTTCACAGGATGCTTTTAGGAGACAAAAGGAGTGTGAGATTAGTGATGGCATGCTGCAGGAACATGATTTTGAAGCTTTTGTGGCGCTTTGGAGGTGACAGGATCCCTTTAAAGGTACCTTTACACACAGAGATATATTGCTTGCAACTCACTGGTTGCAGTGAAATCATGGAACAATTGTTCCATTTTATTGCCATGTACAAATGGAACAATGTGTCCATGATTTCACTGCAACCAGTGAGTTGCAAGCAATATATCTCTGTGTGTATCAGTACCTTAAGTGTAACAGGTTTATGGAGCATTGCAGCCATCTTTTTTTCTTTTCTTTTTTTCTTTTTAATCCTGGACCCCTTCATCACCCTTTGTTAATCTTTATGTTGGACGTATTTCTCTTTGATATTTGAAATATCTATGAAATGTTGATAGATTTTTTGATGTTTTTTTGTGTTAGTGATGCAATTTTTTTAACAATTTAAAAAAAAAGGAGAGATATCAAGAAAATATTTATGCAGATCCTTCGTGTGCTTGTGCAGGTTCACCACATGTGAATGTACACTTTATGGCAAGCTGGAGGGCAGATAATTCCTAGAATCACTTGCTTAGAAGTGGAATTAATGTTTTAATGACCACAAACCCTAAAATATAAGTTGAATTATATAAAGAGCTGCTAATAACATCCATTAATGTATTTATGAAACTTCCTGGACTGAAATGTTTTATGGTTTAAGTGAAGTGGAAACTATTGTTCTGTTAAACTGCTAAAAGGCGCTGGCTATATTGTCCTTCAGAGGGATTAATGACACCACGGTGGCGGGGAAGAAATATGTTCACCATCACAACTTTATCACAAATAGCTTATCTCTTTATCTTTTTCATAGACTCCTGAAACTTTTTTTATAGCAAGAATTTAAGCTCAGAAATCCTTTTAAATGCGGTTCATTAACCCCATCATAACCAGAGGGCTTTAGACGTATTTGATGCATTCCATTTTCTCGTAATATATGTATACAGAGATGCTTCCTTTTTTTCCTGGAGGCCACAGTACACCACTGGGACAGCAAAGTGCGGAGCTTCAGCAAAGAGACATGATTGCTATAAGTCACATGGGTGGAGAAACATATTTGTACTTATATTTTGGTCTTTTTTTTGGGAGGGGAAGATTATCATATATATTTGTGAAAAAAATTAAAAACTCTCTGATTTTACTATTTTAAAATTAACGTGTTTCCCCGAAAATAAGACACTGTCTTATATTGATTTTTGCTCCAAAAAGTGCGCCATGTTTAATTTTCGGGGGGTGTCTTAATATTAGCCAAAAAAAAAACATCCCACTGCAGTAGCCTCCCATTTCCCTGTACCGTATCCCACTGCAGCAGCCTCCCATTGTCCCAGTACCGTATCCCACTGCAGCAGCCTCCCATTATCCCAGTACCGTATCCCACTGCAGCAGCCTCCCATTATCCCAGTACCGTATCCCACTGCAGCAGCCTCCCATTATCCCAGTACCGTATCCTACTGCAGGCAGCCTCCCATCCCAGTACCGTATCCCACTGCAGCAGCCTCCCATTATCCCAGTACCGTATCCCACTGCAGCAGCCTCCCATCCCAGTACCGTATCCCACTGCAGCCTCCCGTGTGTGTACACACACACACACACTTTCACTTTCTTACTGTACTTTCTTTGCAATTTCTTTCCTCTGCGGTGCTGCTTTGGTGGTGCACAGTGCAATAGCCCTGGGCCAATCACAGCGCAGGAGCCCTGGGCCAATCACAGCGCAGGTGCCCTGGGCCAATCATAGCGCAGGAGCCCTGGGCCAATCACAGCCCAGGAACAATCAGAGGCTACTGACGTCAGCTGGCCCATGATTCCTGTGCTGTGATTGGCGCAGGGCTCATGGGCAGGAGACTGTCACAGAGCTCCGGAGCTGTGATTTACGGCTGTGCTCCAGGGCTGTGAGCGCGGCAGAAGAGCGGTACAGAGTGGCGGGCCCGGACAGCGGGTGCAGAGGGGAGCGAGACACAAATGCATGCCCCGGTGTTGTGATCGGTGGCATGCTGAGGAGGTACGCCTTATAATTGGGGGGGGGTGCCTTATATTAGGAGGTAGGGCGCCCCCCAAGCATGCCTTACTTTCAGGGGGAGCCCTATTTTCGGGGAAACATGGTATATACTTAATACATAAAAAATTCATAAAAGGTCAACTAAGTTTGAAAAATATATTGAATGACTAAAGGTACGTCACACGCGGCTATTTTGCTAGCAATTTCACTGGCAATTTGCTGGTTGCAGTGAAATCATGGACACATTGTTACATTTGTACACGGCAACAAAATAGAACAATGTGTCCATGATTTCACTGCAACCAGCAAATTGCCAGTGAAATTGCTAGCAAAATAGCCGCGTGTGACGTACCTTAAGGGTACCTTTACACGTCGCAACATTGCATGCAATTTCACTTGCAACTTACTGGTTGCAGTGAAATCATGGACACATTGTTACACTTGTACACGGCAACAAAATGGAACAATGTGTCCATGATTTCACTGCAACCAGTAAGTTGCAAGTGAAATTGCATGCAATGTTGCGACGTGTAAAGGTACCCTTAGGGCCACGTCACACGCATCAATTTCCTGAACAATATCGTTTAAGCGACCTGCTTTTTTGATCGCTTAAGCGATATCGTTTGTGCGTCGCAGTGTGTAATCAAACGATGTTTCTTTGAAAAATTGTTTGATTGCAGATTTGTGAACATGTTCACAAATCTATCGCTGGTCGGCCGGTGGACACGCAGGATCGCTGCGTGTGACACCGGCAGAGCAACGATGAACAAGCTCCCAGCGCCTCGCAGCCTATGTTGGGAGCTTGTATCCATGGTAAACATCGGGTTACTAAGCGCCGCGTGGCACCTAGTAACCTGATGTTTACCATGGTTACCAGCGTTCTCACTGGTCCACATCGTTGGTGAGTCTGCCTGTGTGACAGCTCACCAACGATGTGAACGATATTGTTAGGGATCGCGTGTGCATGTGATTGCTAACAATATCGTTCAGGAAACTGATCTGTGTGACGTGGCCCTTAGGCTACAATGTCCTGAATTTAGCTGACAATTCCTATTAGAGCAATATTGATTAAATTCATCAATTTCGTGGGCATAGCCAAAAATCCCCTGTGTATTTTGGGGTTGTCTCTAACCCGCTAGGGAAAAAGGAATGGACATTTTGGATTGTAACATGCCCAGTCATTGTTATTTTCAGCTTATACTATTGAGAACACATACAGTCATGGCCAAAAGTTTTGAGAATACACCATAATTATATTTTCATATGATCTGCTGCCCTCTGGTTATTATTTGTGTTTGTCTGATGTTTATATCACATACAGAAATATAATTGCAGTCATATTATGAGTACCAAAAGGTTATATTGACAGCTAAAATGAGTTAATTCAGCAAGTCAATATTTGCAGTGTTGACCCTTCTCCTTCAGGACCTCTGCAATTCTCCCTGGCATGCTCTCAATCAACTTCTGGACAAAATCCTGACTGATAGCAGTCCATTGTTGCATAATCAATGCTTGCATTTTGCTAGAATTTGTTGTTTTTTGTTTGTCCATTCGTCTCTTGATGATTGATCACAAGTTCTCAATGGGATTAAGATCTGGGGAGTTTCCAGGCCATGGACCCAAAATCTCTGTTTTGTTCCCTGAGCCATTTAGTTATCACCTTTGCTTTATGGCAAGGTGCTCCATCATGCTGGAAAAGGCATTGTTGGGCGCCAAACTGCTCTTGGACGGTTGGGAGAAGATGCTCTTGGAGGACATTCTGGTACCATTCTTTATTCATGGCTGTGTTTTTAGGCAAGACTGTGAGTGAGCCGATTCCCTTGGCTGAGAAGCAACCCACACGTGAATGGTTTCAGGATGCTTTACAGTTGGCATGAGACAAGACTGGTGGTAGCGCTCACCTCTTCTTCTCCGAATAAGCTGTTTTCCAGATGTCCCAAACAATCGAAAAGGGGATTCATCAGAGAAAATGACTTTACCCCAGTCCTCAGCAGTCCACTCCCTGTACCTTTTGCAGAATATCAGTCGGTCCCTGATGTTTTTTTCTGGAGAGAAGTGGCTTCTTTGCTGCCCTCCTTAAAACCAAAAAAGAAGGAGATACAAAGAGGCGCAGATTGTGCCTTATCAAAAGGACACTGAATGTTTCTATGTGGATTATAAAGCTATCCACTCACCTTTTCTGGTTGTGAGACTCACAACCAGTATGCAAGCATGAGGCAGCTGCTGCAGAACCTCCACCAAACGCCAAAACCGCGGGAAATCAGGAGACAAAACTGGAAATGGTGTCCACGGTCCGCGCTGGTGCTCTTTTCCAAAGGATTTCACAAGACGGTTATTACCATAAGAATGTCCTTTATTTCACACCTACGCGTTTCGGTGCTGTCCCAGCACCTTCCTCAGGACATGTTGCCCTGAGGAAGGTGCTGGGACAGCACCGAAACGCGTAGGTGTGATGAAATAAAGGACATTCTTACGGTAATAACCGTCTTGTGAAATCCTTTGGAAAAGAGCAGCAGCGCGGACCGTGGACACCATTTCCAGTTTTGTCTCCTTGAAACCAGGCCTTGCTCAAAGAGTCTCTGCCTCACAGTGCGTGCAGAAGCACTCACACCAGCCTGCTGCCGTTCCTGAGCAAGCTCCGCACTGCTGGTAGTCCGATCCCGCAGCTGAAACAGTTTTAAGATACGGTCCTGGTGCTTGCTGGTCTTTCTTGGGCGCCCTGGAGCCTTTTTGACAACAATGTAAGCTCTCTCCTTGAAGTTCTTGATGATGCATAGATTGTTGACTGAGGTGCAATATTTCTAGCTGCGATCTCTTCCCTGTTAGGCCATTTTTGTGCAGTGCAATGATGGCTGCACGTTTTCTTTAGAGATAACCATGGTTAACTGAAGAGAAACAATGATACCAAGCACCAGCCTCCTTTTAAAGTGTCCAGTGGTGTCATTCTTACTTAATCATGACTGATTGATCGCCAGTCCTGTCCTCATCAACACCCACACCTGTGTTAATGGAACAATCACTAAAACGATGTTAGCTGCTCCTTTTAAGGCAGGACTGCAATGATGTTGAAATGTGTTTTGGGGGTTAAAGTTCATTTTCTAGGCAAATATTGACTTAGCAAGTAATTGCTGTTAAGCTGATCACTCTTTATGACATTCTGGAGTATATGCAAATTGCCATTAGATAAACTGAAGCAGTAGACTTTGTTAAAATTAATATTTGTATCATTCTCAAAACTTTTGGCCATGACTGTACATGCTTAGTCAGGGTCCATGTAAATAGGTGATAAAGGTGACTATGCACCTCACATACTCCTCATTACCCCCTAAGTATAGTCCAGATGTGCATTCATAGCACTTCTAGATTTCATTTTCGTCAACTAAGTCAATATTGCCTTGAAGTGCTTGTCTTCCTTAAGGCCCAGGTACACACACAGATAATTGTGCAGTCGCAGATCTCTGATTGCAGTGAAATCCTGGACACATTGTTCCATTTGTACACAGCCACAAAATGGAACAATGTGTCCATGATTTCACTGCAACCACAGATCTGCGAACAATCTCTGCACAATTATCTGTGTGTTCAACTGGGCCTTTAGGGTCCCGTCACACGTAGCGACGCACCAGCGATCCCGACAACGATACGACCTGGGAGGGATCACTGGTTCGTCATTTTGGGGTCGCTGGTGAGATGTCAAACAGTCATATCTCATCAGCAACGATCCGGAATGATATAGAGGTAGTTGGGAATTGTCACTCTCGGTCGTAGTATTGAGATCGTTGGTCGTTGTCCCTTTCAAATGCAGCGTTCACAGCGGGAGCGCAACGACCAAAAAATGACCCAGAGCACTTTGTAACGATGAGCGATCTCACAGCAGGGGCCTGATCACTGCTAAGTGTCACACGTAGCGAGATCGTTAGCGAGATTGCTGTTATGTCACAAAACCTGTGACATTAAAATGATCTCGTTAACATCTTGTTATGTGTGACGGGGGCCTTAGACAACCTCATTCAAATCTTCTGTTGCATTCTTCTGATGGTATAACAGTAGTGCTAGAATAAAGGATCACATGGAAGCCTCTTTTCCCTGGTGATTGGGTATTCCAATGATTCACTAAGGCTGAAATTAAAAAGAAATATAAATTGTTAAGCTTAAAGGGAACCTGTCAAGTCGCGCTACCCCTCTAACCTATCACTACCTGTCCCTGCACCTTCCTATCTGATCCTTAACCATCCCTCTAGCTAAAGGAGCCTTATAATGAGGGAGAAAAATAACATATACTTACAGTCTCCAATTGGAGGCTGGAAAGGCATGCTCCGGCTCCATTCTCCCCTCCTCGCTTTGCGTCCGAACGTCCCGCTGGGCATCTTCATTCCCCTTGGGCTCTGCCACCTCCTATTTGAAATGCCCTACTTTTGTGATCATATGATGCCCGGGCCGGAAAGTCATCTAGCCCGGTGCATTGTTGGGCTGATCACGTGGTACGGGTAGGACTCCGGCGCATGCGCAGTGCGCATATCGAAGCCGGCCAATACCACGTGATCAGCCCAACGATGCACCGGGCCGGATATGATGTCCCGGCCATGCATCACATGATCACAAGAGGCAGTCATTTTGAATACGAGGTGGCACAGCCCAAGGGGAATGAGGACGCCCAGCGGGGCGTGCGGACATTAAGGGAGGAGGGGAGAATGGAGCCCGTAGCATGCCTTTCCAGTCTCCAACTGGAGACTGTAAGTATATAAGTTATTTTTCTCCCTCATTATAGGGCCCCTTTAGCTCAGATAGTGATGGTTAGGGATGAGATAGGAAGGTACAGGGACAGGTAGTAATAGTTTAAAGGGGTAACGCGACCTGACAGGTTCCCATTTTAATGTCATTACACACATAATAAATGAATAGCAATAATGGAATTGTCTTGGTGTATCATCGCTGAATGTTGTACTCCACTGCAGTGCAGTGATGGCACAGGACGTCAATAGGAGAATAGCTATGGGCAAATCAACAATGAAGTCACTGGACAAGGTCTTCACATCAAGGAACATTTCACTGGTGACGAAGACATGACTGGTACATATGAAACATCATAAGGCACTCCCAAGCAGATTCTCAAGTGAATTTTTATTTACAGCAGTTTTTCAGTGTACAAGAACGTGGAAAACGTTTTGGTCAAGAGTAGTCCTTATCAGTTCCCTGTCCTGGAATGCTGTGGGCTTCCTGGGTGGATGGCGTCAGGTGCAATTATCAGATTCCATTAATCTGAAGGACTAGGAATCTACCAGAGCGCCATTTTACCAAGTTAGCAGGAAGTGCCGTATTTTCCTTCATATTCTGGTCTTTTCTGCACTAATGTATGAATGTTAAACTTGCATGATAAAGGATCAAGATAGACGAAGGATCAACGCCTTCTATGTGTGGTGCTGGAGAAGGATCTTATCAATACTATGGATGGCAAGAACAAATAAATCAATTTTGGAACAAATCAAGCCAGACATGTAACTGTGGAAGCAAGGATCACCAAGTTACAACTTGTCTATTTTGGACACATCAAATGAAGAGAGCAATCACTGGAGAAGAACATTATGGTCAAAACAATATAAGGAACAAGGTGAAGAGGAAGACCCGCAACCCATGGCTTGATACAATCATGATAACAGTGGAGAAGGCCCCGGTGGACCTATTTAGTCTCGTGTAAGGTCGATCTTCCGTTCATCCATAAAGTCTCCATTGCTTGAGATCGAGTTGAAGGCCATTAAAATAAAAATAAATTAGTGGCTCCTTTGCTGCAAAACCATGCAAATACAATGTTTCTAGTTAGTTAATAAGGTATCATCCCAGTATTTATTTATATACTAGATGTTGGCCCGATTCTAGCGCATTGGATATTCTAGAATATGTATGTAGTTTATTTATGAAGATTTAAGAATAATGCAATGAATACACAGGCTTTTCCGGGTAAAATATATACATTATCATTAAATGTTATTGCTCGCATTGTGAGTGGGGGTTAAATTCTGCGCCAATATTGCGACAGCAATACCGGGCGGCCGCGACCAATCAGCAACGCGTCTTCGTTCAATATATCTGCACAGGTGACACCTCACCAGCGATCAGTAAGGTAGCGTTACACTTGGCGACGCTCCAGCGATACCTACAGGTCGTATCGTCGGGATCGCCGGAGCGTCGCCAAGTGTGACAGTACCTTGCTGATAGTGACGATCAGCGATCTCAGAGAGTGGGGGCCTGGTCGCTGCTGCTTGTCACACTGAGCGACATCGCTAGCGCCGGTCATCTCCCGGCTGCGTTGACGCTGACCTCCATGCGGCACAGTTGGCGCCGCTCCAGCAAAACCTACAGGTCGTATCATTGTCGGGATCTTTGGAGCGTCACCAAGTGTGACTGAGCTAGCGCCGGTCATCTCCCGGCTGCGTCGCTGCTGACCTCCATTGCGGGTGGCGGGCAACGGTGAGCCCCTTAGTCACGCCTGGGCCCCAGCATTTGGGCGAGTAAGCCGGGTGCTGGCGCCGGCCCTGCTCCATAGCTCCGACATTTTCCCTTCGCCGAGT
This sequence comes from Allobates femoralis, assembly GCA_033576535.1. NCBI lineage: Eukaryota > Metazoa > Chordata > Amphibia > Anura > Aromobatidae > Allobates > Allobates femoralis. The sequence continues at coordinate 120,804,247 of JARQOC010000010.1, read as the reverse complement.
TGCCAAGGAGTAGTGGGCGGGGCCATCTGCGGCTAATGCTGTTTGTTTCTCTGTAACAAATCCCGCGTCGCTGATTGCTCGTGCCCGGCCGGCCGCAACCAATCAGCAACGCGGGATTTCCGTTACAGAGAAACAGACACGATAAGACGCTTATATAAGATGATTTTCTTTTACCATTAACTTAGTGATATAGTAATGTGTAATTTGTTCTTGTACAAGCTACCATATAACATAAATCTATAAAAAATCCAAGAATGCGCACATAGGGTGATATCTTCTTTGAAGAAGGATAAAAGGTTATATAAAGAGGCTGCTCACCTGATACAGTTGTGATGACCCACAACTGGTAATGATCGCTCAAATACAAGTAGCTGCTGCAGGACCGTACTCTCCACAGATCCCTGTGGTATAATCAGCTCCCAGGACACAGTACCTCGAGGTCCGCGCTACCACTTCAGAAAGGAACAAAAGAAGCCAGTACAAGAGAATGTCTGGATCAACGATTCTTCTTTATTGTCCTACGCGTTTCAGAGTCATCTCCCAACTCCTTCATCAGGGAATGTCCCTTCCCTGATGAAGGAGTTGGGAGATGACTCTGAAACGCGTAGGACAATAAAGAAGAATCGTTGATCCAGACATTCTCTTGTACTGGCTTCTTTTGTTCCATATAACATAAATGGAAAACTCAAATGTTCAGGTGGGACACAGTACTGCTAATGATCCCCCATGATTATTTTTTACCCAAATTGTTTATCGGTTGACTAGACCCTGTGCTGCCTAGGGAAAAGTCAGCTCTCCTGCTACAGGAGCAGAGAAGATGGGACATCCATAATAGTGCTAACTTGCTTTATTAAAGGAAATGTGATAGGTGATTTTCTAGTACAAAACTAATGGTATTCTGGAAAAGGGCTTGGGCAGTCCTTTCAGGATCATTAATTTTTATTCCTCTACCTCCTCCTGTTATCATGCTGTAAGACCCATTAGAATTCAGTAGCAATTGTTGTCAAGTTTGCGTTTTTTTTGAGCGCATGATTATAGCATCCACATCAGGGATCATCTGTTAGTTAATCTTCTTTATTCACAGATTATGGCTCTTGCAATGCATTGCAGCTGGTCACCACCTTTATCAGGTGCCCGCCGAAATGCATTGTGAGAGGCATAATCTGTAAATAAAGAAGATTAATTACCAGATGATCCCTTTTGTGAGTGCTGAAATCGTGTGCTCCAACAAAACCGCAAAGTTCAACAATTGTTTTTGTGTAATCCCGTTGGGAGTTGCAGACCGTGGCGACCGCGGCAGTGAGAGTGCAGTATTTATGGTCACATCCTACATGACTGACACATCCCACGTGACTGTCCCAGCCTGAACGCCGGAGTTTTGTGTGGTGTGCAAACACATACCGGAGACCCTACACTGTGGTTGTGCAGGGGTGCACAACCACCAAAGGTGAGTGATCACCCAACCCTCTCCGCAATATCCTCCTGAGACCACCAGGTACACACAGATGTGCCTCTTTATATTTTTTTTTTTTACTCCATTAGAATTCAGAGTTGCTCACCAGCTAGTGAAGCATATGGAAATCCAAACTGATTATGCACTGCTCTCCACGCCCATAAACCCGCCCACCTCTCCATTACTAATAGTAAAAATCCTCAGTGTCATTTACTATCACTGCCTAGAGCTGAGCACATAATCAGTTTGGATTTCCATATATTCGATTAGCCCGGTGTGCTACACTGAAATCTCTAAAGCTTACATCAAGATAACCAGAAAGGGTATAGTAATAAAAGTTACTGATCATGAAAGGGCTGTCCAAGACTTATTCCAGGATACTGTTAGATTTGTACTAGAAAATCACCTGACAGATTCCCTTTAAGCCCATAAATGCAGATGAAAAAAAACTATATAGGAAAGCATCAAAAGTGCTTAACACTAACTCAGTGACTTCCACATACAAGTCAATTGGAACGCATAATAATTAAAAGAAAACGGTCGCGTTGACCATTCAATGTTTCTGCAAGTCATGCAGACAGTAACTTAAAAACAAGGCTGGCATTAAAAGCAATATATAATACATTATTAATGGAAATATAGAGCATAAAAACAGCTATTTCCATCAGATTTTTTCCATGGCATTTTCAGTGTAATTATATATATATTTATTCATTTATATAGCGCTATTAATTCCATAGCACTTTACATACATCAGTAATGCTGTCTCTCATGGAGCTCACAATCTAAACATCCTATCAGTATGTATTTACAATGTGGGAGGAAACCGGAGTGCCCAGAGGAAACCCACGCAAACACTGGGAGAACATACAAACTCCTTGCAGATGTTGTCCTTGGTGGGAATTCAGAGGTATACAGTGGTATGCATTGCCCATGTGCTGTCACGTTAACCAGACATAATATTTGGTACATATTTTCTTCCTGTATAGTGCAGACCAGAAGATTTTTTTTACATGCAGCTGAAAAAAACAATATACCGTACCTACCTAAAATAGAGAAAAAAGACACTTCTGCAGGTGAATGGCGATCGTTGGATCATTAAATAAGTATTGGGAGCTTTCCTGTTAAACCTAATGGATATCACACGTGTGAATTTAGCGTTAGAGGTGAGGTTCTGCACAGAACATTGTCCATCTGACCTTTCTTGATTTTTAGAGATTGCTCCATTGTAAGAATGTGTGTATTTGTAGAGCTTATAGCAGGTAACCTATAGAATAATTCAGGGTTGGCACCTACCGCTGAGTTATTGTTCCTTTGTTTTCTCAAAGTGATGAGAAATCTCTTTGATGGAAAAACAAAATCTATCTGTCAGTAGAAAGGACAGTACACGGGTATCTGATCTTGAGCGATACAAAATATTTCACTAAAAATAACAATGGAAATGAAAATTTCAATGAATTGCAGACTGTTAAAGTCCCAGGGGCTGGGTTGGAGAAAGGCTCTGTTGGTTTCCTCTGTTCTAAGCTGTCTTTTATTTTAAATATTTCATACCATTTCTTATGTTCATGTGTTGTATGAACTGTCATTTATATTTCATTCCACTCTGAAACGAATCTTGGAATACCACAAGCTGAGAAGTACAGCCGGCACTTTCTCGCACAGAGGTAAGTTTGAGGAGGCAGCAGTGACGGATATTAAATGCAGCTTTTGTGTACTAGTATTTTGCTGTCATGTATTTTGCCCGAGAACTGATTTGTAATGTTATAGTTTTTGTGACATTATGATAAGGTGCGCGGCAAAAGGCGGCTTCCATTTAGTGAGACGTTGATGTGCTCTCAAATTGAATGACTGTGAGATTGCCGGATTGTGACCTAAGGCTTTGCTATTTAGCCACAAAAACATGCATCATTGTGACGTGCATTGTCTATTTTCCTTGTACACCACTCAGGAAAACTTTTTAAAGATGTAATGATATAGTGCCTGCAGTCTTAGTATACCTTAACGCTGAAGCAATTTACCTTGTTTGTGAAGTCCAAGATTTCACTTTAGTAAGTGATGTTACCAATTGAAAATGACATGTTTCCAGTGGGTTGGTAAAAAAAGATTGGTGATCCCACCTTACAACTTTAGGGTTAAAAGAAATGTGTATCAGAAATTGACCCATTGTTTAGGTCAGATCTTTAATTAAGTGAATTTATTAAAAAAAAAAAAAGTGAAAAGTTTTCTTTATTTTTTTCTTTTTTTTTATATATCAAAATATGTATTTAAAAAATATCTTGCCATTTTCACACTAACCATTATTATCTGTGATATCTATTATGAATGGTGAATTATGAGTTATCTACTGTATATAGAGGTGTTATGCATTGTACAAGAAGAGGAGGTAAGCTGTGATATCGCCTATTGTGAATAGTGGATCCTATGTTATCTACTGTATATAGAGCTGTTATCAGTCATTGTACAGGAGGAGGTGAACTGTGATATCACCTATTGTGAATTGTGGATCCTGTGTTATCTACTGTATATAGAGGTGTTATCAGTCATTGTACAGGAGGAGGTGAGCTGTGATATCACCTATTGTGAATGGTGGATCCTGTGTTATCTACTGTATATAGAGCTGTTATCAGTCATTGTACAGGAGGAGGAGGTGAGCTGTGATATCACCTATTGTGAATAGTGGATGTTGTGTTATCTACTGTATCAGTGTGTTATCAGTCATTGTCCAGGAGTGGGAAGAGGTGAGCTGTGACATAATCTATTGTTTAACTCCTTGACCACACGGCAAATTTTCATTTTCATATTTCCTTCCTTTTTTCCAGGACCCCTATTTTTCCACTAATATAGTCATAAGAGAGCTTCTTTTTTTGTGGGACAAGTTATACTTTTTAATGACGCCACTCATTCTTCCATGTATCGTACTGGAAAACAGGGAAAAAATATCCAAGTGCAGTGAAATTTCAATTTAAAAAAAAAGCGCCATTCCAAATATGTATGTTTTTTTTTATTTAAATAGTGAAAGAAAATTCAGTAATTGGTCGAAAAAAGGAATTGCCCTTTTGTTGCCATTTTCCGAGGCCCAACACGTTCTTATTTTTTGGAATCTGGGCCTGTGTGATGGCTTTTATTTTACATTTTGAGCTGATGTTTTTAATTATACCCTTTTGGGGTAAATGCAATGTTTCACTTGCCTGATATTGCAATGTTGTGGCAACCAAAACAACGTAATTCTGTTGGTTTTAATTTTTTTCTTATTATGAAGTTTATCAATCATAATCATTTATTTTATATTTTGATAGATCAGGCATTTCTGAATGCAATGATACCAAATATGTGTATTTCTTTTTTATTGCTTCATATTTAAAAAAAACTTTTTTCACTTTTTGTTTTTACTGCTCACCTTAAGAGACTTGAAGCTGGCACTAACTAATCATTTCTTCTGTACAGGGCCGTGCTCATGCACGTTTCTGAATAGCATAAATAATCATCTCCTGTGAATGCTGGCACTCATGCAGCATTCACAGGAAATGAGTCATGACCATAACAGGGGTTATCGGGTGACCCCCAGCTGTCATGAAAACCCATTGACATCCCGCGAACATGTGAAGGGGCCACTGATGGGAGCAATCAACCTGTAAACGTGAGATAAATGCGCATAGGGTCTTATCATTTTTACAAAGGGTTATAGTGGTATATATCAGGAACTGCTCACCTGGTTCGCTTGTGTCACCCACAACTGGTATAATCGCCTGTAAGATGGCTTGTAGAATGGCTGCTGCAGGGCCGCACCTTCACGATAACCGTGGAAACAGGAATGCTGTAATAGGACAAAGTGCCGGAATGCCCGCACTGCCACCAAGAATCACCAGGAAATAAAGAGTTAACTGGGCAGATTTTTCTTTTATGCTATCCTACGCGTTTCAGAGCCTCTATCCGAGCTCCTTCCTCAGGGAACACGTGAGGAAGGAGCTCGGATAGAGGCTCTGAAACGTGTAGGATAGAATAAAAGAAAAATCTGCCCAGTTAACTCATTGTTTCCTGGTGATTCTTGGTGGCAGCGCGGGCATTCCAGCATTTTGTCCCATTACAGCACTGATGGGAGCAGGGAATGATGCATGCTCCACCGGCACATTAGATTACACCATTGGAGTTTGACAGCGCGATCTAATGGTTTAACTGTTAGCTGAATTGATTAGCATACATGTGCCTCTAACAGGTTTGGGGAAAGATTAGACAACCTATAACGTATAGGAACAACATAGGTTGTGGAGGGGTTAATAAACAGCCTACAGTTTTCTATAATTTCAAAACCAGTATTACTCCCTATTATGAATCCTCTACCTCTTCTGTTTACCCATTTCTGGTCTTCTGCTGGTCAGTTTATTGTGCTCCCACAATGACGTGGCTTGTTAGGGTATGTGCACACTGGGCGGGTTTTCGGCGGTTTACCTGTGTAAACCGCCGTTTTGCATACATTAGTTTTATTTAAATTTATGTTAATCCAAACCGGCGTTTGGATTAACATTGAAACTAATGTAACCCGCCCAAGGCTGTGCACATACCGGCGGTTACCCAGCGTCATCCGTTGCTAACCCGCAGGTTTCCCAGCGGGTTAGCAAAGAATGACCAAGTTCTAAAAACCGGCCGGTTCTGCAGCGGCTGCAAGCAGAATCATGTGCTGCTTCCAGCCGCTGCAGAATCGCCGCCGAGAACCCGCTGGGCAGCCGCCGGATACCGCCCGCACATACCCGCCAGGAAGCCGTGCACGGCGCCAGAGCTTCCTGGCGGGACCCGCCAGCTGCCGCCGACAAACACGCCGGGTAAGTGTGAACTTACCCTTATATAGGATCTTAGGGGCCACCATTGATCGGATACCAGTAACAGTTTGTTAATTATATATATATATATATATATATATATATATATATATATATAATATATATATTGTGGTGATGTAACCCATGGCCGGGTGCATCACAGGGATTATCAGCATAGGATCCTGTTCAGATCAGCCTGTTTTACTGTGTGTGTGCTGTGTTAAACCTGTCCGGTACACAGTGGGTTAACAGCTGAGTGTGAGTGCTTTAAGATCTAAGAGGTTGATGAGCCGAATGAGTGGCCGAGAAAACAAGGTGTGTTAATTGACCAATCCCAGGTGTGGGTGTGTAAGGTGAGTGTGACAGTCACGTTAAGAAGCTGTGAGAGAGAGTTTGGTTCTGTTGTTTTCAGTCTGTGGGAGGGACCCAGCCAGTGTGGATGTTAGTCAGAGGAATTCCGTCCTGTTGGGATGAAAGGGAGACTTGGCCTGCTGTATGTGCGAGTCACCTGTCCCTCTGATGGTGCTTGTGAACCTGTGGCCAGATGCAGGAGTTAAGAGGGCTCTTAGAGTGGGGAACCAAGGCCGATCCTGGAGGACGCTCGACTCAGGCGTGGGGCACAGTCGTTGACCTGGAGACCTGCCTGAGTATGGAGGTTTGGTGGCGGCTAGTGGCCTGGACACACGATGAAGAGGCCTTGGTGACGCCTGGTTTGCCCGGTAACTCAGGTTTGCCAATCCCTGTTATGGACCCAGAGGAGCCGCAGTCCTTGGATGTAGTATGATGGGCTGTGAGCTTGTTTGAGGACGTATGTGATCCATGGATGTAGTATGATGGATCAGATGCGGTGTGTAAGTTACCGGTCAGGCTGGAGCCTGTATTATGCCATATGGTGTGAGATCGAGTACGGCTCAATGGCCAGGCGGTCATAGCCGCCATTGGGACCGACCATGGGTCGTGATATGGTCCTGTTGACCTTGGATGAATGTGTGTGAAGGGTGTCTGCAGTATAGCAGCCTGTATGAGACCTGTGTGAACAGGGCTGTACCTGGATCCTCTGAAGGGGTCTGTGTTAGTATTAAGTGTTGTGCTGTACTATGTAAATAGTCAGGCGGCTGGACCCGCCATTGGGACCCACAGGGCCCGGTGATAGATATTTATATTAAATATATGTGTAAAGTACAGAGAAGACCCGGTGGCTGTAACCACCAGAGGAGCTGTCGTTAAGGCTCCAAGGGTTCACTGGAGATGTGGTTACAGGTCCCGGTGATTGTAGTCTTAAATGTAATACATGTTCTATTGTGTATGTAATATAATGTATGATGTGATGTGCTTTTCTATTGTATATGTTCTGTATTATTTGATGTGCTTATGTGCAATGTTTTGACGTGCTACCCGGTTTATGATATAGGTGTGCTAAATAAACGGATGGTCATTTGTTACATTGTAAGCACGTGTTGGTGTTTTTCCGATCGTTTGCTCAGAATTTTCTGCAATGGTAGCAAAGATGATTGCCATGAAAAGTGGAAAATTCTGTCCTTGCTACTCTTTGGTCTTTTTTTTTTTTTTTTATACTTTTAACATTTTTGCTTTTAAAAAATTTTTTTTTTTTTAATGTTTAGAAACTTCTTTAAAAATGTTTTGGTCAAGATGGAAGTTGAGTTGCACATAAGACTGTGTATTGTGTATATGGGAAACCAGAGTTTATTTGCAGCTTTCTGTTGAACCAAGTAATTTTTGTGCAGCCCAATATTTGTCTTAAATCCCCCTCATTCTTATTTTAGATTTTTTTTTTTTTTTTATATTTTCTGTACATAGTAATGTTTCAGTTTTTGTAATCGAGGCTAAACCTTTAACTCTTAAAATGTTAGTTAAAAATTTCATTTGTGCAAATTATCTTATTGCACATTATAATCAATTCCTTTAAATCCATTATGATTTTGGAAAATCTTTTTCCAGCGATAATTATTTTAATAGGGAGATTTTGTGTTGAAATGCTTACAGGTCCTTGCTGCAAAATTATTCATATGCTGGCGATCGCTTAAGGTTGTAAATAATAACATTAAAGTGTAATAAATGTGGAAGACAATTTAGTTTTTCTATGTAGAGCATGGTGCGCACAATAGAAACACAGACATACCCTAAAGGTCAGAGTTTTATGTTATTCCATTCTAACCGTCATTGAACTACAAATGAGTCTGGCCTGCACTAAAGATTAATTTAATACCATTAGGTTTATATACTATACAGGGGCTTTATCTGCATGATGTCTGCAAAATGACGCTCTTACAAGATATGGTTTACTTTTCTGTATATGTGGGAATTTAGTAAATGCAATTTTTTAAATAGACGACTTTTAATAGATTACCTTTAATGACTTTTAAGGTTATCTGGGATCTATCAATAAAAAAATAAATTGTACCTAAGCACCAACAGGCAGGAAGCTGGCACCTACCCGCCTGTTGTGCCTGGCACTGTTCACCGCTGACACGAAGCGGTGTGAGACTGCTCCTGTCAGCGATTTTGCCACTTCCACTGACATCTCATGTACAAAAGGGTGGCTTTTCCCCACTGTCAACGGGTGCATAGCCGACTCACGCTGATTGACAGCTGGCTCCCCCAATCAGGCAGCGGGGAGCTGACTGTCAATCAGCATGATCTCTGCTGTCCCGCCGCTTCCACAGAGCAGAGTGGAAAAGCCACCCCTGCTCTGTTTACTCCGCCATACTTTCCCGGCAGAAGTGGTCTGGGACCGCTCTGTGCCGGGGGTGAACAGCAGTGAATGGTGCTTGGCACAACAGGCAGGAAGGTGGCAGATAACTGCCTGTCATTGCTTGGGCACATTTTTTTTTTGTTAATCAAAAATCCCGGATAACTCCTAACACTGTAGTGAAAGGGACTGTTGCTCCTCTACATATATCTGTGTCATTAATAAGCATTTCTTTGCACTCTATGACATAAAGTTTTTATTTCTTTTACTCACTTATATAGCGCTATTAATTCCATAGTGCTTTACAGACATCATGATCTCTGTCCCCATTAGGGCTCACATTCTAAATTCTCTATCAGTATGTCTTTGGGGTGTAGGAGAAAACCGGAGAATTCGGAGGAAACACATGCGAACATCGGGAGAACATACAAACTCCTTGCTCATGTTGTACTTGGTGGGATTTGAACTCAGAACCCCAGCGCAGCATGACTGCAGTGCTAACCACAGACCCACCGTACTGCCTAATATGCACTATGCTGATCCTGTGGAAGCTGCTATGGTATCCATGAGATTATTGCTTACCTATTCTGCCACTACCAATCTTTAAACCTTAAAGTGAATCAGTCGCCAACTTTTTCTGATATAAGCTACAGCTACCACCAGTAATGCCTTCATACAGCATTGTAAAATGCTGTATATAAGTCAGTGGACCGATCTGTATAATGTAAAAAACAGCTTTTCTTATGCTCACCTTACCTATGTTTGGATGGGCAGTCAAGTTTGATGGGTGTTGCTGGTCCAGCGCCTCATCTCTTCTTGTGAATGCCATACTCTTTTCTGCTTTGTGCAGGTGACACTTCTTATCACCCACCAGTCTCCTCCATTGTGCTCCTGTGGAACACGCACTTCTCTTTACCCTGCTGAGGGCAGAGCAAAGTGCCGTAATGTGCAGGGAAAGGTCAAAGAACGTCAACTTGAGTGCATGCGGTGACAAAGGGCGCATCACCTGCACCACACATAGAGGAGGACAGCATTGACAAGAAGATGGGAGATATCAAAGACCATCAACACCCATTGGACCGGACCACCTTTCAGTTACGTATAATAGAAGCTGTTTTTTCCATTAAAAAGTTGAACCTGGGGTATTATATACAGTATTCCAGAATGCTGTATATATAGCCTTACTGGTGGTGACTGCATCATATAACTGAGAAACCTGGTGACAGGTAAACTTTTAAAGCCATAATGCCATGGTCAATTGCAATTGCAATATCTATGCAGTCAGGCAAAGCTAAGGTATTTTTTCTATCAGTCATTGGCTTGCTTACAGACCCTCTCTCCTCACCACTTCATTGTGGGAAGAGTTGTCACTGTAAACGGGTCTTATATTGACTTCCAAATTTGCCATGTATGAAAGCCTTTTAATCTTAAACAAAATACAGGTAAAAAATAATATTCCCACTCTATTTTCCCAAAAAATAATTAAAAGTTTTACAATATTAATAGCAAACTTATGAATACTTTCTAATTCTGAAACAGTGTATAGTTGGACTAGTCAGTCTTAAAATGTGCCAGTAGTAAACTATTAGTTGTCTTATATTGTACCAGAGTTTTGCAAAATATGGGCGCATGGTTTGAACAGGCCACACTCCTTATCAGACCAAGTTTTAAAGTGTATAAAACACAATAAATATAGTTTATAAAAGGAAGAGTTTTTTTGTTGTTGTAAATGGCTTGATGAATCTCCCCCATTATTTGTATCCCAAAGTGATGGCACAAATGCAACTTGTCCCACAAAATTCAAGACCTCAAATTATTGCATTGGCTAAAATGTTATGGCTATGTGAACGCAGTAAATCATAAACAGAAAAAAATCCTTATTCTAAAGGGGTTAAACATCTAACGGTTTCCTGTTCTTAAATGCTTAATAAAATATCCTCATTTGACAAGGTGGGATTGGTCTTCTTTAAGCCTCTATTAATTAGGCAGATCAAAGAGAATCTTCCAAGTTATGAAGAAAATAAAGAAAAGCTCGGCACAACCACCATTTAAAAAAAATGAAAAAGGTCTTTTTTGGTGACACTATTCTACAGCCAAATTGGTTTAGAGACGAAAACTCTTGAACCCAACTAATTTTGTGGGGCTGAAAACTAACATGATGCTTACAATTGCTGATTAGCTCTAGTTTTCACGATCCAGAGGAGCTTGTAATTACTTATAACACCTTTCATGCAGGCTTATAGAAAAATTGCATATTTATTATTTTCATCATCATCATTATTATTATTATTGTATTGTTAACAGCTAGTTTATTACATCATTTATTTAGTCTATACTGCCTTCAGTACTGTATCATTTTAGAGCAACCAATTGAAAAATATTAACTTGGCTCCGATGATGTAATCCTACTTACAATGGCATCACCTACTTTTATATATGCTGTTTATGTAAGGTATACCATTTTGGGATTTACAGCTTCACTTCTTGGCATATTGATATGTTTCTATAAGGTTCTTTTCAGATATGCCTAATTCTTGCATTAACAAAGTGGATAGTTTTTGCTACATATTTATAGAAGTCACTACTTTTGCCTCATAAAAACAAAATTTGAATACCATAAGGAAAGCCTACAACCTGTATTTTTGCTGCAGAATAAAGGATCAGGACAAGAGTTGAGTTCCACATATATGCTGCAATAGATGTGATCAAAACTTACCCAGTGGTGGCATGGAAGAGGCAATCTGTGCCTTTTGCAGTCTCAATGATTTGGAGAGAGCCAACCGATCACAATGAATTGGTATGTATGCATAGGAATGAAGTTTGTAGGAAGAAGTGGAACATACAAAAGAACTGCCAGCTCCAAAAGCACCAGAAACATTTTCTGTCAAGTTAGCTGAGGAAGTAGAGGGCGCTTGGTGAAATGAAGCATTCTCCTCTCACGACCAAGACTTTGTCAGCAAGCTCAACTGAACAATCTTGTTAGAGATTTGGAGCTGGTTCAGAGTACGGCTGAGCTCGTAAGTTCAGAGTATAGCTGAGCTCGTTGGTTCAGAGTAAGGCTAAGCTCGTGGGTTCTAGCAGTGGAATCTTCCAGCTGGCATTGTCCAAATTTCTTTGTTCCCTAACCATGGTAAAGATTTTGTCCTATACTTCTTCATGGGGGGTGATCTTGTGGCATGCAACAATGTCAACAGTTTAAAGGGATCCTGTCACCTCCAAAACGCCTCCTAAGCTAGCAAAACATGTCCCTGCAGCATCCCATCACTAATCTCACACTTCTTTTGCCTCCTAAAAGCATCCTGTGAAAGTGGAGAAAAACGTTTTAATACTCACTCATTAGGGATTATAATTAGCAGGGGCCATATTCTTTAGTCACCAGGGGGTGTTGTTTAGCAGCTCCAGGATCCAGCCCTCTCTCTGTCTGTGCTGCTGTGAAACTGAAACTGAAGGCAGGACTAATGATTTGCATTCTGTGAGTGATAGAGAGGGGGGAGGGCAATGCCTGCACATCACAGCAGAACACACAGACACAGGGTGGATCCTGGAGCTGCAAAACAGCCCGCCCTGGTGACTAAAGAATATAGTCACTGCTAATTCTAATCACTAATGAGTAAGTATTAAAACGTTTTTATGCACTTTCACAGGATGCTTTTAGGAGACGAAAGGAGTGTGAGATTAGTGATGGGATGCTGCAGGAACATGTTTTGCTAGCTTAGGAGGCGTTTTGGAGTTGACAGGATCCCTTTAATGGAAGCTTTGAAGCCAAGTCATAGTCCAGAGCAATGAAGGCTCTTAATCGATTTGTCCAAAACAAGCCTAAATGCCATCTTGCTGCATAATAACAATGCTCTGCCTTTCAATTCCAGTTGGATCTGCCATCCACTTGAATGAAACCTAGGAAAACATGAAACAGCTATTGAAGGGCTTGAACTACGACCAAAATTTGTAGGTCCTCTGTGGTGGCTTAAAGATTAACACCTCTTAATTGGTCTCCAGTGTGGATACATAAGGTCCTGCTGCGTTCTGTGTGAGTAGGAATAGTTGTGTATGAGTATCACTAAAATAAAAGAGATTGGCTTCTCCGACATTCACTTTAGCCATGGAGGAATGATTTTCTGCATTCAGCACCCACAGAAGACTTTACCAGCGCTGCATATCAGGTTGGGTCTTGTAACTTGTAAAAGTAATGGATAAAAATGCAAAAGCACTCGAGTATCTCATTGATAAAATTCCAAGATTGAGTGAAGCAAAGATAAATAAAGGACTCTTTATTGGATTTCTGTTTCTTAAGCTTCATCAAGATGGTTTTCTCCATTTGCTGCAGGACAAGGAAAATGCTGCATGGGTGGCATTAGGCTGGCTTCACATTAGCGTTTGTGTCTGCATGCTGATCGCATGCAGACACAAACGCACTCAAAAGCAGAGAGACACTTTGATGTGTCCGCAGCGGAGAATGTCCGCCTGCGGACACATCACTGTGGAGCCCAGCAGTCAATCAGCGGTGTCCGGGGGCGGAGATCAGCGCTGGAGATCTCCGCCTCCCGGCCGCCGGTAAGCTCCGGGACACGTCGGCGGGGAGAACAGCTGATTTGACAGCTGTTTGAATCTTCCCGCGCCGACACCGAGAGGAGATGTTGGCGCGGGAAGATTCAAACAGCTGTCAGATCAGCTGTTCTCCCCGCCGACATCGCTAGCAGATTACAGCGGCGGGGAGGAAGAGGACAGCAGAGGCTGAGCTGATCTCCCGGTGGCCGTCGGTGAGCTCCTGTGACATCACCGGCGGCCACCGGGAGATTTTTCAATGGGTCCGCAGCGTTCTCCTGCGCTGTCAAGCGCTGAACACTGCGGACCCATTGAAGACAATGCAGGTTTTGTGCGCTTGGGGACGCTTGCTGATTTTCCAAGTTCCCCGAGCGCACAAAAATATGCAACTGGCTGCGTCCCGGGTGCGGATGCTGGACACCGGAAGGAGCAGATATCGTCCGCATCCGCACCCGAACGCAGCAAACGCAAGCACTATGCGTTACTATGTTAAACATAGGAACGCAGTGCGCATGCGTTTGACTGCGTATGGGAACGCAGACTATCACCTCTGCCGCCTGTCAGCTTCCACAGCCCCCTCCGTGCGATCACGGAGGGGGCTGATGAAGCTAACACCCCCATGCCCCGTATCCCCCCCCCCATCCCTCTCTCACCTACTGGCGGGCCCGCCGGTGCAGCCGCAGTCCAGCTCCGGTGTGGGCTCCTCCTCCCACGGGCTCCTCTTCCTGGATCAGGTAAGTATGTGTGAATGAATGAATGTATGTATGTAGTATCTATGTATGTAGTATGTATGTATGTAGTATGTATGAATGAATGAATGTATCTATGTATGTAGTATGTGTGTATGAATGAATGTATCTATGTATGTAGTATGTATGTATGTAGTATGTATGAATGTATGTATGTATGTAGTATGCATGTATGTTTGTATGTATCAATGAATGAATGGATGTCTGCGTGCGTGGATGACTGCATGCGTGGATGACTGCGTGCGTGGATGACTGCGTGCGTGGCTGTCTGCGTGCATGGCTGTCTGCGTGCGTGGCTGTCTGCGTGCGTGGATGACTGCGTGCATCGCTGTACTGCGTGCGTGGCTGCTGCGTGCGTGGCTGTCTGCGTGCGTGGATGACTGCGTGCGTGGATGACTGCGTGCGTGGCTGTCTGCGTGCGTGGCTGTCTGCGTGCGTGGATGACTGCGTGCGTGGCTGTCTGCGTGCGTGGCTGTCTGCGTGCGTCGCTGTCTGCGTGCGTGGCTGTTCTGCTTGCGTGGCTGTCAGCGAGCGGGCGTGGATGTCAGCGAGCGGGCGTGGATGTCAGCGAGCGGGCGTGGATGTGTGTGTGCATGGCTGATGGGTGCATAGGTGAATGGATGGGTGCAACAAGGGATCAAGTATCCTCTTGTTGTAGTCTCTGGGATCATAGTCATGGTGCACTGTATGACAGATCATTGTCATACAGTGCAACATAACTCTGACCCCATAGGCTGTAGGAAGAGGACACTTGATCCCTTGCTGCAATCTCTGGATTGAGCAGAGGCGATCGAGCGTCGTGGGACCTTCGTTGTGGACTACATCGGAGGCGGTCGAGCGCCGTGGGACCTTCGTTGTGGACTACGTCGAATCTTTATAATAAAGATGGAGTCCAAATTTTGTTTGTTTTTTTTTCAAATAAAATTTTTTCTCTGTGTGTAGTTTCTGACTATTTACCAGAGATTCCTAATGGCGGGTCTAACATTGGCTCTAAATTATGAATCTCGGGGCTTAGTGCCAGCTGCCAATAACAAGCTGGCATTAACCCCTTTATTACCCAGTTTGCCACCGGCACCAGGGCAACTGGAAGAGTCTGGGTACAGCGCCAGAAAATGGCGCTTCAATGAATGCGCCATTTTTTGGGGCGGCTACGGGCTGAAATTCGCAGCATGGGGGGCCCAGAACGCTTGGGCCTCTCCATGCTGTGGAATCCAGCCCCCAGCTTCCTAGTTGTACCTGGCTGGACCAAAAATATGGCGGAGCCCTATGTCATTTTTTTTTCTAGAATTAGTTCTAGAAAGAAAAAAAAAAGGGCTTTGCTGTATTTTTGGGTACCAGCCAGGTACAACGAGGCAGCTGGGGGTTGCTGGCAGTCCGTAGCTGCCAAGTTGTACCTGGCTGGACCAAAAATATGGCGGAGCCCCACGCCATTTTTTTTTTTTACGTCTACCAATAAAATGACAAGGAGCTTTGCCTTATTTTTGGATGCCAGCCAGGTACAACTTGGCAGTTGGGGGGCTGCAATCCTCATCGTGGAGAGACCCAAATGTTGTGGCCCCCCACGCTGCAAATTGCAACTCACAGCCACCCCAGAAAATAGCACATTAGAGGTGCCATTTTCTGGTGCTGTACCCCAACTCTTCCAGTTGCCCTTGTGCTGGTGGCACACAGGAGCACTCCATACGTGACATGGTGTCCGCTAACAAGTTGAATGGAAAATTAGCTCCAATTATTAGCGGACACTGTCGCGTATGGAGAGCCCCTGTGTGCCTAACATTGCAGCTCCCCCACAAGTGACCCCATTTTGGAAACTACACCCCCAAGGAACGTATCTAGATGCATAGTGAGCACTTTGAACCCCCAGGTGCTTCACAAATTGATCCGTAAAAATGAAAAAAATACATTTTTTGTGGAAACAAAGTACTTTTTCATTTTTACGGATCAATTTGTGAAGCACTTGGGGGTTCAAAGTGCTCACTATGCATCTAAATAAGTTCCTTGGGGGGTCTAGTTTCCAAAATGGGGTCACTTGTGGGGGAGCTCCAATGTTTAGGCACACAGGGGCTCTCTAAACGTGACATGGTGTCCGCTAACAATTTGAATGGAAAATCAGCTCAAATTGTTAGCGGACATCATGTCACGTTTGGAGAGCCCCTATGTGCCTAAACATTGGAGCTCCCCTACAAGTGACCCCATTTTGGAAACTAGACCCCCCAGGGAACTTACCTAGATGGGTGGTGAGCATTTTGAACATCCCAGTGCTTCACAAATTAATCTGTAAAAATGGAAAAAGAAAATTTTAGTGCAAATAGAAGTACTTTTTCATTGTTACGGATGAATTTATGAAGCACCTGGGGGTTCAAAGTGCTCACTTGTGGGGGAGCTCCAATGTTTAGGCACACAGGGGCTCTCCAAACGCAACATGGTGACAGCTATCAATTTGAGCTGATTTTTATTCAAATTGTGAGCGGACACCATGTCGCGTTTGGAGAGCCCCTGTGTGCCTAAACATTAGAGCTCCCCCACAAGTTACCCCATTTTGGAAACTAGACCCCCCAGGGAACATATCTAGATGGGTAGTGAGCATATTGAACCCCCAGGTGCTTCACAAAGTAATGAAAAAAGAAGATTTTTGCGGAAAAAAAAGTACTTTTTCATTTTTACAGATTAATTTGTGAAGCACCTGGGGGTTCAAAGTTCTCCACTATGCATCTAGATACGTTCCCTTGGGGGTCTGGTTTCCAAAATGGGGTCACTTGAGGGGGAGCTCCAATGTGGAGACGCACAGGGGCTCTCCAAACGCAACATTATGTCCGCTTACAATTTGAGCTCATTTTGAATTCAAATTGTTAGCTGACACCATGTCACATTTGGAGAGCCCCTGTGCGTCTCCACATTGGAGCTCTCCCACAAGTGACCCCATTTTGGAAACTAGACCCCCAAAGGAACGTATCTAGCTGCATAGGGAGCACTTTCAACCCCCAGGTGCTTCACAAATTGATCCATAATAATGAAAAAAGAAAATTTTTGTGGAAAAAAAAAGTGCTTTTTCATTTTTATGGATAAATTTGTGAAGCACCTGGGGGGTTCAAAGTGCTCACTATGCATCTAGATACGTTCCTTGGAGGGTCTAGTTTCCAAAATGGGGTCACTTGTGGGGGAGCCCCAATGTTTAGGCACACAGGGGCTCACTAAACACAACATGGTTACAGCTAACAATTTGAGCTGATTTTTATTCAAATTGTTAGCGGACACCATGTCGCTTTTGGAGAGCCCCTGTGTGCCTAAACATTGGAGCTCCCCCACAAGTGACCCCATTTTGGAAACTAGACCCCCCAGGGAACATATCTAGATGGGTAGTGAGCATATTGAACCCCCAGGTGCTTTACAAATTGATCTGTGAAAATGAAATAGTACTTTTTTTTTCACAAAAATTTTCTTTTAGCCTAAATTTTTTCATTTTCACATGGCAACAGCATAAAATTCATCCTAAAATTTGTTGGGCAATTGCTCCTGAGTACACCGATACCTCATATGTGGTCATAAACCACTGTTTGGGCGCACGGCAGGGGTCAGAAGGGAAGGAGCGCAATTTCACTTTTTGAATGTAAAGTTAGCTCCAAAAGTCAAATTGCGCTCCTTCACTTCTGAGCCCTGCCGTGCGCCCAAACAGTGGTTTATGACCACATATGAGGTATCGATGTACTCGGGAGAATTTGCACAACACATTTTAAGATCCATTTTATCCTGTTGCCCATGTGAAAATGAAAGAATTGAGGCTAAAAGAACATTTTTGATAAAAAAAATTAAAATATCCATTTTTTGTTTCCACTTTGCTTTAGTTCCTGTGAAGCACCTGAAGGGTTAATAATCTTCTTGAATGTAGTTTTGAGTAGCTTGAGGGGTGCAGTTTTTGGAATGGTGTCACTTTTGGGTGTTTTCTGTCATGTACACCCCTCAAAAGGACTTCAAATGTGATGTGGTCACTAAAAAAAATGGTTTGTAAATTTTGGTTGAAAAATGAAAAATTGCTCTTGAACTTTGAACCCTTATAACGTCCTAACAAAAAAATGTTTTTTTTCCAAAATTGTGCTGATGTGAAGTAGACATGTGGGAAATATTATTTAATAACTTTTTTCTGTTACATATCTCTCTTGTTTATCAGAAAAAAAAATTAAAAATGTGAAAATTGTGAAATTTTCAAAATTTTTGCCATATTTTTGATTTTTTCACAAATAAACGCAAAAATTATCGACTTAAATTTAATACTAGCATGAAGCCCAATATGTCACGAAAAAACAATCTCAGAATCGCTAGGATCGTTGAAGCGTTCCCGAGTTATAACCTCATAAAGGGACACTGGTCAGAATTGCAAAAAAGGCCAAGGTCTTTAGGGTCAAAATAGGCTGGGTCCTGAAGGGGTTAAAGGGAACCTGTCACCAGGTTTTTGCAACCTAATCTGAGAGTAGCAAAATATAGGACCCCGAGATCCTGATTCCAGTGATTGTCACTTACTGGGCTGCTTAGTGTAGTTTTGATAAAATCACTTTTAATCATCTGGAGATTATCATTAGTCTGGTAGTCTGCCATATTCACAAACAGCTAAATCTGCAACAGAGAAAACACAAATTTTATCAAAATGACAGCAAGCAGCTCAGTAAGTGACACATCGCGGGAATCAAGGTCTCTGTCTCTACATTATGATGCTCTCAGATGGGATGGCAAAAGCCTAGTGACAGATTCCCTTTAAGCTTTAAGGATACTCCTTTCCTGGAGAACATTCTTGACTAAAATAGGGACTGTGTAATGTTTTGACTATGGTGGTGCTGCTGCAGAACTCAGCACCCATTGATGAGTTCTCCCATGAATTGCAGATGATCAGTGAAGAACACCGTGTGATCGACTTATTTCGAGAGAAGCTTATAACAGTAATAGATTGTTCAAAGTGGATGACCTGTGTGTGTAAATCACACAATGACCAACAAACCAGTATTGCATTGATAGTATTTAACTTATTGTGTCTGATTTAAAAAAAAATCCTTTCCCAAGAAAATAAGGAAAAAAAATGACTTCATATGACTTGACATCAAAAACTAGGCATGGGGAGAGCTTTATAGTCTGAGCAAGCTGCAGTTCACTTGGGTATCGTAAGTATTCATTCCAGAATTATTGAGAGGATGTCTGGAGAGATTGAAGCAGAGAGGGATCTCTTGTAAAGCCGTACTTACAATATGTAACATAGCTATGGGCTGCATGCTCCCGATTCCCATCTTGCACATTCCAAAGCACGGAAACAATTCACTATAAGGTTCACATATGTTGCATATTAACGTAGTGGGAAATGAACTGCAGCCAAAGACCCAGCTTCTTGCTACCCATTGAGCACGCTTGTGGACTCAGCTGTGACTTTCTTTTATTATTTTTTTTATATAATCTGAAACACAAAGTTTTGTTCTTGGAAAGGAAATTATATAAATCTGTTATTTTGTAAGCGTTTCTGTCTCGTAAATTGGAACAAAATTGGACACCATTTTTTTGCCCCTCTGACCTATTTATGGGAATATGTGTAAACGACATCCACATTTTGCAATGTAATGTCCAGCATGCCAAAATGTGATAATTTTAGATTTACAAAAAGTCCCGTTTCTCAGTTGACAGTATGAGTCATAATATTTTTGCAGTCGTTTATAGAAAAAATTCCCATCTGCACTCTCCAATTTCCAAAAGGTGTAGTAATTTTGAAATGCAATGAAAAAGACTGAGAACTGAAAAGCTAAACATTAAAGGGATATTTCCATCTCAAAGTGAACTTGGCTCCCACCAATAGGACCTGCAATTATCTCAAGATTGTGCCCCAGTTGCACATCACTGTCAGTGGAGAGATGGTCAGAAGTACCATTTATTTGAATGTGAATTCTGACATCTAATACACTGACAGCAGCTCGGAACAGAACCCCCATTCTCAAGATGGATGCAGGTCCCATTGCTGAGACCAACATCTGTCTTTTATATCAATTTTTTTGCCAATATTGCAGAAAGAAGGGGCACTCCCCCATTGTCGTGCAGCAGTTCACTTTTTACTCCGGTACCGTAACATAGGTGGCAGGGAGAGGTCTGTGAGGTGGTGGACAACAGCCTGTTTCATGCCTGTCTGGCACTTTAACTGGTCCTCAACAGGTCATCCACCGATTCACCCCCCCCCCTTCTTGCCACCTATGTAACGTTACCGGAATAAAAAGTGAACTGCTGCATGACAATGGGTGAGTGTCCTTTCTTTCTCCAATATTGGGATTAGTATGCATACCTTCGTCTAAGTGAGCACAACCCACTACACCTGTATTTGGCCTGACAGCTTGACTTTTAACAAAGGTCAAAAGAACTTGCAGCCCTCAGTAGTGCCCAGTCATAATTCCTAATGCAGTGACTGTCATATTTTTTACATATGCAACAAATGTACAAGATGGGACGATTCCTTTAGAAAAAAAAAAAACTCTATTCCACAATCTCACAATAAGTATTGTCTTTGTCAAGACAAAGGACAACAGAAAACAGCTTGATGGACCGTATTTGAAAATGGACACTGTCAGGCACGGCTTCATAAATTCAGTGGTATGTATTGGTTTTAGTTAAAAATAGCCACTCCTATCAAAGCAATACATAAATAGACTTCAAATAGCAGTTATCGTGTTTAATTCCTGTACATAGGAGACATTATAGTAGTTACCGTATACTCTTGTACATAGGAGCAGTATTATAGTAAAAACAAGCAAAAAAAAGCCAGTATCACCAGGAAAAAATTTGCAATAAAACTTTTTATTTTTGTGCAAAAAAATTGCACATATTACCTTCAAACTGTATAATGTACAAATTTGGCAAAATAATTCATCAATGTTTTTGAGCCACCCTGCCGCGTCAAGGCATCTCAAATTTTTTTTTTGCCAAATTCTCAAATTTTTACATTATACAGTTTGGAGGTAATATGTGCAAATGCACAAGTTTTATTGCAACTTTTTTCCTGGTGATGCTGGCTTTTTTTGCTTGTTTTGGTAATGGTTCGTGGCTGACCCCCACTTTGCCCTGCATTCCAGATTTTGCTTGTTTTCCATCTGTATTGTTGATGGCATTCTTGGTAACTGTTCACATTCAGTTATCGCACCCTGCACTCAGGCTAAGTTATGACGATATGTCGCCTTGCCTCTGCACAAGAGACCGCGAAAGGCGTCGGAAAGGGTAAGTATTCATTCTTTATTATTTTTAATACATTTGGCTTTATTTAAATTTGATTTCGCAGTGTATATTAATACACTGCGAATTCAAATGGGGCCGGTCACAGATGTCACACAGGGGAGGAGGAACCAGGATTATTTCTCCCCCTCTGTGACATCAGATGCAGCTGCGCCGCCCCTATGGGAAATAGCGCGGGCGCTGCTGCGTAAAGAATTGACATGTCAATTCTTTTTACGCAGGTGCTTTTTCCCATAAAAGAGCAGCATATTTTTATGCACTATCTGTACGGCAAAGTGAATTTCACATTCACTTTGTCGGTAGACAAAAGGCACATTGCACATTTTTGAAAAGTGCGTGCAAAAATCGCTCAAAAATGAGCAGCGTGTGAACGTAGCCTTACTCTTGAATATAGAAGCAGTATTATAGTAGTTGTATTCTTGTATTTAGGAACAGTATTACACTAGGTATATTCTTGTATATAGTAGCAGTATTATAGTAATATTATTGTACATAGGGGCAGTATTATAGTCGTTATATTCTTATATATAGGAACAGTATTATAGCAATTTTATTCCATAGGAGCAGAATTATAATATCAGTATCACAAATGGCAAGATGAACAAACAAATCAATTTGGGACCATAAAAAGCAGCATTTACTTGGTGCATCTCAAAACCCGCTCCCATGGTGTCAGACTGGTGTAAGTGAATATAGGCCCCCACACCTACAGCTAATGCCACATATGCCTGGGCTTTTCAGAATTAACAGCACCAGGTCAGCACTCATAAATAAAGTCTGCCACCATGAGAGCAGGTTTTTGAGATGCTCCAGGTAAAGCTACTTTTAATGGTCACATTTATGTCTATGTTGGAGGCTGCATGGCACAACTAAAGTAAAAATAGAGAGTAGGACCACCTAGTGATGAGCGAGTACACTGTAATATTCTCACTCGCTATACTCATAACAAGCAGTTTTTAATACTCACATACTCATCCGAATAGCGAGTACAATGTAAGTCAATGAGCGATAGGCTCCGCCCACACACATACGGCTATAAAATAATTTTTTTCGGGGCAGGGCGAGAGGGTTGGCTTTTTCAAATTTTCACAGTATAAAACACGTTGTTGTGCCCCCCAGAGAGAGCCTAACATTCAATCTGCTCTCTTTGAGGTGCCGGGTCCTATTGTTTACCGAAGGGAGCTTTCTTTTGGCGATACTCGCCAAGTAACGAGCATTGTGAATACCATAGTATTCGTGCGAATAGTAATGAATACACTGGCTTATCACTAGGACCATCTTGATGAGATTGCCTTGACTGGCAGTGTGGCGCAAAAGATTAATCAATATTTTGCCAATTTTCAAATCTCAATCTAATGTATAAAGCTGAATGTGTGTATGTATGTGTGTGTGTATGTGTGTATATCCGGGATTGGCATCTACACCGTCGCAGCTACAGCCGCAAAATTTTGCAGAGTCACACGTCTGGACCCCGGGAGCGTCATAGGCTATGTTGTGAGGCGAAATTTTAACCCTGTGCGTTCCAGTTCACCAAACAATTTTTATCCCCTATCTACATAATGGGAAAAAAGGGAAACGAAACGTGTGGGAGGAAAATCGACAGCTGTCAGCTATAGAGACAAAATTTTGCACAGTCACACGTCTGGACCCCGGGAGCGTCATAGGCTATGTTGTGAGGCGAAATTTTAACCCCGCGCATTCCAATTCACCAAACAATTTTGCCCCTATCTACATAATGGGGAAAAAGTGACAGTTACCAGTTGACAGTTGTGAATGAGAGGGACTTAATGATAGCGCCAAAGACTAACAGCACATACCAGCATATAGTCACTAAGGTGGGGCCCCAACATGAGATATTCACCACACACAGGGACATGTATACACACCACATGCACACAAAGAGTAACAGCAAGTGTATAGTCGCTAAGGTGCAGCCCCAACATTGGATACTCACCACGCACCCGAACAAACACACCAAAAAGACACACCCCCCCAAGGGGACACACACACACTCTATAGCGACACATGCACTCACCACACAGGGACACACACACACCACAAAGAGACACACACACACCACACAGACTCCCCCCCCACAGACACACACACGCTTAGCCACCCTATAGGGACACATGCACTCACCCCACAGGGACACACACACCACAAAGAGACACATACACACCACACAGACCCCCCCCCACAGGGACACATACACACCCTATAGGGACTCATGCACTCACCCCTCAGGGACACACACCACAAAGGGACACACACAACACAGAGACACACACACCCCACACAGACACCCCCCACAGGGACACACACACACACACATACACACCCTATAGGGACACATGCACTCACCCCACACGGACACACACACAAACCACAAAGAGACACACACAACACAGATACACACACACACCACAGACCCCCACACAGGGGCACACACACATACACACCCTATAGGGACACATGCACTTACCCCACAGGGACACACACACCACAAAGAGACACACACACACACCACACAGACCCCCCCACAGGGACACACACACATACACACCCTATAGGGACACATGCACTCACCCCACAGGGACACACACACACACCACAAAGAGACACAGACACCCCCCCACAGGGACACACACACACACATACACACCCTATAGGGACACATGCACTCACCCCACAGGGACACACACACACACACCAGAAAGAGACACACACAACACAGATACACACACACACACCACAGACCCCACACAGGGACACACACACATACACACCCTATAGGGACACATGCACTCACCCCACAGGGACACACACACACACACCACAAAGAGACACACACCCCACAGGGACACACACACACATACAGACCCTATAACACAGACACCCCCCCACAGGGACACACACACACACATACACACCCTATAGGGACACATGCACTCATCCCACAGGGACACACACACCACAAAGAGACACACACAACAGAGACACACCACACAGACCCCATCCCACAGGGACACACACATACACACCCCAGGGACACACACACCACACAGACAGACACAGATGTGCACAAATCACCTCACACAACTCTCCTCATACGTGTGCTATCTTTATTTTCCAAACATAAACATCTGATTAAAAACAGCCAATGTGCAACACATGTGCCATATAGGGAATTAAGGCAGATGTCAGTCACATGAGCTGTCTATTATGTGTATGTGTGAGGTAACATATACTACCCGGCCAGGGGGAGGGTTTACTGTTGGCTGGAGATTTATTAGGCTGCCTATAGCAATCAATCACAGCTCAGCTTCTATTTTCCTACAGGTCATTAATATGACATATTCAAATTCTATTTTGTTACAGCTAACAGCAGTTATTTATTAACCCGGGCGTAGCCGGGTACTACAGCTAGTTTTATCATATAAAGTTTGGAAGGAATGTGTGCATTTGCATGGTTTTTAAGCTATGTTCTCGTGATGCTAGCTTTTATGCTGTTTTCAGTATAACAATAGTTATATTCTTGTATATAGGAGGTAGTATTATAGTAGTTATATTCTTGTATGTGGGGGCAGTATTATAGTAGTTATATATTGTAGTAGTTGTATATATGGGATAGTATTACAGTAGTTATATTCTTGTATACATGGGATATTATTATAGTAGTTATATTCTTGTATATAGAAGCAGAATTATAGTAGTTATATTCTTGTACATAGAAGCAGTATTATAGTAGTTATATTCTTCTACATAGGAGCAGTATTATAGTAGTTATTGTGAGGTAGCGCCTGGGGAACCCGCTTGCATAACGACACCAAAGCACGTGCTTATAAGTTTGCAAATGACTACCCGTTTATTGCTCACATATAACTTATAACC
Source organism: Allobates femoralis (assembly GCA_033576535.1). Lineage (NCBI taxonomy): Eukaryota > Metazoa > Chordata > Amphibia > Anura > Aromobatidae > Allobates > Allobates femoralis. Next base: position 120,778,840 of record JARQOC010000010.1, on the reverse strand, counting down.
CGGGCAGTACATTAAACATTGAACATAAGCACAACACATAATACATTACATTACACAGTACATTACATATATTATTACACATATACACTACAGCAGTGATGGCGAACTCCAGGCCTCGAGTGCCACACACAGTCCAGGTTTTCAGAATTTCCATTGCATTTGACAGTTGGCAATCAAATAACAACTGTCAAACTCTAAGGAAATCCTGAAAACCTGCACTGTGTGTGGCACTCGAGGCCTGGAGTTCGCCATCACTGCACTACAGTAACCCAGGACCTGTAACCACCTCTCCCCATTTTAGCTCTAACAACTGCTCCGGTGGTGGCTACGGCCTCCGGCCTATCTACACGTTCCACATACATTTAACTGTTCTTTACGCTCTGGAAGTGACTTTAGACTCCCTTCTGCATTAATTCGAACCTCCCACTCCCGGCTGCAAGACTTCTCCTGTGCCGCACCAATTCTTTGGAATGCTCTACCCCACGAAATTAAGTGTATCCACAACTTAGATAGTTTTAGGCGATCCCTAAAAACACATCTTTTTAGGGCGGCCTGTCATGATCCCTAGTCAGTCATCTAGACATAGCCTATCAGCGCCGTCTCAAGTGGATCACAAATAATGGGTTGTGGCCACTTATTCTGCTTCTATCTGTTCCCCATCTTCTCAAGTTGACTATACCATCATTGTAAATGAGCACCTGTACCTTGTCACCCCACCTCATTGTTTACATTGTAAGCTCTTATGAGCAGGGCTGCCATTTTTTGCTCTAATTATTGTATTATGTTATGCTTTGTATTGTATTGTTTTTGGCATTGTATTGTATTTTCTAATTGTTTCTTTTGATTGTTTAAATGTGAACTTTGTATTGTGAAGCGCTGCAGAATATGTTGGCGTTATATAAATAAAAATTATTATAACAGTACATAAGTTACCATATCATCGGGCCATGTGGGTCCCAATGGCGGAACCAGCCGCCTGGCTTTATTTCCCCAGCTCCACACTGCCCCGGAATACAGGCACCAGCCTGACCGGGTTCTTACACACTGTATGTGGTCCATCATATAAGCATTCATGGATCACACACGTCCTTCCACATGCTCACAGCCCATCCTATACACATCCATGGACTGTGGCTCCTCTGGGTTCAGAACAGGGATTGAGCAACCTGAGTCCCTGGTACGCCAAGCATCCCCAAGGGACTCCTTCCTAGACGTATCTTGCCACACGTCCAGATCAGAGATCACCAGGTTCAACTACGGGGTCTCCACTCTAGGAGCCCTTCTAACCCCTGCTTCTGACCTCTGGGAGATACATTCCGGTTCATTGACTATTCTAGTCGGACCCAAGTTTGGCTATGCCCGCCTGGCACAATTTATACATTTGCCTCCCAAAGGGCTACATACATTCTGGTTCATCGGGTCCCTTCATTGACTATTTCAGTCGGACCCAAGGCGGCTATGTCCGCCTGGCACAATTCATACATTTGCCTCCTGAAGGGCTACATACACTCACTGGGTCTTTTACAAAAGCCATAACATACTCATACAGTTCAACAGGTCCCTCACTGACTACTTTAGTCGGACCTAATGGTGGCTATGCCCGCCTGGCACATTTTACGCACAGGGTGCACAGTTCACACTAGCATACAGGAACTGCCTTCTTACTGGGCACGGGTCTAGGTCTCGCTACCTGGGTCACGGGTACACCAAGCATCGCCAAGGGGCTCCTTCCGGACATATCTCGCCACACATCCGGACCAGCGTCCACCTGGGTCAGCCATGGTTTCCCCACTCCAGGTGCTGTAACGACCCTGGTCCTGGCTACCAGTATGGGAGCTAGCTCGCTCCCTTCATGCTCGCACACCACAGAGCCCTGGACTACTCTGCACTCAGCCTCCCTCAGTCTGAGACTCAAACACACGCAGACTGGATCTCTGGCTCTCTGGCTGGTGATCAGGATCACTCTCAATCAGCTGGCAGGCTCTTTATCGTGTCTGCCACGCCCACACTGACACATCCATCTGGGCTGCTATTACTCAGGGCACACCCACCTGGGCTGCTAACAATTATGACACACGGTTCCCACACAGCCGCTCACCAGGCTCATCTATGTGTCAGATCTACAGCACTCACTCTCTGATTTAACTCCTTGTGTTCCGGATAGGTTCACACAGTGTCATCACAGTAAAACCGGCCAGTGTGGACAGGATCATACCCTGATCCTGCATGTGACGCGCCCCGGCCATGGGGACCATGCCGGCGGTGCCTCATGTTATATTCTTGTACATAGGGGCAGTATTATAGTAGTTATATTCTTGTAAATAAGAGGAGTATTATAGTAGTTATGTTCTTGTATCTTGTACATAGGGATAGTATTATAGTAGTTATATTCTTGTACATTGGAGCAGAATTATAGTAGTTATATTCTTGTATATAGGGATAGTATTATAGTAGTTATATTCTTGTACATAGGGCAGTATTATAGTAGTTATATTATTGTACATAGGAGCAGTATTATAGTAGTTATATTCTTGTACATAGGGGGCAGTATTATAGTAGTTATATTCTTATATATAGGGGCAGTATTATAGTAGTTATATTCTTGTACATAGGAGCAGTATTATAGTAGTTATATTCTTGTACAGAGGAGCAGTATTATAGTAGTTATATCTTGTACATAGGAGCAGTATTATAGTAGTTATATTCTTGTACATAGGGAGCAGTACTATAGTAGTTATATTTTTGTATATTGGGGCAGTATTATAGTAGTTATATTCTTGTATATAGGAGCAGTATTATAGTAGTTATATTCTTGTACATAGGTGAAGTATTATAGCAGTTACATTCCTGTACATAGGGGGGCAGTACTATAGTAGTTATATTTTTGTACATAGGAGGCAGAATTATAGCAGTGATAATCTTATACATAGGAGCAGTATTATAGTAGTTATATTCTTGTACATAGGAGTATGATAGTAGTTATATTTTTTTGTACATGGGGCAGTAATATAGTAATTACAAATTAGCTTGAGGCAGTATTGTAATAGTTACATGTATGTAGTCCATATTTTTAAATCTTTAAGTATGATCAAAAGGCGAAATAGCATATGTGTATGTATGAATGTTCCTTAAGTAGGGGAAAAACCTTGTGCGTTAACATATACTGTATATTTTGGCCCATAAGACGCACTTTTTCCCTAAAAAACTTTGGGGAAAAGTGGAGGGTGCGTCTTATGATCCAAATATAGGACCTGTGTGGCTCTGGGGCTGTGCTGGGGTGAGCTCTGCTACTGCTCATTTAATATGCACTGCACCTGCCGTTGTCCATGAGCTCAGTGCTGAAGCAGCGCTGAGGGACAGCGTACTGATGCAGTGCATATTAAATTAAAGTCTTCCCCTCTCCATCACTAGATATGCACCCCCCCCATCATCCTGGATATACCCCTTCCCCATTGTCCTTGATATTCCCTCCTCCCCCAATCGTGCTGCCAAGCTCCCCCTATGCTGCTGAGCTCCCCCAATGTCCCCCATAGTCCTGTACATGCCCCCCATGCTGCCGCACAGCAATATAACATACAATGTAAAACTCACCCTTCCGGCGTTTGCCTCTGTCTCTTCCGGCTGCCAGCACTCGTGATCTGAGACCCTCCTGCGTCGTCGAGGTAACTGATCATGTGATCGGCACAGCAGAATGACATCATCACTGCACATCCCAATCACGTTATCAGTTACTTCGGCAGCGCAGGAGGACTCAGACCGTGAGTGCTGTCAGCCAGAAAAGACAGAGGCGATCGCCGGAGGGGTGAGTGTTACACAGTTTATTTTGTTGTGCGGCAGCATGGGGGACATATCCAGGACAATGGGGGACATCATGGAAGCTCAGTCTCCATGGGGGGCAGCTCAGCATCATTGAGGGGGGAGAGCATATCCAGGATGATTGGGGAGGAGTATATCCAGGATGGGAGGTAATGATCCTGGATGGTGGGGGCTATAGCCTATGGTGGCGGACTATATCCCAGGACGGGGGGGCTGTATCCCAGGATGGGGAGCCATATCCCAGGATGGGGAGCCATATCCAGGATGGGGGATGCTATATACCAGAACAGGGGGCCATATTCCGGATGGGGGCCATATTCTGGATGGGGAGTCTTTATCCCAGGATGAAGGGTTATATACCAGGATTAGGGGGGCTATATACCAGGATAGGGGGGCTATATAGCAGAATTGGTTGGCTATATCCCAGAATGGGGGTCTGTATACCAGGATGGGGTGCTATATATCAGGATGGGTGCTGTATACCAGAATAAAGGGCTGTATATCAGAATGGGGGGCTGTATCCCAGGGTGGGGAGGGGCTTTGTCCTAGGATGGGGGGGAAGTGTATTCAGGATGGTAGGCTGTATACCAGGATATGTGCTGTATCCACGATGGGATCCATATCAGGATGGTGGATGCTATATACCAGAATGGGGGGGCCATATTCCGGATGGGGGCTATATCCTATGATGAAGGGCTATATACCAGGATCAAGGGGGCTGTATACCAGGATGGGAGGAGCTATATTCCAAGATGGGGGTGCTGTATACCAGAATGGGGGGCTATATACCAGAATAGGGGGCTGTATACCAGAATGTGGGTCTGTATACCAGGTTGAGGGGCTATATTCCAAGATGGGGGCTGTATCCAATATGGGGACTGTATCCTGGGAGGTGGGTTGTCTGTGTCCCTGCTATATTCAGGATGGGGGGCTGTATCCCATGATGCGGATCCATATCCAGGATGGGGGATACTATATACCAGAATGGGGGCCATATCCCGGATGAGGGGCTATTTACCAGGATGGGGGGGGGGACTATATACCAGGATGGGGAGGCTGTATCCCAGGATGGGGGGCTGTATACCAGGAAGGGGAGCCATATCCAGTGTGGCGGATGCTATATACCAGAATGGGGGGCCATATTCCAGATGGGGGGCTATATACCAGGATGAGGAGGCTGTATCCCAGGATGGGGGGCTGTATACCAGGATTAGGGGGCCATATCCAGGATGGCGATTATATACCAGGATGGCGGGGCCATATATTACTTGGAAGGGGCCCAGGATGGGGCATTATTGTCATAATGGTCAACAGCACAATCCCTTCCCCCTTTAACAGTGCATTATAACCACATTTTTTTTTTTCTATTTACCTCCTCTAAAACCTGGGTGCATCTTATTTTTCGGTGCGTCTTATAGTCCGAAAAATACGGTATCACCGGACCTCAGGCGGGGTATTACTTGACTACTGATAAGATTTGTACAGGGATACTTTTTCTCAATGTGAGTAATTCATAGCTCACTTAAGTTGCTTCATATTAAATCTTTACATCTAGATTATATTTTCCTGTGTTGTTTTGAATCAGTCAAAAAAAAATTCAAGATTGATGTTACTTTAATATTCTTCAGTACCCCTGGAAAGATAAATCACTGGACACACTTTCACCCCTTAAATTCTACTCGTTTTTGTGTTTCACACCAAGAATAAAGAGCTTCTTATCATATCATTTGTTTTTAAGTTACATTAAAGCTCCTTCCAGCTAATAGAAATACTTAAAACAACATGGCAGCGATAGCAGGAAGCCGCTCTACAACATGCAAGAACCCTTGTTTTTGAACATTCGGCCCTTTTGCAGTATTGATTAGATTTTGTGACAAGAGTTTATTTTAAGGATTTCTTTTGATTAATAATCTAATTACATGGGTGCTGAAGAGAAATTAAAAAGGTCTCGCAGTCTGCAAAATAACATCTCCCCAAGGTCTTCATTATATATAATTATAAACTTCGTCAGAATGTTTAGACAGGAGGCCTGTGAGAGGCATGAGTGGAAATGGACATAAAGCTAAGACGTTTCCTCTGCAGAGATTGTACAGGCCAGGCATCCTCTGCGTTTTTCTGTAGATTAGCAGGTTCAATTGTGTAAAAAATTTCTCCATTGAAATTAATAATACTTAATGTCTCTAAGTTAATTACAAGTGAGCAGTGATTTTATTTTTTGTGTTCGGTTCAGGAGGTAAGGGAGGGCCGAAGATCGGATGCAAGATATTACATTTTGACACAAAATTGACGGTAACAAAAGTCAGCAAAGTTGTTTAAGAAAGTTAATGTAATATTTAAGTTTGCCTGTCGTATCAGGTTACTTTTCAGAATCCGCTTTCGTGTGTAAATGAGAACTAACAATATACGATTACAGTTAGTATGAAGCGTTTCTCCGGAACTGGTCCATTGGTCATGTCAATATTTTGTGGCTACTGGACTGGAGCCATGAAGACCATCACCTACCTCTTGACATACATGGTTCTTCTTTTGATGACGCAGCCTAGCTTTATGTCAAATGCAGTGTCATGTTGCACCAGGCCAGCTAATCCAAAGAAGATCCATGGATGCCTAGTGGAAGGAGGCAGTCCACACAGCTTGTCAGATTACTCACGTGATTAATGGAATGGGTCCTGAACTTGCATCTTTCCCTACATCTAATTACTTGATATGTGCCTCTAAGGCCGGGTTCACACGCTGCGTTTTTGCAGCGTTTTTTGGGGGATCCGTAAAGGGGATGCGCTTTTGCAAAAAATGAGCATCACCATTCCCACGGTGTGCTTTTCAGCATGTGCTTTTTTTGGAGCCCATTCTACAATGAGGGCAATGGAAAAGCGCATCCTGAAAAGCGCCAGATTGACATGATTATTATTTTGAGGATCCGCTTTCCAGTGAAAACAGATTCTGAAAAAGACGGAGCGTCTTAACGCTAAATCAGGAAATGCATTGCCTTGGCTGGGAAGCCAATCGGCACTGAATTTTACTGGATTCACAAATTTTCAAAACAATTCTGCAAATACGCAGCGTGTGCACATAGCCTAACAGGCACAGTTGGAATAGAGATCCACCTATGGCTGTTAAGCAGTTAAATCCTGCTGATTTTTGTTTCTGGCATCGTAATTTAACTCGCGCTGGGGGGAAATGCCTCAGTTCTGTCTTCTATTGGCTACCCTCTGACGTAATGACTGGACACCGATGGGTTGCCATGACAGCCAGGGGTCGGCCAATGACGTCTGTGTCTTTGAGGACGAACGGTCCGCGCGATATTCATAGGAGATGATGATTTCTGCTGTACAAAGTGGTGCAGATGCACTTTTTTGTACAGCACAAGCGATCATCTCTTAAAGAGACTAGTAAATTCAGTAATAAAAGTGTAAAAAATAAGTTTTTTAACAAAAAAAAAAAGTTCAAATCACGCCCTTTTGCCCCATTGAAAATAAAACAAAAAAAATACATGTGATATCGCAGCATTCAAAACTCTGTTTCATCAAAGTATTAAATAAATTAATTTGCTTGGTAAATAACGTAACGACAAAAGAACAATTAAAACCTCCAGAGTTATGGGGTTTTTTTTTAGCAACTGCACCCTTGCAAATCAGAGGCGATTGAAACATCACATCTAACCCCCAAAATATTATCATTAGAAAGGAAGCTATCCATATTTATTTGTACTTGTTCTGACCTTGAGAATCTTACTGCCAGGTCAGTCTTGCCATATTGTGAACATGGTAAATAAAAAAGTGGATTGCACTTTTGGGCGGTAATTACACTGCACTTGGAATAATTTTCCCATTTTCCAGTACACCATATCTTAAAGTGAATGATGTCACTCAAAAGTACAACTTGTCCCACAAAAAACAAAGCCTCATGACTATATTACTGGAAAAAAATAAATGATTCCTCTTGGAAGAAGGGAAAAAAAAAAAAAAATGAAAACACAAAAACAGAAAACGCTGAGTGGTGAAGACATTAATTTCTTTGTGCTAGACGGATGGGTGTTAGCTTCAGTCATGTCTCTCATATACAGTACACACAGACACTTGTTATCCCTGTCTCAATGTAGCATATGTTCACAAGCAGCAGCATGGAGGACATTATACAGCAGTACTGAGCAGTGTAGATGTGAATCCAGGTTTAAAGTGTAACACTTACTAGAAAGCAGTCACACTTGTCTTTGTTCCTGTGCTCTGTGAGGAGGGCTTTTATCTCATCCCTCAGTGAGCTACCAGTCCATCTTATTTTCAGTAGGGTGTAATTTTAAAGAGTAAATGATGATTTCAGAAGGTAGGGGAGAGAAAAAAAGTGGCTCATTAGTGGAGAAAGAAGCAGATTTCTCAGATTAATATATATTAAAATTTCTTATATTTGTTGATTTGCGAACATTTAAAACATGAAACTTTCATATGAATCACTTGTATTAAGATCAATGGGGAGAGTCTCTTGCTTGTGACAACTGATTAGGTGCAGAGGGAAACTGTGTAGAAAAAATACAGCTTAGTCTCTACTGGACTTTATCCAGCTGTATATTACATAATCTCTTTTCTGCTCATTCACTTACTGGTGAGACGTGATCTCTATTGAACTGACCAGTGTCCGTCTACGCTAAGGCTCCAAAATCATCAAAACTTGATTTAAACAATAGGTAATTTTCCAATGACACTTTCCCTTTGATTGTTACTATACATTTTTGTGTAAGAATAAATCCTATTATGAGTTTTTTCCCCTTTAAGATTAGTTTAGTGGCCTCTAATAATACACAGATGGTTACCAAACACGCAACATCTGTCATCCAGCACTTGTTTACATGTGTTAAATGCCCATTAATTGTTACTTCTTGTAATTGCTGCAATGAGACTAGAACACGCCCCGTCCCCAGAGCATCCGTGTATCGCAGCATATTATTATACTCATTAAAGGGTAGTTTGCACATGAAATTGCTGTGCACACTTGTGATGTTTCATCTCAATTCTTTTTAGTGTAATCTTCTAGTTTTACATGTTATTGAGATATGATATAATATACTTCGCCAAACTAATAAACAAACATTTTGCTAAATATAAATAAATAAAAACCACTAAAAAATAAGATTTTTTTTTTTTCCATAGATAATTTTTATTAAAGTTTTATGATAAACAACCATCAGATATTGATAAACAGACATAGGTTATTGAGAACTACAGGTAGGAATAACAGGACCCAGGAAACTCTATATAACCCAAAGACATATAATACCACTTAGAGCCTTGTCAAATCAGTCTGTTTCTTAGGGTCAAGTCCAAGTATTGATTTCCCCCATCCGGAAGTAATTTCTCGTAGTCAAACAGTCATTTCCAGACTAGGAGATGAGGTTCGGCTTACATAAACCAAGGTGTTTTGTGAGTTTCCTTTGTATAATCAAACAAGCAAGCAAATATTGATCACGGGACCAATCATATATTCTTAAATAACTGTTGTATAATATGACAATAAACAGACTTATATCAGGGGGGAACTATACTAAGAGGGTGAGACGTTGGTCCAGAGGGAGAGGAATCTAAGGAAAAATTCAGAGATAGAAAAGAGACAGAAAAGAGAGCAGAAGATCAAGAACATAGGGGGTCCAATAAGAGAGCAGGATGATGAGTCCAGGGATTACGGACCCTCACTAGGATCCCGATCAGGAATGGGGGAGGTCCGGGGGGTAGGGGGTGCGCCCATCAAGACTAAGCCGCTCAGCAGCCCAACTCTCTCTCCCCCTCCCAGCACTTCGGCTTCTGTTCCCTTTAAAAGGGTATCTGCATAGCTAGGGGGTGTCTCGCCCACATACTCCACGCCTCCTCAACATACCGTTTGGCGCCCCTGTCCAATGCAAGATAGTATTCATGGCAGAAGATCGTGTTGATCCTGTCAGTCAACTCGCTCATCACGGGGGGAACGTCACTCTTCCATTTTGCCGCAATGCATATTCTCGCTGCTGTGTACACATAGGTCGTAAGGTGTCTAATTACCGGCGGATTTGACATCAGTCCTATGTTAAGTACAGCTAGTTGAGGAGAAAGGGGGATTTCTGTGTCCGTAAGGGACACTAGTAGCCCTGCCACCAGTTGCCAGAAGGGAGACAGTCTGGGGCATGACCACCACATGTGGGCCCAATCACCCTCCTGTCCACATTGTCTCCAGCACTGCGCTGACGCTCCTTTGCCGAATTTAGCCAATTTTACTGGGGGTGTATGCCAGCGTAGGTGGATTTTCTTAAGGAGTTCAATGTGGTTGACGCACTTGGATGCTGCCGAAACACAGTGAATTGCGTCCTCCCAGTCATCAGCGTCCGCCTGGAAGTCAAAATCACTCTCCCATTTTTCCATGTACCCTAATTTGGCGGGTGCGTCCTTTTCCATGAGTTCTGAGTATATCAGGGATAAGCTCCTGGGCAATACCCCGTCTGAGATTACAAATCTCTTCAGGGCTGTGGTTACACCCTCTGGTCTTACAAGGCCGCGGCCCTGACTAGCACGGAGAAAGTGAGAAATTTGGAGGAACTGCAGGAAGGTACCGGTCATCGAAGGGTATTTGGAGAGAAATTCCTCTAGAGAGATGACTCTCCCCTGGGACATAAGATCTCCCACTACCTTCGGGCCCTTCTCCTTCCACATGGAGAGGTTCAATGATGGGATATGCCAGCAGAGTGCATCCAAATGCATGTCCTCTGTCGCTAGGTTGACCCCACCTGTCCCTTTTGATCCCCACACCTTCACTAATGTCCGGACCGTTCCCAGCAGTTCCTTCCTCCGTACCTCTCCAAGGGTCTCGGCTACCAGGAGGGATCGAAGTGAACCTCCCTGAGTCTCAGCTTCCTCAATCTGCAGCCATCCAGGAGACGCTTCACCTCTCCACCAGGATCTCGCTGTTTCTAGAATTACCGCCTTGTAATAGGATTCCACATCAGGTACCCCCATACCTCCTTTGGTGATCCGCCGGTACATGATTTTACCCCTTACTCTGGAGGGCTTCCCCGCCCATACACATTTATTTATCATGGATTGCAGACGTGTCAACTGGGTCCGTGTGTACTGGAGTGGCAAGCACCTAAAGAGGTATATAATCTTTGGTTGCCACATCATACGCACTGTTTGTACCCTCGCAAACCATGATAAGGAAGCCACTGGAAAATCTCTCAAGGCGGTACCCAGCGCAGATAGCAGATGGTCGATGTTTCGGGAGGCCACTTCGCTAGTAGGACATAACAGTATTCCTAGATAAGGGACCCCCTTCGGGCACCACTTGAAGGGGAAAAGGCCTCTCAGATGGGCCGCAACCCTTCCCGCCACCCCCACCGGGAGGATCATAGATTTGGAGGCGTTCACCCTATAGTATGAGACCCGCGAGAAGAGATCAAGTGTTTCCACCACTCTGGGGAGGGAGAGTAGTGGATCAGTCATGGTTATTATGACGTCATCGGCATAGAGACCCACTATATGTTTTTTCTCCCTCACCTGAATGCCCCTTACTTCAGGGTCGGCTCTCAGGCAGGCCGCCAATGGCTCCATTACCAGAGCAAATACTAGTGGGGAGAGTGGGCATCCCTGCCGAGTGCCGTTTGTTATTGGGAAAGATCTTGAAAGGTAGCCCGCTGAAAACACTCTAGCACACGGGTTGGAATACAGACTGAGGACGGCTGAAACGATAGGGCCTGCAAAACCAAAGGCGGAGAGGACCTCCCGGAGGTATCCCCAGTGCACCCTGTCAAACGCTTTTTCCGCGTCCAGGGACAGGAATGCACTGGGACACCCCCTCCTCTCCGCCACCTCAATCAGATTCAGCATCCTCCTAGTCCCATCCCGAGCTTGCCTCCTCTGCACGAATCCCACCTGATCAGGATCAACCACCAAGGGGACCACTGCTCCCAGCCGGTCTCCCAGGAGTCTGGAGAAGATTTTGAGATCTACGTTAAGTAAAGAGATTGGCCTATAGTTCTCAGGGCGGTCCCTTTCTTTCCCGGGTTTCGGGATTGTTGTTATCGTGGCTTCAAGTGCAAGGCCGGTATGGTACCTCTAGACTGCCACAAATGAAACACCCTGAGAAGATACGGGGCCAACTCCTCCTTAAACATCTTATAGTATTCTCCTACAAACCCGTCAGGGCCAGGAGCCGAGTTGGATTTCAACCCGCCGAGAACTTTCAACACCTCTTCCAAGGTGAATGGGTTATTCAACTCCTCCAGTTTCTCCTGAGGGACCTTCGGGAGGTTTAGCTGTTCCAAAAAACTTCTGATCCCTTCCACGGTGGGTTGGGGAGTGTCTCTGTCATGCCTCAGATTGTACAACGCCTCATAGTAGGTCGCAAAGACCTCTACCACCTGGGCCGGGTCCCTCACTAATTTACCTCCCCCCCCCTTCATCTCCGTGATCATGGACTTAACCGTTCTCTTTTTTATTCTTCGTGCAAGCAGTTTCCCGGCCCGATCTCCTGCTTCATAGTATCTCATTTTGAGTTTCCTGAGACTTATCTCATGCTGCCGTAACAACAGGGCACGTAACTTATTGCGTATTAGCAAAATTTGTGCAAGGAGCTGCGGGGAGGGAGAGGCTTTGTTCGCCTTTTCCAATCTTGTTATTTCCGCTGTCCATTCTTCCAGTAACTTAGCCCGTTTTCTCTTAAGATGTGACGCTTTTTGTAGCAATAGACCCCGCATGACTGCCTTCTTCGCTTCCCACAGAGTCTCATCTGAGATCTCCCCGTTGTCATTCGTCTCAAAGTAGTCACTCAGTGAGGCCTTCACGTCATCCGCGACTCCGTCCTCCAACAGGAGGCCTGGATTAAGTCTCCAGTGTCGGGTCGTACCCCCTCCCGAGTCCAGAGCAATATCCAAAGTGATCGGAGCGTGGTCTGACCATGTGATCACACCAAGCCCCGATGACTTGCACCTCTCTAGCGCCAAATCGTTGACCAGAAAATAATCTATTCTAGAGTAGGATTTGTGCACATGAGAGAAGAAGGAGAAGTCCCTCTCCTCTACATGGTGATATCTCCAGACATCGTGTAGGTGGTACTCCCGACATAATTGACCCATGGACACCCCCCTGCCCGGGAGTGAGGAAGAGGAGTCCAACCGGGGGTCCAAGATCAAATTGAAATCACCTCTGATCACGAGCCGGCCCACTGAGCGCTCTCGTAAAGTCTGAAAAACCATTCTCGCGAATTTTAATTGGCCCCTATTTGGAGCGTAAACGCTCGCCAGCGTGAATGGGGTGCCTCCGATCTCACACTTAACCACCACAAAGCGGCCCTCAGGGTCCGCTATCACCTCCCCCAAGCGAAACTGTATTTTGTGACTAACCATTAAGCAGACCCCCGCCTTTTTTTCTTTTGCATTGGCGTGAAAAATGTGGGGGAAACCCCCATGTTGCATCCTACCATTATCGGATTCTAAGAGATGAGTCTCCTGGAGACAGATCACCTCCGCTCGGGATGATCGAATCTCCCTCCAAGTGAAAGAGCGCTTGGCCGGGGAGTTAAGACCCCGGACGTTTAGGGAAAGGAGGCTGAGCGCCATCACAACTCGCCCCCCCGACCACCCCCCGGACCTAAATAAAGTAGATTAAACCAAGAGAGCCTTACGAGTCTCTCAGGTAGGAAGGAAAGAAGGTAAAAAAGGTAAAAGGGGGACAGTATAAGATGCCCGGAGTTCCGGGTAGTGAGGAGTGACAGAGAAGGTTTTTAAGGAGGAGAGAGGAATAGGAGGGAGAAAAGGAGGAAAAGGGGCGATAGAAACAGTAGAAACAGATGGAAAGGAGACACACAGTACAATTATGAGAAGCATATATATGTACACATATATGTAAACAGATTAAGGCATCTTTTACAAAGATACAAACTGGGGGGAAGAGTCAGCCTCTTCAAGGGACACAGTACAATGCCCCTTCAGATACACCAAACCAAAACAAACAAAGTAAGGCTATCTACTTGGGCTACTCTAAAAGGATATACAGAGCCGGTCAGAAGAGACCCGAGTAGGTGGTATAGGATCAGTTAAGCGACCCCCACGTCTGGTAGGTTGGTATTTCTTGATCCTCCTTCTGCACGCGGAGAGCGTTGTGGCGTTGTGGAGGAGAGGCGCCATTCCTTCAGGGTTCGGCGCAACAGCGTTGGTGATGAAAATGTATGTCGTCTGCCCTGGAACCGGAAATTCAATGACACCGGGGATCCCCACGCATACATCATCCCACAGTCGCGAAGAATTTTGCAGCTGGATGCAAATGCACGACGCCTCGCTAGGGTGCCAGGCAACAAGTCTGGAAATGTTGCTAGACCTTTGTAAGGATCTGGTAGCGCTGGGCCTTGTCTCATTCTTTTCAACAGCCGGTCCACCACTCCCGGTCGAATCATGTAGACCAGAATGTCTCTCGGCACTTCGTCTGGGAGGTGTGTGGGTTTTGGTATCCTGAACGCCCGTGCGATCTCCAGGTCAGAAGCCGTGGCGTCCGGGAGCGCCACTGTTAAAAACCTTCCCACCAACGCCGGGACGCCGTCTTCTGTGTCAGATTCGGCGACTCCTCTCAGTTTAAAATTATTACACCGCGTTTTATCCTCCAGGTGGTGTAAGGTGGCCTGCACAGCCCCCATGTCCTTATCTAGTTCGTCGTGGCTATCTGCCAGGTCATTGTGGGCTTTGGCTATGTCGCCCATCTTCCCTTCAAGCCGATCAGTCCTCTCGCCCAGGGCTCCCAGCTCCTCTCTGAGTGAGCCAACCAGCACCTTCATATCCTCCATTATAGACTGCCTGAGTGAACTCAAAAGGGAGCGCAGCATCCCCTGAGTCACCAGGGCATCATCTCCTGTGCCGGTCTCTGACTCGGGAGACTGGGAGCTTGCAGCATTGCGGGTAAGTGTCCCTAAGCGAGGGGAAGCTGCTGCGCGTGCTGTAGAGGGGTCGCTTTCCCGCTCCCGCTCCGGCGCCATCTTAGTGGGAGAAGCCCGCCTGGAGTCAGCCGCGTAATAGTCTGTGACCTTGTTATCGGTCTGGCGGCGTTTGGAGGCTGTGCGGGGCATTGTCCCGGAGTCCAGGGGCTATCACCAACCTGAACGATCTATTCTTATGTGTCTGGTCCGGCTGTGCAGGGCGCTTAGTTGCCGTTTCTCGGGTCTCTGCTAAGGAGCTCCTTTAGTGTGCGACCGGCGCCATCAGCAGCAGGTCCCGCCCCCCAAAAAATAAGATTTAACTGTAAATCTAAAAATGGAATTTATAATTTTTTTTTTTTTTTTTTTTATGAAGTGCTTTTTTTTTTCCAGTAAGATTCTGCCTTTTTAGTGCATTTACTGGTTTGCAAGAATCAACAAATCCCCTTTGATTGGGTCTTCATGCTGCGGCCACTGGTGAAACCTCCTTTAACTGCACGCAATAAATATCTATGGCCTATTCTGTAGATTTGCCATGAACGTCTGATTAGAAATTACTGCAAAATATAAAGAGGGGGGGGACAAGAGGCGCAATAGTGCCCTATCACAAGTGACACTAGTGTAATGTGGTGGTGCTGTGGAGCCACTCACCTGGTCCAGTTGTGATCCCCACAACTGGTTTGAAGGCGTTTGGGAAACAATGTTCCAAGCTGCTGCAGGACCTCCACCTACCACTGAACAGTGGTATGTTCCAAGAGAGATGATGGGAGTGATGGTGTGCCAAGGTCCGCGCTGCTCTGGGTTAAAAAACTCACCAAGGAGCCAGACAACTTTTCATCCTGATTTATTCCTCCTACGCGTTTCAACGCCACACCCGGCGCCTTCCTCAGGGAGTATACGCCGGGTGTGGCGTTGAAACGCGTAGGAGGAATAAATCAGGATGAAAAGTTGTCTGGCTCCTTGGTGAGTTTTTTAACCCAGAGCAGCGCGGACCTTGGCACACCATCACTCCCATCATCTCTGATTAGAAATTACTCTTAGGCTATGTCCACAGGATCCGGAGACACTGCATCCTTCTCCACTCCTTCGGGGACGCTGGGGATCTCCGCTGGTGAATGCAGGCTCCTGTGCCCACATGTCACATGTTGACTGCCTTGCAGTCTATGTGTGTTGCTGCTGTGATTTAAATCTGAGTAAATTTCCTTTAGCACATTAAGTGTTAATCTCATATACTGTAGTGTGCAGCTCAGCAGGTGGGGGGGTGTTAGTGCTTTCAGGGCTCCACTCCCTCAGCCTTTAAGTAGTTCCACTTCCCTTCACCGAGTGTTGCAAATAGAGTTCAGTCTCTACTAGGACCCGTGCAGTATAGATGTGCGTGCTGTACTGCTGCTGTTCCTTAGGAGTTGCTGTATTTTCCCGCGCAATGTGTGGAGGCAGGGACTCTTAGCGTATGGTTTATTAGGAGCATAGGGCTAGGGTGGTGACCTAGACCTATTCGCTATCTCAGGTACCTCTGGGAACAGGGTGAGCCAGGGACTCTTAGTCTAAGGGTCAGACTAGCTCCCCTGAAAGCCTTTAACCCATCTTACTATCCTGATCCCCTATCCACTAAACCACCCCATCACACCATGGTCAGTGTTCGCAGTATTGTGGCTTTTCCTTGCATTCACCTGCCGTGATTGCCTCCGACTCCAAAGCAATAAATTAACATGCTTGCAGCCGGAAAGTCGCCCCCCCGCATGTCAGTTTACACTGTGGATAAAACAAGCACAGTGGACATGGGATTGCTATAAATCCACTGTGCTTGTACTATACGACGCAATGATAACACGCTGCATCTAAACCGCTGCAAACACTAATCGTGGGAACGTGCCTTTAGGTGTACCTCCCACAGTCTGAATATGCAGCAAATTTTCCAAAGCGGAATTACACCTTGAAAAATCATTGTCTATTACCGAAAGAAAAATTTTAACTACAGACTGTGGAAACAGTCTACAGTGTAAAGTGACCTGCACCGCAGATTTGTCATAAATTGTGGAACTGAAAACAGCAGAAACGTTTAATGGGAACATGTTCTTAAAGACTTTTTGCTGAATTACAAAATGAGCACCACAGTTGTCTACAGGTTGTGTGTGTAATTGTAGCTGAGATATCATGGCATACCCAGCATGTTGGTAATTGTGGTGCTGTTTCTGGAAGAAAGGAACCATGTAATTTAAATCCTGTCCAACTTCTTTAATCGTGTATGTTCACACTAGTATGTCATGGGATCCAGTATCATTGCTTTAGAACCACCTGGTTCTGTTTGCTTCTCCCACTCTCTCTTGATTTCCTTTTTTCTTTTGTTAGTCTTTCTCTTCTTTCAGTATTTTAAAAAGCTCTGGGATATGGGGATGTATAGATGCTATATAAATCCAAATCCCTTTGCTTATGGGAATCAATGCTGCCTATCCGAAGAATATATTACCATCACAAAAGTGTCTCACCGAGGTGTCTGCAGTATCTTTAAAACACCGAGGTCCCTGAATGATGCTCAGAGAAAAATAGCTTGCTAAAACCAGACTACGTGCACGTTGATACAATGTTGGGAAGCGCCTGCACGGTGTCTTGTTAAAGGTCTCGTGCAGCAGTTGTATATTGTGTTCCCTTTACTTTGTGTTACTTAAACACCTTTACTATTAAACTTCTTTGTTATTTGCTGGGATATGACAAACATCCTATAGTGACAATAACTATTAATAAACCTTTGCTATGTAAGGATGTTTCCTAGCAAAGTACTTTGAATTCTCTTGCCGTTCTGCAGGAAGAAATTTTGCCTTTGGCAACAAAATCTTTGTCTTTCTTTCTGAAGCCAAGACCAATAATTGTCTATTGAGTCTTAAAGCCTGTTATCTCAATTGATAGTAAATTTTGTATATTATAAAGTGTTTTATGCAGCAGGTTAGTGATACTTATTTAGCGGTTTACTAGTATATTGTTTGAGAGTATCTGTCTCGGACTTTGATACCTTGGACTCACCTAAGATAATATTTTTTTAGCTGTTCTGAACATATATTTTGCACTTTTAGTTGCATTGTAAACTTTTTTTTGCACAGCTGGATCAAGGCATAGTTGAGGCTGTGTCATACTAAAGGAATACTTGAGACTAATTGGAGAGGTAGGTCATATTAAAGGAATACTTCATCCTAAACAAAGAGAGAGGTCACGTTAAAGGAATACTTGAGATCATATTAAAGGAATACTTCATCCTAAACGGGGAGAGAGGTCATATTCTAAGAATACTTGAGGCTAAACGGATACACTTTGCAGGGACCAAAGGCATGAGACAACAAGGTCCGTAGAAGGGGCAGGTGCTCCGAAACGGAATCCGTCACCTGTGTGTCTCCTCACTCCCTCCCCCATCGCAGAGAATCTATGTACAGAGGACTCTGAAATAAAAAAGAAATAAGCCCTGCTCGGTGAGTGCCGCATCTTTTTCTTATTTACTGCAAAGGCATGGGTGTAACTACAACTGAGACAGGGGTTGCAATTGAACCGGGCTCTAGAGCGAATGGGGCCCCAAAAGTCCCTTTTGCCTATCGAAAAAGTCTAATGCTGTTAAAGATTTGCAATAACGGCCCTGTTGGAGCTTTTGCATCAGGGCCCATGAGTTTCAAGTTACGCCACTGAACAAAGGGCTGGTGAATGAGTTCTTCTCTTCCCTGTACTTGTAGAAATCTTTTCCTGGCGTGTACTCCTCAATGGTTATTAATATGCCCTTTTACTTTGCTCACCACTGGCCCCTATTCTAGAGCAATGTGTATTAATTTCAATCTGCACAGCAATTATACACTTTTTGACATTCAAATTGCAACACCTAGAAGGCAAAGTCACGGAGTTATGAAAATCCCATGATGAGTCAACATGTTAATGATCTGCAAACGATAAAATTTGGAAGGTTTCATGTCAAAGTATTCATTATCGATTATAAGTTCCATGCTTTTGGCCCACTGTTGCACAAGCACCTTTTGATGGTTTGTGTAGAAATCATTTGATTCTTGGTATGTGACATTCAATTTCTCTTAGGGCACCTTCACACGCCGCAATCTCGCCTGGCAATCCTAAAGGCGATATGTTGCCCCCAAGCAATCGCCGTGAAATTGCCTCACAGTTGCGGCATGTGATTGGGGAATTTCGCGGTGATAAATCGCTTCTCGCCTGATTCCATAGCGCTGGTCTGAAATCAGCCGCAACCATGAAGGCGATATTTCCGGGTTGTGGCGTGTGAGCGGGTGATAGTGATGGAAATAGCGTTGCCTATGATTTACCGTAAGCATGTCTCAGCGTGCTGGAGTCCGCGCCCTGTCTGAAATGATTGGTGTGGGCTACTGTGTACCCATTGGTTATCACTTGACACTGTGACATATTTGAAGAGCTGTCCGTTCACCACCACACAATGGCAATGGAGTCATGTATTAGCCAGCCTTCCAGAGCAGGCTGCCCAATCGTAAGGCTGTTGCGTTGTCCAATGAGCGCGTAAGGGGCGCTGTGTAAACCACTGCAGCACGCCTATCTCCTCACCGCGCTGAACATGTACGTCCACATTGCCTTTGAAATTGCGGCGTGCGAAGCGGCAATGGAATTCGGCAGTATTGCTTCCACTGTGGGTGAGGTGATTTCCGGGGCGACACATCGCCTTTCTTTCAGGGTGAGATTGTGGCGTGTAATGCTGCCATCGGCGATCTGAGGAGACCATGAAAAACGCGCACGTTAGATCGCCACATATCGCCAGGCGAGATTGCGGCGTGTGAAGGTGCCCTTACAGTACAGAATTTATCTTTTGTGGACCAATAATACAGCTATTTCTCAATAGTGTCTCAGGAGTTATTTTTCAACATAACAACACCAGACCATATGTTGCTGGTGTTATTGTGAGCACCCTGTGTGGCTTAAACGTACTACCATGGCTGCAGTGTCTCCAGACTTGTTTCCCATCAAGCAAATATGGGACATTGTTGATCAGTTGCACAGGGAGCTGCCAGCAGTGGATCATGATGATTTGCCCAAGTGCATTCAGTGTGGCAGCAACCAAGGCTTCTAAGTGCAGAGATGCTCTTCTCATGATGTTGATATTTTAATACATTAAAAATGTTATTGCCATTTTTTATTATTTGCATATCATCAACATATCTATACATCCTGTAGTTTCCAAATCGCCATGACTTATCCTACTTAGTATTGCAATTTAAATGTTAAGGAGTCTTTGTAATAGCTGGGTTACATACTGTGGGTTACAACATTTATTACCACTGGGTAAATGATTAATTAAAAACATAAGTTAAAAAAAATTCCTCAAAGAATCTTTTCTGAAAAGTAAAATAATAATGTCTGTAAATCGTGTATGGAACTCTTGACTTTCATATGTAATCTTGAAGAGTTATTGTTCTTTTAGTTTTTATTTCAGAGATCAAAAGTATGTTGAAATAAGTAACTTTCTAATATATCTTTATCAGAAATCTGCTTCCTTTTCCTCCTAAACCAGTGATGGCGAACTCCAGGCCTCGAGTGCCACCATCAGTGCAGGTTTTCAGGATTTCCTTATATTGCACAGGTGATAATATAATCACCTGCACTGATGATGATTCCAATCCCTGTGCAATGCTGAGGAAATCCTGAAAACCTGCACTGTTGGTGGCACTCGAGGCCTGGAGTTCGCCATCACTGTCCTAAACTGATCTTTCTCTCAATTCATGGGTAAAGCTACTCTCACACCTGGATTTCTGAACCTGATATTGGAACAAAATTGTCAGTGATAACTAATTTTTTGCTTTATATTTTTTTTTACAAATTAGGAAAAAATGAAGAAAATTCATGTTTTAGACATTTTAAACAGCAAGGATCAACAGGATCCTGTTTTTGCCCATTCACTTTTATTGATGTCCGGTAGTATCATGTTGCACCAGGTTGCTACCGGATCCAGTTTTTTAACTAGTGCATAAAACGTTTCATGCAACGTTTTTTGGACCATTAAAAAACGTATACAACCGGATCCAGTATCATCTGTCATCAAGTATAATGGACGTCAAAAGGTTTTACCTTTGCCTACTGAGCATGCAGGTCTTACTAGAAGACACATGTGCATCTCAATAAATTAGAATATAATCAAAAAGTTTATTTCAGTAATTCAATACATAAAGTGAAACGCATATATTATATAGAGTCATTACAAACAGCGTGATCTTTTAGTGTTTATTTATGTTAATGTTGATGATTATGGCTTACAGCCAATGAAAACCCACAAGTCATTATCTCAGAAAATTTGAATATTGTATAAAACTCAAATAATGATTTTAAAATAATAAATGTTTGCATAATTAAGTCTGTACAGTAAATGCACTTAATATTTGGTCGGAGCTCCATTTGCATGAATTACTGTATTGTTCACTTTATAAGATGCACCTGATTATAAGACGCACCCCAAAGTTGGTGAAGGAAAAAAGAATTTTTTTTTTAATGTCAAATGGGGTCCGTCTTACAATTAGTATATATGTGTCTCATCCTGGTGCATAACCCACCCCCCATTTTGGTATCCTTGTATACATATCCCTCATGCTGGCATATACTGTATGTCCCTCATCTTGGTTCACATGTCCCCATCCTGTATATATGTCTCCATCCTGGTACATGTGCCCCCCCCATCCTGTCTTATATATTATTATTATTATCATGGCATACATGTCCCCATCCTGTATTTATGGCCTCCATCCTGTATATATACTCCTGTTCTGTCATATACATCCCCCATCCTGTATATATGCCCCCAATCCTGTATATATGTCCCTCATCCTGTATATATATCCACATTCTGTATATATGCCCCACATCCTGTATATATGCCCCCCAACCTGTATATATGTCCTCATACTGTGTATATGTCCCCACCCCCATCCCTTTTGTCTATATGGCCCCCATCTTCTTCACAAACCCCCATGGCTTACCGAGGGGGGGTGCCAGAGGCAGGTTTCGGTGGGTGAGGGACACAGCTGAAGGACGGAGCAGCGGGGGATTACCGGCGGTAGCGAGCGGTGGGTGCCGCCATATTTTTGTGGCCGTCTGTATTCACTAACTGTGCCGCCTCTCGGTAGAAACTTAAACAAAATGGCCGCGGCCATTTTGAAGTGTCCACCTCTACCGGCCAGCTACACACTGCTAGTGAATGCAGCCGGGCACAAAGAACATGGCGCTCGCTGTCGCTGGTACTCCCCCACTGCTCCAGTCCTGCAGCTGTGCCCTTCATCCACCGGAACCTGGCCCCTGCACCCCCGCTCAGCAGCTACATCCCCCACCCAGTAATACTTAATTTTTCTTTTTTTTTTTACATTCGCATTTTAAGACGCACCCCTGGTTTCCATCCAGTTTGGGGGAATCAAAAGTGCGTCTTAAAATCCGAAAAATACGGTATTACATGAATTATTGCATCAATGTGGCATGGCATGGAGCCGATCAGCCTGTGGCATCAATGCGGCGTAGCATGGAAATGATCAGCCTGTGGCATGGAGGTGATCAGCCTGTGGTTGCTGAGGTGTTATGGAAGCCCAGGTTGCTTTGATAGCAGCCTTCAGCTCGTCTGCGTTGTTGGGTCTGGTGTCTCCCATAGATTCTCTATGGGGTTTAGGTCCGGCAAGTTTGCTGCCAATCAAGCACAACTAACTGTAGTTAGAGAAGCCAGGTATTGGTATTTTGGCAGTTTGGACAGGTGCCAAGTTCTGCTGGAAAATGAAATCTCCATCTCCATAAAGCTTGTCAGCAGAGGGAAGAATGAAGTGCTCTAATATTTCCTGGTAGACGGCAGCGCTGATTTTGGTCTAATAAAACACAGTCGACCCACACCAGCAGATGACATGGCTCCCCAAACCATCAATGATTGTGGAAACTTAACATTAGACCTCAAGCAGCTTGGATTGTGGCTTCTCCGCTCTTCCTCCAGACTCTTGGATTGTGGCCTCTCCGCTCTTCCCCCAGACTCTTGGATTGTGGCCTCTCCGCTCTTCCTCCAGACTCTTGGATTGTGGCCTCTCCCCTCTTCCTCCAGACTCTTGGATTGTGGCCTCTTCACTCTTCCTCCAGACTCTTGGATTGGGGCCTCTCCGCTCTTCCCCCAGACTCTTGGATTGGGGCCTCTCCAGTCTTCTCCAGACTCTTGGATTGTGGCCTCTTCCTCCAGACTCTTGGATTGTGGCCTCTCCCTCTTCCTCCAGACTCTTGGATTGGGGCCTCTCCAGTCTTCCTCCAGACTCTTGGATTGGGGCTCTCCACTCTTATCCAGACTCTAGGACCGCGATTTCGAAAATGAAATGCAAAATTTATTTTAATCTAAAAACACCTTGGACCACTGAACAGCAGTCCAGTTCTTTTTCTCCTTGGCCCAGGTAAGACACTTCTTGAGTTGTCTATTGGTCATGTGTGGCTTGAAACAAGGTATGCAGTTGTAGCCCAAGCCCTGGATACATCTGTGTGTGGTGGCTCTTGAAGCAGTGACTCCAGCAGCAGTCCACTCCTTGTGAATCTCCCCCAAATTTTTGAATATGGTAAAACAAAACAAGGAGCGCACCATGAGAAGGACCTGAGATTAAGATTAAAGTTGTCACAAGTGTGGCTACTCACCAAGCAGGTTGTGCAACTTGCACAACTCCGGTTTAAGGCAGTTAGTGGAGAGCCGGCATTGAGGGAACGCTCCAGGATGCCACGGCATCCCAGCGGCGGTCACGGGACCTGGCCGCGTGACCAGAATGGGCATTTTTTATTGATGTCTTCAGCAGGTCCTTGACTCCAGATTTGGAACAGTGCCATCAAGTAGTTCCCACCACTCACTCGCACAAGGAGGAAATCATATATGAAACAAGAAAAAAAATTGTGCGGTGGTTGTTGGAGCGCTAAGGCACACAAGAGGCAAAGATTAGAGTGTTTAACTCCTTACGACACAGGACGTTGTACAACGTCCTGGGCTGGTAAGGGGGCTTTGATGTGAGCTCCAGCGCGGCACTCACATTAAAGCCCCGACATCTCAGCTGATCTCATCAGCTGAGATGTCGGAGTAACAGCACTGATCTGATCGGGGATCCGATCGGCTCTGTTAACCCCTTGGATCCCGCCGTCAATCTCTGACAGCGGGATCCAAGGCGGCAGGGAACGCGCTGTTCCCCGCCTGCTCCGGAGATCCCGCGATACTATCTCCGGCGCTCACGTGACAGCCGGTGTCCTGGCTAGACTCCAGATGCTGTCAGAGCGCAGTTACGTGTAGTGGTTGGCAGGCGCTGCCAACCACAACATGGCCGCGATTCTGGGAGATACAGATGAGCTGCAGCTCATCTGTATCTCCCAGAAGCGATCGTATTGTGCAGCAAGATGCCTCTTAAAGAGGCAGTGTAAAAATAAGAATGAATTGATTAATAAAGTTTTTAAAAACATGTAAAAAAAAATAAAAGTTCAAATCACCCCCTTTTCCCCAAATCACAATAAAAGTGTTAAAAAAATAAAAAACATACACGTTTGGTATCACCACGTTCAGAATCGCCCGATCTATCGAACATCATATTAAATCTGTTAATGAGAGCCGTGAATTCCGTAACGGAAAAAATGGTCGAAATGCCAAAATTCAGTTTTTTTGTCGCCGCAACATTGCTATAAAATGCAATAACGGGCGATCAAAACTGTGGATCCCCCCAAAAATGGTATCATTAGAAACGTTAGCTCAAGACACAAAAAATAAGCCATCACACAGCCCCAGATCCTGAAAAATGAGGAAGCTACGGGTCACAGAACATGGCGCAAAATGTCCGTTTTTGTTTTTTTGCAAACTTCTGAATTTTTTTTCACCACCTAGATACCAATAAAGGTAAACATGTTGGGTGTCTACGAACTCGTACTGACCCGAGGCATCACCCCGTCACGTCGGTTTTACGATATATTGAACATGGCGACTAAAATACCCAAAAAACAAACGTGTTATTGCACTTTTTTTTGCGATTTCACTGCATTTAGAATTTTTTTTGCAATTTCCCTGTACACTATATGGTAGAATAAATTATTGCATATGAAAGTACACTCGTCCCGCAAAAAAACAAGCCATCATATGTCTATATTGACAGAAAAATAAAAAAGCTATGGCTCTTGGAAGCAGGGGAGCAAAAAACGAAAATGAAATATTCCCCGGTCATGAAGGGGTTAAGCGCAAGCCTTTATTAAAGGCTCAGTATACGCCACAACATGTTTCAATAGCTAACCGCTATCTTCTTCAGGTGGTATATCCACCAGTTAGATCCAGTTAAACAACCTGAGGAAGATAGTGGTTGCTATTAAAACATGTTGTGGTGTATACTGAGCCTTAAGTTTGCGCTTAAACACTCTAATCTTTGCCCCTTGGGTGCCTTAGCGCTCCAACAAAAAACGCACAATTTTTAATTTTTTTTTCTTGTTCAAAATTTTTGAATGGCTTTTTCTTAACAATCCTTTCAAGGCTGCGGTTATCCTGGTTGCTTGTGCAGCTTTTTCTAACACTCAACTTTCCATTAATATGCTTGGATACAGCGCTCTGTGAACAGCCTACTTCTTTAGCAATGATCTTTTGTGGCTTACCTTCCATGTGGAATGTGTCAATGGCTGCCTCCTGGACACCTGTCAAGTCAGCAGTCTTCTCCATGATTGTGTAGCCTACTGCACCAGACTAAATGACCATTTTAAACGCTTAGTAAGCCTTTGCAGCGTTTGTTTTTTTATCGCGGTCGCAAGTGCCAGATCTGCGGTATCCGGCAGTACCACACTTGCCGCACTGGACCACAAGCCCCATAGACAATGCATGGGGCTTGCCACATGCCGGATCTGCTGCACATCAGCGTAGACCGCTGATGTGAAAGGAGCCTGAAAAAACGTCAGTGTAAAACCAAACTTAAACGTGAATTGAGAATTTTTAGTCGTCCAGGAGGGGGAAAAAGAAAAATCTAATTTCTTTGATAAGATATAGCACAAAGTTTAATTTAATATGTACTATTGAGTTATGGAATAAAAATAAAAGTCACCATCTTTAACTGGGGTTTGTTAGATAGCAAGGTAACAGACATACAGTAGCAGGAAAAATTTTGCGGATATACGGTACTTCTGTGGAATTTTATAACCTCATTAGCAAAAATATAATGCTATTGATGATCCAGGTCAATAAAGAACAATATACAGTATACAGTGTACAGCACACCTTGTGTCCAAGGTGAAAAGGTTTAGTACATCTGTCCTTGTCAATCAATTTAAAAAAACTGATCAGAGACCTGGAGGCATCAACTGTGATTTCGAGATGAATCAATATTTTCGGTCTCATTGCAGCGCAACCACAGGAAGAATTTGGCATTACACTGGCCAAATTACTGACAGATAAGCCTGTCCGAGGAGTACGTAAACCACGAGGGTACCTGAAAGCACAAGGAAGGAGAAGAAAGAGAATAAGGGGTAGAAAGAAGACAAACCTAGGATATCATAAAGAAAGAAAAGTAGACTGGGGGGGGGGGGAGGACACACTACTTGATTACAGAAACCTTGTGACCATGTCACCACAGGCTAGCCATAAACCACGTGAGACGCCTATAGAGGCAGGGTAAAAAGAAAATGGAAGGAGGCGCAAAAAAATAACTCCTAAAAGTTAGGTGCATCTCTGAAAAGGATCCATTCCATCCAGATGGCGTTAAAGGACTCATGTGACCCTGAGAATTCAGCCACCAATTCCTTCATACAAAAACATGTCTCAATCTCAGAGAACCATTCTGATATAGGGGGTTGCTCCGGCACTTTCCAGTAGCGGGAAATCACTGTCCTGGCTGCTGCAAGACAAAAACGTAAGATGTCCCTATTGTGAACCTGTATTGAGCCCGGGAAGATGGAGAGCAAAGCAAGTTCCAGACTGCTATTCAGAAATCGGCCTGTAATCAAACCATAGTTCTTGATAACTTTCTTCCAGAATCCTTTGATCAGGGGACAGTCCCACCAGACATGAAGTAACATACCCTCCCCGGACCCGCACCTCCAACATGATCCCGAAATGGAAGGGAAAATCTTGTGCAGCCGAGACGGAGTAAGATACCATCAGGTCAACAAATTATAGCTCTTCTCCTGGGCAGCACATGAGCCAAAACGTTTGTACAAAAATAGAAAACACCAAGAGAGATCCCCGCAATGGTGGAGCATCGAGAGTGGAGCATCGAGAGAACACAAGGTCTCCAGAGGGAAAAGCTCAGACCTAAATTCCTGTGTTTGGTACGCAGTATATAGATAGGACTGCAACTGCAGATACTCCCACCACTTTAATGTTGTCGACGGGGTGAGGCACTGTAGCTCCCTACAAGAACAAACTCGGCCATTACGCAAAATCTGACGTATATGGATGTCCTAACTGCGCTTCCATATCAATAGGGACCTGCGGTTTTCACCTGCAGGAAAAACTGGATTATCGAATAGGGGCGTCAAAGGGCTTAGTTCCGATAGCATGGAACCTTTGCCTAAGTGTGAGTGCCACATCTGCAAAGTCTCAGTAGTTAGGGAGGGGAGTGGTACTAGTCACCTAACGGTGGATGGTGAAAACCAAGGTAAATAATGGAGGGGTGCACTCACACTTTCCTGTTCTATCTGTTCCCATTTCTTGGTTGTTTATTTATATTGCCAATCTAGCATTCTGACCATTAGGGACGCCTGGCAATATTTGGTAAAATTAGGGAGGCCCACTCCACCCCTACTACGAGTAGCAGACAAGATCCTCAAACTGATTCTAGGTCTAGACCCGCCTCAGACAAATTTAGAAACAAGAGACCGAATCTTACTAAAAAAGGCTCTATGTGGCCAAATTGGTACTGCCTGGAAAATATATAGAAAGCGCGGGAGGACATCCATCTTTATAACATGGATCTGTCCAAGCCATGATAATCTAAGCGGTCGGTATGCCGCCAATAGAGACCCCACCTTGTCGAGGATAACTTGGTGGTTCAAAATAAATAACTTCCTCAAATCTGAGGGGAGAGCCACTGCTAGGTAAGAGATCCCGTCATCTCTCCACTGAAATGGGAAATTTTGTTTCAACAAAGCCACTTCAGATGGGGCAGGGAAATGTACAAGGCTTCAGTCTTGGTTGTAGTTCACTTTAATATTGCTTAGTGCCTCAAATTCTTCAAGATAGAAGGTAGAGTAATATGGGGTTTTGAGATATATAACAAGACATTGTCAGCAAAGAGGGCCGCCTTATGCTGAATGTGTCCAGCCCAAAAGCCGTGGATGTTTCCATTGTCCCTAATGGCATTACCCAGATGTTCTATTACGATGACATATTTTGCTGAATTTCTTAATGCAAATTGAAAGCTGCTTTCACAGAACTAGCAAAATCTATAAGATTTCAGAAATCTCCTGCACACGATTTTTTTTTTATTTTTTTTTTACTGATTGAATTGGAAAACTGCTGCAATTTTGAACACTGCAGCATGTCAATTCTTTCAGCATTTTTGAAGGGTTTTTTTTTTTTTACTATAGAAAGCAAGGAGGATTTTTAAAAATGCAACCATGTGTTTTTTGCAGTGCCTGTGGAGTCAGAGTCAGATTCAGGGAAATTTAGGAGTCAGATGTTTGGCTTACTGAGTTTTTGATGAATAAAGCTAACTTTATCACGACAAATTATATATATAATCTAAACCCTAAAAACAGCAGAACCTGCTTTTTGTAAGTAGCTTCTTTAGGCTATGTTCCCATGTTGTGGATTTGGTTCAGAAATAAGAGAGAGAAGCAAGATCGGCACCAGCGTTTTTTTCATGATTATAATGTTGTCAATGGAAAAAAAAATGCTGCAAAAATTGACATGCTGCAGATTTTGTTTTGCACCAAATCCGCAAGGGAAAAAAAAACCATGTTGGCATCAGGGCTGTGGAGTCAGAGTCGTGGAATCAGTGTCCTTTTTGGTGGAGTCAGATTTGGGGAAAGTGAGGAGCTTCCTGACTTCACAGCCCTGGTTGTGGAGTTGGATTCAGGGAGATTGAGGAGTCTGAGTCGGATATTTGGCTTACTTACTCCACAGCCTTGTTTGGCACAGTACTTCTGAACTCTCATACACTTTGCTGGTTTCATGATAGACATGAATCTTTGTCAAAAAGAAGTTTACAAATACAGTGTGGGCATGTGTCCTTACTACTAAGAGGAGCAGGTTTTGCCTGCAGAAAAAAGCAATAAAGCAACGTGTGAACATAGTCTTGGATAGTATTCACCACTGTCACGTATTGACTCTCCTTTGCAGTTCTGGAGTGTTGCCCCCGTGCTATTTTATTGAGATTTTTTTCCTTAGTCTGCTCTATGGCTCTGCAGGTTTAGGTAAAGGTGAAGGGGTGTGTCTCAGCTTTCTGCTCTCCACTCACTCAGCCTTATGTAGTTCTGCTTCCCTCCACCAGATGTCGCAGATTAAATTCATTCTAATCTTGGACCCATGCTGTGCAGACATGCTGTTGGAGCACTGCTGTGTCTTTTTCCTAGTCCGTGGGTGGAGGTAGGGGCTCTTATCTGAGGGTAGGGCGATGGCTGAACCTCCTCATCTTCAAAGGTACTTTAGGGAACAGGACTAGTCAAGGGGCCCCAAGTCCAGAGCCAGACTATCCTCCCAGTCTCCCTTGCCTGTAATCCCTTCCTGCTCCATTCCCCTTGTCTGCTAAACACGTGCAACCCTAATCATGCAAACACATACCTGGGGCAACTATTGCCCAGCATTAACAGCAGCTACTGATTCATTATTTGGGAACACAGACCTGATCCATCACAGAGTGAGTTTGATGCCATTAACTAAGAAATATTAACTAATTAACAGTAAAGTAAAAAATGAATAATGAAACGAGGTGCAGACCAGATCAGCAATAGACGTGAAAAAAGACTTGTGGGTGAGCGGAAAATGCAATGTGAAATATGTGAATTACAATTCCATAAAACTAGGCAAGGAGCCGCTCAGTCTTCACATTTCCACACGCCAGTTTTAAGATAGATTCTGAGCTCTTGGCATCGCTCCTATTGTGAGCCAAACTACAGAATGGCATAAAACAGCTTTGTTTCCTTTTTCAGAATGAAAACATTCTGCAGCCGTCCCTGTCTGCAAGAAGAAGCGTGTGGAATCCTGCCCGAAAAATATTTTGAAACAATAAAACCCGCTGTCTGCAGACACGCAAACAGATTTGTATATTCACGTCTGAAGAAACCTAACACGCAATCAGTTATTCCACTGTCTCCTCCGAAAGCTGACAGGGGTTTGTGATGTTTGAGGGGAAAAAAAAAATAACTAATGGGGGTTAAAGTAATTGTTTGTAGAGAATAGAAGCCAGATGCTCCAAGAGGCGATGATTGGGCCAAACACAACAGATTATGATTCATTATATCTATAGAAAACCCACAATTGCGTTCCTTTAATTTTCTTTCATTTTTTTGCAGAGTTCACGAATCGTAAATCAAAAGAGAGGCAGAGTCCACCTTTATGTTTTCAGGACTTTGACCCTCTTCAACCCCTGCCAATTTCTATCTCATTTTTGTTGGGATTTTTACATAGGAGTTTAATTTCAAGCCCAGTCCAGGAGACATTGATGTATTGGGCACATCAAGAGCAGTCTTAAATGATTCCCTCCCTGGTGAGTTGAGAATGTAGGGAAGATCTCTGGAACACAGGGGGCACAGGACGCGATTGGCCTGTGCTCGTGTTACACACATTGCTGTTCTATACATCAGGATTTTCTGCCTATTCTGCAATATTTAGGAAATGTACAATTTACTCTCTTCCAATATTCCCTTCCTCTGATTACATCGTTTTTCAAAGGTAATGTGTTTCCAATGCTAGGGAACATTTGGATGGAGCTGAACAATTGACATATAGGAGAGTAGATACCTAAAAGTTGTGAAAAAAAAAAAAAAAAAAATATATATATATATATATATATATATATATGTAGATTTGTTTTTGTTTTGTTGTTTTTTTATAATGAAACCATCATATCTTATATTAATCTGAAATTAAATGCAAAAACATTACATGGAGGGGAGTGTCTCTGTGTAAAAGTATCACACATGAGAAGCTTGGGCTACCTTCACATCATGTCTGAGCCTATGGTCAGTTTCTGTTGACTATTTAGGTACACCTCAGGTCAACTTACTGCAACACATTACAGGCAGAGATACACATCCTTGACTTAAAAATCCAAACAAAGTACAATATAATGGCCTTTTTTTTTTTATTAACTACGTGGTCTAGTCCGATGTTTTTCACAAACTAGAGGAGGGAACATCATGGCAGACATCCATGCGTGATGCTGATGACGTACGGAGATATACTTGGAGCCCATAATATCTGTGAATTGCATAAAATATTGGCTCCGCGTACAACTCCGAGCTCTCCGACAGGCCTGGTTATTACCTAGTCTACCTGAACCCAGCGCTGACTACCGATTTAAATGCTACGATAATTTATAGACAGTGGCGTATGTCGCTCTTGGGCTTTAGCCTTGCTGAACACAAAAAAGTATACCTAGTGCCAGTGGCAGACACAAACAGAAAAGGGCCCCTGTGCAAGAACAATATTTGGGCCCTTTGGCTGCCCAAGAGCTCATTAAAATACACAACACCACCTGCATTGGAGGTAGAAATGGGCCCCCTTACCTCTTGGGCCCCTGTGCGACTGCACAGGCTGCACCAATGACATGTCCACCCTGCCTAGCTCTAAGAGGTACCCAAGAGCCATATCTGCTGCTCCTTCCTATACAACTGAAAAAAGATACGCAAATAAAGGCTATGGACACTTTTGGAGTATCCTGGTGAATAACCAACCAAACTTTGAAGAGAAATTTGATCTAAACACAGACCTAGATACACCTCAGGTCAGCAGGCTGTGCACATATGAGAGGCTTAGACATACAACATGTTAGGCTATAGGTTGAACTCAATCAACTTAGCCACCTTCTACATTAAAAACTCTGCAACTGTAAAAACTATGAAACATCCTTCACCACAAATGGACTTTAAAGTACAAAAGCTGTTCAGACATTGCCTTCTTTTTGTAACGGAATGTTATTATTATTGCACCATTTATTCATGGCGCTTTACATGTGAAACAAGGACATACATACATGTTACAAATCTTTAATTCCATTGGGCTTTTTTTTTTTTTTTGTTTTAATCTTTCTAGATATAGAAACCTCAAAAAGATCAGGCTGATCCCCTCCAAGGAATGGGTTCAGCACCGACATTTCCCAGGAGCCTTACATCGGGTTATCACGTGACCTGAACACGACATATAACGCTGCCCTCAGTGTTCAGCTCCACGTCCCAGGAGGATACACAGCCATTGTAATCTGGCGCAGCGATTAAACCTTACATGCTGTAGACATAATATTAAGTCTGTGTAAGAGAGCTTTCCTCCACCGCCAATTTTACAAACTCCATCTGTTTACTACAAAAACACGTTTCAACCAAAAATATGTTTTTCCCTAAAAAAAAACAATAACTTACATATTCACTAAAGACTATTATTGCTTTTTTTTTTACACCAAAAAAAATCAGTGCATACAAGCTTGTTTATAGGTTTTCTCATGGCTTTTCTGTCACTGCATTATTGAGGCGTCTTAGGCCTGTACAATGTTATCTGACTCCAACTGACATACAGTGTGAAATGTTAATTTTTATAACAGCATATAATATATCAAACAATATTTATTCATTTATATAGGGCTATTAATTTCATATATTAACACTGTCCCCATTGTGGCTCACAATCTAAACATCCTATCAGTATGTCTTTGAAATGTAGGAGAAAACCAGAGAACCCGGAGGAAACCGACGCTAACACGGGGAGAACACACAAAGTAAAACAAGCCAAGATGCCAGCGCTGCCTGTGGTTAGCAGGCAATACAAAAAGTGCATGTGCACATATTAATTTCTAACCGTACTTTAAACTGAGACATTTGGCAAACAATTGATCACTTCTTTGAGCTACCCGCCACGTCACGGCATTCTCAGATGGGGCAGTCTTGCACAGCGAATTAAAAAATGTAGAGTCATTACGGCCTCCTGAATGCATTAAATGCTTTTAAAAGCAGAACCATATCAAATGCACATGTACCTGAAGCATTTCTGAACTACTCCCACGGCGCCAGAAAAGCAGCGTAGATAAAGGCAGACCAGGTCCTGACATGACATCTGGACATTATCAGATCTGACCCCCACACTGCCCAACCAGCAGCCATGGATGAGGGTAGAACAGACCCAAACACATGTGCAACAATCAAGCAGAGCCTATGGGCAGGGTATGGCCGCTGTATGTGTGTACATCGGCCTAGATCAATCACATTGAAGACAGATAGAACGGCATGCACAACCAAGCGCGCATGGCAAAAAGTGGTGGTCAACCACAAGCCTATAACAAACAAAAAATCCAAGAAGCCAGCGCTGCCTGTGGTTAGCACGCAATACAAAAAGTGCATGTGCACATATTAATTTCTAACTGTACTTTAAACTGAGACATTTGGCAAACAATTGATCAATTCTTTGAGCCACCCCGCCACATCACGACACTCTCAGACGGGGCAGTCCTACTCTACGTTTTTTAATATGCTGTGCCATTACGACCTCCTGAATGTATTAAAAGCATTTCTGAACTACTCACACGGCGCCAGAAAAATTGTTTGCCAAATGTGTCAGCTTAAAGTACAGTCAGAAATTAATATGTGCACATGCATTTTTGTATTGCGTGCTAACCACGGGCAGCGCTGGCTTCTTGGCTTTTTTGTTTGTTATAGGTTTGTGGTTGACCACCACTTTTTGCCGTGCGCGCTTGGTTGTGCATGCCATTCTATCTGTCTTTAATGTGATTGATCTAGGCCGCTGTGCACACATACAACAGCCATACCATTGCCCATAGGCTCTGCTTGATTGTTGCACATGTGTTTGGGCCTGTTCTACCCTCATCCATGGTTGCTGGTTGGGCAATGTGGGGGTCAGATCTGATAATGGCCGGATGTGATGTCCGGACCTGGTCTGCCTTTATCTGAACTGCTTTTCTGGCGCCGTGGGAGTAGTTCAGAAATGCTTCAGGTACGTGTGCATTTGATATGGTTCTGCTTTTGATGCATTCAGGAGGCCGTAATGGCACAGCGTATTAAAAAACGTAGAGTAGGACTGCCCCATCTGAGAATGCCGTGACGTGGCGGGGTAGCTCAAAGAAGTGATCAGTTGTTTGCCAAATGTCTCCGTTTAAAGTACAGTTAGAAATTAACATGTGCACATGCACTTTTTGTATTGCGTGCTAACCACAGGCAGCGCTGGCTGCTTGGCTTTTTTATTTAACATACAAAGTACTTACAGATGTTGTTCTTGGTGGTTTTTATACCCAGTTCCCCAGCGCTGGAAGGCTGCAGTGCTAACAACTGAGTCACCGTGCTGCCCCTAGAATCCTAGGTAGATGGTATATTCATCACCACCATTACTTTTAATTAGTAAAGTAAGGCTTCAATAGGGGGACGGGGATATGGACATGTCTAGGGTGGGCTTATAACCATGTTCCAAATTATTATGCAAATTGGTTTTAAGTGTCATAAGGCTTTTTTTTTCCAATGAAACCATTGATGGTATTGTGTCTCAGGGTTCTTTGGGTACTTTACACGTCGCAACGTTTCATGCAATATTTCACTTGCAACTTACTGGTTGCAGTGAAATCATGGACACATTGTTCTATTTTGTGGACTGTGTACAAATGGAACAATGTGTCCATGATTTCACTGCAACCAGTAAGTTGCAAGTGAAATTGCATGCAATGTTGCAACGTGTAAAGGTACCCTTTGGATCACTGAAATCAATCTCAGATACCTGTGATAATAAGTTTGGCAGGTGAGCCCAATAAAAGGAAAACTGGATGTTCCACAATATTGAGCAGGCCACAGTTTTCAAGTAACATGGGAAAGATAAAGGATCTCTCTGCTGCCGAAAAGCGACAAATAGTGCAATGCCTTGGACAAGGGATGAAAACATTAGATATTGCACAAAAACGTAAGCGTGATCATCGTACTGTGAAGAGATATGTGGCTAATTCTGAGCACAGACTTCTTTGTGCAGTTAAAGGCAGAATGAGGAAGGTTTCTGCCAGGCAAGTTCATCGGATTAAGAGAGCAGCTGCTAAAAACGCCTTACAAACCAGCAAACAGATATTTGAAGCTGCTGGTGCCTCTGGAGTCCCTCGAACCTCAAGGTGTAGGATCCTTCAAAGGCTTGCTGTGGTGCATAAACCTACTATTTGGCCACCCCTAAACAGTGCTCACAAGCAGAAACCGTTTCAGTGGGCCCAGACATACATGAAGACTAATTTTCAAACAGTCTTCTTTACTGATGAGTGCCAAGCAACCCTGGATGGTCCAGATGGATGGTTGGTGGATGGCC
The DNA here is from genome assembly GCA_033576535.1 of Allobates femoralis. NCBI lineage: Eukaryota > Metazoa > Chordata > Amphibia > Anura > Aromobatidae > Allobates > Allobates femoralis. Next base: position 120,743,667 of record JARQOC010000010.1, on the reverse strand, counting down.
ACCATGTCCCAACAAGGCTGTGACGTCAGCAAGGAGGTGGAGAAGTCATGGTTTGGGCTGGAATCATTGGAAAACAGCTGGTAGGCCCCTTTAAGGTTCCTGAAGGTGTGAAAATGACCTCTGCAAAGTATATAGAGTTTCTGACTGAGAACGTTCTTCCATGGTACAAAAAGCAAAAAAGTGCCTTCAGGAGCAAAATCATCTTCTTGCATGACAATGCACCATCTCTTGCTGCTAAAGAATACCTCTGTGTCATTGGCTACTATGGGCATAAATGGAGATAAACTCATGGTGTGGCCACCATCGTCCCCTGACCTCAAGCCTATAGAGAACCTTTGGAGTATAATCAAGCAAAAGATCTATGAGGTGGGAGGCAGTTCACATGAAAACAGCAGCTCTGGGAGGCTACTCTGACATCATGCAAAGCAAATACAAGCAGAAACTCTCCAGAAACTCATACGTTCAATGGATGCAAGAATTGTCAAGGTGATATCAAAGAAGGGTTCCTATGTTAACATGTAACTTGGCCTGTTAGGATGTTTTGGAGTTAAATAGCATTTTATTTCAGTGAATGTGACCTCCTAATGCTGCAAATTCAACAAATGAGCATTTTGAGTTCTTTAAAACATATCAAATGTTTAGAAACTCTACTGTGCCTAATAATTTGGAACATTGCATTTAGAGTTGTTTTTTTTTTTTTCATTTTGAAGATTATACTGTTATCATTGAAAGGTTTCTACAATAAAATTCGATGTATACGCTATTGGGTGATGACTTTTATTACACTGACTGTCATTTGCACCGACCATTTAGGAAAATCAGAGAAAAAGAACATTTGCATAATAATTTGGAACATGGTGTAGAGATCCAGATTATATCAGGCTCCTCTTAGTCCAGGGAATAGGGACATGTCAATAATGGGGTATAAAAGTCCATGACATATCAGTCTCCTCTTAGTATGTGGCAGGCACTGACATATTGCGCTGCTATGGCCGCTACTCTTTCCTCTTCCCTAAGTAGTATTGGCAGTTTCTCTTCCTCCTCCATGGAGGTGAAGTCTGGGTGGAGATCAGACAGTCTGTTGAAGTGAGTGTCCCTCACTGCGCAGTATTTGGGGCACCTCAGCGGGAAGTGGGCCTCATTCTCCACGGCCTCCTGGGAGCACTCTTGGCACAGTCTGCTCTCTCGGGGCTTGTAGTTCTGTGGGTGCCCCTCGGATTTGATGAGTAGGCTGTGGGCGTTCAGTTTGTACCGGCTCAGGATCTGTCGCTCTTTGGGGTTTTCTACGTTCTCTAGATATGGGGCCAATTTGTACTCCCTCTGTAGGTTCTGGTATATTGTTAGTTTCTGTGATCTGTATATGTCGTTCCTCCAGATGCTGAGATATTCCTCTTTTCCTTTATGCACCATCTCTGCTCTCTTTCTCTCTTCCTCTCTCTCCCTTCCCGGGCTGGCATATTAAGGAATTGAAAGCAAAAACGCTTGTAAGAAAAACACACCATTTACGCCTGCAAAAATGCACCGAGAACGCACCATAACTGAAAACATTCTTGCATTTTTGGTGCGTTTAACTGCAAGAGGATGCAGATTTGATGCGGAAAAAGTCTGCCTCAAATCTGCAGTGTGGGCATATAGCCTAAGGGTATGTGCACATCAGTCGTTTTCTGGGCTGTTTTTTGGCGTTTTCCGTCGGCGTTTTCCGCTCAGTTTTATGTTAATTTATGTTAATCCTAGCCACCGGCTGGATTAACATGATACTCAATGGAGTTTAGAAAACGCTGTCTTCATTAGAACGGTTTTTTTCTGGTCGTTTTCAGTTTTTCCACCGGTTTTCCACCGGTTTTCAAAGATAGAGCAAGGGACTTCTTTTGGTCGTTTTTCCAGCGGTTCCAGCTTACAAGTGCAGCAAAAAACTCAGTTTTAAAAACGCTCAGAAAAACAGCCGACAAAACGCTGTATAAACGCTATAAAAAACGAGCAAAAAACGAGGGACTCTGCTGAGCACAGAAAACTCAGTTTCTGCTAATCTACACCGGTTTTTGGACGTTCTGCAGAGATGCACAAACGTCAGATGTGCACATACCCTAAGAATGGTCAGTCCGGTGTAGGAGATGTAGCTTGATTTAATTTATTGTTAACGTTTACATTTGCTTACATATGCCTGTGATATGGCTGTAACCTGTTGAAGCGCCTTGAGGAGGCGCAAAACGGTCCGTTGTTGTGAGGACCCCCCCATCCTCCCCCAGCACCACTGCTGTAACCACCATGTAACACGATTTGTAAAGTGTAAAGAAAATAAAGAGAATTCCTGAGAACGGTGAGTGGTTCCGATCCTTTTGTTTCTATATGCCTGTGATACTGTTGGTTGGGGTCAAGAGCTTAGGTTGGGAATTATGGCCACAATATGCAAAAGAAAAGACATGCAAATTTTCCTCAACTTAATAAGACAAGTTCAGACATCATCTTGTAGCCCTGTGTACTTTGCTGATTCCTGCAAATTCAAGGGAAGTGTCTGCAGTTTTACTGTGTGACCACTAGGGACACTATTCTCCTGCCCCATGGGTTATACATGTCCCACACCACTCATTTTCGTTTACGTGCATATCTGGATTAAGAGAAGGCCACTCGAGGCATATGTGCGATGAGGCAGGGTTGTTCAGAGACTAGCGGAGGACAAGACCTGGGAGCCACCGAAGCACCAGGTGGGGCGAGTATAAAATTCGTTATGATTTGGTCCTGATCTGCATTTTACGGCAGAATTGCTGCAGAAATCTGATGTGAACCTGTGTGCCTTGCAGATGTTTTACACCTTTAGATAGTGATGTAATCATTGGCGATATCGTAGCAAAGAATCTACCATTGTTCAGATTTTAACAACATAAAATGAAGTTTTCATTTTTACGATACAGTCAAGCCTGAGGAGTCTAAACCTCACCGTCGTTATTGGTGTTTATTTTTACATTGTGATCACAGATGGAAGTTTTCACACTTCGGCCGGGCAGCCCATGTCTTCATTTCCCGTGGGTCAGCCATTGGATCTGTCTAGATTATACCACAAGGATTTTCCATTTTCAACACGTTACAAAAAGCATATTTGGCTCAGCTGCACCCTAACAAATGGTGTTGTGTTAAATCGCTTTGCCTTCTGAGCCGATCTTATTACACGAGTGTGCCACAGCCTTGCCCAAAACAGGATCCAGTGCAGGGCGTCGTCAGCGCTGAACGACGCGGCTCAGATGGGGGAAAGTGTTCATGAAATTATTAAGCATCTCTTAAAGGGCTACGACCCTAGATGTGGTCTATCTATCTATTATATATCAGAAATCTACTTCATACATGTCATCTTAATTTTCTTGTGGTAAAGGCTTTAATAGTACATTTTTCATACTAGGGAAGTTGCAAGTTATCAAACAAACATCTATTGTGTGAAGGACAATATAACACTGTGCCTAGATACATCATTATACAGCTGTGGATATAAAGGAGTAAGTCTCCCCCACAAGCAGAGAACCCACACGATTAATGTAGCATCATAAAATACAGGGTGGGCATTTATATGGATGCACCTAAATAAAATGGAAATGGTTGGTGATATCAACTTTCCCTGTCTGTGGAACATTAGTATATGGAGGGGGAAAACTTTTCCAGATGGGTGATGACCATGGCGGCTATTTTGAAGTCGACCATTTGGATCCAAATTTAGTTTTTACAATGGGAAGAGGGTCATGTGACACATCATACTATTGAGAATTTCATAAGAAAAACAATGGTGTGCTTGGTTTTAATGTACCGTAACTTTATTCTTTCATGAGTTATTTACAAGTTTATGACCACTTATAAAATGTGTTGAAAGTGCTGCCCATTGTGTTGGATTGTCAATGTAACCCTCTTCTCCTACTCTTGACACACTGATAGTAACACCGCAGAAGAAATGCTAGCACAGGCTTCCAGCATCTGTTGTTACAGATGCTGCACATCCCGTATCTTCACAGCATAGACATTTGCCTTCAGATGATGGATGAGGCAAACATTTTGTGAATGGGGAAGTTAACAAACAAAGCCATCGCTATTGGTCTGACACTAACCCACAGTGGATAGATCCCTCCCAAAAATGTTGGAACACAAAAATTGATGGTATGATGTGGTATATGGGGTACAAAGATGGTGGGGCCATTCTTCATCAATAGTAGCAGAGGTCCCCAGCTCCAGGCCTCAAGGGCCGCCAACAGTGCAGGTTTTCAGGATTTCCTTAGTATTGCACAGGTGCTAATGTGATCATCTGCACAGGTAATATTCCAAGCCCTCTGCAATACTAAGGAAATCCTGAAAACCTGCACTGTTGGCGGCCCTTGAGGCCTGGATTTGGGGACCTCTGAATAGTAACCTCAATTCCACTAGATATCTGAATCATGTAGCACTGTCTTTGTACCCCATATACCACACCATGCAATCAATTTTTGTGTTCCAACAGTCTTGGAGGGATCTATCGGCGGTGGCAGCCACTCATCTCCCGCCGCCGGGAGGTTAGCGGCAGGCCGCCAGGAGATTAGCGGCGCTTGCCCGCCGCTCATTGCTATTCCGCCGGGAGATCAGCGGTGCTTGCCGCTGATCTCCCTGTGGTGGCAGCCGCTCATTTCCCGCCGTCGGGAGGTCAGCGGCGCCTCAGCTGAGCTGCACATTAATGGCGGGAAATTTAAAAATGCCTGCCGCTCATTGCTATTCCACTGCGAGATCAGCAGCGCACGCCGATGACCTTCCGGCGGAATAGCAGTGAGCAGCAGGCTGCTGGTAGATCAGCAGCGCTCGCCGCTGATCTTCCTGCGGTGGCAGTCGCTTATCTCCTGGCGGCGGGAGATGAGCGTCGGACCGCTTTAAGTCTCCCGCCAACACCACTCAGCCGATTGGTCGCGCGCCGGGTAGCATGCAACCAATCAGCTGAGAAGCATGGTATTGACGGGAGATTTACTGCTAGCGGTATTGGTGCCACATTTCAGCTGATGTGATTGGTTAGCACTGTATGGTGGTTCAGTGGTGAACACTGTGTGGTGGCTAAGTGGGGGTTCCTGGGACAAAGGAATGTTACAGTTGATTCTAGGCTCTTTTAATTGATTTTAAATTGTTTTGTGGCTTTTGTCATGTTGTTTGTTACTCAAATAAACTTTTGTAATATTTCACTAAAATCATTTATGGTTGTATCGCTTTTTTGGACTTTCTCATTAAATTTGCTATATTGCTCAGTGTTCGGTGGCTCAGTGGTTAGCACTGTGCGGTGGCTCAGTGGTTAGCACTGTGTGGTGGCTCAGTGGTTAGCACTGTGGTGGCTCAGTGGTTAGCACTGTGTAGTGGCTCAGTGGTTAGCACTGTGCGGTGGCTCAGTGGTTAGCACTGTGCGGTGGCTCAGTGGTTAGCACTGTGCGGTGGCTCAGTGGTTAGCACTGTGTGGTGGCTCAGTGGTTAGCACTGTGTGGTGGCTCAGTGGTTAGCACTGTGTGGTGGCTCAGTAGTTAGCACTGTGGTGGCTCAGTGGTTAGCACTGTCTGGTGGCTCAGTGGTTAGCACTGTGTGGTGGCTCAGTGGTTAGCACTGTGTGGTGGCTCAGTGGTTAGCACTGTGTGGTGGCTCAGTGGTTAGCACTGTGGTGGCTCAGTGGTTAGCACTGTCTGGTGGCTCAGTGGTTAGCACTGTCTGGTGGCTCAGTGCTTAGCACTGTGTGGTGGCTCAGTGGTTAGCACTGTGCGGTTGCTCAGTTGTTAGCACTGTGCGATGGCTCAGTTAGCACTGTGCGGTGGCTTAGTGGTTAGCACTGTATAGTGGCTCAATGGTTAGCACTGTATATGGTGGCTCTGTGATTAGCACTGTATGGTGGCTTCGTGGTTAGCACTGTGCGATGTTTAAGTGTTGAGCACTGTGCGGTGGCGCAGTGGTGAGCACTGTGCGGTGGCGCAGTGGTGAGCACTGTGCGGTGGCGCAGTGTTGAGCACTGTGCGGTGGCGCAGTGGTGAGCACTGTGCGGTGGCGCAGTGGTGAGCACTGTGCGATGGCTCAGTGGTGAGCACTGTGCGGTGGCTCAGTGGTGAGCACTGTGCGGTGGCTCAGTGGTGAGCACTGTGCGGTGGCGCAGTGGTGAGCACTATGCGGTGGTGCAGTGGTGGGACACGGGAGGCAGGGGCACAGAGGGAGGCAGAGTCACAGGGAGAGACAGCACACACAAGGAGAGACAGAGCAGAGAGAAAGGCAAAAGTAAGAGAGAGTGCACAGGGGGAGAGACTGCACAAAGTGGAGAGAGCGCACAAGGGGAGACAGGCACAGAGACTGCCCTCCCGATGCAATAGCATCGGGCTTATTTCTAGTATATCTTATAAGTATTACATTTTATGGCTCCTGAACAAAACAAAAGTGCAAAAATCAAAGATTTTTACCTGACATATAAGTGAATATATTTACATGCTGATGTTTATGGCAACCTGCAAAAACGTTCATTAAGTTAACGGTGCTATGAACTTATCTGAGAACAGATGTAAATGTTATAAGTAACTGATGGTGTGTGAATAACATTATTTAAGTAATTCTCCATAATTCAGGTGTGCGTTTAGGAATAAAATATTACTATACTTGATAAATTTAATTTGGACGAGGTCATGACAGCAATGTTCAACTTTGAGCAGACTCCATGTGACGTATTTTGGTGACATAGACTGGTTAGTATAATCAGATAAATGTGGATGCTATCCAGATGTAACTCCTACCTGTTTTAGTAAGAAAGGTATATTAGAAAAATAAAAAGCCTGTTAATGTTACTGGCTCTTTAAATTGCTCCCCCTTCACTCCTGTGGTCTGATTGGGACATAATGTAGTAAATGCTATTGGTCTTCTGCCTGTTTCCCTATAGTTGGTTTATATGATTGATGTTTTATCCCTACACAAATATAATTGCCAGGCTGTATGCAAGATATCAATAACTCTGCATAGCATTTATTATACCTAAGTATATAATCTCTGCGCACCTGATGTATTTTCCATTATTTCCACAGAAAGAAGACAAGTCCATCTGTTATGTGCTTATTAAAACCATACCGAAGGTTGCAGATGCTTCCCGGTAATCACAACAATGCGATGAGTACCCGCGGCGTACCCACGTTGGTGTATGGACACACAGGTACAATTATGGAGCGGATGCATCCATGTGCCATGAAATGACCTTATCATCCAACACAAAAAAGACAAAAGGTTACAAATGTGTGAAAGTAAATTAATGCTTAGAGAAAGGACATTTTAATATTTTTTTACGGGCTTAATAAAGTTTTGCTGAGAATACCCAGCATTAAATGATATGTGATCCTGTAAAGTAGACGCCTAGATGTGTCTGCAGAAAATGAAAGGGGAAGGATCAACTTTCAGGGTAATGAACGGTTCTCCGCCTGTTTCTGGACCCATATAAAATGGTCGCTGCGTGTAGTGTTTAATTATGGTACCGGTACTACAATCAGATAGACAGGTGACATGAGAAAAGTGGAAGCTGACCAGTGCTATTGTCAGATCCATTGTACCCCATCTCAAGGTTTTTTTTTAATTACTCTGAAATTTTCGTAGTCTATACTTTTCGTAGTCTTTATTTTTTGTTTCCTCTTTCAGCATATTTTGGAAGGTTGTACCCTCTGCATGGGCCAAAGGCAGCCTAAAAGCAGGTGAGTGAATTACAATCTACTTACGGTAATTTATCCTTCTTCATAAACCATAGGATAGCAAAGATTTTTCAAAGCTCATAATCAGCATAAAATTGTAAGATTTTGATTCATTTTATTTCTTGACATTTTCATAACTACTTCATTTCTACTAAACTGATAGTTTTCAAGCAAAAACTCTAGAATCTTCCTAAAGTTATAAAATACCGATTGTCCGACCATAGGGACCTCGCCTATCCCAATAATTTGGGCTCTTTAAAGCTGCATCTGAATGGAGCGCAGGTTCAACACACAGACCTCTGCTCCATTTATTTTCTAGGAGACTCGAGCCCTGCTCTCGGGATAAGCAGCGGTAAGAATCCCAACGATCAGTAAGTTATCTCTTCACTTATTTATAAGAAATATCTCAACACTTTAAAGGCGTTGTCCACTTCTAGGACAACCTCTTCTGAATCAACTTATTTCTCGCAGTTAAAATAACAGACTTTGCACTCACCTCCTGTGCTTCCGCCATTCCAGCGCTGTTGGTAACTGCGGACCCGGGCTCAACTGACATTCATTGTGATGTCACATAAGCCCTGAGTTTAATCATCGCTGACTTTTTTCTCCCCCGTCTTTGGACATGGGAGCAATCAGTAGGAAGTGAGCGGCAGCCGGAGAGCTCTGATTCTCTTGATAGCTCGTGTGGTCCGAAGGCGGGGAGAAGGAAGCCGGCGATGATTGGAAGCAGGGCTTGTGTGACGACATAATTTCAGGTGAGCCCCAAGCTGCAGTTACCGACCACGCTGGAACAGCACCAGCACAAGAGATGAGTACGTGGTGTATTATAACTGCGGGAACTAAGTCGATTCAGAAGGGGTTGTCCTATAAGGTTGTCCTTATCATATACATTAGTTGTTCATTTATTACATAAGTGCAGTTTTACAAATGTCAAAAACATATTTTTAAATGGGTTGGATTTTATATTCAATGTACAGATCCCATAGTAACAGAGGAGATCCTTTCATTTTTTTGAACAATTCACTTTTGAGTTGTAACATAATATGGCGCCACAAGGTGTTTGGTAGCAGTGCATTCGTCCTCCTGGTGTGCTGACCAAATCTCTTCAGGGAACCTCTGCTCAGTTCAGAGCAGACATTAGAAATACTTTCGTGCCTGTTGGTTGGGAAAGGAGCAGAGATTTTTACAGTAGAATGAAGAGAGGAGTTTGGCAGATGCCAGATGGGGAAGAAGACTCATTGGCCAGAGCCAGTCCCGGCAAGCATCACTGGGGGGAACCCATGAAAGCAAAAAAAGAAAAATCCCATCAACAAGACATCTGTGAGATGCTATAATTGCTGTATGTTTTGGACTGTAAGATGCAGATCTTTTGCCTAAAATTTGTGCAGGAAAGTGGTGTATAGTCTGGATGTATGGTACCTGGCTTTACTGTGGTGGGTGGCGGCAACTTTGGAGCGGGTCACCAGAGGCTGGAGCAGGCTGCAGCTGCGGCCAAGGATCACGTTGACCGAATGTTTAATTTATGTAATACTAGCTGTAGAACCTGGCGTTGCCCGGAGCATAGTAACTAACTGTGCTTAGTTATGACAAAATAGAAATGATTATTTTGCACATATCACGTGTCTGGATATTCACTGCTTCCCACGCATCATCTTTGGCATGGGAGCAGTGAATATCCCGGACGAAGGATTATACTTACAATCCGTCGTTCCCCTTTATTCACCGCGACATCCTCCTGTCTTTTTGTGCCACCAGTATGGATGGTGGCACATGACAGTGACATCATCGTCATGCGCTCACACACTGATCATCAGCTGCTGGCATGAGAACAAATACAAGGATGTCACGGTGCTGCAGAGGAACAACGAACGGTGAGTAAAATCACAATTTTTTTTTCTATTGTGTGCCATGATAAAGGCCCCATATGCCAGGTTGGAGACAAATACCAGGATATGGACACATGTATACAAGGACGGAGGATCATGTACCACGATATGGGGCACATACACCAAATGGGGGGATCATATGCCAGGATATGGGGCACATATCACGACATGGGCCATATACCAGGATGGGGGATCATATAACAGGATATATGGCACATACCTAAGATATGGGCACACATACAATGATGGTGGATCATATGCTAGGATATGTGGAACATACTTCGATATGGGCACATATACCAGGATAGGGGATCATATACCAGGATATGGGGCACATACTAGGATATGTGACACAAATACCAGGATGTGAAACATACAGTGCCTACAAGTAGTCTTCAACCCCCTGCAGATTTAGCTGGTTGACACATGCGGAATTAATTGGCATTGTGACATTTGGACTGTAGATCAGCCTGGAAGTGGGAAATGCACTGCAGCCAAAAAGATTTTTTTTTTTTTCAAAGCGTTAAAGGTTAATTCAGAGGGTCATTTATTATTCAACCCCTCAAACCACCAGCATTCTGTTTGGTCCCCCTATAGTATTAAGAAGTAGTTCAGGCACAAAGAACAATGAGCTTCACATGTGTGGATTAATTATCTCTTTTGCCAGCCTTTTCTGACTATTTAAGACCCTCCCCAAACTTGTGAACAGCACTCATACATGGTCAACATGGGAAAGACAAAGGAGCATACCAAGGCCATCAGAGACCAGATCGTGGAGGGTCACAAGGCTGGCAAGGGGTACAAAACCCTTTCCAAGGAGTTGGGCCTACCTTTCTCCACTGTTTGGAGCATCATCCGGAAGTGGAAGGCTTATGGAACTACTGTTAGCCTTCCACGGCCTGGACAGCCTTTGACAGTTTCCTCCCGTGCCGAGGCCAGGCTTGTCCGAAGAGTCAAGGCTAACCCAAGGACAACAAGGAAGGAGCTCCGGGAAGATCTCATGGCAGTGGGGACATTGGTTTCAGTCAATACCATAAGTAACGTACTCCACCGCAATGGTCTCCGTTCCAGACGAGCCCGTAAGGTACCTTTACTTTCAAAGCGTCATGTCAAGGCTCGTCTACAGTTTGCTCATGATCACTTGGAGGACTCTGAGACAGACTGGTTCAAGGTTCTATGGTCTGATGAGACCAAGATCGAGATCTTTGGTGCCAACCACACACGTGACGTTTGGAGACTGGATGGCACTGCATACAACCCCAAGAATACCATCCCTACAGTCAAGCATGGTGGTGGAAGCATCATGCTGTGGGGCTGTTTCTCAGCCAAGGGGCCTGGCCATCTGGTCCGCATCCATGGGAAGATGGATAGCACGGCCTACCTGGAGATTTTGGCCAAGAACCTCCGCTCCTCCATCAAGGATCTTAAGATGGGTCGTAATTTCATCTTCCAACAAGACAACGACCCAAAGCACACAGCCAAGAAAACCAAGGCCTGGTTCAAGAGGGAAAAAATCAAGGTGATGGAGTGGCCTAGTCAGTCTCCTGACCTTAACCCAATTGAAAACTTGCGGAAGGAGCTCAAGATTAAAGTCCACATGAGACACCCAAAGAACCTAGATAACTTGGAGAAGATCTGCATGGAGGAGTGGGCCAAGATAACTCCAGAGACCTGTGCCGGCCTGATCAGGTCTTATAAAAGACGATTATTAGCTGTAATTGCAAACAAGGGTTATTCCACAAAATATTAAACCTAGGGGTTGAATAAAAATTGACCCACACTTTTAGGTTTAAAATTTATTAAAATTCAACTGAGCAACATAACCTTTTGGTTTGTAAGATTTATGCTTCTGTTAATAAATCCTACTCTCGTTTGCAGTTTGAAGGCTCTAACTTATTTGCATCTTATCAAACCACCTAAATCTGCAGGGGGTTGAAGACTACTTGTAGGCACTGTATATTCCTGGAAGGGGCCCAGGATGGGGACATTAGTACAGCATTTGGGGACATTAACTCCATAATAGTGTCAGCAGCAAACCCTCCCCCACCCTCATAACAGTGCGTGATGACCACATTTTATACTTTCATTTTTTTCCTCTAAAACTTGGGTACGTCTTATAATTCGGTGAGTCGTATAGTCCGAAAAATACGGTATGTAGCTCATCTGTCAGTACTTTTTAGGAAGGTGAGAGGCCATTGATGGAGGCTTTGGGAGAACGGTCTCTTTTTTTTTTTATATATATATATATATATATATATATATATATATATATATATATATATTTTCTGGTCATCATAATGGGAGACCCAGACAATGGGGTTTAGGGCACTGCCCTCCGGAGGTCACACTAGGTACTACAAGTTTGTAGACACCGCCTCCTCCGCTTATAAACCCCTACCGCAGGGAACATCCTCAGTTTTAAACTTAGTGTGCTCGGAGGATCACGCTTTGCTTGCACTTCACTGCACTCTCACTACTTACGTGATGGCGTCTGAAGACAAGGTAATATGGTCCTAGTCGGGACCTGCGACAGCCTCCCCGCTCACCCTTTGTGGCACACGCTGGTGGAGGTACCGGAGGGCCTAGTGCCTGGACACTCTGTGTTCTCCCGGTACGCTGTTGCGCTCCTTTCCATCCCTCTCTGGGGGGCTCTGGAGAGTGGGAGATGGGAGCCTTGCACAGCTCCGCTCCGTCCGAGGCCTCCCTAAATGGTGCTTACAGACCGGACTGGAGCCAGCCCAGTCCGAGGCCTCCCTAAATGGTGCTTACACTCCGGACTGGGCTGAACCCCCGTCCGAGGCCTCCCTAAATGGTGCTTACATACCGGACCGGCACTGAGGCACTCTGTGTCTCCTGTGTGCCTGGGGGTAGTGTCTGGCACTTTATGTGTCCTGGCACTCAGACCGCGCGTTACCCTCGGGTCCGCGGATCTGGCGGTGTACCCTGTGCTGGGGTCACCCTGGCTGACCGCCCTGTGTGTCACAGGGGCTGAGGCCGTAGACTGTGCATGTTTGTATGTGATGACAGTCTGGGTATGTGTGCATGATGATTTCGCACTGTTTTCCCGCGCTGCGGGCTCCAGCACCTCCATTACAGAGGCTGCTTGGAGGAGGAGAGGCAGCCCTTACGGTGACGTCACCGGGGGGCGTGTGCGTGTGCTTCCCGCGTGTTCCCGGCGCCGCCCACGTCTGTGCTGGCGGCGGCCATCTTCTCTCTCACTTCCCGGCTGGGATCTACGGCAGCACGTGTCTGCACTTCAGAGGGAGACCGGAACTCGCGGAGGTCACACACACACACACCGCTTCCTCCCACCGCGTTACTGCGGTCGGTAAGCCACCGGGATTCCCGGTTTGTTTTGTCTATTGGCCTTGGCCTCAACCCCTACTGTGGATATGTCCTCAGTTAAGAAGCATGCTGCTAAGGCGGCGGATAACACCATTACCTGTGCTACCTGCAAGGGAACTTTGGTGGAGGGGTCCTGCAATAACTGCGGACGCCCAGAAGCCCGGGCTGGCTCAGCGGAGGCAACAGCAGCTCCGGTGCTATACCCTGAGATTCAGGTAATCCAAGGGCCATGGGAAACGCAGAATAGGATCAATGAATCCCTGCTGTCCCAGATGTCCTCCATGTCGCAGTCACTGGAGGCACTGCATAGGAGACTGGAAAACCCAGCTACTCCTTCCAGTTACCCCCGGGAGTCTCCCTCTTCTGCTGTGAGACCCCCTAAGCGGGCTCGTTGTGAGGATTCACCCGAGCTCCAGGCTCTCTCTGAGGAGGAGCGTTCCTCTGATGGTGAGGAAGATGATGGGGGTTCAAACTTCGGGTCTGTGTCTGTGTCTGAACCTCCAGACGGGGTGGAGGATCTGGTGTCCTCCATCAATGAGACCTTGCGTCTCGTGACTCCCCCTGAAGAGGTTGTCGTGCACCCGAAGGAGGTCTATCAATGGCTGCGGCCAGAGGCTAGACCAAGTGGATCCTTCATGGACCACACTAATTTTGGAAGGGTGGTTAGAGCACCCAGGTTACATCCTGGGCGGCGCTATGTCCGCAAACCTAAGGACAATCGCTTCCCCTTCCCCCAGGAGGTGCTTCAGGAATGGTCGCAGTCTCCAAAGGTGGACGCTTCCATGACTAGAATTGCTGCACGCTCCCTTTTCTCTGCCTCTGATAGCTCCTCGCTGAAGGATGCTACTGATAGACAGGTCGAGCAACTCGCCAAGTCTTCCTATGAGGCTGTGGGGTCTTCATTTGCCCCTAATTTTGCCACGGTCTGGACCTTACAAGCGATTACTACCTGCTTGGATGGTATCACTGACCTGGCAAGGTCCAGTCCGGAGGTCCTGGCACTCACTGAGAGAGCAAGGGCCTATGCGGACTACGCCAGGACGGCGTCTCTGGAAACTGCCACTCGCTCAGCTGTGGCTTCGGCCAATGCGATAGCGATCCGCAGGTTGCTGTGGCTGCGTCTTTGGGACTCAGATGCCACATCTAAGAAGATTCTGCAGAATCTTCCGTTCTCTGGTCTCTGGTGACAGACTCTTTGGCACAGAGCTGGACAAGCTGATCAAGGATTCTGCTGAGTCTAAGATACCGCAGAATAAGCCTAAGCCACGGTATACCGTTAAGAGGAACCCAAAGCAGTGGTCCTTTCGGTCCGGCTCACAGTCATCAGCACCGTCCGCTCGCACGGACCGAGGGGGCAAGCCCGCTTCTCAGTGGCGCTCCAAGAGTCGTCCAAAGAAGCCGGCGGGGGCGGCAACTACCACCCCCAAACCCGCCTCTACATGACTCACTCTTTCATCCTGCCTCCCCACAGGTGGGGGGCCGCTTGTCTCGCTTTCAGGACAAGTGGCTACTTCACGTTCAAGATCAGTGGGTTCGAGACGTAGTCTCGCGAGGTTACAGGATAGAACTGACGTCAAAACCATTATCCCGATTCCATCGGTCTGTTCCATCCCCAGAAAAGACTCAGGCTTTTCTCCGGGTGTTGGAGGGACTCCGCAGAGACGGAGTAGTGGTCCCAGTGCCCACGGCAGAGAGGTTCAGGGGTTTTTACTCCAACCTCTTTATTGTCCCAAAGAAGGACGGCTCCTTTCGACCGGTCCTAGACCTAAAATTGTTCAACCGTCACGTGTTGGTGCGGAAGTTCCGCATGGAATCCCTACGTTCCGTTATCGCGGCTCTGTCGCAGGGGGACTTCCTAGCGTCCATCGATATCAGGGACGCTTACCTTCACGTGCCCATTGCACCGGCTCATCAACGCTGGTTACGATTCGCAGTGGGGGACGAACATCTCCAATTTGTGGCCCTACCCTTCGGGTTGGCCTCTGCACCAAGGGTGTTCACGAAGGTGATGGCATCTATGATGGCTCTCCGGCATGTGCAGGGTCACGCCGTCATACCCTATCTGGACGACCTATTGGTCAGGGCGCCATCGGAAGACCTTTGTCGGGTGAGCCTGGAAGCGACCATGAGGTCTCTGGAACAGTTCGGGTGGCTTCTCAATACTCAGAAGTCGACCCTGGTTCCGACCCAGTCATTGACATATCTGGGCATGGATTTCCACACGGACTCAGCCCTGGTGTCTCTACCTCAGGCCAAGCAGCTGGCGATCCACTCAGGAGTACAGCACGTTCTCCTGTCACCTCACTCATCCCTTCGGGAATTGATGAGACTGGTGGGACGCATGGTAGCGGCAATAGAGGCGGTGCCATTTGCACAGTTTCGTCTCCGTCCTCTCCAGCTGGAGATTCTTCGCCGGTGGGACAAGAGAGCGATCTCTCTGAATCGGTTGGTGGCACTATCGCAACCGACCAGGGACTCCCTGCAGTGGTGGCTACAGCCACGTCACTTGTCACGGGGAAGATCCTTCCTCAAACCTTCTTGGTTAGTGGTGACCACCGACGCCAGTCTGAAGGGCTGGGGCGCGGTGTTCTTACACCACAGGGCTCAAGGCCTCTGGACTCAGGCGGAGTCGACGTTGCAGATCAACGTCCTGGAGATCAAGGCGGTCTATCTGGCGCTCCTGGCGTTTCAGAAATTCCTGGCGGGACGACCCATTCGGGTACAGTCCGACAATGCGACGGCCGTCGCCTACATAAATCATCAGGGAGGGACCAGAAGCGCTCAGGCCCTCGCCGAAGTCCACCGCATCCTATCGTGGGTGGAGGAACACGACTGTTTGATCTCCGCAGTTCACATCCCAGGGGTCGAGAACTGGGAGGCCGACTACCTGAGCCGGCAGGGGATGGACGCCGGAGAGTGGTCCCTGCATCCAGACGTCTTCCGGGACATCTGCAGCAGATGGGGCACTCCGGACGTGGATCTGATGGCCTCCAGGCTGAATCATCAGGTGCCCCAGTACGTGGCGAGATCGTGGAATCCTCAGTCCCTGGGGGCGGATGCTCTGATACTGAGTTGGTCCAGCTTCCAACTGCCGTATGTGTTCCCTCCTCTGGCTCTGATTCCCAGGGTCCTGTGGAAGATCAGGTCGGAGTGCAGGATAGCCATTCTAGTGGCTCCAGATTGGCCCAGGAGGTCCTGGTATCCGGACCTGTGGCAATTGTCAGGCGGACACAGGTGGGCTCTTCCAGAACGCGCAGATTTACTCGCACAAGGCCCATTCTTCCACCTCAATTCCAGGGCCCTCAGATTGACTGCATGGCTCTTGAGGCCTGGCTCCTGACATCTAGGGGTTTCTCCCCTACAGTGGTGGCCACTATGAATCGGGCTAGGAAGCCTGTTTCCAGGAAGATGTACCACCGGACGTGGAAGATCTTTTTTACCTGGTGTGCCTCTGGTGGACGGTCTCCTTGGCCCTTGTCCATCCCGACGTTGTTGGCTTTCTTACAGTCGGGTTTGGAGTTGGGATTATCCCTTGGCTCTCTGAAATGTCAAGTATCGGCACTTTCGGTGCTGTTTGACAGGCGATTGGCGCTCCTCCCGAAGGTGCGTCAATTTCTGCAGGGGGTGTCGCGGATGGTTCCGCCCTACAAGAGACCTCTGGACCCTTGGGACCTTAACATGGTCCTGGCGGCATTACAGAAACCGCCGTTTGAGCCGTTGAGAGATGTTTCTCTATCTCGTCTGTCCCAGAAAGTGGCCTTTCTGGTGGCGATTACGTCTCTAAGGAGGGTCTCAGAATTGGCTGCACTATCGTGCAAGTCACCCTTTCTGGTGGTTCACCAAGACAAGGTGGTGTTGCGCCCACGGCCAGAATTCTTGCCGAAGGTGGTTTCAACTTTTCACCTGAACCAGGAGATTGTTCTCCCATCATTTTGCCCCGCTCCCGTTCATCAGGTGGAGCGCGACCTCCATACTCTGGATCTCGTGAGAGCTGTACGCATTTATGTGTCCAGGACCGCCTCCTTCAGGAGTTCGGATTCCTTATTTGTTCTTACGACGGGTCGCTGTAAGGGGTCCGCGGCTTCAAAGTCAACCTTGGCCAGATGGATTAAGGCTTCCATTCAAGAGGCTTACCGGTCCTCTGGTTTGCCTCTCCCGGTGGGATTGAAGGCTCACTCTACCAGGGCTGTAGGTGCCTCTTGGGCCTTGCGACATCGAGCGTCTGCTCTACAGGTGTGTCAGGCGGCCACTTGGTCCAGCCTGCACACTTTCTCTATGCACTATATGGTGCATGCCCATGCCTCTGCGGATGCAAGTCTGGGCAGGCGGGTTCTCCAGGCGGCGGTTGCCCACCTTTGAAGGGAACCATGTGTTATCCGTCTTGTTGAGGAACTCTTCCCGCCCTGGGGTATTGCTTTAGGACATCCCCATTGTCTGGGTCTCCCATTATGATGACCAGAAAAAAGAGAATTTTGTTTACGTACCGTAAATTCTTTTTTCTTTAATCATCAATGGGAGACCCAGCACCCACCCAGTTGTTCCTTTGCATGTTTTGCATTTGTTCTGCTCTCTGTTGAGACAGTGTTTGCCGGGTTGTTGAACCGTCTGTGCACGGCATTCTTCCCGATGTTTCGGGTGTGGTTTATTTTCTCCTCGCAGCTTATGGACCAAACTGAGGATGTTCCCTGCGGTAGGGGTTTATAAGCGGAGGAGGCGGTGTCTACAAACTTGTAGTACCTAGTGTGACCTCCGGAGGGCAGTGCCCTAAACCCCATTGTCTGGGTCTCCCATTGATGATTAAAGAAAAAAGAATTTACGGTACGTAAACAAAATTCTCTTTATATATATGTTGGCCTGCCTCTATAGACTTTACAACCTTTTTTTTATGCATTTGCTTGTTATATATGTCTGACCGACAGTAATGTATCATGTACTTGTAATATTTATTTGACCATTCCACTAAAACTAAATAAATCGCAACAAAGGATTGTCAGAAAGGAAGTAAAAGTTTATTGTATTTGCACAATATCATTAGAGAACACAACCTTTTATATCATTTTATTTGATGCAGAAGTAATTTTTTAGGAACACATATTGTCCGTGCAAATCCCGGCTTGAAACATTTTACGTCTTTTGTTGTTTTCTCTTTAAAACTTCACATTTAATGAAAACGAGTAGCTTGTCACTGAAACTGGAAGAGGAAAAAAAAAAAAAAACAGAAAGCCAAACCAGAGAACAGATCTCTGTCTCATGAAAAAAGAGCCTAGTAACTCCACCACAGGGCTGTACAGCGCAAGCCTCAGCCTTTGTAATCAGCCAACTTGGCAATTACATAGTGTTGTTCATTGATTTAAGTGTTTGTCAAGTGGGGAGTAGAGTTCATTCAAAATATATCCAGTTACAAATGAGAGACTTGTGATTCACTACAGAACACTCATTCACTCCCAGTCCTCCTCTACCTGAACGACTTAAAGGAGCTTTTCATCCTGGTGAAATAAAAAAAAAAAAGTCACTGGGCTCTCTGCAAACGTTGCATACTCAGGGTTACTCACCAGTGTCGGTCATAAGAACCCTAGACATCCAAGTGATAAGAAAGACTTGGGAAGTCATCGTCGCAGGGAAATTCTTCTCTGAAAGGAAAATAATAATTGCAACAATTATGGACAAGATTTCAGTTCTAAATACTTTGCTTTGTTAATATTTTATTGCTGATGTTGACTTTGGTATACATATGTGGATATAGGCCTTGCAGCCAACATTATAATATTTATATATTATAGCCAATATTATAATATTTATAGTTTACGTCGCTAAATTTGATTTATTAAAGTAAATCATAATGCATGGGAGTAATACTTTTTACATTTCAGCGTTTACTTTTTATGTTAAATGATCACAGTCGATTCATCATAGTTCAAAGGAGTTGTCTGGCCTTAGGCTATATTCACACAGGGTGTTTTTGCTCCGTTTTTTGGGCTCAGGATTTGCTTTGCTTTTATGCTAATCTATGTTAATTTTAACCTGCATTTTTGTTTCCCTGCAAAACCTATGTGATTCTGGGATAAGATGTCTACACTCATTGGTCTAATTTCATTGCAGAAAGCGTCAACACCCAAGGTTTTGCTGCGTTTTTGAAAGAATGAGCATGTCAATTGTTTTCTGCATTCTTGCAGTGTTCTATGGCAAATCTGCAGCAAAAACGCAGCAAATCTGCAGCAGAAAACGCAAGAAATCTCCTACCAAGATATCAGGAGAAACTAGAAACCACTAAGATTTTGCTGCATTTTGACAAAAGCAAAAACCAATGTGTCTCGACATAGCCTGAGGGTGCAATTCTATGTAACTGCAGACTTGTGAATCTTCACGGTAAGCTCACTCCGAAACAGTAAGGATTTTCTGTTTCTGGCAGTAGGCATGACCACAAGTATCCAATTTGTGAACGTGTGGTCACATGCCAACTAGACATGTATTTAAGTTTGTTCAAACTAAGTAAATTTAGCAAAGCCGGACACATCTTGTTCAAATGTGTTCTAAAGTATCCAAATCGTATGCTTGTGGTCACATGACTGCCCACTCTGTTGCCCAGCCCTGGAAAATCCTCAGTGTGGAATGTGCAGGCTGTGACGATTTACAAGTCTGTACTCACATAAGGTGATTGCAGACTTGTACCCTAGTCCTGGACAACCCCTTTTAGGCCCCTTTCACATTAGCGTTTTTCGCTGATTGTGGCAGATCTGGCAGATTTACCGCATCTGCTGCCTAAAGGTCGCACTTGAGGCACTTTTGTGGCAAGCCCATGCATTGTCTATGGGGCTTGCTGCAAGTGCGGTATAACCACTGTTCCGGCAGTTGCGGCCGCAAAAAAAATGCGGTCAGCAGCGTTTTTTTCGTGGCCGCAACTGCCAGAACCGCGGTTATACCGCACCTGCCGCAAGCCCCATAGACAATGTATGGGGTTTGCCGCAAGTGCGACGTTAGGCGGCAGATGCGGTAAATCTGCCGGACCTGCCGCAATCAGCGAAAAACGTATTAATAATAATAATCTTTATTTAGCGCCAACATATTCCGCAGCGCTTAATAAATCAGATTGTTATGCAAACAGTCATAAAAAAATAGTTTTGGAAAACCCAATAATTAAAAATAAAAAAATAATGACGACCCTGCTCGCAAGAGCTTACAGTCTACAATACGTACAGGTGCTTAGTTACAATCATGGTCCAGACATTTTCAGGAAGTTTGGAATAGATGAGAGCGCAGTAAATGGCCACCAGCCAATCTGTGTAGTGCTTTTGGGTCTGATAGAGTTTAACAGTTATGTTCAGGGAAGTAGTGGATAACCTATGTCTGAATGACTTTGATTAGGGAGAATTATAGGCCGCCCTTAAAAGTTGGGTTTTTAGGGAGTGCCTGAAGCTAAGTAAGTTGTGGGTAGTCCTACTGTCAAGGGGGAGGGCATTCCAGAGAATTGGTGAAGCTTGGGAAAAGTTTTGGAGCTGGGAATGGGAGGTTCGGATTAGTGCAAATGTTAGTCTAAAGTCACTCCAGAGCGAAGACAACGGGTGGGGTGATAGACAGAGATGAGGGTTTAGAGGTATAGAGGTGCTGCACCGTGAAGAGCTTTGTGGGTGAGAACTAGCAATTTGAATTGGATACTATAATGTACGGGCAGCCAGTGCAATGACTGGCACGGAGTGGAAGCATCCGAGTAACGGTAGCCAGATAGGTGACCCTGTATTCTGCATTAAGGATGCATTGGAGAGTGGAAAGCCTAATGAGGGGGGGCCAATTAATAGAGAGTTGCATTACAGACGGGAGGGGATCAGGGCCACTATGATGGTTTTAGTTGTTTCCATGTTCAGGAAGGAGCAAATCCTAGAGGTTCCTCAGTTGCAGGCGACAAGAGCGGGCGAGAGATTGTATATAGAACGTGAATGAAAGATCAGCATCAAACCTAACACCCAGACAGTGTTATCGTGGTGCAGCACACCGAGAGGGAGATGTCAGATTTAGGGAGGTTGGTGGAGGGCGGGATCATAAGAAGTTCAGTTTTGGAAAGGTTGAGTTTCAGGTTATAGAGTGGACATGATATTGGAAACTGCAGTTAGACAATCATTGGCATTCTGTAATACACCTGGGGTAAGTTCAGGGGATGAAGTGTATAGTTGCGAGTCATCAGCATCAATATGGTACTGATGGCCTTTCCAATAGGGGTTGTGTAGAGAGAGAAGAGGAGAAGGGCCAAGGACTGGACCCTGAGGGACCCCAATAGTATGAGGAAGGGGAGAAGAAGTGGAGCCAGCAAATGATACACTGAAAGAGCGGTCAGGAAGATAGGAAGAGAACCAGGAGAGAGCAGTGTCCTAAATGCCGATAAGAGTGCAGCATAGCGAGTAGGAGATGGTGGTCAACAGTGTCAAAGGTTGCAGAGAGGTCAAGAAGAATAAGCAGAGCGTGTTCACCATTACATTTTGCTGTCAGAAGGTCATTGGTCACTTTGGTGAGGGCAGTTTCTTTAGAATGTAAGGGGTGGAAACCAGACTGTAATGGGTCTAGAAGAGAGTGAGTGTAGAGGTAACAGGTGAGGCGGGAATAGATCAGGCGCTCCAAGAATTTAGAGATGATGGGGAGATTGGAGACTGGTCTGTAGTTATTTGTGCAGGATGGGTCAAGAGGAGTTTTCTTTAATAATGGAGTGATATAGAATGTTTGAAGGAGAACAGGAAGATGCCAGAAGAGAAGGGAGAGATTGAAGATTTTGGTTAGGTGAGTAGTGACCACTGGAGAGAGAGAAACTGGAGTAGGTGTGAGGGAATGGGGTCAGTGGTGGGGAGGATGTGAGTAACAGCGCTTTGATGTTGGGAGTTGATTTCCTGACGGATGTTTTCTATTTTCTAAGTGAAGTAAGAAGTTAGATGACCCTCACAGAGGTCAGTGATAGGGGCCTGCACTTTGGGATTGAAGAGAGAGTGAAAGGCGTCAAAGAGTTTCTTTGAGTTGTTGGATAGTGAGGAAATTAGGGTGTGGAAGTAGGTCTGTTTGGCGAGGTGAAGGGCAGAGTTGTAAGTTCTCAGCATGAATTTAAAGTGAATGAAATTTTCTGGTGTGTGAGTTTTCCTCCATAGGCATTCAGCACTCCTATAGCATCGCTGGAGGAATCAAGTTTGTGATGTGATCCAGAGCTGTTTTACTCTGTGCTTGTAAGTTTTGATGGTGAGGATGCCACTCCCTCCCCTCAATCTACTAAAATTCTTGTACATGCCCTCATCATCTCTCGCCTCAACTACTGCAACCTCCTCCCTGCTAACACTCTTGCACCTCTCCAGTCTTTCCTCAAACTCTGCTGCCTGACTAATCCACCTCTCTCTTCGCTACTCCCCTGTTTCTCCTTTCTGTAAATCTCTTCATTGGCTCCCAATTCCCCAACGAATCCTGTTCAAGCTACTAATACTGACCTACAAAGCCATCCATAACCTGTGTCCGTGTCCTCCCTATATCTCTGAAGTAATGTCCCACTATCTTCCCTCACGTAATCTTCGATCCTCCCAAGACCTCCTCCTCTCCTCCACACTTATCTGTTTCTCACCCAACCGCCTCCAAGATTTCTCCCGAATATCCCCCGTCCTCTGGAATTCCACTCTTCAACACGTCAGATTATCCACCACGCTCGATCCTTCAAACGGAACCTGATAAACCATCTCTTTAGGAAAGCTTACAGCCTGCAATAACTGAGCTGCCGCCCCACCGCCTCAGGAGCTGCTGCATCCCTGACCAACTGTCTCCTCCCCAATATCCTGTAGAATGTAAGCCCCAAGGGCAGGGTCCTCTCCCCTCTGTACCAGTCTGTCATTGTTAATTTGTTTACTGTAAACTATATCTATAATTTTGTATGTAACCCCTCTCATGTACAGCACCATGAATTATTGGTGCTATATAAAAATAATAATAATACTTGGTCCAGGGTGCTTCTGAGAGTATTATTGTAGTGATTCACAGCCAGATCAAGACAGGAGAAGGAGATGATTTGGGACAGTGATGAGTGTAGGGAGTCTGTGAGTGTATGAGGGTTAATGGCCTGTAGATTTCTGGATGTGTGATAGGTAGGAGTGTGGTATGGTGGGCGAAGATTTGTGAAAGTGAATGAGAGAATCTTGTGATCAGAGAGAGCAAGGGTGAGTTATCGAAAGAGGAGGTTGAAGAGAGCCGGACAAAGACCAGGTCGAGGGTGTTACCATCTTTATGTGTCTCAAAGGTTCAAAGCTGTGAGAGGCCAAGAGAGGTGGTTAGAGATAGGAGCTGAGATGCAGATGGGGAGATGGGGCTGTTTATGGGGATGTTAAAGTCTCCCAGAATAAGGGTTGGTAATTCTGAGGACATGAAGTGTGTCAGCAATGCAGAAAAATGGTCGAGAAACTGGGTGGGTGACCCTGGGGGGTAGTATACAACCGCTATTCTGAGGGGTAGGGGATAGAAGAGTCTAATATTGTGGATCTCAAAAGAGGGAAATGAGAATGATGGAGCTGGGGGGGATGACCTGGAAAGTACATTGTGGGGACATGAGTAAGCCAACTCCACCACCATGTCTATTCCCAGGTCTCGAGGAATGAGAGAAACGTAGGCCGCCGTGAGAAATAGCAGCAAGGGAAACGGTGTCTGGAATCCTAGATCCATGTTTCTGTGAGGCCAGGAGGTTAAGAGAGTTAGTGAGAAAGTGGTTGTGGATGAAGGGAAGCTTGTTGGCATTAAGACCATGGATTCCAGAGAGCACAATTAAAGGAGGGAGATGAGGGTGTGCCAATGGTGTTAATGAGGTTAGTAGGGTTTCTATGTGAGGTGGGGAAGGGCTTAAAGTAGGTAAAGGGTGCACCAGGATTGGGTGAGATTGAACAAATATATATAGGACAAATGAATGTAACAATCTTTGTATATCTTGTTAGAGAAAAATGTCTCATTCTTCTCCATTAGGGTGCCTTCACATTTGCGTTTGGAACGCAGTGCAGCAAAACGCTTGCGCACATGCATTCCTATGTTTAACATGGGAACGCATGTGCCTGCATATGGCTGCATTTGCGCACAATTTGTGCACCCTCTGAGCGCACTCCGAACGCATCATGTTGCATTTTTTGTGCGGGCGCTTGTTTTATCTGCAAGCACCCGCAAGTGTACAAACAATGCATTGAAGTCAATGGATCCGCAGTGTCCTCCGCATGACACCACAGGAAAACGCTGCGGATCTCATTGAAATCTTGCCCGGTGGCCGCCGCTGATCAGCGACGGCCTCCGGGAGATCAGCTACAGCCGGCGCTCCTTTCCCGCCGGTTGTCAGCGCTGGAGATTTGAAGACACAGCTGATCTGACAGCTGCCTAAATCTCCCGCGCTGACACCGAATAGGTGAGGTCGGCGCGGAAGATTTGAAGCAGCGATCAGCTGTTTCTTATCTCCTGCACCGATATCACCTATTCGGTGTCGGCGCGGGAGATTTAAACAGATGTCAGATCAGCTGTGTTTTCAAATCTCCCACGCTGACACCGGCGGGAGATCAGCTGTGGCCGAGAGGAGGAGATCTCTGCCGCTGATCTCCTCCGGCCGCCCGAGACAGCTGATTGGCTGGTCGGGGTGCATACTAATGTGAACGCATGCGGAGATTCTCCGCTGCATTCACATTAATATGACTGCGTTTGCGTCTGCATGCCATACGCATACAGACACAAACGCTAGTGTGAAGGTAGCCTTACCTCCTAAACTGATAAAATCTGTCTTGAGACATGTAAAGGATTTTCAGTTTACTGAAATGCTGGCAGTAGATGTTTACATAGTGGAGGAAAATGCTGTTCAAATGAAAGATCGATAAACAGATGTTGCTGCTTTCTAGTACAGTAGATGTTTTATATCACTTCAGTGCTGGTTTCCCAGTTACACTGCTTAGTGCAGCTTTTTTTTATGTCCTCCATGATGTTGGTTATAGGTGAGTAGAGAGATACAGGAGCACGAACTTTTCTATATTTGCTGTGTGGTCGTTGATCATCAGGGGTGTAACCACAACAGGTGCAGGGGTTGCAGTCACATCGGGGCCCTGGAGCATAGGGGGTCCTAAAAGTTCTTTTGGCCTATAGAAAAAGACTAATGCTAATAAAGATTTGGAATAATTGGGAGCCCTGTTGGAGCTTTCACATCAGGGCCCATCAGCTTCAAGTTACGCCACTGTTGATCACCACCCTTAATTTCAATAAATTAATTTACATTGATCAAAACAAAGTATATTACAGAGATGTCAAGCAATTCATTTAAATGGTAAGTTATCATTACTTCTGCTAAGCCTGAATAAACTTTTTCAAGAGAAAAAGTCCAAGTTTGATTCCTACAGAAATATCCATTCTTTTACTTGTTGCTTTACAATTAAGTTTGTCTTTATTTCATGTTGCTTATATGGCACCAACAAATTAATCAGCACTGTTGATTGTGAGTTTCTTTGGTCATAGAATACTACTATATAATGTCCCGATGTCAAACACAAAGTAATGCAGCTATTTTTGTAGGAAGCCAATAAAACGATCAGTGTTTTGGGAGAATAAGAGGAATTCCACTTGGACAGAAGACAAATAAACCCTAGGCCTGTATTACTTTTTTGTGGATTTTACTTGTTCGTCCGCTGTTGCTACAACACGATGGTGACAACAACAGAGCCAGCGCGCTGCCCATATAAAACACTGTACGTTTCAGATAGCAACTATTGTTAAAGTGTTGTTCCACAAACAATTGTACATTTTATGTTCAAATGTTTTTATTAAAACAAAATAATAGACACATCAAAAGTAGCTACCTCAGTTCAAACTTAGAGATAATGTTATATACATGTATGTCACAATACTCATTCAGCCTTATTTCTAACACATGAGTGGCAAGATAATGTTGAAGTGGCTATGAATCTTGAGAACTGAGAGGTATTGACCTGTACAAATTGTCTACTTACTAGCGTGTTGTAATAAATGCGTACAGTTTTTTTTTTTTTTCATCATAACAAGTATAAGTTTAAAAGAAAAGAAAGGGAATAAAAAGGAGGACAAACAAGGGAAGGGAAGATTATGGTATTGTGGCATCGATTGTAGTATGAACAGCTCAAAATAATCAACCATGGCGGTAAGGATTTCTACTCTTATTTTCTAAAAGTCAATCCAACGTCAAGGCCCACAATCCGCATTAGGGGTTACATGAAGGTTCCAAGCATGCCATTTCGACTTGTACTTAGTCAATAAATTGTTCCTCATGGCATATGCATACTCATAAGCATTATGACGAGCTATTGATTCGGCCAAGTTGTCAATAGTGGGAGGAAGGGGATCTCTCCATTTCATAGCTATAGTGTGTTTTGCAGCAAGGAGGATATGTGCGATGATTGGTCTATGTACCCTCGGGAATGCCTCCAAGCCCAAAAGAAGTAGTACTAGGTTGGGATTTAATTTTAAGTGTAGACTAGTTAGTGAGTTAATTAGGGACTCCACTTCAAACCAGAAGGACTTAAGCACAGCACATCCCAGAAGATGTGAGTCAGACCACCAACATCTGTGCAATTCCTCCAACAAAGATCCGAATTGTTGTCGCTGATCTTAGCAAGCCTAGCTGGGGTATAATACCATCTAGTATAAATTTTGTAATGAGTCTCCAGGAGAGAAACACATGGTATATAACGGTATATAATTTCAAGATTGCGCTGTAAGTCAGTTAGTGATATAGATATCCCCAGTTCTTTTTCCCAAGTAGCTATATTAGGTGTAGGTTGAATGGTAGAGTCTTGGGAGAAGTGTCTATATATGTGATTTGTCTTCCAAAATATTAGAGCTCGAGGAAATTTGAACATTTGAACAATATTATAGGGTAGATAAAAAGTTAGTTTGCGAGTTTTAATTAATTTATCAATTTTTTTCCAAGTATTTTCTTCCGAGTGTTCAAGCTGAAATTCTTTCTGCAATAGTGCAAATGCTTTAAGCTTCTGATCATCACTTAGTATATCTGAAACGAATTGTATTCCCGATTCAATCCACGAAGAAATTTTAATCCTCGGGGACAAATATTCAAGAACATCAACATTCATCCAGGAGGGAGAAACCAAAGGATATGTTTTGATGGAGATTTTTTGAAGTAACCGCCATGCTTGAATCGCCGATTTAACAGTGGGTAATTCCGGTAGAGGTTTAGATTTGTCACACAAATGAGCAATGGTCGTCAGGTGAAGTCTCGTTAGTAAACATGAGGATTCCTCAACCGTGAGCCAAACCGGCCCCTCCCCTCTCACCCACCAAGTCTGGCTAAGTTTAACCAAATTTGCTTGATAATAGGAAGTCAGGTTTGGGACAGCAAGCCCACCATGGCTTCTACTTTTTTCCAGGGTTAATTTGGCCACCCTTGGCTTCCTCCCTGCCCAGATGAAAGCCGCTAGTTGGGACTGCAATTTTTGCAGCCATTTCTTTGGAATCAGCAGAGGTAACGAACGGAAAATGTATAATAGTTTAGGAAGAAGGCACATTTTATAAGCTGCAATTTTACCTAGCCAGGAGATCTCAAGTTTAGCCAAATGTAAGACATCCGACTGCAGGGTTTTGAAGATTTCGCTCATGTTAACATCCATAATCGTTGAGATAGGAGTAATTAATTGGATACCAAGATAGTTCATGGATTTGCTGTCCCATGACAACGGGAACTTCCCTTTAAGAATTTCCAAGTCTTTGGGTTTTATATTTAAGTGGAGCGTTTGAGTTTTGTTTAAATTTATTTTATAATAAGAAACTTCTGAGAATTGAGATATAGTGGATAAGATATGTTCCATAGAGTTGATGGGGTCAGAGATGGTGAGGAGAACATCATCAGCAAATAGTGAAATTTTGTAATTATGCTCATGTGAAGAAATACCCTTAATTAAGTGGTTGGATCTTATTTTTTCGGCTAATGGTTCTATATATAAATCGAAGAGGGTGGGAGAGAGGGGACAACCCTGACGGGTACCATTGTTGAGTATAATTTTATCCGAAAGGACTGAATTGGTCATTATCTTTGCAGAGGGACAGGAGTAGAGGGATAGTATTGCATTAAGAATATTACCTTCAAAACCAAATTTTTGTAATGTCTTGAACAAATATCCCCAATGAACCCTGTCGAACGCTTTTTCAGCGTCGACAGCGATTAACATAGCAGGGGTTTTAGATTTTTCAATATAGTGTAACAAGGTAATGGCACGTCTGGTGGCATCTGAGGTACCTCGTCTGGGAACAAAGCCCACCTGATCCCTCTGCAAAAGCTTCGGAGTAACTGTCTGAAGACGTGAGGTTATCGTTTTGGCTATAATTTTTAGGTCAGTATTTAACAACAATTGTACATTTTAATTAAAAGATATTAGAATAAAAAGAAGTTCCACAAAAAACAATGTTCCTGTCCCAAGATATTCTTATAAATGTGCCCCTGTGTAATGCTTGTGTCCCCCATGCAGGGACAGGTGGGATACCACAGCTCCTAAGCAAGGGGGGGAGTAACTGAGTATACAGACATTACAGCTGGGGATCACAGAATATAAGAGTATACAGACATTACAGCTGGGGATCACAGAATATAACAGTATACAGACATTACTGCCGAGGATCACAGAATATAACAGTATACAGACATTACTGCCGGGGATCACAGAATATAACAGTATACAGACATTACAGCTGGGGATCACAGAATATAAGAGTATACAGACATTACAGCTGGGGATCACAGAATATAAAAACTTGTTTTACATCACAAAAAGAATCATCTATGATCCCCAGCTGTAATGTCTGTATACTCTTATATTCTGTGATCCCGGCTGTAATGTCTGTATACCCTTATATTTTGTGATCCTCGGCTGTAATGTCTGTATGTTCTTATATTCTGTGATCCCCGGCTGTAATGTCTGTATACTCTTATATTCTGTGATCCCTGGCTGTAATGTCTGTATACTCTTATATTCTGTGATCTCCAGCTGTAATGTCTGTATACTCTTATATTCTGTGATCCCTGGCTGTAATGCCTGTATACTCTTATATTCTGTGATCTCTGGCTGTGATGTCTGTATACTTCTTACCTTCGACCCTGCCCAGGAGCTGTGGTAAATCCCACCTGTTCCTGCATGGTCAGGCACATAAATTACACAGGGGTACCTTTATAAGAATATCTTGAAACAGGAACATTATTTTTGAACACATCCAATTTTGGAACTTAATTTTATTCTACAATCTTTTAATTAAAATGTACAAATGTTTGTGGTACAACACCTGTAAGGATTGATATTTATAGTGAAAATAATACTATGAAATATTATAATAATTTGTGTGTGTGTATACATACATATATATATATATATATATATATATATATATATATATATAAAATATTTTTTTCATTTAGGAGCTAAGTTTCCCTACAGCTCAGGGCAATTAGTAGGGAGGTAGAAGGGTAAAGCCCGGTGCTCTCAGATTTTTTTTTTTGCCATGATATCTCCAAGATATTTTATGCTGATCAAATTAGCTATGGTAATTGCATAAAAACCAGCCGCTTTGTAAACTTTTCCGGAGATTTTGCATGATAAATATGATGCCAGAGGTAAAATGTTGCACATAACTAACTGGTATTAATGAGCGGAGGAGATGAGAGCGTCTGAACTGGCCGTCGACAGCATTAACTCTTTACTTGCTACCGTTGTGCTGATGCCTTAATTTTGCTCTGCCGTGTGACAATTCATAGCCAGATTTTGATTTTTGACCCTTTATAGCAATGTAAGTGTATTAATTTCATTCTGATATATGTAGAGTTCTGCTCTCTGATGCAGGTTACCCCATATACTGGATAAGTATATTAGATGCCTCTTCTGTCTACAGTGTGCTTGTATTTTCGGCTTGACGTAAGGTTTTAGGTCTGAATTGAAGGGTCAGAACTTGTCTGTAGCCACCTGTTTTTAGAGATCCAATAGACTTTATTAATATGCTGTGTTTGGTCATCTTCTGACTAATCTTATCTTTTACTAATTGAACATCTCTATCTTTCGACTAACATGTTCTCTCTGTAGCAATTTTTCCCAGTAGTCCAAATACTTTGGGATTTTGCAGTGTTTTTGCGCTGAGGAATTCTTTTGCCCAACGCCAAAACAACTTCAATACTGCTTTCAGAATGTAGTAGAAATAACTCAATACCGCCAGAAAATAAGGCATCCCTCTAAAATAAGACCTTGTGGGGGGGGTTGTCAGGCTGCTAAATATAAGCCTTCACCTGAAAATAAGATTTAGCATATTTTATTTTTTCTTAGGTAAGCCCATCTCACAGAATATCAGGGCATGCAGCTGTGTGTATGTATTTTACTGTACCGCCCGCTGCACTTGTCCCAGTGACCGCCACTACATGTATTACTGTGCCACTCTGTTCTCTGCCTCAGCTGCGTAGATGTATGGATGGAGCCCCTGGTCAATCACAGCGCAGCAGCCGCCAGCCAATCAGAGCTCAAAAGCCGCCAGCCACTCAGAGATGTTACACAAGGGCCTTTGACCGGCGGCTGCTGCGCTGTGATTGGCCGGTGACTCCACCTGTACATCTTTGCACCTGAGGCAGAGAACACAGTGGCGCACGCAATACTGCAGCAGCGGACCGGTGAGCAAACAGTGTGTGTTCGTTGATGGGGGCTGCATGGGGATAATGAGGGATATGGTATTGGGGGCTACATGGGGATGATGGGAGATATGGTATTGGGGGATGATGGGGATATTGGGGGCTGCAAGGGGATGATGGGGATATTGGCGGCTGCAAGGGGATGATGGGTATATTGGAGGCTGCAAGGAGATATTGGGGGCTGCAAGTGTATAATGGGGATATTGGGGGGCTGCATGGAGATGATGGGGGCTGCATGGAGATGATGGAGGCTGCAAGGAGATATTGGGGGCTGCAAGGGGATGATAGTGATATTGGGGGCTGCATGGGGATATTGGGCATTGCAAGGGGATATTGGGGGCTGCAAGGGGATAATAGTGATATTGGGGGCTGCATGGGGATATTGGGCGTTGCAAGGGGATATTGGGGGCTGCATGGGGATGACAGGGATATTGGGGGCTGCAAGGGGATGATGAGGATGATGGAAAAATAAGACGTACCTTGAAAATAAGACCTAGCGCATCTTTGGGAGTAAAAATTAACATAAGGCACTGTCTTATTTTCCGGAAAACAGGGTAATACATTCTAAAATACACAGTTTGTCCAATTTCTTTCCCTCTTTTCTTGGTACTGGAAGTTGACCATTTCATCTTCTGTAAGGGCCCTTTCACATCAGCGTTTTTCGTAATTCGCGGCAGATGCGGTGAAAAAACCGCATCTGCCGCGTTTGCCGCATAACGGTTCCACTTGCGGCACGGTTGCGGTTTTTTCCATAGGAAGTATAGGGGGACTTGCGGCAGATGCGGCAAGTGCGGTATTGCACTTGCGGCAGGTGCGGCAGAGAAAAAAACCGCGGCTTACTGCGGTTTTTTTCGCTGCCGCACCTGCCGCAAGTGCAATACCGCACTTGCCGCATCTGCCGCAAGTCCCCCTATACTTCCTATGGAAAAAACCGCAACCGTGCCGCAAGTGGAACCGTTATGCGGCAAACGCGGCAGATGCGGTTTTTTTCACCGCATCTGCCGCGAATTACGAAAAACACAGATGTGAAAGCACCCTTAGCTGTAAAGTTCCTACCGCAGACAGAGTTTCGGCTCATTTTATAGACAGAAGAGGGAGTTGGCTTTGCCTATAAATGGAGCCAAACTACCAGTCCCTTCATGCGTGCCATATAAACTTCCAGTATCATACTGACTTAGTTGAACATTAGACAATTAGAGATGATGCAAACTGAGTAGCAGGGCCCAGTCCAGGGCCAAGTCAGTAATATGTAGCCACTGCTATCCTATCTCCTGGCATCTTATGTTGTTCTTTTGGTTAGTCAGCCTGGTGTGATGTCATCATTGTGACGTGACACACTTGTGATATTGCTCTCAGGCTGACTAGTCATGGATGCTGGCAGGTAGTAGGTAGTTCTCAGGGCTCCTGTCCAGTGACCAAGAGTTATTGATGTGGCCGCTGTACTGGGTCCTGCAAATCAACTTCCATCACCTCTACAGACAATCCATGTAGTTTAGAAAAAGAAAATTATATTATTTTACATTTGAAAAACAATAACGAATGTGCAAACCTGTAATTTTCAATGTATCTTTAGGTAAGCACACGGGCAGAACGCAACAATTAAGAATCTGTTTGTGCATGGCCAGCCATTGAGCTCTTCTGTTAGAAAATATGCTTATTCTCTCACACATAGAACAGAAATAAAGTCTAATAATGCAAGTGTTTAGGAGCTGAAAAGACAAAAGAAGCACAGATAGGGTCTTACCTGAAGGGTAAAGAAAGTACAAGGAAGGTATAATAGGGTAATTGTCAGAAACCAAACAAGCATGAACTCGACTACCACAGCACCCATGGAGATAATATAATTTAAGAAAAAAAACAGGACAAGGGGACCAAGCTGTAGTGGAATAAAGTCGATCTAAGGCTAGTTTCACACTAGCATTTGTGTCTGCATGCGTCTGGAATGCAAACGCTGCCATAGTCATGTGAATGTAATGGAGATTCTGCGGTCTCGGTGGCGGCCGGGAGGTCAGCTGCGGGAGCCGCTAATCTCTCGGCTGTAATGTGTAGTGTATTGTATGTAATGTAAAAATAACCCTGGCACACTTATAAGAAATACTTGAGAGGTAATTTCTTTTGAGGTTTTTTTATTTGCAATTAGTGAAAGCAATCATTCATTGACATTTCAACCCAACATGGGTCTTCTTCAAGAATGCGTCTTATGATATTGGAGATTGTTCTGCAGTTATAGGCACGGAGTCTCCTGACCTCCTATGCATTCCCCATGGGCACTACTCAAGGACCACAAGGACAGGAGTCACATACCATAACTGTATATTAGTAGGTGCTCCTCACCTAGGACTCTAATCAACTACCCTACACCTACAGAACGTAGCCTGGTGGTACTCCGTACAGACTACCAGCAGGTGTCACACCTGACACTCCGTGCCTATAACTGGAGGACAATCTCCTATATCATAAGTCGCATTCTTTTTTTTTTCTCATAAGTAATTTTTATTGTCAAAATTTCACGTATTAACAAACTTAACAATAATATAGAATTGTTACAACATAAACACAAGTAGAAGGGTAAGGAAAGGGAAAAGGAAAAAGGATCAGCCTCAGGAAATATTTGAGACACTTGATACAAAACGGCCAAATGGTCTCATTTTAGAAAAACATTGTAAGGCCATGTAATTTTGCTGTATAGAGACTTCCAAGGCTCAGCGTGGTAGAGTCCGTTGCGGTCTCTGTAGTCTCTGCATATGGAACCATAGGCGTTCAAATGTCCAAGCAGTTGCTGGTCGTGATTTTACGTGGCGCTCTGCTTATATCGGTTCGCAGTGTGGGCCGTAAGTCTGACTCCGTGACTGGTATCTCATAGCCGCTCCTCTGAGCGGCAGAATAGGGAAGAGTCGCAGTAGATGTGTTCTTCCCTATGCAGTTAGGCCGAAAGACGTTAGCCTAGTATACCATCCTATTAGACTTGGGGAGGTCTTGGTTAAAAGGAGTAGGAAGTGTATGGAAGAATGTGGTTACAACTAGAGGGTGTAACAAGGGGAGAGGGGGAAATGAAAGCCAGGAGAAGAGGGGAAGGGGGGAAGGAGGGAAGGAGAGAGAGAAAGAGAAAAAAAAAAGGGAAAGGCATAGTGTTAAAGAATAGAAGGAAGGAATTTAAAGACATCAGCACCCGGGGACCAACAGGTCTACAACAGGTCGGTCACACCAGGGCCCACGTAAGGGGAGAAAAGACTGGTCTGTCCCTGAGCCTGCTCAATACATTTCACAGGGCAGGGCAGGGCCCGGGGGACAGGTTTCCTCCTTTTACAGCGGGAGCTTTTGGGCAAGCGGGTGTGCTCCCCATAAATCCAATGCCTCCGCCACATAGCGCCGTGCGCCGGGATCCAGCGCTAAGTAATATTCATGGCAAAATATCGAGTTTATCTTGTCAGTGAGGTCACTTATAGTTGGGGGAGAGGGCTGTTTCCATTTAGAAGTGATACAAGCTCTGGCTGCTGTCAGTACATACGTCAGTATCACTGGTGGATATACCATAATCCCCACATGCAAGACCGCAATCTGCGGCTCCAATGGGATTTTCGTCTCCGCAACTGAGTCTAATAGCCCAGACACCAGCTGCCAGAACTGTGCCACCTTAGGACAGCTCCACCACATGTGGGGCAGATCTCCCTCCATGCCACATTGCTTCCAGCACAGCGGCGACGCACCTCTGCCGAATCTCGATAATCTCGTCGGGCTAATGTACCAGCGTAGATGGATTTTTTTAAGATATTCAACATGGTTTATACATCTAGACGCCTCTCTCACACTGTGTATAGCATCTTCCCAATCCTCCTCTGTCGCCCTGAAGGAGAGGTCCTGTTCCCATCTGATAGTATAGGAGAGTCTCGAGGGGGTATCTTTTTCTATCAGGTTTCAGTACAATGCCGATAGGGATTTCGGCGGTCTGGGCTCCGTCGTCAAAGAACGTCTCAGCGCCGAGGGAGTCCCCGGAGGACATAGGTCATGAGAGAAGTCAGGGGAGCGCATGAAGTGCACGACCTGATGGAAGTGTAGAAAAGAAGGTGTCAGGTCTGGGTATTTGTTCATCAATTCCTCCAGAGTGAGTGGTCTATTCCCTCGAAGAAGATCCGCCAGGGTCTTAGGGCTTAGGGATCAGCCAAGAGAAAGCTTCCAGTGGAAAATCTCCAGGAGGAATCTTGGTCCATTCTCCCTGTAGCAAGCGATGAACCGTGAGCAGTTCAGCATAAGTCGCATTCTTGAAGAAGACCCATGTTGGGTCGAAATATCAATGAATGATTGCTTTCACTAATTGCAAATAATAAAACTCAAAAGAAATTACCTCTCAAGTATTTCTTATAACTGTGCCAGGGTTATTTTTTACATTGGATACGATTTTCCCTATAGCACCTAATAGTTGGTTGAGCTAGACTATATATATATTTTTCCACTGCTGATCTCTCGGCGGCCGCCTCTGATCTCCTGGTGGCTGCCGCTGGAGAGATTTCATTGTGATCCGCAGTGGTCTCCTGCACTGTCATGCGGAAGACACTGCGGATGAATTGATTCCCATTCATCCTTTGTGCGCTTGCGGACACTTGGTGATAAAACAAGCTAATACACAAAAAATGCAACATGTTGCGGTCAGAGGGTGCACAAATTATGCGCATCCGAACGCAACCACAACCGAACGCAGCCAAACACAGGTACCATGCGTTCCTATGTTAAACATAGGAACGCAGTGCGCATGTGTTTGGCTGCATTCGCTACGCTACGTTCAAAAACGCAGATGTGAAACCGCCTAAAATAGAAGAATAAGTGATTTTTATTGTTCTCCCAACGCTTTTCAGAGTGTGACCTCTCCTTCAGGACAAGGGATTACAATTAACACCTTACTTGTGATTTTTTTTTTTGTCCTGAAGAAGGAGAGGTCGCTCCCTGAAACGCGTCGACAAGTAAGAAACATCACTTATTCTTGGTTTGGTCCCCTTTTCCTGTTTTGTCTTGGATTACATAGAACGGGAAGGCATTTCATCTCAGGACATACAATATGTTACTCAAAATAACACGTGAAAGGGGCAAATGTAGTAATGAAACAGACCCTAAATCTTCATGTAGTGGGTCACTTTTGCTGTCTACCAAGCTTCATCATATGAATGTTTGGACTTCCTACACTCAACAGGCTTTTCATTGTGTGATTGCAAAAAAAAACTAATGCCCCTAAAATATAGTCTCCGACCAATGCTAGGAGTATTTTTTTTTTTCTTTTAAGATGTTCCCTCATTAGCAGAGAGATGTTAGGTTAATGATGACAAATTGAAGCAAGGAAGCTTGAAAAAATCTGTTGCTTTCTTTGATCCTATAAAACATCACAGGGAACGTTGTGAGCTGATCACAATGATTTTATTGATTACTAAACTTGCAAGTTACAAACTACGTTAAGACGCATTTGAGAATATCCATTATGTGCATTTGTTTTAATGTACCTGTATCCTGTGAACATACATATAATTGACCTCAGACACAATGCTGAACCAAAATAGAAAGTTTTTGCAGATATATACTGGGCACTGCTGTGCACAGGACGGTCCCTACTTACACATGGTAAGGGTGTCGAGTAAAGCATGTTTGTGCCGTGGCTGCAAGTTTATATAGAAAGTTGTTGAAGTGTTCATAATATAATTTGTAATGCTTTTTTTTAACCTTTTTTCATTTGTATTTTTATTACATTTTTTCCTTTTAATCTTTTGAGCTCGGTCAAAGGTAGAGGATGATTTGTTAGGGCTCTCGTTTAGCAGTCACTGCTAACAAACCTGGTGATGAACATAGGTTTGCACATATAATTGTTTAATCGCTAGTACAACTACAAGTAACAGGAAGACATGCATCCTTCACCCAGACAGTATCCTGACTTTGTTATTAGAGAAATATCTGTAAGTTCTGCCCGAGTTGATAGCTGTTCTACCCAACAACAAGTACACTTGTTGTCCCACTGTTGCATATCTCATTGATTGTATATATCTTAAAAAAAAATTGTAATTAACACCCTGAGCCGATAAACAGTTCCTACATTTACTTACATAGTATTGTGCCACCTAATGTTCAGAATATACAAATAATGCTGGTGGTGACCTACGCTCAGTAATGTCCACCTAATGAGCTCAGTGTTGGTGGTCACACATTCTCAGTCACGTCCTCCTAAAGAGCAGAGTGCTGAAGGACACACATGCTCAGTCACCTCCACCTAATGAACTCAGTGCTGGGGGGGTCACACATGCTAAGTCATCTCCAGCTAATGAGCTCAGTGCTGAAGGTCACACACAACTCAGTCAACTCTACGTAATGAGCCGCGGGCTGGAGGCGACATGCCCTCAGTCACCTTCAGCTAATGAGCTGAATGCTCGAGAAAACACATGCTTAGTCATCTCCCCTAGTGAGTCAAATGCTGGAGGACACTCAGTCATCTCCCCCTAGTGAGCCAAGTGCTGGAAGACACACATGCTCAGTCACCTCCACATAATGAGCCGAGTGCTGGAGGACACACACACGTTCAGTGACCTCTTAATGAGCTGAGTGCTGAAGGACACGTGCTCAGTCACCTCCACCTAATGAGCTCACTTCTGGAGGATACACATGCTCAATAACAACCACCTAATGAGTAGTGCTGGAGGACACACATGCTTAGTCACCTCCTCCGAATGAGCAGTGATGAAGGACACGCATGCTCAGTCACCTCCACCTATTGAGACAAGTGCTGGAGGGGATACGCTCAGGCACCTTCACATAATGAGTCAAGTGCTGAAGGACACACATGCTTAGTGCCCACCACTTAATGTTCCCAGTGCTAGAAGACACATGCTCAGTCACTACCCCCTGGTGAAACAAGTGCTGGAGTATAACATGCTCAGTCACCTCCACCTCATGAGCCAAATTCTGGAGGACACACACAGTGCTGGAGGACACACATGCTCAGTCACCTTCACCTAGTGAGCCGCATGCTGGAGAACACAAGCGCTCAGTCACCTCCAAATAGTGAGCCGAGTTCTGGAGGACATGCATGCTCAATTTACCTCCACCCAATGAGCTCAGTTCTGGAGAACACACTTGTTCAGTCACATCCACCTAATGAGCTCAGTGCTGGAGTACACACATGCTCAGTCACATCCACCTAATGAGCTCAGTGCTGGAGTACACACATGCTCAGTCACATCCACCTAATGAGCTCAGTTCTGGAGGACACACATGCTCAGTCACATCCACCTAATGAGCTCAGTGCTGGAGTACACACATGCTCAGTCACATCCACCTAATGAGCTCAGTGCTGGAGTACACACATGCTCAGTCACATCCACCTAATGAGCTCAGTGCTGGAGTACACACATGCTCAGTCACATCCACCTAATGAGCTCAGTGCTGGAGTACACACAAGCTCAGTCACATTCACCTAATGAGCTCAGTGCTGGAGTACACACATGCTGAGTCACTCTCCCTATTGCCAGGTCTCTTCACCGTGATCCTCTTTTTTTTTTTTTTTTTCAGAACAGCCAGTAGAAATTACTTTCCTCCTGCTTGTCAGGTAAAGGGCAGTCTGCAGTACATGTCAGCTGAGGATGCTCCTACAGAGGAAGTATTGGGTGGCTCAGTGGTTAGCACTATATGGAACAGCCTGCAGTACTGGGGTCATGGGTTCAAATCCCACCAAGGACCACATCTTCAAGGAGTTTGTAAGCTCTCCCTGTCTTTGTGCAATTTTCCTCTGGGTTCTCCAGTTTCCTCCCACACTCTAATGACTGATAGGAAACATAGATTGAGAGCCCAAATATCGGGACATTGTGTGAATGTATGTAAAGTGCTGCGGAATTAATGGCGCTATGTAAGTGAATAAATATTATTAATATTGAGTGCTAAAAATGTTGGCTGCTACAGGGGGTAGCCAACTCTTCTGCTTCCAATCCTGTGCTGAGCAGGCTCTCGACAGCATTAGAAGGCTCTCCTAGAAGCGAAAAAACATGATTTTTTTTTTTAAAACACCTGTTATTGGTCTCTCTGTATTTCTTATACTAAAATAATTAATAAGATAACTTTAATGAAAGTAAACAAATGTCAGCTGATTGTTGTGCCGGTTTTATTTGTTACTAGATATGGTTGTCTTGTAGTTTGCTGAAACCTGTAGTTCTTCCAGAGCTCTAGAACTTGCCAGCTGTTGTCTAGTATCAGTTTGTGTATTGAGCTCAGGAACACCCTGGAGTACATACACCGCGGACTCAGATCACTTTACAATAGCATGACGTGTGCTCAGCCTCCGGACTTTTGGCGAGGAGAGATGAATATGACTTAGTTTGTGCGGCAGACACTGGGCCCTGCAGACCAGAGGAGTCTTTTTCTGAACAGACGGCGTTTGCTTCTTCCCTCATCTCAAGTGTTTAGTCTTCCGCTAGTGGTCACAGCCGGTACAGCACGGGGTTTAGGAATCTGCCTTTCCATTCAAGTTTTACACCTTCACTACCAAGCAGACTGTGTGATCAACAAACTGTGTGTGATGATGTCAGTCCACATAAAACCCTCCGGAAAATATAACGCGTTATACTAGATTTCTATTATCGTTATATTATGTTTACTGTAATCCTCTAATAACGACAACGGACAAAAAAAACAATCACACAAAGATTTCCACTGTGAGATATGCCCTGCCCTGTTGATATGCAAAGTGGCATTGAATGCTAAGTGGATGCAGTTATTTCATGGCAGTTGACTAACATCCGTCCTCTCTTCTCTTCTCTTCATACAGGTAATATTCCAACACTGCTTGCTGTCAATCTACTTGTACCCAACTCATTGTAACAGTGCATGTTCAATATACCTGTGATTGCTGTAATGATCGCCATAGCAATATCAGCTTGACTTATAGTCTCATGGTAATATTCCAACACTGCTTGCTGTCAATCTACTTGTACCCAACTCATTGTAACAGTGCATGTTCAATATACCTGTGATTGCTGTAATGATCGCCATAGCAATATCAGCTTGACTTATAGTCTCATGGGTAATATTCCAACACTGCTTGCTGTCAATCTACTTGTACCAACTCATTGTAACAGTGCATGTTCAATATACCGTGATTGTTCAATGATCTCCATAGCAGATCAGTGACTTATAGTCTCATGGTATATCCAACACTGCTTGCTGTCAATCTACTTGTACCCACTCATTGTAACAGTGCATGTTCAATATACCTGTGATGTTGCATGATTCATAGCAAGATCAGCTTGACTTATAGTCTCATGGTAATATTCCAACACTGCTTGCTGTCAATCTACTTGTACCCAACTCATTGTAACAGTGCATGTTCAATATACCTGTGATTGTGCAATGATCTCCATAGCAAGATCAGCTTGACTTATAGTCTCATGGTAATATTCCAACACTGCACTTATTGTAAAGTTTCCTGTGTCATCTCTATGCATTACATTACTCACTCACCAGTATATGACAATTTGGCAGATTGTAATAGTTATCTTGTTGGAGGTGTTATAGTGTGGAGGGAGTCTTGCCCTTTCATCTCCTGCACCCCTGCTGTTCCTTGTAGCTGCAATTACCTGATACCATGTTTCCTCCCACAAGCCCCTCAGCTGATCCTGATAGTGTCTCTATAAATTTAGCTCACTCTTAAGGGGTACACGTGTGGGGGGTCGTACACGTGTGGCATCTCATGCAAAGTGGCATTGAATGCTAAGTGGATGCAGTTATTTCATGGCAGTTGACTAACATCCGTCCTCTCTTCTCTTCTCTTCATACAGGTAATATTCCAACACTGCTTGCTGTCAATCTACTTGTACCCAACTCATTGTAACAGTGCATGTTCAATATACCTGTGATTGCTTAATGATCGTCCATAGCAATATCAGCTTGACTTATAGTCTCATGGTAATATTCCAACACTGCTTGCTGTCAATCTACTTGTACCCAACTCATTAGGTAACAGTTGGCAATGTTCAATCATACACTTGTTAAGTTTGTCTGTAATTGACTCGACATGCATGCATTATTTCATGCTTGCACTTATTATGTCTCATGGTAATATTCCAACACTGCACTTATTGTAAAGTTTCCTGTGTCATCTCTATGCATTACATTACTCACTCACCAGTATATGACAATTTGGCAGATTGTAATAGTTATCTTGTTGGAGGTGTTATAGTGTGGAGGGAGTCTTGCCCTTTCATCCTCCTTGCACCCCTGCTGTTCCTTGTATGCTAATTACCTGATACCATGTTTCCTCCCACAAGCCCCCTCACCTGATCCTGATAGTGTCTCCTATAAATTTAGCTCATTCTTAAGGGGTACACGTGTGGGGGGTCGACACGTGTGGCATCTCATGCAAAGTGGCATTGAATGCTAAGTGGATGCAGTTATTTCATGGCAGTTGACTAACATCCGTCCTCTCTTCTCTTCTCTTCATACAGGTAATATTCCAACACTGCTTGCTGTCAATCTACTTGTACCCAACTCATTGTAACAGTGCATGTTCAATATACTGTGATTGTTTGCAATGATCTCCATAGCAAGATCACTTGACTATAGTCTCATGTAATATTCCAACACTGCTTGCTGTCAATCTACTTGTACCCAACTCATTGTAACAGTGCATGTTCAATATACCTGTGATTGTTGCAATGATCTCCATAGCAAGATCAGCTTGACTTATAGTCTCATGGTAATATTCCAACACTGCTTGCTGTCAATCTACTTGTACCCAACTCATTGTAACAGTGCATGTTCAATATACCTGTGATTGTTGCAATGATCTCCATAGCAAGATCAGCTTGACTTATAGTCTCATGGTAATATTCCAACACTGCACTTATTGTAAAGTTTCCTGTGTCATCTCTATGCATTACATTACTCACTCACCAGTATATGACAATTTGGCAGATTGTAATAGTTATCTTGTTGGAGGTGTTATAGTGTGGAGGGAGTCTTGCCCTTTCATCCTCTTGCACCCCTGCTGTTCCTTGTAGCTGCTAATTACCTGATACCATGTTTCCTCCCACAAGCCCCCTCACTGATCCTGATAGTGTCTCCTATAAATTTAGCTCATTCTTAAGGGGTACACGTGTGGGGGTCAGACACGTGTGGCATCTCATGCAAAGTGGCATTGAATGCTAAGTGGATGCAGTTATTTCATGGCAGTTAGTCAGGGCAGGAGTCAGGTAAGCCACTCTATTTAACAGGGAGAGAAAAAAAAAAAAAAAAAACTTCTTTTCCTTTCCCTATCACCATGTCCTTTACTTCACCATCTATTGTTCTATGCGCTCTTGCTGGAAGACAATGACATAGAGGGACACTCAAACACTGTGCATAACTCCATTCACTACTAATCTTTACCATGTCTTGTATTTCACTGTTTGTTTTCTTATGTGCTCTCGCCACCAATTTTTATCACCCCATCCCCCCTCCATCACCACTCATTCACATCAGCCCCTCTCTCCTGCCCTACTCTATGTACAGCTCCCATGCTATCTTCAGTTTACTGAAGACTCTCAGCCCATCATATTCCAAAGCTTGTCATAATAAATCATGTCCTAATCCCAAAAACTATCTGCTCTTCCTCTTTTTACTGCTGCTCCT
Organism: Allobates femoralis; assembly: GCA_033576535.1. Taxonomy (NCBI): domain Eukaryota; kingdom Metazoa; phylum Chordata; class Amphibia; order Anura; family Aromobatidae; genus Allobates; species Allobates femoralis. Next base: position 120,701,458 of record JARQOC010000010.1, on the reverse strand, counting down.
CTCAGGTGATATCTCTCCCAACCCTGGTCCCCATCTGCTAACTTCAACCCCTCTCCCACCTCACACAGAAACCTCACTAACCTTATAATATTACCTGCACACCTTCACCTCCCTCTTTTAATTGCGCTCTCTGGAATCCACGGTCTGTATGCAACAAACTTCCCTTCATTCACAATTACTTCCTTTCCAACTCTCTTAACCTGCTGGCCCTCACAGAAACCTGGATCCAGGATTCAGACACTGCTTCCCCTGCTGCTATTTCTTACGGCGGCTTACACTTCTCTCACTCCCCTAGACCTGGGAACAGACGTGGCGGTGGAGTCGGCCTCCTCCTGTCCCCACAATGTACTTTCCAGGTCATTCCTCCAGCCCCATCACTCTCATTCCCTTCTTTTGAGGTCCATACCATTAGGCTATTCCATCCCCTCCCCCTCAAAGTAGCAGTGGTATACCGCCCCCCAGGGTCACCCACCCAGTTCCTCGACCATTTCTCCGCTTGGCTCCCGCATTTCATGTCCTCAGATTTACCAACCCTTATTCTGGGAGACTTTAACATTCCCATAAACAGCCCCATCTCCCCATCTGCATCCCAGCTCCTATCTCTAACTACCTCTCTTGGCCTATCACAGCTCTCAACCTCTAAGACACACGAAAACGGTAACACCCTTGACCTTGTCTTTACCCGGCTCTGCTCATCCTCCCCCTTGGATAACTCAACTCTACTCTCTGACCACAACATTCTTTCCTTCTCACTCACTAACCCTCGGCCAACACAGCCCAAGCCTACCTATCACACATCCAGAAATCTACAGGCCATTAACCCTCAAGCACTCACAGACTCCCTCATCTCATCTCTGTCCCCAATCTCTTCAATCTCTTCTCCAGATCAGGCAGTAAATCACTACAATGACTCTCTCAGAAGCTCCCTGGACCAAGTAGCGCCCCTCACCCGCAGAACCTCCAAACAGAGAACAAAACAGCCCTGGCTCACATCACAAACCCGATTCCTCCAGCGATGCTCCAGGAGTGCTGAACGCCTATGGAGGAAAACTCGCTCACCAGGAGACTTTATCCACTATAAATTCATGCTCAAAACCTACAACTCTGCCCTTCACCTTGCCAAACAGACCTACTTCACCACCCTGGTCTCCTCACTATCCAACAATCCAAAAAAACTCTTTGACACCTTTCACTCTCTCCTCAGTCCTAAAGTGCAGGCCCCCATCACCGACCTCTCTGCTGATGACCTGGCTTCCTACTTCATGGATAAAATAGACAACATCCGCCAGGAAATCAGCTCTCAGCCTCCAAGCACTGCCACCCCCATTCTTCCTCACATCCCCTCCGGTTCACTCTCCACATTTGACCCAGTCACAGAAGAAGAAGTCTCCAGGCTCCTATCTTCCTCTCGTCCCACCACATGCACTACCGACCCCATTCCCTCACACCTGCTCCAGTCCCTCTCTCCAGTCGTCACCACTCATCTAACCAAAATCTTCAATCTCTCCCTCTCTTCTGGCATTTTCCCCTCCTCCTTCAAATACTCGATCATTACTCCATTATTAAAGAAAACCACTCTCGACCCAACCTGCACAAATAACTACAGACCAGTCTCCAATCTCCCCTTCATCTCTAAACTCTTGGAGCGCCTGGTCTATTCCCGCCTCACCCTTACCTCTCTGCTCACTCTCTTCTAGATCCATTACAGTCTGGTTTCCGCCCCCTTCACTCCACAGAAACTGCCCTCATCAAAGTGACCAATGACCTTCTGACAGCAAAACGTAATGGTGACCACTCTCTGCTTATTCTCCTTGACCTCTCTGCAGCTTTTGACACTGTCGACCATCAGCTCCTACTCTCTATGCTGCACTCCATTGGCATAAAGGACACTGCTCTCTCCTGGCTCTCCTCCTATCTTTCTGACCGCTCTTTCAGTGTATCTTTTGCTGGCTCCACTTCCCCCCCTCTTCCCCTCACTATTGGGGTCCCTCAGGGTTCAGTCCTTGGCCCTCTCCTCTTCTCTCTCTACACGGCCCCGATTGGACAGACCATCAGCAGATTTGGCTTCCAGTACCATCTTTATGCTGATGACACTCAACTATACACTTCAGCCCCTGACCTTACCCCTGCGGTAGTAAAGAACACCAATGACTGTCTAGCTGCAGTTTCCAATATCATGTCCACTCTCTATTTGAAACTAAACCTTTCCAAAACTGAACTTCTTCTGCTCCCCCCATCCACTAACCTCCCTAAATCGGACATCTCTCTCTCGGTGTGCGGCACCACGATAACGCCTAGACAGCAGGCTCGCTGTCTGGGTGTTATATTTGACACCGATCTCTCCTTCTCCTCCCACACGCAATCTCTCGTCCGCTCCTGTCGCTTACACTTGAAGAATATCTCTAGAGTCCGCCCCTTTCTCACCCTGGAAACAACAAAAACCCTCACCGTGGCCCTAATCCATTCCCGCCTTGACTATTGCAACTCTCTATTAAGCGGCCTCCCCCTCACCAGACTTTCTCCTCTCCAGTCCATCCTTAATGCAGCAGCCAGGATCACCCATCTGGCCAATCGTTACTCAGATGCCTCTGCTCTGTGCCAGTCATTGCACTGGCTGCCCGTATATTACAGGATCAAATTCAAATTGCTTGTTCTTACCCACAAAGCTCTTCACAGTGCAGCTCCCCCCTACCTCTCCTCCCTCATCTCTGTCTATCACCCCACCCGCTCTCTACGTTCCTCAAATGACCTTCAACTAACATCTGCACTAATCCGATCCTCCCACTCCCGGCTCCAAGACTTTTCCAGAGCTGCACCAAACCTCTGGAATGCTTTACCCAAAGAAATCAGGACTATCCACAACTTGCATGGCTTCAGACGATCCCTAAAGACGCATCTTTTTAAGGCGGCCTATCATACTCCCTAACATGTCCATTGTACTGTAGACAGTGAATGGGCTATCCTCTGGACATTATTTTTCTACAAACTCCACCAAACCATAAAGGTCTACACAGACTGATGACCATTCATGTAAGCTTAGCCCTATACCCCATTTCCTCAAGATGCCTGGACCACCAGTGCAATAAGCCCCGACACCTTGTACAACCCCTATCCCGTTGTAGATTGTAAGCTCTTTTGAGCAGGGTCACCTTCATTTCTTGCTTTATTTATTGTATTTTTTTTTTCACATTGATTCTATGCCTATTGCTTTTGTATCCAATGATTGTACTTTATTTGTTCTCTATTGTAATTACTTACTGTATATTTTCTGTACGCTAACCCTACATTGTAAAGCGCTGCGGAATATGTTGGCGCTATATAAATAAAGCTTTATTATTATTATTATTATATCTGCACATTTACAGATGTTGCAGAATGGAGTTTGTCACCCGGCACAGTATATGAAAATGTGATGAGTTTTGCTTAGTTTTCCAAGCCACAGGTTATTTTATGGCCCGTTTCACCTGACATCTGTGTATTGTACATGTTACAGTCATAACACCACAAACCGTCACTTCAGTGAGGAAGTAGACGAACTCTAGTGCCACCTAATAAAGGTAGCAATCTTAAAAGTCATAATTGACTCTTTAACAAGCCTTTTAATATGACTTAAGGTACCGTTGCACGCTTCAATGTTGTAATGATCTCACCAACGATCTTACGGGAGCGCAGTCGTTAGGACATCGCTTTGATATCGTTCATGAGATGTCACATTTCTAGATATCGTGGACGACGCACCGACGATGTGGCGAGCAGCTATTGTTCGCACAACCCAGCGAACGATACCTGTTCACTGTTGTGAATGGGCGAAGTTGTGAACGACATCGTTATTGCGGTGTTACACACAACGATGCAGCAGGTTGGCTGAACGAGGATCTGCGATCAGCAATCCAACGATTTATTGTAGTCGTATCTCTGTGTCACACGCAGCCATCTAACAATGTTGTTTGAACTACTCCAAACCCGTGATGTTTCAGTGATGTCGTTCACGATATCGTACTGTGTAACGGTACTTTTAGGATTTGTGCCAGATCAGAACCCCAAACTGCAGATGCTGCATTTTGGGGCGATTGCCCCTCATCAGTGCAGTGTATGGCATCTGATGTGGATCTATGAGAGGCAATCACCCCAAAACGCAGTGTCTGCAGTTTGGGGTTCTGATCTGGCACAAATCCTAAAGGTACCGTTACACGGTACAATATCGTGACCGGTATCACTGAAACATCACGGGTTTGGAGTCGTTCAAACGACATCGTTAGTACGTCGTTGATAGTTACACCGAGATACGTTGAGAGTTACACCGAGATACGACTACGATAAATCGTTGGGTTGCTGATCGCAGATTTGAGAACATGTTCTCAAATCAGACAATCGTCGTTCAGCCAACCTGCTGCATCGTTGTGTGTGATACCGCGATAACGATGTCGTTAACGACTTCGCCTATTCACAATAGTGAACAAGTATCGTTCACTGGGTTGTGCGAACGATAGCTGCTCGCCACATGTTGGTAGGTCGTGCACGATATCTAGATGTGTGACATCTCACCAACAATCTCAAAACGATGTCCTAACCACCGCACACCCATGAGATCATTGGTGAGATCTTAACGACATTGAAGCGTGTAACGGTACCTTAAGTCACATTAAAAGGCTTGTTAACTGCCTAGCGGTATTCCCGAGCCTGACTCGGGTTAACTTTCACTATCAGAAGCGTAATCCCGAGTCACGCTCGGGCTTACCGCAGGCAGTGTTACAGAAGTTGAAGAATGTCACCGCCGTCCCTGCAGCCGCGGGTGAGGACTGGAGGGGGATGGGGGTGAAAGTGCTGGCACATAATGTCACCTCCGCCCCTGCAGCAGCGGGTGAGGACTGGAGGGGGATGGGGGTGAAAGTGCTGGCACATAATGTCACCTCCGTCCCTGCAGCAGCGGGTGAGGACTGGATGGGGATGGGGGTGAAAGTGCTGGCACATAATGTCACCTCCGCCCCTGCAGCAGCGGGTGAGGACTGGAGGGGGATGGGGGTGAAAGTGCTGGCACATAATGTCACCTCCGTCCCTGCAGCAGCGGGTGAGGACTGGAGGGGGATGGGGGTGAAAGTGCTGGCACATAATGTCACCTCCGTCCCTGCAGCCGCGGGTATGGAGAGGGGGGCCGCCGCCAAGCTGCACTTACCTGCCAGGGAGACGCTGTGTAGATATGGTGCTGCCCCTTTCTGTGCCACCGCTCCCCCTGCCAGCTTGCCCCTGATCTCCATCCCCCTGCAAGGGGGATGGATCCCTGAGGGATGGATCCCTGATCCCCATCCACATGCAGGGGGATGGATCCCTGATCCCCATCCACATGCAGGGGGATGGATCCCTGATCCCCATCCACATGCAGTGGGATGGATCCCTGAGGGATGGATCCCTGATCCCCATCCACATGCAGGGGGATGGATCCCTGATCCCCATCCACATGCAGGGGGATGGATCCCTGAGGGATGGATCCCTGATCCCCATCCACATGCAGGGGGATGGATCCCTGATCCCCATCCACATGCAGGGGGATGGATCCCTGATCCCCATCCACATGCAGGGGGATGGATCCCTGAGGGATGGATCCCTGATTCCCATCCACATGCAGGGGGATGGATCCCTGATCCCCATCCACATGCAGGGGGATGGATCCTGATCCCCATTCCCCCGGCTCCTCACCAGACACTGCCAGCACCCTCCCTGCCAGCACCAAACCCCCCCCCCCCTGGCTCACTGCCAGCACCAACCCTCCCCCGCTCCTCACCTAATGCTGCACCAGGGCCCCAAAGGCAGGAGCGCAGTGCATTACAGCAGAGATTCTTCAGAGGAGCCGGGGGGGGGGGGTGGTGCTGCCGCCCGGGACTGGGAGGTCTTGGAGCCGGGGTGGGAACAGTTACCCTCCTTGCCTCTGTCATGGTGGCCCCCTACTGGTGCTCTGAAGCTTGAGGGGCACTGGTGCAGCTGAACCAGCTGCACCACGGTGGGTCCACATCTGATGCTCAGGGTAAATGGCGGCGGAGTCTCCTTCTCCTGGTGATCCAGCGATGTCCCCGCTGTGATCGCCGGTGAGAGCCCCTTCGATTGCCTCCATATGACTTCCTGGTTCCGTCTCTGTGAGCCGCAGCGGCTCATTGGAGGCGGAACTGGGTGGGAAAAAAGAAAAGTATAAAATTTCGGCCCATAAAAAAAATTTTTTATGAAAAAAAATGGTACCGCTTTTAGGCTGCTTTCACATCAGCGTTTTTTTTAAATCGTGGCAGATGCGGTGAAAAAAACGAATCTGCCGCGATTACCGCATAACCGCGACACCTGTGGCACAGTTGCGGCAAGCCCCATGCAATGTCTATGGGGCTTGCGGTAAGGATGCGGCAGATGCGGCAAGTGTGGTATCGGAACTTGCGGCAGGTGCGGGCGCAAAAAAACCGCGGCTGACCGCGGTTTTTTTCGCGGCTGCACCTGCCGCAAGTGCTGAAACCGCACTTGCCGCACCTGCTGCATCCTTACCGCAAGCCCCATAGACATTGCATAGGGCTTGCCGCAACTGTGCCACAGGTGTCGCGGTTATGCGGTAATCGCGGCAGATTCGTTTTTTTCACCGCATCTGCCGCGATTTAAAAAAAACGCTAGTGTGAAAGCACCCTTAGTACAAAATTCCTGACATAATCATACCGCCAGGTATAAGATTATTGATTATTGAATAAAATTATATTATTTATTTAATTATAATTCATGATTTTATGTTTCAAACTTTATCACATCTCAGAGGTCTACTAGAGTCTTCTTTGATCAGGTAATTACTAAGAATTGCAGCCCTACTGTACATAACACAAAATTTCCATAAAAAAATGTAACGCTTTTAGCATAAAATTCCAGAATTATTCGTAACGCCAGGGAGGTTAAAGAGTCAATTATGACTTTTAGGATTGCTACCTTTATTAGCACTAAAGTTCGTCTACTTCCTCACTGAAATGACAATTTGTATATTTCCCAGAGGAGCATTGCAACTATAAGTCTCCTCAACTGGCAGGCAGAATGCTGTCCACAAGGAGAATAGCTATTCCCCTAGTCATAACACCCAAACCTCGCCACCCAGTGATCTGCCCTCACTTCAGTAGATCGCTGGGAGATCCAGCTGTTGACTTTACAACAGATACTTGGTAAATCCTGCTACAACAGGCCTCTATGAAACTATCCTAGGGCCATATCCTCACATAAACGCTGCGTTTTTTCCATTGTGCTTTTTTGTGCAGAAAATACAATGTGTCTAACAGTGTGAGTAAATTGGTTGTGATTTGCACAATGTGCACTTGCAGATGCTGCAGAACTGCACAGTTTTTGGTGTATATCTATGGGGAGCCTTAAAAACCGGACATAAAAGTCACAATTGACTTTTTAAGTTTAGATTCCAAGCACTTCTGCAGTTATATAAAGGACATTTAAAACACCAAGGCACATATCATAAATGTGTGAAAGAAAATACAGCAAAAACTCATAAAGCAGTTTGCTATTGCATAGTTTGGCGCGGACGTTTCCCGCATGTGGGAACAAAGCCGTCTGATCAATTTTACTCGACTCCTTTTGATTGTACAGATTACAGCCACACTATGATGATCTGAAATCTGGGGGGGTCTCACTGTTGCGTTTGCAAACGGGATTGCTAAATGCTGGTGCAATAAGCGTGTTGGACACTATCCTAGGTATGTGAGTACAAGTGACATATTTGACCGTGCAGTAAAGAGCTTGGACTTTTCTGTGCCCGTTGACATGATTGTTTTTTTTTTTCTGTGAATATTACAGGTAAAAAAATCTAAAAATAAAGCTATTTTACGTATACTTTATCCTCAGACTTGCAAGAGTGCAGAATAAAACTCTAAGGCCATGTGCCCACCCTGCGTTTTTGATCTGGTTTTTTTTTTGGAGAATTTTCAGCAGCAAAACTAGATCCATTTTTGGAAAACAGACCCAAATGGCATTTTTGCTGCTTATTTATTTATTTATTTTTCATTCCAATGGAGAAAATAGTGGAGAAAAACGGATCACTAATAGACAAACTCATTCTTTTTCTGGATCGTTTTTCAGGCCCATAAAAAATGCAGCGTCGGAACAGCATTTCTGACTTTGCCGGGCATCACAGGAAGTGATCCGTTTTTCATGCAAAAAAAGGATCACAAAAAAACAGATCAAAAACGCACTGTGTGAACAAGCCCTAAAGCTCTGCTACATCTGATGATATGAATGTGTTCGGTTGCAATTGATCAGCTTGCGGAATTATAAGGTTTTTTTTTGCATTAAAAATGTATAATAAAAGGTAGAGTATGCTGCACCTGCACCAGTCTGGCAGTATGTATCATAAAACTTTTTAAGGTCAGTGGCGGGTTTGTGCCATTTACTCCTAAACTGCAATTCTTACATGTCCTTCATTATACCTGTGGTTACATGATGTACAAAAAAAAACATGTCATAATCCATAACAAAGGAAAATGCCAAAAGTGTCCTGATGAATAGAAATCTGGAAGTCTACATTAACCCCTTGAATCCTTCTGTGTTCATTATGTTATTTTATTGTAATTTTTACTGCCTCAGTAGCAACCAGGATAAAGAGGTCAGCCATAGAAGGGTGCTGCTCAAAAGCCTTGTTAAATGAGCATTGCTGCCCTTTTGTGTACTTATTAAAGGCCATGTTAATTAACATAACATCTATAGAGCAGGGGCCCGGGTAGTGTTGCATGGTCCATTACAATGCAGTAGACTTCATAAAAAAAAAAAGTCTTTTTATTATTGCTGATTATTAAAATACAGCTTACATTTTCCAACAGATGACAATTTTATATTCAATGTATATAGATTATACCTGCTAATTATTTATTATTCGTATTTTCTTAATTTATTAAGTATGATTTGGGTTTTGGGAGTTGCAATAAAACTGTATATAATATTTATAATATTCAAATATAGAGAGAGTAGGTATTATATATATATATATATATATATATATATATATATATATATATATATACCAGTGTGTGTATATATATATGTAGTAATAAAAATATATATATATTATTGTTTTTATTTATATATAATATATTTTATTGTTTATATAGCATTTTTTATATATATAATAAATATATATTTTTTATTTTATGATTATTACTATGTTATATTTTATTTTATGATTATTACTATTTTAGGTGTAGTAATACCACGTAGACATGGATGCCCTCCATAGCAGTGCTCTTCTACATCTATGCAAGAGATCAATAAGCTGAATACACTTTAATACATAGCAAGGACTAAAATATAGGAGCATTAAACGACGTCTCCCAGCTAATATATAACCCTGCAGAGGTCTCTTTTTCCAGTTACTTGCAGGGCAATCATTCAGTTTTATCTGATTTTTACATGACTTTTTTTTTTCCAGCAGTCATTACATTTTTATGGTTAAATTGAGGAAATTAGATAAATACGCTTCAAACAATCAAATAAAAATAAATATATAGATATTATTTTCCTGTTATTGCACTTTGAGTACCATGATGCAATGTGTGCAGAGAAATAAGATGGGAATTAATAGGAGGCCAAAAAAGGGTGAGATAAAGTGAGAAATGGGTAATTATCAAAAAAAAAAATATATATATATATATCTAAAAACGGGAGCGAAGGCTGCGATGCACGACGCCGTACCTTGTATTTTTGCAGCTTAGCTCAATGTGATTTTTTTCCTCCAGTTTGTTCCCACAGTGTCGAGAATAGATACTTATGTAGCAGGTGACCAATAAAGAATAATGTGTTCTTGTCTGCCACTACCTTATTTAAATGAAGACACAGGATGAATAATTTATTGCAATTTATTATGTACACGGCACGTCCTCATTGGCTTCTGACTATATGTGAAATAGCTGTTCTGGGCTTGTTGAGACACCTGCCTTGGAGGACCCATCTCGCATCATAGACAATTTATTATTTCAGAGATGGGGTGGGGGGGGACGCAATATGCATTGCTTGATTGTAATTATATCATTTAAATATTTTATTAGAGACAACAAATATGATTAATTCTTAATAGAAAAAAAAAAGCACACAAGTCAGGTGATCTTCCTGGCAATTAAATCACGCTTAAAAAACATTTATCTTTTATCTGCATAATAATCCGGCGATTCCATGTGGATTTGGTTTTATTTTAACGCTGAGCGACGATTATTATCTTCTATTATGTACAATATCCCTGCTTTTTTTTTTATTATCTCTTTGCTGACTGCACATTAATATTGCAATGATGTAATAAAATTAATTAGCAAATAATTGGAATATGGTAGTCCAATTTATTAGTCAGCCTATGGCTCTCTCGCCACATTAAGGCTATAAGCACCAGCATAAGGCAATGCTGGGGCTTGTGCTCCCACTGCATAGGAATGCTGTTAGTGCAGGGCAGGTGAGTGTGTGTGTATATAAATAATAAATCTTTATATAGCGTCAACATATTCTTCAGCACTTTACAAATATATATATATATATGTGTGTGTGTGTATATGTATACCACTCACCTGCCCTGCACTAAGAACATTCCTATGTAGTGGGAGCACAAGTGTTGGTTCACATATATATGAATTTATTTTTATTTTTCCTTCCGTCTAGTGTGGACTGTTCTTCCCAGCCATTGTGCTAGGGACCCATTGGGAAGATTCACAGTACAGTCAGGTAATTAAGCAATGCTTTCTTGCGATATAATGCTTCCATTAGCGATCAGCAATCGATATCATTAGCGTATTACAGACTAGTTGCTAAGTTTACACAAAAGTAAAGCTGCCAATTAAGCCGTTTAATTATGCCTCTGTGTTCTGCATCATCAGTACTGAGATAGCTTGGTGTCTGACTCCCCACCCCCCTTACATTTGGACGATAATTTGAGAGGATGGACATCAAACACCCAGATCGCTGCACTCATAAGGCCGCTGTAGTGTTACAAGATATTAATTGCATCTAAATCTTTCATTTTTGAGTTCCATCGAATGGAAAATGACTGGTCGTCATTGATTTGATAAGAGCATTAACCCCTCGCCTTTGCACAGATATGTTCCCTGTACTTTACTAAATTTTGCCCATAGACCTTGGGATAACATTTAGGGAGCAAGAGCTTATGGCAATTATTAACTCTTAACCATCCCCAGTGAATTATATCTACTAGTGCATCTCAATGAAATAGAATATCATCAAAAATCAATTAATATTGTCATGTTTCAGGGCGTTTCAAGGAGTCCTGAAACGCGTTGACTAATCAATATTATATTCCCCCTTTGATGTCTCGTGGAATATGGCAGCGCGGTGTTTAACCCTTCATCCTCCCTACTCTATATGCACCACGCTGGGGACTGCAGCAGCCGTGATCTGCTTTTATAGTGGTTGTGACTGTCACAACCACACAAGGTGAAGCCTCTGATACCTATTTAGGTCGTTATTTTATCTATCAGACTCTTCATCCTCCCTATTTTAATTTTCCGAGACAATGACCTTTGGGTTTTCATTGGCTGTAAGACATAATCATCAACATTAACAGAAATAAACACTTGTAATAGATCACTCTGTGTGTAATGACTCTATATAATATATGGGTTTCACTTTATGTATTGAATTACTGAAATAGATGAACTATTTGATGATATTCTAATCCATTGAGATGTCCCTGTATGTGATAAGCATCACCTTTATCCATTAAGACTCTGCAATGGAAATTAATATTAAAAGTTGAGGCTCTTGAACCATTGCTGCAGATTTATTTTTGGAGAATTTTGCCTTTTCTTCCAATTTCAGTTTTGCAAAAAAAAAATCAGCATTTTATTGACAAAGAAATTAATCTCAAGAAAGTTTTGACCTTGACTGACCTTGGAGGTTTTGTGTTTTATAAGAGAGGCCCTTAATAACTCTGGACATTCAGATACGTGTATAGATGTACTTTATTTTTCCCCCCATATCCTTCACATAGAAAAGCCAATATGTTACTACATTTTGAGTTATTTCACCTAAAGAACATCAGCGCAATCATTTTGTCTGCATTTCCCCAAAATGATAAATCATCTACTGATTGTTTCTATAACTATCTGCAACTCAGAACAATAACAACCTAAAAAAGAAGGATAACCAGCACTAACTGGGGATAGTAAACAATGTAAGACGTGCAAAAAAATATATCCATGGTATTTTTACAGATTTTGCGTTAAAAGTTAATTGGCCAAAAAATGGAGTAATGGAATCGCTAAGCAAATATCGAATGGTTAAAATTACATCAATATGTGTCAGCTATGGTCCTCCTATATTCTGGCAGCTGGTACTTGTAGTTCGACAAGAGCTATTGGCACCGACAGTCACAGAAGTAGACTCATGCCCCTGATTAGATTGTAAACTTTACTGTAAGTTTTTTTTTACATCCGGGTCTGACTCTGCCTCCCATTCACACAGTTGAGGGTCCACAATATGTCGAAATTGGAGAATTTACAGACTGCATCTGGATTGTTACAAAACGAAGAGGAGGGAAAAAATCCAGAGCGAATTAACTAAACAAACTTTGCTGCTGTGCAAATTTTTACTTAGCAAAACAATTTACATTCGAGCGAGACTTAGCCAGGACTTAAACCCTTTGTATAATATGAATTTAAGAGGCCGGAGGGAGACACTTAGGAGCAAAACTGTTCCTCTCCTTTCAATTCAGAACTTTTTTTATTATTATTATTATTATTTATGTTTATAACCAGTAGGGATCCTTGTTGCAATCACATACATTTACATATATGTATACTCAGACGTCGGAGTAATTAAAAGTAGGACAATTTGCAAGGTGCACACATAATGTAGCAGCGACAGTTTAGCCACTTTCCAGTGTAAACATGTTGTGAATAATAGATCACAAAGTTTTAATTATACAAAAATATCCTTTATTCAGACTCAGAAATAAATCACAATATTATGTGTTTGTTGTGAGACGAGAATGGATCACCATGTATTGTACAAAATCTTCCTAATGGCTGCGCAAAGAGAAGACGAGGAGGACCTGGGCTCTGTACGCTGGCCTTTTATAGCCCTGGTGGACGTTATGTTTGGCCTTATACTGTAGCCATGAGTGCTAACATGACATAGGGCCTAAATAATATGATTTGCTGGACTCCTGCTGTCTACAGACATGGACAGAGTTACTGATTGCTCATAACACCCACAGATCTGAGCACAGACCCAAAGACTACATATTAGTCCTAATTATTCCGATCCCACGGCTGCACTTTTGCATTGCCCACATGGAATATTTTGGGCCGCGGACCTACTGACTACAAAACAGAGCTGCAGCCCCCCCCTCCAGAAGGGAATTATGCAGTATTAATACTTCTTTATTTAATCCTCAACTCAGTAGGCTGCCGGAAGACCAGTGGCAGCACACGTCTTACAGAAACTTCTGCGAATGCCTCATGTATTTTGTATGGAGTTTGCAGAAATGCATCCACATCCCGCAGAGATTACCATATTCAGGTGCAGATTTTGTATAACACATCTGCTTCATGTACACATATCCTTATTGTATGGATTGGACCTGATCAAGTTTTTGATTGGCAGAGAAAATCATAGTATATACAGAATATTCCTCTACCTTCCAAGTTGTAATTTCTAACCAGGCTCTGTACGGTTTATGTGACATCAAATCTCAAAATCAAATATTAAGCCAATATAAATGACTATACACCTACAAAAAGCCAGATCTGAGACCGGCCATAAAACTGCTTCACATTCCATAAGACACATGATAATGTGTACACAGCCCTCCACACGTTACTCCTCCTCCTCCAGAGCCCAGAACTTTACCAGGAGGTGGAGACAAAACTGTTGCTAATTAATCTGCTCATTAACATGCTGATTGATGACCTCTTTATTTGTGCTATGCTTTGGGATACTGAAGCCAGACTATGGCCTCATGTATGGGTCAGGAAGATTTTATATGTATATATACTTCTTATTTTTCGCATGTTAAATGGGATTTTGCAAATACATCATATTATTATGAATGAGACATCTGTCTATCATGATTGATAATTGTTTCTAAGAGTCAGGAACATTTCTGTATTGTCGTCATTCATGCGGAGGTCATTTAGGTCAACTAATCATCTTTTATCAGAAATATTTTCTGCATTAGTGACAGGCCGTGCAATTTTTGTATAACACCTTCTGTATTCTAGTACGTCCCTCCTCGTAAGTGTCTGTGCCTATAAATTGTGGGGAGGGAAGTTTGCACAACCCTTACATGGGCTGTGTTTGTCTATAGTCAAATTGCAATTATAAGAGGCTCAATAAGGAGGCCGCTAATGACCGGATGATGTTTTCTGCATATTTCAGTCTGGAATTAGACATTCCACACACAATATTAAAATACAACCCTTCAATGTACACATTCATTGTTGTATCGCACACATGTATTACCTGCAGTGGGACTGATAGATGTACTGCACTACAGTATATGCTAGCAACAGAAAATAGGCAAAAATATTCTGTATACAGCATTGCAGAAGAGATCAATACAACGTATAAGTAATAGATAAAATGGGACCATTTGCATCCCTGAATACATTCTCAGTACTTTAAATAATATTCGGCCAGGGGACATCGTTATTTTGATTTTCCAACATTGTATCTAAATCTACCACCTACCAAGTATCTATGTATTGTCATAATGCAACATGGAACTATCTACTGTATCTTTTTTATATACAGCTATCATCCCTCTATCTATTCATCCCTCTATCTATCCCTCTTTCTATAAATTCATCCCTCTATCTAGATATCTATTCATCCTTTCTCCAGCTATCAATCTATCCGTCTATCAATCCATCTCTCTACCTACCTAGCTATCAGTCCTTCTATCTACCTCTCAATTCATTCCTCTATCTAGCTATCTATCCATCTTTCTATCTATCCCTCTAGCTATCAATCTATCCCTCTATAGATCTATTCCTCTATCTATCCAGCTATCAATCCCTTATCTATCGTGCAGCCAATCCCTCTATCTATCAATCTATCCCTTTACCAATCCATCCCTCTATTGATCCATCCCTCTATCTTTCTATTCATCTCTCTATATATCTACCTTTCTCAATGTCTATATATCAATGTCTAATTATTTATATTTCTGTCATCTGTACAGTTATGTTTACATAGGTATGTATATGTGTGTGTGTGTGTATATATATATATATGTATATATATATTTATACCTATCTTGTGTATGTATGATTATCTATGTCTCCTATCATATCTATGTATCAATATCTATATATCTTTCTTTATGTTACTATCTACAGAATTTGAATCTATCGATTAGTATCCATCTTACTATCCTATAATAGTTGGTAATCTATCAATTCTCTGCCCATGCAGACTAAATTAATCCACGTTTGGTCTAACTGAAATTTTTACTCTGTTTTGAAGACTTTTTTATTTCCATAACATGGTTTTAACCTTTGGATCACCATCATCCCTGTATCACCTTGCAGTTGTGATTTTCTTAGGCTATTGATAGTATTAGCAATTTTCACATTACTTATTTAGGAAAAGCCATCCTGATAACGTGTTTGATTTCTAACATTAGTGAACACGTCGAGGAAGGTGAATGATATATGGCTTTATATAGGAACAGCATTAAACCTAGCGTAGGCACCGAAGTGAAGATTCACACCACATTTTCATTTATATAAATATTTGTTCTAATGATAATGGAAACTTTGCTGCTTAAAGCTCACACAGAGAGCGATTAATAAGAACTTCTGCTCTTTCTGTATTGTGCATTGATTAGGTTTCGGGCTACCTACAATAGTGCTGGTTAGGTGAGGTTATCATAGCGCTTTTATGGGGGTTATAAAGTGTTATACTTCATCTGAATTACAGTGGATCAGGTAAAAAGAGATGCGAAGAAGTTGCACTTCTCACATTCTCCTTGGGATGAGCAAAATACAAAGAAGGTAGAAATCATCTGTCTGTCCTGATGTGTAGAGCTATGCAATGATGCAAAATATCCTGACAATTATTCAAGCTCTCAGTGAAGTTCAGGAGGTGGAAGGGTGTCTGCTAAGACTAGAAATGATGGATATTCTTATTACTGATGATTCCTATTTTATATCTGCAGTGCACAGCAAACCGGTGCCAAAGTCTGACAAAATAGCAGAAAATGACCTTTAATATATAGCAAGTGGTACATAGAAGCAAAGCTAATGCACCAGGTCCTGCAACTTAAATGCCCCAGAGTTCCTGCTCATCTCTCTGTACAGTTATTTCCTCCCTGCCCCATCACACATGCTGCCACCGTCCGGGTCCACGTCATCTTCCTAATTATTTGGTGAGCCACTCTCTGCAGAAGTACAAATTTTGCTCTTTGATGTTTTATATTTAGCCCCTTTGCTCACGATGCCTTGACCATTATTTTTCAACTACAGAAGTTATCCTGTACGTTTCCTAAAGGGAAAATATATCTTTTTACATATTTTTTTCCTTTAGGAAATGTACAGGATAACTTTAAATGCTTTCGAAAATCAGGTTAAAATAGCTAATAATTATATAAGCAGGGCATAGGGTCGCCAAATTGAAGCAATGAACTACTCAATCTTTCTGCAACTTTGAGATGAAATAATAACTTTCCTCAAATGGGCAGTGTATGTCTGTAAAAATACATAAAAATGTGCAATACACATGACAATAAAATAGCAAAGCTGCACAGGTTGTATACATTGTAACATTAAATGTTCGCAACCTACAGATTATGAGGGAATCAGAACATTATTGGAAGCAGGAACACAACCGGTCACATAACCAGAAAATAAATAGATCTTCAAAATATTTACCTAGTAGTAAAAAATAAGACAGAAGGAAACTCTGTATGGAAAATAATTGTGTTCAATGGCGTTTACCACCCACCTCTTGACATATTAGGCTTTAAAGCTTGAATGAGGGCATGCAGGTTACAGGCTTGTAAGATCCCTGTAAATCAGGGGGGTGTCCAGGTTCTTGTAGATTAGGCAGCAGATTAAAGCAGAAGTGGATGCTTATTGATTTTTCTTTACAATACTTAGGGTAATGTAACAGTCTGCAGCAAGAAAAAGGGTCCTGTGTGTCTAATGCAGGTGCTGACCTTCCCACCTCTCTAATAAAAGAGGGCATCCAAAAAAAATGGCCAATTATTAATCTAATCAATACTACCCACCCCCTCCACACCATGCACATGTTCCTTATTATCATCATCATAAAATGCCCTTTATTTACTCAGTCTATTGTCAGTATGGTCTACAAGCAGACAGGAGTGCTATTTACTGAGGTGTAAGTGATAAGATATGGAAATTACAGGCGATTAATAAGTAACTAAGCAGGTTTACAGGGGGTTATACCAGGCAAAGAACAGATAAAGTTGTGAAAGTTTACAAAAAAGTTACAATGTGATGGATACAGATGGGGATAGCTGCTCCTTGCCATCATCTCCTTACTATTACACCATTGATTGATCCATTGTATACTAAAAACTGAGATAAAATGGCAATTAGAGGTTATTCCTAGTATCCAAATGCACTAATAACACATTTTCTACTTCATCCATACAGTATGCATGCATTGTGTTTTATTAGGTGTAGAGAATAATGCAATAATTAGCTAGTCGTGGGGGAGTAAATGTAGCAATATTGTTTGTATGGATTGTGGGGTTAAGATGTATCCTGTGTGTATGGGGTAATAGGAAGTTAATAGGAGAGTAAATCCGTGTTATTTGGCTGCAGCAGCAGTGTGCAGGCGGAGGGAGCCCCCTTGGCTGAGCAGTGTGGCTGTGCAGGGTCCCACAGTGAATGGCAGCCTGTGTGTGTGATGTGTTGTGCTTTCAGAGTGCAGCAGTGTGACACTGATGGATGAGCCAATGGTTAGACGGACAGATGTTAGGGCGGATCTAAGACTATGCAATGCCAAACCAGCAGATAGAACAGAGAGAGAGAGAGGGAGGGAGGCAAGAAGGAGGTTAGGCTGCAAAAATCCCGATTCCTTGAAAATCACCTAATCCTGACAGACAACACACTGGATGTGGAAAGCATTTACCTCTCTGCAGATCACACCCGGCTCCTCTGATCACCCCTCAACACCAGCACCCCACACCTCTGGCATTCAGCAGCATCATCTTACCAACTCACCATCGTCTTGTGTGACTGCTATTTGTTTTTTTGTTTTGTTTTGATTTTTTTGCTTTTAGATCCCCCATTTTCCAAAGCATTTTCAGGAAGAAGCTGTAATATTTTTGGGACGTCAGTAAAGAAGATCAAGAGAATATCTTTAAAAAAAAAGAAAAAGAACTTCAAAGTGTTGAAGAGCAGCATTTGTGCAAGTTGTGGGGAAAGCAGTCTCCTTGTTCTGCCTGTGAATGCAGCATGTGAAGAAGAAACATCTGCAGAGAGAGAAGGAGGCATTTGGAAATATCCCAGGTCCTGAAGGATGGGGGCAGTAGGAGATTTTTTGATCTTGTAAGCTCATCCTCTCTCTCTCTCTTTTTTTTTTTCCTTCCCTCGTCTCTCTTCCCTGTAAACTGAAAGTAAAGGGCACAGAGCTACTGGTATCTGCTGGAGATCTGGAGAGAGTGCACAAGGCGCTTGGGACTTGGAGTGAAGCCTGTGATTTGCTGTTGCTGTCATGAAATATCTATTAGCCACACAAAGGGGGAAAAAAATTGCAATTGGCAGCCAAGAAGGTGTTTGGCAATAGCTTGCAATCCGAGCTGAGAAAAGCATTGAGACAGTGCTAGGAAAAGAGTCCATCCCTCTCTGATGTTAACAGGATTCCAGCCAGGAATGCGTAATCGAGCTCCCTGCGCATCGATCGTCTGTCCTCCTGCCTGGGGTTCCCTTCTCCTGAACTTGGATTCATGTAATCCACAGCTCCCACATAAGAGTGTCATCTGATCCTGGACATCAGAGAAAAGGGGGGAAAAAAAGGGCGTTACAAGATCCCACAGTACATGAAAAAAAAAAAAAAGTGATCTGATGTTCCAGATGCTGGAAGAGGCTTCTCTGTGATCACAAGTAATCAGAAGAACACAAAGGTTTGGTACCGTGTTATCCAGTTGAAAAAAAGATTGATCACACATACTCTAGAAAAGACACAAAAAGAACACATATAGTTTTGTTTCCCACCGAAATCTTGATGCGCACCAGAAAGAAACTTGTAGGGCTGCCCTTGAAGGTCCAAATCCCTCATACTGAGCCATTTTGGGATTGCACTGGGAACCAGGAAGGTGCTGGCGGTCAATCATGTGTTGATCTGTGTACGTGGAGAAGCATCGCCCGTCGCTTGGCCCGACAACAATAGCACATTTTTTTGTAAGTACATTCATTTTCTTCCCCCACTTTTATTTTTTTCTTACAGTGAAAAATGGTCCTGCAAAAGTAAAGTTTACTAGCTAGACAAAGTGTCCTGATAGCTGTTGATTGTCAGCCCTTTAGCTGATGCATGCTTTCTGCCTGCTGGAATGTGCACAGCCACAAAGTGAGGGTATTCAGGGGTCAGTGTGATGCAGTCAGGGGGGGTGAGGAGTCTGCATGTGGTCTGGGGTCTTGGCAATCGCACATAGTTTAGGATCAGGCCTCTAGCAACATGCTGTGTTCTGGAAGTGGCCTGAACTTAACTCCATGTAAAAAAAAAAAAGGGAAAGAAGGTAAGGCGTGTCTGTTATGGGAAACGGCTGCAACTCTCATAGGATGTTGTGACTTTCCAGTGCTGGAGGGTGATGGGAGCTATAAGGGTTCAGACCAGGTTTATAAGGGGTAACGCCACCTGGATAGCCCCTGATATGGTCCAGGTGGGCATGAACCTTTGTTTTCCCCTAGAGTCTGTTAATAAGTGACCCCAGTCAGCTAGTAGGATACTGATGTTTTTGCTGTATCTTTTCCCATGACAAGATTGGCACAGTATTAAATGGGGCAGCACCGCACTGCTAGAAAGTGTCTTATCTGCAGGCGCTGGACATTCACGTCAGCAGGGTTCAGAGATAAATAAGAAGTGTATTCCAATAGCTGATCACTCCGAAGGAGTTAATAAGACTGAGCCGGATATGAGTGTATATACTTTGTCAGACACTGCCTCTTTGTAGCAGCACAGATAAGAGTTAAGGTGACAGCCACCAGTTCCTGCCCCTTACAATATGGGACATAAACAGTTAATGTGACAGCTACACGGTGCATACGAGACATTCTTGTCAGGGGAGCATGCACTTTAATTGTCTGGTCGTCTTGGTGATTCAGTTAAAGTGACAGCCAAACACAGCTGCATGCTCCTAGTAGTAAATGTGCATGCTTTATGGTGCATGTGGTTACATTGGAGGTAAATGTAAGACTGTCTACCTTGTTGCCAAAAATCCTGTCTTGACCCAAGAGCATGCACTTTAAATGGCAGACCATGTGTATGTGTAAATGGATAGAAATAAAGTAGCAGCTCCCCCCAAAATTACATATCCATTAGCATTCAAAAAGTGCATTACCTGTTAATCAGTGTATACACATATATCTATGTATAGTTCTGTATGTGGAAGTGCTCTGCATGCATGCTTTTGGGTGCCTGAGAATGCAGTGTCAATGGCGGGATGTCCACATTATGTAAATACGTACCATTCTGTAATCCAGCTTGTCACAGAGCAGGCACCGTCCATGTGCATTGTGTAAAGCCATTGTGTGTGAGGACAGCAGAGTCAGGAAGAGTTAAGTGACAGCCTACCCCTGAGCTGCACACTCCCTGTGTCCCTGGCTGCAGCATGCACATGGTTAAATGCCAGTCACCGTGCACGGTGTGTATGTGACAGCAGCGCTGCTCCCCCCAGGAAGGAGTTAAAGTGACAGCCCCTGTGGGTGCTGATGTCTCTCAGAGAGGAGCTTTCCCCTCTCGCACTAGTTTGAGTGACGCGCTCAGCTCTCCCTCTATCAGCCTGTGCCTGTTGCAGAGACCGGAGCCACGGACCAAGGATCAGGCTGGAAGCCTCCAGTGCCCCCCAATGCCTTGAATGTGCCCCCTACCCTCACTCAGCTGCAGCCTGGGGGCCACCATCCCTGCACAGATTCTATTTTTATATCTATTTTCTCTGTCGTTTTCTTGCAAACTTGCACTGTACAGGCAGCCGGGGCTGTGGTGTCGGTGCATGCAACCTTCAAGAAGTGGATCCCATCTCAGGAGGATTTGTGGGGCCCCGAGAACTCTTCCTGCCTCCTCGCCAGAGCCAGCAGAGCCCAGGCAGGCGCCCTGATCAGCAGCATGCCGAGGAGAAAGCAGCAAGCGCCCAGGAGAGCTGCAGGTACTGATCTAAGTCCTTTATTGTATAGACATTGTTTTTAATTACCCCCCCCCCCCCACACACCATTAACCCACTTTTCACCGCCATCACTGATCCTGCATGTAATCATTGACTCCTGTATCGTCTATTTCTATTTTATTCATTTTTTTGGCCACTCTCGCTGTGCCCTGGGGGTGCAGGGTCCAGCGTTGTTGGCTTTGACTGAGAAAGTTGAGGGAACAAGGGGTCTCTGTACACCCACCTTCTCTGGAGGATTGTACAGAGTATCAGTCTTTTTCCCCTTTCACTTTTTGTCATTCATTTTTGTGAATCATTCTCTAGAAAGGAAATAGTTTCCTGGGGGGGTCAGGACATGTTTGTTTAGAGGAGGCGCTTGGGATGGGATGGATTTAAGGTTAGTGGGGTAACGAGGGGGCAGGGAAAGTTCACCCAAGGTTCTAGGAGAGGTGCGACATTGTTCTCAGTGCAAACAGTAAGATATACAATCCGGAATGCATCTTCTGGTGACTTGTGTTTTTGTTACTCTTTTTAACTGAGATGAATTCAATTGCAGCACAGGTTACGTTCTGACCTGACCGGAGAGGTGGTATGCCCCTCGCTTATATTTATTTCCTGGTGATGTTTGTTGAGCCCTTGTTGCAATGTGCCAAATCCTTTTAGGATTTAGCAATGTCTGTCTGAGGCTATGGGGTGAGGTGAAGGAGGAGTGGATAAGGTAGGAGGGGGGAACAGAGCCAAACATTATTTTGCAATAATGTTCAGTTAGGACATGTGGAGTAGTGGGAAGGGATCTCATTTTATGGACTCCTGCCATCCTTCATGTGACGACTGATTGATTGCCTGTCATCCGCCTCGTCTTTGATCTATTCACTGCCAATAAACATCAATAAATCACTTGCCATGGTAACACCAGGCACCGTGACGTCAGCGGTGCCATGTCAACTTCCTGCCAGGTTCCGCACCGCGAGCTCGTTACAGGATCCATGTGGTTACAGACGGTGACCTTCCACATCTGTGGCATTGTGTAGACTCCACTGTATTACTGACTGGGCTGCACATTGCACCAACTGTCTCACATTTAGCCTGGGCCTCGCTCAAATCTGTCAACATTTTCTCCTCCTTTTGATTTGTCTCCTCATAGAGTAAATGCTGTTTTGCTCTTTAGATTCTGTTTTATCATCCTGTTAGATCAGTGCTGGTGATTTCTTAACAGCTGGATGTGAAGAGCATGTACATGCAAAAACCATATAAACGTCTACAGAGATGTATCTATATACTCACATACAGAACTATATACCGTATGTAGCTAAAAAACACAACTTTTAGGTGCACCATCGCCTGTGATCTCAACTGAACACTGCTATGATTATTTATACCTTGATATATACTAGTGTTTATATATCTATACCTATCTATATATATATATATATATATATATATATATATATATATATATATATATATATGAATGTTGTATTTACAAACATACTGCAAAAGTATTATAATATATACAGATATGTGATGGCAGGTGATGACGTGACTGTACTTTTTACTTTCTCCAGCATAGACCTGTGCATGAGAAAGTAAAGTTATTTTTATTTAACCCCTTGTTTTGGGTATAACTCTGGCCTCTGGATAGTAGAGCAATATGATCCTCTGCGGTCGTCTCCAGGAACCCATCCACTGGCCATTATACCGAGCGTATGACAATTTACATGGAGGAGGAGTTTGCCCGTAATGTCGGCCATAAGTGCCTTTCTGATCTTACCGTGTCTCATACAGCATCGATATTTTACAGTTACATAAATTTTCCTTTGTATATAAGTAACAGAATGTGATGGGATTGGTGACGTTTGCTGCTCTTGTTATTTTTTTGCTAGGACTGTTTGTGGCTATTACCCAGCGCTTGGGTCGCCCTGCTCCGAGTCGGTCTACTATTGCATGCAGTACACAGATTTATTAGTAAGGATGTAACTTTACATATTTTATTTAATAATATAGCAGGTTAGTTAAGAGGAATAAAAAAAAACAAATAAAACCTCGGCTGCACAATTAATAGGAGACGGGAGAATGGTTTTACTCTATCAAAATGACCCGTCAAAACGACTTTGTTTCATATTTGATTTAATTGTCTCCCTCCTGACAAGCACATTCATCAATAGCCTAATGGTCAATCACAGGCTGCCAGGGAGTGCTGCACGGATCTCATAGACTGGTCGTGTCTCTGTTTAATGGACGTGGCTGGGAATGGCCGGATTGTTGCTTATTTAAGCAGGAAATAAAAGGAGGAAGGGGGGGGTCAGCCATACTGTTGATTGGAATATGATAGCTTCAGACTTCTGTACATACTGTAGACCCAAATGGACGATCTAGAGAGACTGCGATGACTGCCAGAAGTCAATACAGACCTCATAATAATAATGTAGAAGTTCTTTATGATTCAGAGTGTCTCCTAATCCCCCATGATCGAGCTGGAAGATGTAGGGTCCATGGGGTCTTTCTGTGTCCTGTAAAGGGCAATGATAACATGGTTAAAAGGTGAGCCCAAGTCAGTGATACTTCATCTCACAGCAACCTTGAGAATACTTTACTTTTTTTTCTTCTCCCTTTTCTTCTTTCCCCAAACTGAAAGGTCCGCTCAGCCGTAAAAAAAGAAAAGTTGTTTTGCCAGCTTCATTAGTGTTCACCTAATTAGCTGTAAACCTGATGGATTCCTGACAGCTTTAATGATTGGAAATGACAAGCTCCACGCAGTGTCATCGAGGAGAATTAGGTTTGCAGCTAGTTTGATGTAATCAAGTTGATATTACACAGTCCTGCTTGCCTTTACTTGTGCATTAACTCAATTTGCTGCTGCAGGTGACAAATGGATTTTGGTACCTGGATAATCATTTCATAGGGATTAGGCCTTTTTAATGGTCTGCAGGGAGGAGAGCAGCACCAGGGGCTGCGAGAAGACCTGAACGGATAGTCAGAGAGTTCATCCTCTTAACCCAAGCTGTGCCGGAGGATCCCAATCAATAATTAATAATGTTGCCTAACTGTGTCGATACTATAGATGATCTCCTCTACTATATAGGTATATTGGTGCCTGCAGCTTAGGCTGTAAGCTCTTGAGCTCAGTAATGTTTGCGTGCCTACAGATGACCAAGGCCTCTTTTAGGCATTGTGTTTGGCCTAGATCTTGTAAAACACTGGCAATATTTCTCCATACCTACCACCACAGTCCTGCTCCAAACTGACAATGTTCTTATAATGCATCTTTTTATTGATTAAAACGCCTCAGTTCAGCCCTTGACATTTACAGTTATAAAATTTTACTGCAAGAAAAAAGTATATTTATGCATATGAATTTAGATGACACTGAAATCTTCTCGTTCCCAGGCCTGGCACTGAAATCCCTCAATATTTGCTAGGATAAATTCAGTTACAGTTACCCCCCTGCAGCATATTATCTGCCATACATTTGTTCATTGGGACAGAGATTCCCTCCTTAGCAGCAAGCTGACAAAATGATTAGCTATGGCTGTCCATTGCAAAGAAAAAAGGAACAATGCAAAAAAGGGGGGAATTTAGGAAAAGAAAAAAGAATGAGGGGATGGGGGGGTTGCAAATTGTGAGCATGGCTGGAAAATTCTACTGATATCCAGAGACAGAAGAAAAAAAAGGCAGTTTTGAGAATCAGCTGCCATCTCTCCCATTAGCTTGACAGCTGTCAATTAGTACTTCAGTGTTCGCTCCCAGTGCAGTTTATTGCCTGTCGTTGATGTTGTCATTTGTTCTGTGTTTTGCCTACAGCGTTATCATGAGCAGGACTGAAAGAGTCAATAGCTGATGTATCAGCAGTTATTTTGTAAATTGGCTCACAAGTCTGTGCATTTTCTTTTTTTTTTTTTTTCTCTCTCTCCTTCGTAAAGATTGTTTTGTACAGTGATTAGAATGAATTGTGACTGCAATACGATTATGAGAAATACACTTCAGCCAGAGGTTGGGCAGCGTTGGGCTTCACCATTACACTGGGTCATAGAGCTGCTTCTCGGGATCAGAATGAAAGTATCTGCAGGCAGGCGACTTCCCAGATGTGGGCACCTTCTATAATTTTGCATCGTTCCATTTCCACCGTGACATTAGCGGTATTTTATTTCATAAAAGGCCATGTTAGCAGGACCCCGATGGCTTTACGGAAAAAGTGCCACCCATAATTAGTGTACTGTTAACCTTTTTGCATTAAACAGAGGAAAGTAGACTCCTCAAACACCCGGCCTACATCTCACTAAAATGCCATAGACGTCGCAACAATTAACCCGCGTGCAGACGCTGTAGTTTTGCCTGACCCTGGGCTGTACCTCTTCACCAGTTTCGAGCTGTTAAAAATTCCCAAGGTGTAGCGCCTCGTCGTTTCCTTACACTGGGTCCTGCTTGCAAAAGGTTGCAATTTATCGTTGTCGTAATTAACATGGAAGCATTGAATGGCGGAAGGAGGGCTTGGAATACCAAAAGCAGACTCCGGGTGAGGCGTCCCAACAAGTCTTGCTTATCCTTGATACAATTTTTGTCTTTTTCTTCTAAATTATTATTATTAACACTTTTCTTCTGCTCTTGACAACCATAATAGATGTTGTTGCTGAGGTCTCCAATGCCCATCTCAAGTCTTCAGCCCTCACTCTCCTAAATGGACCTCGGTGTCACATAGTGGATGGCGTGATAAACTCCCATGTTTCACCCCCCAAAAAATCTACTTCTTCCTTCCAGACCCATACATTCTAATTCCTAATTTATCTATAAGTCTTCAGATGGGATTAACACGTACCTTAAACAATATTAGGGTTTTTTTTGCTTTGTTTATATGTGTGTCGCCATCTTAAGCAGTAACTTTGTCCAAATATCTAATCCCCGTGACCTCCGAAGAGTTTGACGATTATTAAAGACTTTATTTTTAAGACTTGATAATGCAAAATGAAACCTTCCACATGTTTAGAAGTTGATCATTGATTTTTTTTTTAGTACATGGAATTGGCTGCTAAATAAAGTAATTTTTTAGACAATTAGCAAATTCGTCAGTAATAAAATTACTAAACGATTTCACGTTAGGATGCACAGGCCAAACAAGTCGCCTGCCTCATAACTCCCTCCAATCTTATCTGCCTGGAAATCTTGAGCCTTGAAAAATGATGTAAGTTTCCTTGTTTGTGCTTTAATTATAAATTATTAATTCGTACTGTCAGGACACATGTTATTAATTATGACTGGGGTTTTTTTTTTCCACTTACAGCAGCTGTTTGGGAATAAAGGGGAACAGGTTGAACTGTAGAAAAACGAGAAAAAAAATAATGAAAAATCCTGTGGAAAATCACGCAGACGCGATCTTACAAAGCTTTCAGACAACACATCATTAGCGTCATTTGGATATAGCCTTTTTGACGCGGTAATGACACATTTTTGAGTCTGTATCAAGATCCCGAGGTCAATAGTACAGGCCGATAAGCATATATAATAATACTTTTTTACGCCTGAGAAGGCAAGGAGGGAATCGAATGGGAAAAATAACATCTCTCCTGGAATTTGTGGAGTCCAGGTCTGTGGTAACACCAGCGTCATCTCGCTGCGGCCTCGTAACACTTGTATTCTCCTTAGTAAATTACAATATGAATACAATTAGCTGTTGGCTTATCAAAATGCTCAATTCCATTTTAAATGCTATTTGAATATAGATGAATATTAATGAAGCAGGATGAATTTATTTTGCATAAGTAAAGATGTATAACTCTTCCCTCCATTAACGATGGTCATTAATAAAAGCCTGGTCATTATTTAAGAACATAATTTTTTTTATACAATTTTTTTTCTCTTTTTTTTCCATTTCTTTTAATGAGACAGGCCTAATTAATTATACCGCCCTGACAGCAGTTAACAGTCTGGGGTGTCTATGGTGCAGGTAATAGGACCCTTTATGAATATCACATTTTTTTTATATAATTTTTTTTAGGACTTTTTCTCTGCTGTTAAAGCAGTTGATAAACTTGCGTTTTATTTGTTTGCTTTGTTAATGGCTGAAAAACGAGGAGATATTTTAGAATTAATTCACCAGGAGTGTAATTGCTTTAATCACATAAATGTTGCACAGGGCGCTGTAAAGCATATGGAAAAATAGACTGCAAACTGCCCACTTGTAAGTCTCCGAATAAGCATTGTCTGGGTGGTTTGTATTGCAGAATGGCCCTGTTCATTATATTTTGGAGCAGGTAATATTCGCGTTGTGCCCTCATTGATTGGCACTGTGAAGGCGCCAAAGGAAACTTCTGTTACTTATGAAGGCGACTCCGTGGAAGAATCTGTCAACCGTGAATAGGATGCATGAAACTTTTATGGCTTCTTGCAAAATCAATGATCGTCTTATTTCCCCTTTTCATTGTAGTACAGATGGTTTAGAAGCTTCATCGGGTGAGATATGTTTTTTGGGCTATGAAGCATTAGTTGAAATGTAACATTTGGCATAAAGGCATATGAGGGATAGATAGGAAGATATGTATCTAGATGAATAGAAGAGAGAGGGATGGATGGATGGGTAGATAGATGATAGAAGGTATAGAAAAGGGATAGATAGAAAAGGATGGATGGAAGAGAGCGGTAGATGATAGAATAGAGAGGGATACATCACTTGGTAGAATAAAGGAGATAGATGGATGGGTAGATGGAAGAGAGAGGTGGATAGAAGGGACACATAGACTGAAGAAATATATGGATGCATGGGTTCTCGGAACAATGCCCAAGGTCAACCCTAACCCTCACCGCAATCCTGTGGGCATTTCTCTGGTCACCTGATGGGTGGGTAAATAGGAGAGAGAGGGATAGATGGATTGATGGGTAGATAGATGATAGAGGGTATGGAAAACCTAAAAAAATTCTACTATTCTACATATTTATATTACATAAGGGCATGAATTCAAATGGGACAACCAAATATTTTAATACGTTCAGTCATTTATTTAATTAAAGCGCAGGTGAGAACAGACAATATGGATGGATGGATACATATATCTTTAGGTTTATAAGAAGGTATGGATAGATAGATGGATGGGATGGGTAGATGATAAAGAGAAGGTATAGAAGAGAGTGGGATAGACAAAGATGGATGGATTGATAGAAGTGACAGATTGAGTGGGTGGATTTTAGATGACAGGTATGAGATAGAAAATATATGAAGAAGTTTAGAGATAAATTAGAATATAAATAGATACATATGAGTGGTTGTGGATAGAGATCAGTTTAATAAAAGAGGAGAAAAATAGGCAGCACTGAATGTGCAGTAAACGTGGTGTACTTTATTGACCTCTCAATGTGACATTTTGGCTCCAGAAAAAGTCTTTTGAGCTTTTCTCATCTTATGGTAAGACTATGTTCACACAGGGCAATTTTGCTGCATTTTTTTTTTCTAACGTTTTGTTATTAAATAAAGATTTCTTGGCAGTAAATTACCAGCGTTTTTGGTGTTTTTGCTGCATGTTTGCTGTGGTTTTGTTTCCTGTTCATGTTAATAGGACCAAAAACGCAGCAAAACCTGATGGCCGCCTTTGTGCACTTTCTCATTGATTAGTATGTGTGAAAAACCGCTGAAAGAATTGTCATGCTCATTCTTCCAAAAATGCATCAAAACCCAAGCAGTCACATTTCAGTCAGGAAAAACACCAATGTGTGTGTATAACTACTGTAAAATTTCAGAGGGTTTGCTGGGAATGAAAGAGGCTGGTTTGTATTAGTATGGATTTCCATAAATCCAAGGTAAAACACCCTTGTGTGAACATAGCCTTAAACTGTGGTGCTGCCTATATTTTTCTTTATCATCTAATCATCTAACAATTAATTACAATCAAGCGGGCACCTGAGCTGCAATTGATCTATGTGAAAATATAACTGTAAGTAGAGAGAATTTTACTGTTTTAATGAGATAAGTAACCATGTATGGAAGTGTGAAAACTACTGCATTGATTTCATTATAAAGAGAAACTGTTTATGTATGAAAAAACACTAATAGCACTGTAAATTGATTAATAAGAATTGATATTGGAGGATGTATAAGATTCCCAGCATTTGCCCTAAGTGACTGCTGGAAGAAGGTCAGAGGACCGAAACGTCGCCTCACCATGCCTATATGCCAATAAAGGCAAAGAAAACACTCCAAATTGTGTGCTGCAGCCTCATTTTTGCAAGTATATTTTTCTTTATGTAGAGGCTCGTGTGTCAGGATTTGCATCGTGGACAGAGGCAGGCGATACTGTGGATGAACACGTTTTCCATATTTTAGGAACAACAGAAGTAGCAGAGTTGAGTTTCTACTATATTTGATACATGTAAGGTTACTTGTGACTGCAGATAGATAAGTGTTTCCAATCACAACCCCAAAGGACTAAACCTTCATAGGTGATATGGCTGATAACAAGGAACAATACCTGTAGCTGTAGAGCTAATGGAGAGCGCATAAGACTGTACGTTATGTGCATATTCACACTGCAGGCTTTTACAGAAATGTCTGTGTATTAAAATACTTTCCATAGATGTGAAGGGGTTGGTTTCTGATGCAGGTGCTTACATGACTCAGAAGGAAGAGCAGTCACTGAACTTTCTGTAATGAATCTGCGGCATGTGAATACACACTTATTGACACTTACACAGACCCTAGACTTTATAGTGAGATATGGGGATCTTCACTTATTTCCGCTGTTCATTAGGAAATGGGGAAATGTAGGAGCAGAGTTGTGAGATTGCAGACAATATCACCTGTGCGATGACGAGTCCCAGGCTTCCCCTCGGTATAAGAGCAGGCCTCCGCTGGATCGCTCGTCCCCGATTCAGGGAGCAGAATGCTGCTCAGCTGCCTTTATTTTCTAACTTGCTGCTTTATTTGGGAGCCTGCTATCGAAACAGATGTCCCTGACACTTTCTGCATTGGCTGTTGCTTTGTTTTAGAGATATACGTATGGGCACATGACAAAACATATTTGCAGCCCTTATGTTCCAGAGCATATTTGCATAAAGAAGCGTATACTGTATAGGCGCAGACATAACTGTAAGAAATTGACGGATTTTTTATTTTTTTTATTCACAGTAGATGAATTAGCATTTTAGTTGCTGCAGAAATCTTTATTATGTTGTAACATTGTAACATTTATTATGTTGTAACATTATGTTGTAATATTGCTCGGTATCCCCACATGGACACATTTTAATGATCTTGTCTACAGAGCTTACAATCTAAATACCAAATGATATATACTGAAGTGTAAGAGGATGGATGACATTGAGGTTTGTCTACAGAGCTTACAATCTAATTACCAAATGATATAGACTGAGATGTAAGAGGACGGACGACATTGATGTTTGTCTATAGAGCTCAGCTTCGAATTACTGCATGATACAGACTGAGGTGTAAGA
This sequence comes from Allobates femoralis, assembly GCA_033576535.1. Lineage (NCBI taxonomy): Eukaryota > Metazoa > Chordata > Amphibia > Anura > Aromobatidae > Allobates > Allobates femoralis. The sequence goes on along the minus strand of JARQOC010000010.1, from coordinate 120,670,686 downwards.
GGACGGACGACATTGATGTTTGTCTACAGAGCTTACAATCTAATTAACGAATGATACAGATTGAGTGGTAAGAGGATGGGTGACATTGATTTTTTTTGGAGTTTAGGCATTAAGTACAACAAGGTCTCCCGGACTGTCCAGTTAAGGGACCCATGAACCCATCGCAGCCTTTGAAAATGTTACCACACCGTGGAAGCGGCATTTATTGTAAATATTGCAGGCATTATCCTCAATACAGGTATAAGATGTTGGTCCACGGGGTCAGCACAATTTTAGGTCCAGATTTCCAGCATCTGTAAGAAAAAAAATGATTAGGCCCAACCCCAATGGGTTTATCATTGCTAAGATTTTCTTTCTTTCTCTGCCTCTTCGTCCTTGCAGAAGTCATTTGCTTCCCCATGTGTGGAGTGCTCTGTAAATACTAATAACTACATATATAATTGATTAATTATTCTATATGCAGAGCATGTTATGCAGTCGGGGACAGAATTAGTGCAAACAAGTAAGCAGAATACGCTCCAAAAATAATAATGAAGGTGAGGTCACTGTTCAAAAGAGCTGACAATCTATTGTGTAGTCCCAGGCAGGCACCTTCCCTCTCATGTTTCATTTTGCTCTATAAAAAACCCAACATCCTGTTCTTCCTGCAGCTGAGCAGATTATCCCAGAGTAACCTATTATCATTTTTTTTTTCTTCTTCAAGATGTGGGTACGTTATTATATCCAGTATCTTTTTTTTTGGGTCTGGGCTGATTGCCCAGAAAGTTCCCTTCCTGCTGGGTCAGGGGCTGTTTGCTGGAGGGCAGGATCACAGCAGGGGCGCCCTGCAAGACTGGCGGACGCTGCTTAAGACTGGCATCCATCAGTCATCCATCTGTGACACAGAGTCTGTTTTTGATGGCAGGGATGATAAAAAGGCCTGGGAACGGTATAGACCCTTGTAATCAGGGCCAGTACTGACATCCTTCTCAATTGTGACAGCTCCTTCCTTTTCTCTTTTCACCGCCAAGACTGTCTGAACTGGGTTTTTTTTTCCTCTCTCTTGTTTCATGTACTTGATCAGTCTCAGATGCTGAGAATTATTTTTTTGTGTCTACGGGGAGGGAGGAGGGGAGGGCGAGCGTTGGTTGATTTGGGTTTGTGGGTTGGGCAGGTGTGAGAGGAAGTCTCTCTCATTTTTATTTTTTTTGTACTGTAGGCCTGTAGCTAATTAATGTTCCTCCATAAGATTCTGTCTGAGTTGAGTAATGTTTTTGATCTTTATGTCTGATAAGTGCATACTTAATGAGATTTCAAAGCTGTGACTACAGCTCTCTACAATTATTGACAGATGCCTTTCCTCTGCCATTGGGTTCAGCTTCATAAATCCTCTTTCGGTAATGAGGTTCACAAGTGCCACCCTGCCAGTGAGCTAATGAAAGAGAGGGGGAGGGAGACGCTCCAGCCTGTCTTACACAATTTTTTTTCTTTTAAAATTTACTATGCAGATGTCAAGCTGCAGGACGATTACTTCAAACATGCTAATTTTTATGTATTTCTCCATGTGTGCATATATATGTGCCAGCCTGTGTATTTACATGCATTTATACATGCTTAAACTAGAAGAAAAATCCCCATGGAAAACCAACCTTTTTCGCCATTCTTAAACTTCTACGACCAATACTGGATTGCGGTATGGGTCAGGCCATGTTCACATGTGCAAAAATTTCTCTCTTTATTTTTTTTCTGTAAGTGTGGCAATAAAATTCATAATTGCAATCTGCTCTGATTATTGTAAGTGGGTGGGTTTTTTTTAAATGCATTTTCCCCTATTTTGAAGTCTATTAATATAGCGCTATTAATTCCACAGCACTTTACACACATCACCAATTTTACCTTATGGAGACCCCCCAAAAAATCTGCCAAAATGGCTCTGCTGGTACATTGAAGACACCCCTGTTTTCAAAATTTCTGTCCCCATTGCGGCTCACAATCTAAATTCTCTGTCAAGTGTAGGAGGAAACTCATGCAATCACGGGTAGAATATACAAACTTCTTGCAAGTGTTGTCCTTATTTGGATTTGAACCCAGGACCCCAGTGCTGCAAGACTGTAGTGCTAACCACTGAGCCACTGTATAGTGCTAACCACTGAGCCACCTTGCTAACCACTGAAAAGGCCACCGAATAGTGTTAACCACTGAGCCACTTTATAGTGATAACCACTGAGCCACCGTATAGTGCTAACCACTGGACCACCCTATTTAAAACCGCACACTAAAAAAACCTCACAATTCAGCAGCGTCTTTAAACACAAAAAGGGCAGACATTTTCATGAAATCACAATGACTTTTATTTAAACTGATCAATGCAACGAAGGTGTGCTTAGCTTACTTAATATATTAAGAGTCGTTTTTCTAGAGCACCCACACGGAAGGTGAGCTTATCTCTACTCTCTATATATAGTTTTTTCAAAGTAGTCAGCCTCCTGAATTGTAATATATTAACATCACTTGAAGGTCCTGCAGAAATTCATATATGGTGTCCTGTGGTGATGTCACGACCATGTGACACTAATGGGAGGAGCTAAGCAGGCCTGAAGTGAAAGACCCTTTGGGCTTAGCTCTGTCCATTCCGGTCACACGATCGTGAGATCACTACAGGTCCTGCATTGATGTCAGTCAATTACAATGCAGGAGTATGACAAAATTCAAAAAATATCATGAATGAACTTGAGTGACAGTAAGCAAAAGTGCCTCCCTTATAACGGAAGCCAGGTATGTGTGTGCAGTCACCTCTCCTATGACTAAAGCCAGGTGTCTGCAGTCACCTCCCCTTTCACTGAAGCCAGGTATGTGTGTGCAGTCGCCTCCCCTATGACTGAAGCCAGGTACAGTTAGGGCCAGAAATATTTGGACAGTGACACAAGTTTTGTTATTTTAGCTGTTTACAAAAACATGTTCAGAAATACAATTATATATATAATATGGGCTGAAAGTGCACACTCCCAGCTGCAATATGAGAGTTTCCACATCCAAATCGGAGAAAGGGTTTAGGAATCATAGCTCTGTAATGCATAGCCTCCTCTTTTTCAAGGGACCAAAAGTAATTGGACAATGGACTCTAAGGGCTGCAATTAACTCTGAAGGCGTCTCCCTCGTTAACCTGTAATCAATGAAGTAGTTAAAAGGTCAGGGGTGGATTCCAGGTGTGTGGTTTTGCATTTGGAAGCTGTTGCTGTGACCAGACAACATGCGGTCAAAGGAACTCTCAATTGAGGTGAAGCAGAACATCCTGAGGCTGAAAAAAAAAAAAAATCCATCAGAGAGATAGCAGACATGCTTGGAGTAGCAAAATCAACAGTTGGGTACATTCTGAGAAAAAAGGAATTGACTGGTGAGGTTGGGAACTGTAAAAGGCCTGGGCGTCCACGGATGACAACAGTGGTGGATGATCGCCGCATACTTTATTTGGTGAAGAAGAACCCGTTCACAACATCAACTGAAGTCCAGAACACTCTCAGTGAAGTAGGTGTATCTGTCTCTAAGTCAACAGTAAAGAGAAGACTCCATGACAGTAAATACAAAGGGTTCACATCTAGATGCAAACCATTCATCAATTCCAAAAATAGACAGGCCAGAGTTTAAATTTGCTGAAAAACGCCAAGAAGCCAGCTCAGTTCTGGAAAAGTATTCTATGGACAGATGAGACAAAGATCAACCTGTACCAGAATGATGGGAAGAAAAAAGTTTGGAGAAGAAAGGGAACGGCACATGATCAGGGCACACCAATCCTCGTAAACTGGTGGAGGCAACTATGATGGCATGATGCTCATGCCTGGTCACTTTGTTATTAAACATAAGCAGACAAGAGTAGCCGATGAATTCTGAAGTGTACCGGGATATACTTTCAGCCAGATCAGCAATGCTGCAAGTGATTGGCGGCTTCATAGTACAGATGGACATGACCAAGCATACAGCCAAAGCTACCAGGAGTTCTGAGTGCCAGAAATAGTGGAACATTCTCCCAATGGCCAAGTCAATCGACCAGTCTTCCCAATAGATAGATAGCATGCACACCACATACACCACAGCTGACTATCTATTGGTAAGTGTTTCATATTTTGAAGCTTGCACCCACAATAAGTGGAGTTCTGCCATGACTGTAAATCAATCACCAGATCTTAACCCAATTGAGCATGCATTTCACCATTAAGAAGGAGGAAACCCAGCGTTTGGTGATGTCCATGGGTTCCAGACTTAAGTCAGTGATTGCCTCCAAAGGATTCGCAACAAAATATTGAAAATAAAAATATTTAGTTTGGGTTATGTTTATTTGTCCAATTACTTTTGACCTCCTAAAATGTGGAGTGTTTGTAAAGAAATGTGTACAATTCCTACATTTTCTATCAGATATTTTTGTTCAACCCTTCAAATTAAACGTTACAATCTGCACTTGAATTCTGTTGTAGAGGTTTCATTTCAAATCCAATGTGATGGCATGCAGAGCCCAACTCGCGAAAATTGTGTCACTGTCCAAATATTTCTGGCCCTAACTATGTGTGTGCAGTCACCTCCCTTATGACTGAAGCCAGGTATGTGTGTGCAGTCCCCTCCCCTCTTGACTGAAGCCATGTATGTGTGTGCTGTCACCTCCTTATGACTAAAGTTAGTGTGTGTGGCAGTCACGTCCCCTATGACTAAACCAAGTATGTGTGTGCCATCACCTTCCCTATGACTGAAGCCCGGTATATTGTATAGTCACCTCCCTATGACTGAAGCCAGGTATTGTGTGCAGTCACTCCCCTATGACTGAAGCAGTATGTGTGTGCAGTCACCTTCCTATGACTGAAGCAGGTATTGTGTGTAGTCACCTCCATGACTGAAGCAGTATGTGTATACAGTCACCTCCCTATGACTGAAGCCAGGTATGTGTGTGCAGTCACCTCCCCTATGACTGAAGCCAGGTATGTGTGTGCAGTCACCTCCCCTATGACTGAAGCCAGGTAGTGTGTGCAGTCACCTCCCCTATGACTGAACCAGGGATGTGTGTGCAGTCACCTCCCTATGACTGAAGCCAGGTATGTGTGTCAGTCACCTTCCCTATGACTGAAGCCAGGTATGTGTGTAGTCACCTCCCCTATGACTGAAGCCAGGTATGTGTTCAGTCACCTCCCTATGACTGAAGCCAGGTATGTGGTAGCCACCTCCCCTATGACTGAAGCCAGGTATGTGTGTCAGTCACCTCCCCTATGACTGAAGCCAGGTATGTGTGTGCAGTCACCTCCCCTATGACTGAAGCCAGGTATGTGTGTGTGCAGTCACCTCCCTATGACTGATGCCAGGTATGTGTGTGTGCAGTCACCTCCCCTATGACTGATGCCAGGTATGTGTGCGCAGTCACCTCAGCATATAAAGGCTTTTTTTTAGATAAATACTTGGAATTTTGTTTTGAGAAAACCATGTTAGTGATTTGGATTGCATCATTTAAAACACATTGGGGGCTGTTTAATATCAAACAAACAACATGACAGGTTCCCTTTAAAGACGTTCGTACTCCAAATCTGGTGTGTAAATATATCCTAATGGTAGTTTCACAAGTATCGAATACGCTGGATTCTTAGGTGAAAATCTGCAGCAAATCCACTATTAGTATAAATCCGCGCAGTAATCGAGATATATCACAGATATTACATCAACTGCATGTCTTGTTTCCACAAATGTCAATTGGAACAAGTGTCCAAATCCTTGTTGACTTTATGGTAAAAGTCACAGCAGATTTTTTTTCTGTCTGATGCTTTTTACTTTTATTTTTTTCTGAGCTAAAAAGAAAGTTGCAGGGCTCCTGTATGCAGTGTCCAGCCATGTAGTGATATCTTGTAACATGTAAACGCTTGCTTTTCCTGTTTTATTGTCCCTCTCATCCCCTTTAACTATATACATACAGTGGAGGCCTCCTGCTTGCTGCATATGACTCAGTGCTCGTATATATGCCTCTTTCTTTCACTCTTTCAATGTATCAACGTGAAGGGCACAGAGAAGGATAAAGGACAAGTTGTCCCGCTGCCCTAACTGCGCTTTAGAAATGTTGTAGATTTAATTTTCCGACTGAATCCTGGTGGAGAACAGCTTCACCAATGCCAAAGAGTCGATTTCCGTTTCAGCTGAGCCATATATCACTGACCCACCCTTTCCTCTTGACAGAATGACACGTGTCATTTATCAAATGGGCCCTGCCAGACAACAAGGGAAAAAGCGAGCAACGTTGCGTGTTCTCCTGTCTGTTCCCCTTTAGGAGAGTGAGGCAGCAGTGCAGATTGTGAGGCGTGTGCACAGTCGTAGGGGCCACACTCGCAGACTTGTGATTATCCCATACATTCAGTCTTTTTCACATTTCCTCCAAACTTTTTCTTTTTTTCCATATGCATCTTTGTTTAAGTTTTAAGCACCATCGTGAGAAAGCAAATCTGTTTGACACATATCACTCAGTCGGCATCTGGGGGAGCGGGGGGTGTTTAAATGAATTGTGAACTCCAGGTTTCTCAGGAATCAAACGTTGCGGAAGATGGATGTGTTTTGAGAAAGATTGATGATGGATATCAGGCTGGCGGTGCCATTTATCATTTTGAATATTATTTAGACTCGCTGTGTACATCAGTAACTTGAGAGGTGGACGAGCAGGGGTTGAATGAAGGCCTCGATCTTTCTAGATTTTGATGGATGAGTTGCTCTTCCTTTATTGTTTGTACGGAGTCATTAGCAGAGAACTTTAGCCCTTCATAAAGTGTCGTCATAGCAGTTTTTTGGGAATTTAACAGAACATTTAGAGAGAGTGGAAGAATAAAAAAAAACAAAGAAAAAGTGTGTGACTTTAACCGATAGAAACCTGCATGTCTCAGGCTGAGTATTGTAAAGCAAAACCTAAAAGTGACTGAAAGATATCATCACCTGGTCAGAAACAATGCAGCTTGTCCGGGCTTACAACTCAGATTGTGTCGTTTTGTTAATAATTACCTTATATTGACCCATGGTAAGATGAGGAAGAGGTGATAGATATAGTGCAATATGGCAGAGGTTATAGGTAAGGACAGAGAATGAGGGCGGACATTTTTGTACTGTTTTGTTTTTAAGAATGGTAGTACCAATTCACTGTTAGGTCTCTTTCACATTTCCGTGTATCCAGTACATGTGCCATCCATCGTGTAGCCACATGCCGGAGATATGGATACACGTACACACATCACTCAATAGTCATCGTTAACACGTCCGCATGGAGCAGACGTGTGTCCGTGTTTTCCGCACGGCGACATGTTCGTTTTTTTGGGGCAGCACCATGGACACTCGGAACCATTTACGTCAATGGGTTTGTGCCAAAAACATCCTGCACACGGATGTCTTCTGTGTGACTTCCGTGTGCACGGACCAAAGCAAATATTTTTCATTAAAAATAAATGCAATATTATACTTACCTGACTCCAGTGATGCTGCCTGTCCCACTTGCTTCCAGGGCCGCCCATTAAGCTCATGCATATTCACTGCACTGACTGCTACAGCAGACCCAGAAGCAAGTGGACAGGCAGCACCAGAGCTTGGTAAGTATACCAAGTCATGCTGTTCCTGTACTATTGAGATGTCACACGGATAACACACGGACTGAACACGAATGACACATGATGCCGGACACATGGGCGAAAAAGAATGGTCCCTAACACACGTGCGTTATTTGCATTGATGTCTGAAGGGGGTCTTAAAGAGATTTTTCAAAATCAAGGCTTATCCTTGCGATTGCAACCCTCCAAGTCTATTGGTGATCAGCTGACCCAAGGGCCTGCACTTGTACTGGGGTTAGTTGTTGTACCAGACGACTGTGGGTGAGCCGCCATGCTGCTGCTACAGCCCCTATTTCAATTATAGCTCAATTAGCACTGGCGCTTAGTGGTCAGTGCTGTACTATATACAGGGCTGCATGGCTTGGTGGTTAGCACTGTACCTTATATAGGGCCACACAGGGGCTCAGTGGTTAGCACTGTACCATATACAGGGCTGCTCGTGTCCTCAGTGGTTATCACTTTACTATATACTGGGCTACACGGGGCTCAGTGGTTGGCATTGTACTATATACAGGGCCGCATGGAGGCTCAGTGGCTAGCACTGTACTTACATTCAGGGCAGCACAGTGGCTCAGTAGTTAGCATTGTACATTATATAGCGCAGCACGGTGGCTCAGTAGTTAGCACTGTACATTATATAGGGCAGCACGGTGGCTCAGTAGTTAGCACTGTACATTATTAGTGCTGCATGGGGACTCAGTGGTTGGCACTGTACTAAATATAGGGCCGCACAGAGGCTCAGTGGCTAGCACTGTACTTAAATTTAGGGCAGCATGGTGGCTCAGTGGTTAGCATTATTCTATATATGGCAACTTACTGCTTAGCATTGTACTGTGTATATATATATATATATATATAATATATATATAATATAACGTATAGCAACACGGTGGCTCAGTGGTTAGAACTGTACTACATATAGGTCAGCACGTGGCTCAGTGGTTAGCATCATACTATATATGGCAACTCACTGGTTAGCATTGTACTGTTTGTATGTATATATATATATAATATAACATGTATAGGAGCACAGTGGTTAGAACTTTATACGCATATAGGGCAGCACAGGGGCTCAGTGGTTAGCATTGTACTATATATAGGTCAGCATGGTTACTCAGTGGTTAGCACTGTTGCTTTGCATCACTGGGGTCCTAGCTTTACCCACCAAGCAAAACACTAACAATAATAATCTTTAATTATATAGTGCCAACATATTCTGCAGTGCTTCACAATTCAGAGGTTCATATTCAAACAATCATAAGTATCAGTTATCAGAAAATACAATAATTAAAGCAAAATAATGATGGCCCTGTTCATAGGAGCTTACAATCTAACAATGAGGTGGGGTTACACGAAGTACAGGGGCTTATTTACAATGATGGTATAGTCAACTTGAGGAAATGGGGAACAGATAGGAGCAGCATAAGTGGCCACCAACCATCATTTGTGATGCATTTGAGACTGGTGGAGCGGATAGGCTATGTCTAAATGACTTTTACTAGGGATCATGACAGGGTGCCCTAAAAAGATGTGTTTTTAGGGAGCGCCTGAAACTATGTAAATTGTGGCTAGACCTAATTTCTTGTGGTAAAGCATTCCAGAGAATTGGTGCAGCTTGGGAGAAGTCTTGGAGCCGGGAGTGGGAGGTTCGGATTCATGCAGAAGTGAGTCTATAGTCACTTCCAGAGTGAAGAGAACAGGTGGGGTGATAGACAGAGATGAGGGAGGAGATGCAGGGAGGTGCTGCAATGTGAAGATAACGGGTGGGGTGATAGACAGAGATGAGGGAGCAGATGTAGGGGGGTGCTGTACTGTGAAGACTTTTGTACGTGAGAACAAGCAGTTTCAATTGGATCCTATATTGCAATGACTGGCATAGAGTGGAAGCGTCTGAGTAACAGCCAGGTAGGTGATCCTGGCTGCTGCATTAAGGATGGACAGGAGAGGGGAAAGTCCAGTGCAGTGGAGGCCAATTAATAGAGAATTATAATAGTCAAGGCGGGAGAGAATTCAGGGCCCCAGTGAGGGTTTTTGTTGTTTCCATGGTGAGAAAGGGGCGAATTCTAAAGATGTTCTTCAGGTGCAAGCGGGTAAGAGCAGGCGAGAGATTGTATTTATGGGGTGAGGGAAAGATCAGAGGCAAACATAACACCCAGACAGCGTGCATGCTGACTAGGCGTTATCATGGTGCCGCACACTGAGAGAGATGTCAGATTTAGGGAGGTTAGTGGAGGGCGGGACCAGAAGTAGTTCAGTTTTGGAAAGGTTGAGTTTCTGCAAGGAGTTTGTATTTTCTCCCCATGTTTGTGTGGGTTTCTTCCCTCACTACAAACACCAAAAGGGGTTTTAGATTGTGAGCCTCAATGTGGACATCATATAAGAGAGACAGATAAATAAATATTTTATTCCCATCAGCTCCTTTATGGAGTTTTCTGTAGTGTTATGTTGTAATTCACAGCAAACTTAAAATTGTTTTATTGGTGATTTTAGTGTAGGTGTCCCTGTTCTTGGTTATATCTGCTGTATTATTCTGCCTTTAGTCTTGGTATGCATTCAAACTTTACACATTTAGTATCTATTTTTGTATCATGCACAAAATATTTGGTATTTTCTATGATTATCATAACAAATTTATAAATATGTTATGGTAAGCATAGAAAATGCTAGATAATAAGATTTTCTTTTTCCTTTGGTAGTAAAATGTCTGTCGGTCACACCTTGATCTTATTCACTGGTGTGTATCTGTTACACGATCATGGTTACTTTTTGCCTTTTAAGCTTCGTATTGGGTCTGTTCGCAACTCTCTTTTGGCAAATCCAACAAACTTACCTTGTTTTTCCATATGTCATCCATGCTTTCGGCTTTCATTGGCCAATGTACAGTGCCGTTTGCCTGTTCGGTGCATTATATTAAGGAATACTCTTGGCATATGGTATGTTTCCAATTTATAAAATAAGAGGTGAACAGAGCCTTATTTATCTAAGTTTATTTAATATTTTTTGTGTAAATAGAAATATTTATTATGTTTTTAAATGAAAAATAAAGTAAAAAAAAACTATTGATGTCTGTTGTGTGACGCATGTCTCATCCAACACAGGAGATTTTCTGTAATCACCGGTGATCGTTTTCCGGTTACGTGCGCCAGAGCGATCAGTCTTATTTTTTTTTTTTTTTCATTTTAGATAAATGAACATTGTTTTTACATATTGTCTACAGAGCGCATACTTCATTACTTGTCTGTCTCCGCTGTGTCTGAGAAATAATTACATAACAATAGACATTATTACATCTTCTGGCACTTTGCTCACCAGTAAAACTCAACTGCATATCTCGGAAAAATATAACTCGTCTTCGACTTTTTCCAGCAGCTTCTTGTAAATGGTATGAGAGAGAACCTGTCAGTCACATCATAAAATTCACAATCCTTCGTAATCAGCCCAGTGCTAAAAATTTTTTGGGAACAAGTATTAAAAGATAATAAAAAATACGACATCACGAAACGTGTTAACTTTATGACGGATTCCATAAAATGGTAACCTCGCCCATTCTCTTGTTCAGTGTTTTGCACAAATGTACATTATTTTAATTATCTGGAGTCAGATATGGTCGTTGTGAATGGCAGTCAGTACTTGTGATTTTAGGCTCATGTAAAATGTCTGATAACAGTGAACAATATTTTGTTCAAACAGGAATGGTGTTAACAGTCCGCGCTGCTGCTTCAGAAAGTACACTTGAAAGACATTGCTTTCTTCATCTCCTCCTTTATTCCTCCATACAAACCAACGCGTTCCGTTGCAACCCTCGCACCTTCCTCAGGTATGATACCCTGAGGAAGGTGAATGGGTTGCGCCTAAACGCGTTGGTTAGTGTGGAGGAATAAAGGAGGAGATAAAGCAATGCCTTTCAAGTGTACTTTCTGAAGCAGCAGCGTCGACTGTTGACACCATACCTGTTTGAACACTCTGTTTTCCCGCAGTTTGCGAGGCGGTGGAGGTTCTACAGCAGCTGTTATCTGAGCGCTCAAGCTGGTTGTGGGTTTCACAACCTGATCAGGTGAGTGAGCCTCATTGCAACCACCGTTGATTTTGTGTCACTTGTGATAAGGCACAATCTGCGCCTCTCTGTGTCTCCTTCGTTTTTATAGAGAACAATATTTGGCATTTATCTGCATGACCTATATATATAATATTGATCCATTTGCAGACACATCTAGAACATAAGCCCACCTAAATTGCATTTATCTGCGTGCCATGGTCTTCCTACAATATTAAATTTGGAGCAATCTATACCACCAATTAACAGCGTTTGTTTAGCCCTGTGCGCCACCAAAATATTTTAGATAAAATAAGACCTTGACTTGGAGAACTGATCTCTGAAGACTTGAGCATCCTGGAGACCAGTTGAACGCAGCATTTTGCAATCTCCGGCGGTCCCACTAGGAATAAATGGAGCGGAGAGGCACATGTTGGATCACTGCTCCATTCAGATAGGACTATTTAGAGCTCTGTTGTCGGGATCAATGTGGGTTCTAGCGGATGGGAAGTTATCCACTATCCTGTAAATAGCGGCCACCATTCAATGTTGGTATACAGAACTTACGGAGTTGGTACGCCAAACATCGGACTCCTCAATTTCCCTGAATCCAACTCCACAACCATAGCTGCGAAGTTAGTAAGCCAAACATCCAAATCTTCAACTTCTCTGATTACGACTCCACAGCCATGGCTGTGAAGACAGTAAGCCAAACATCCGACTCTTCAGTTTCCCTGAATCTGATTCCACAAAAATGGACTCTGACTCTATGAATCCGACTCCATGGCCCAGTTGGTACCTTCCACTTTTTTCTAAGATTTGAAGGTTATTATTGTAGAGTTGTAACCTTGTTACTAGAGTGCGTTCACATGATGCATTCACATTGCTGCAAATGTTTGCTGCTTGTCAAAATCTTGGCAAAACTGACTTGATTTCTTGGTAATTCCTGTAAAAAGATTTATTTTGACCATTCTATGAGAATACATCCTAACGGTAACCACTTGCCATGTTTATTCTTGTAACTGAGACCGAACCTGGATCCAGTTTCCTAAAGGTCCTTGTTCTATAAGTTATAGACTTGATGTCACACCTATATACACACACGTATATAATACACGACTATCCTGGTGCTGATTAAGCATTGTGGCCAAGAATTTATATCTTTGCCATTAAAACTGTCATCCGTCATAGTCAGTGATAGATAGTTATCCCTTCTCTTCTATGGAGATCTTAACTGCCATATACATTACCTTAGTGTTGGGGATGGAATTTCAACATTAGAGATGAAAAAACCTTTAGATTGTATAAGAGAGAATGGGCAGTGGAATAATGGATTGAGCAACGTGAAAGGGAACCTGTTGGCACATGTTTTAATTATGGCTCTTGTCCCTCTATTAAAATGTAATTTTTTTGTGGGGGGAATCTGATGTGCCAGTCATGAGAAATCTAATGTAGAAGTCATGTAAATTAGGCTGTGTGCATAGGCGAGTGTCAGTGCTTCTATTAAGTGCACAGACACGCCCCCAGTGCACTTCCAGCCAGACTTGTATATCGCTTTCATGCCCGATTTGTCATGACTTGCACATCGGATCTCTGCAGAAAAGGTGTAATTTCTTTAGGGACAAGAAAGTGCCCTTGCTGCCATTGGTAAAAATGTCCCTTCATGCACTGCGGTATCAATTTATTGTGTGACATTGCAATGTTGAAGTGGTACAGTGTGTATGAATACAGTATATCTGTGTGTTAAAATAAAGAAGAAAGCTAAGGATCTGTCCCTTTGTGGCTTTTCAGCCACAGTGAGGATAATGTTTCCTTTTTTACCTGTGAAAAGTTTCAGCGACATAAAAAGTTTTTGATAATTTTCCCCTTTAAGTAACAAACTTTGTTGTTCAAAAGGGGGAAAATCAAGTCCATTTCAGGTGTAGCTGGGAGGGCGCTGGGTGGACTCATGGGAAGAAACCTTGTTTTGTTTTTGTCCTCTTGTATTCTTATCCCCCCAGTTTTATAGCCGTAGACATGATTTATTACATCAATCCATCTTGGGGGCTCATCCATCACAGCCCCGTTGCTAGGCACTCGTGGCAGCAGCTGTTTGCTTTGAATCAGACAGAAAAGTTGTCAATCATCAGAGGCAGGTGAATAGCATTAGAAACCCGCTATTGTCAGACGGAATAATTAATCAAAGAGAGAAAAGATAATTAAAAAGATATGACCCTTGCAAGTACTTACTCTGGGTTGCCTGGAAAAAAAAAATAGAAAAAGAAAAACTGCCTGGTCTGTTCTAGGCACTTAAGCAGCTGAGAGCTGATAAAATATGCACTCTGCAGTGCATAGTTTTTAATTAATTGAAAAAGGTTCAACATTCAAAGACGAAGCTGGAGAAAAAGTCTGATTATGAGCAGAAGTAATATTTATTGTTTGCATGAAAGGCTTGACATGAAGTTTTAACGTCCTGTCACAAATCTCCTGCATACTTTGCAATAAGTCGCCCCCAGCGTTTCTATCTCTACTCTGGAATTCCATTAAATAAAAAGTTGAAAGAACTTTGATTCAACCTTTTTTGTAGCGAGCGCTCGTATTCAGATATTTAAAGAGGCAGTGTCTTCCGAATACTTGACTTGCTGTCTGGAGGGAAGTCAGTTCTAGTTTGCCCATATCCTGGCCTAGATTGTCATCTGTGGTTTAATGGAGAAATGTGGCAAATCTTTTGTTCTTTCTTTTTTTACACATATATTGTATGTATGTGTATATATATATATATATATATATATATATATATTTATATTCCTAATATGCACATACTTCCAATTTGTGCCACTTAATAGTCAGATAATGGTTCACTCTGCCTGTGTATCACACACTATATATATATACCGTATATACTCGTGTATAAGCCGACCCGTGTATAAGCCGACCCCCCTACATTTGCCCCCAAAACCTGGGAAAATCTATTGACTCGTGTATAAGCCGAGGGTGGACCCTAGCACAAGTATACAGCCCCCAGCAGTGTGGTATACAGCAGTCCCAGAGGTATATACAGCAGCCCCAGTGGTAGTATACACGCAGCCCCAGTGGTATATACAGCCCCAGTGGTAGTATACACACAGCCCTAGTAGTATATACAGCCCCAGTGGTAGTATAGACGCAGCCCTAGTAGTATATACAGCCCCAGTGGTATATACAGCCCCAGTGGTAGTATACAGGGCCCCAGCAGTATATACAGCCCCAGTGGTAGTATACAGGCAGCCCCAGTAGTATATACAGCCCCAGTGGTATATACAGCCCCAGTGGTAGTATACAGGCAGCCCCAGTAGTATATACAGCCCCAGTGGTATATACAGCCCCATAGGTAGTATACAGGGCCTCAGCAGTATATACAGCCCCAGTGGTAGTATATAGCAGCCCCAGTGGTAGTATATACAGCCCCAGTGGTATATACAGCCCCAGTGGTAGTATACAGGGCCCCAGAGGTATATACAGCCCCAGTGGTAGTATATAGCAGCCCCAGTGGTAGTATATACAGCCCCAGTGGTATATACAGCCCCAGTGGTAGTATACAGGGCCCCAGAGGTATATACAGCCCCAGTGGTAGTATATACAGCCCCAGTGGTATATACAGCCCCTGTGGTAGTATACAGGGCCCCAGAGGTATATACAGCCCCAGTGGTAGTGTATAGCAGCCCCAGCGGTAGTATACAGGCAGCCCCAGTAATGCAGGGCCCCCCCCCCTCATGCTCCGGTCACCTGTAAAGCAAATTATACTTATCAGTGTCCCGCTGTCCGCGCCCGCCGCTGCCGACATCGCGATCCTCCATCTTCATGCGTCTTCTTCCTGTTTCCTGTGTTCGGCGCCGGTAATGACGTCATTGACAGCGACGAACACAGGAAACAGGAAGAAGACGCATGAAGATGGAGGATCGCGATGTCGGCAGCGGCGGGCGCGGACAGCGGGACACTGATAAGTATAATTTGCTTTACAGGTGACCGGAGCATGAGGGGGGGGGCCCTGCATTACTGGGGATGCGGGGGCTGCTGTATACCGCTGTATACAGCAGCCCCCGCACTGACTCGCGTATAAGCCGAGGGGGGTACTTTTCAGCCCAATTTTTGGGCTGAAAAACTCGGCTTATACGCGAGTATATACGGTATATATATTTTTTTTTTTTGTAGTGGCCCTCAACTTTGGTTTCCTATAGATGGAGAAAAGATTTGCAACATATACCACCCTATTGGAGGCGAGCCAGAAACTTTTTTCCTACATATATACATTAAACCTATGGCATAATGTGCACTGAACCTAACCGTCCCATGTTTTTAGTGATTTTACTTGGTGATTTATTTTAACGCTTGTATCTGTGGCCAATGGTATTAAGTAACCTTGCCTTGAGAAAGCATTAAAGCGAAACGTGCGTCAGGGCTGTGTGGAGTGCATAACTTGTAAAACTGTGCACTATACGCATTACCACATTATAGAATTCACATATATACCTGGCAATGGAACAAATCAAATAGTTCCAGCTTAATAACTATTGGTGTCTATTCAATGACTTGTTCCTCCTCCAGGATCTTTTTCTCCTTTTTATTAGACTAAGATATTAATGTGATCTATACTGTACTTATATAACATTTTTTTATACTCTAAATTTTTTGGGGTGGTCTTTTAGTTAGTCCATCCATGCATCTCCTGTGTTTCTAGCTCCTAGTAGTACTCCACCCCTTACCTGTATACATATTGTTGAATTTCTAACCTAGAAATATAGTGTGTGCTTCATGAGTTTTCTGTCAGTATTAAATACTAATTGGACAATCCAACCACCAAGTGATCATTTATCCAAATAAGATCTTTGCATGGAGAAGAGCATTGATCAGATATATTTATTTGTGGAGAGCTGACCTGTCCTTTGCTACCTTTGGATGAAATCGTAATTGCCCAATAAAGCTGACCCCAGTGATTCTTTTTATCTTTCTTTACGCTCTTTGGGTTTTCTGATAGAGACTATAGAGACAAGAATGCTGTCAATCCCTCTCAAGATGGTCTGACTGGGGCAATAGTCATCTAATGTGTACGGTCCAGTAACAAACCATCTGGGTTTATACACCCCATCCCTATAATTGAAGCTATGGAGTCTGCAGTTTGGGTTCCTACATTTAACCCTATGCAGCAGGATAATGCTGGAGACCACTATAATCCTGTGTACAGACCCCCAAGACCAGAGGACACTATGACTCAGTCATTAGTTTGGACCACTTAGTGTATGTTTTTACTGTGGGTTTTTGTGCACCAAAAAGTGTTGGCAGAAAACTGCTGCATACAATGCACACTTTTATGTGTTTTTGCACACATTTTTGACCCCCCACCCCCCTTTGTTTTTACTTTGTGTGTACTATAAATTGAAGCAGTTTTTTTTTCCAGACCTTCCTCCCCAAAAAAACACACAGAAATGTGCAAAAACGCCCCATGTGAACATACCCTGAAGCCCCAGTATATGGACTATGATGCACAGTCCGGCCGCGGGTCTCCTGAACTGAACCTTACAGCATAGGATATTGCACTGCAGCAGACATGTTCAGGGTAGGAGGTCGCGTCTTTTTAATACCTCAAAATTCACTCCAAAAAACTGATACTTTTTTTGTATATTTTTTTCTCATGCCTGTCAGTACTTTCACAGCAATCTCTGCTGCTAAACAGTTAATGGAGTCCTATGGTGTGTTTAGTGCTGACATGAATGTGTTGGGATATGCATACACTTCCACTTAAATGTTCAGGGTCATTGATCTGACACACAGCTCCGCTTACACTCTCCAGCAACACATGTAGACATTGTACAAGGCAATCCATAATGGAGGATGTTAAAATATTGTAAACTAATGTATAGAGGTATTTGCCATTCCTCCTCCCTCTTGTTCTCGTGCTGGAGAGAACAGACGTCCAATATTTCTTCTCAAACATTTTTTACATGGAACTTCCTACAAAAATTCTTTTAGAAATTCTTTTACAAACTTGCACTTTGTACCTCGCGCCTCGATGACTTCACCAGTTCAGTCTGTGATCCTTTACTGTCTTTGATTTAGCTCAAAAAACCATTGACTTTGTTAAAGTTTATCATTAACTTTAAATTAATTTTGTTTAGAATTTTTTTTCTTTTTCTCGTTTGCTCGGCTAATAAATTAGTTATCAATGGCGACTTCTGCCAGGAGGCTCATTCTTTCTTGCCCAAATATAGGATAAATAATATAATATAGGATAAAGTTAGGACACCTCCATACTCACTATGGGGATGACCGGATCCGTGGTAGTTCGAGTTCTGATGGTTAAGCCGTACTTTTTGTTAGGCTGGAAACACACTGTCCGGGTGACATGCGAGTTACTCTCGGATCATTGACCCGACACAACCCCTGCCTCTTTGGACGGGATACTGTCAGTGGTATGTTTTTGTATGTAGCTCCATTGCTCCCATCCAGAGAGGGGCAGGCCATCCCGGGTGAATGATCCATGACTCTCGTGTGAGTAACTCGCATGTCACTCGATCAGTGTGTTTCCAGCCTTACAGTTCTGTTCTGGGCCCAAATTTGACCCGAACTTCATTAGAAGTCACTGATTGGGCAGTTCTGCTCCTAGCACTCATACAGTCAGTCGTAAGCAAAACACTTCCGGGGAAGGGAGAAGGGGTTTGTAATTTTCTCTTTTTGATAGACACTACAGCCGATAACTCTGATTTTACCCCAGCAGATCGCACTGGGCTGAGCACCATGTATACTCGAGCGCAGTGATGCTCCTCTCTCCATTAATTTGCTTATGTAAAGCACCCGAACACTGAAAGTGTTTTAAAAGTCCATGTTCAATATGAACTCCAAACCTTAAAGTCCGGTTGGTTCATCACTATTCGTCAACTAATCCTGTCAAAATCAGCAGGTTTGGTTTACTTTGTCTCCTGTATAGCCTCCTTTGGACTTTAAGGGGGTGTCACACGCGTCAATATCGCCTGCACGATATCGGCTGCACGTGACGTTGCAGCGATATTGACGCGTGTGACATACTGCATCAACCAGCGATAAATCGCTGGTTGATGATCGCCAGGTTTCAGAACCAGCTCTGAAACCTGGCGATTGTCGCCCGGTGGACACGCAGCATCGCTGCGTGTGACACCGGGACTAGCGATATTCCAGCTCCCAGCGCCTGTCACAAGCGCTGGGAGCTGGTATCCAAGGTACACTGCGGGTAACTAGGCAGCGCGCGCTGCCTAGACACCCGACGTGTACCTTAGTTACCAGCCTCCTCCGCTCACTGGGTGAGCGGAGGAGGCTGGTAACTAAGGTACACGTCGGGTATCTAGGCAGCGCGCGCTGCCTAGTTACCCGCAGTGTACCTTGGAGACCAGGCTGCTCCCGCTTCCAGCAGGCTGGCAGCGGGAGCAGGACATCGTGGAAACGATATTTAAATCGTTTCCATGATGTCACTGGTCAATTGATCGCTGGTGAGTCTGTCTGTGTGACAGCTCACCAGCAATCAGCCGTCAATGTCGTCAGCGATCAGATCGCTGACGACATTGACGCGTGTGACACCCCCTTTAGTCTTCTGCCAAAATCACATGTCTGATTGTGTTCTCTGAGTAAAATATACAGTGACATCCACATGTTGACGTCCACAGATTGCAGTGTTGTGGTTTTCAAAGCCACCGCTGCAGATATTTTTCGCAACACAGCGGAATATCAAATGCCCAATTCTTGTAATGTAAGCCCTGTGGATAAAGGTACCTGTGCCAAGTGGGGATGTACCAAAGGGCAGCATATTTGATGTCTACACATTCAGCTAATTTTGTTGGAACTGTCTAATCATCTATTGTTTATAGGGGTATCCTCAAAAACAGATGTTGGATTTTACCGGGACCAGTATTGTTCTGAATAGAGACTTTCTGGCAGTAGCCTATTTACTGGTTCTGGCCTAACGCAGCATGTATGTTTATGGGTCGGGAAGCATAGCTGTCATCTGACAGATATTTCAAGGCTACGTGCACACACAGTTATTTGAGGTCTGCTAATAAAAACACCAAAAAACTTGCTAGCACTAGGACTGAAAAGTCTTCACTCAGCATTTCTGCATTACGGAAAGTTATAATATTAACCGCCATAAGGGAATGTGCAAATGTATTAGGATTTGGTGCAGATATTTCTGCATCAATTTTGCATCTCTTGGTAGAAAAAACTCAGCACAAAAATGTGTGTTTTTGCCGCATTTAACTCTGTGCTTTTGCTGCAGATTTTTCCCATTCGTTAATATCTACAACAAAAACACTGAAAGAATTGGAAATGCTGCAGATTTATTGCTGCACCAAATCTGCAAGGAGAAAATACTCCAGTTGTGCAGGAGATGTTCAGGATCCTCATTGACTTTGCTGCACCAGGATTCCCTTCAGGTTTTGTAACAAATTTGCACTAAAAAATGCTTTAAAAACACGCAGCTTGTGCTCAAAGCTTAAGGGTATGTGCACACTGTGTTTTTTGATGAGTCTTTTCAAATGGCGCTGCCCCAAAAACATCTGCTCAAAAATGCCAGAAAATCTCTTTGTATTCATTTCAATTATAGAAGTGCTTTGCTTTTTATATGTTGAATTTTATGAGCATTTTTGTCACATTAGGATTTGTAAAACATGTGGTGGGGAAAAATAGTGCAAGTTACTTTCTATTTAAGTGGCATCTGCTGGAATCCACTGTACACTAGACCATTTCCAATTCAAAAAGCTGCGAAAACACGCTCCAGGGAGAAAAAACTCTTCTAAAGTGTTCCAAAAGCTCTGCAGAAAATGCTTCAGGAAAAGAAAAATGACAGAGCGTTTCCTGGAGCAGTTTCTACTAGGAAACTTTAGAGGCAATATGGTTGTAGCAGTATACACCTCTACACATTGTAGCGGACCCACAAGCTCCAACTGGGCTTACCCTAATTGGTGAGTGGCCATTCGGCCCCAATTCTATTAATCCCACTAGACCACCAGGTAATACACATTGCGCTCCTTGCTTTTTATTTCACATATCTACTAGGAAACTAGCAGTTTTTGAACGCCTCAAAAAACGCAAATGTGCGCATTCCCTAAGCTATAGAGGCCCTGTAGGTATGTTAGATGGTTGCTTCACTGCCATCCCATGAACTGAGATCTCCCCAGTGCTGGTGCCCAATGTTTTTTTCTGGAGTGACATATATTCCTACAAATAACAGTATGAGCTACATATGCCGTATATACATGTATTTACAGACAGGTGAGTTGGATTCATTTGCAGCCATGAACTCAAGTCCTCTGCGAGTCTTTCTGTTACTCATCTGTACTACGTAGCACTTAACAGGAGACATTCATTTGTCAACCCTACCAATAATTAGGATAATTAAAGGAAAAGGAAAATTAAAAACCTGACTAATCATGGCGACTCCTCCAGATAACGTTCTAGTCTCAGATTGACAGGGTTAGCAGAAGGCAGCATCATTAATCTTCACGTTGTGTGTGTGGGTTGTGTGAGTAATTGCTAACGCGTTTCAGACAAGAAATGAAACTTCTCATGGCTGCATTGTTGCTGACCTGTAGCAAGTAATCCCAGCAGACCCAGCGAGAAGTGACTTGTAATACCAGCCGTGTTCACAAGACAGAGCCCAGCAAAACATTGATGATAGTTTGCCTGCTTCCCAATATCTTTTTTTTTTTTCACAACTCACTTTCCTTCCTTCAGTTTTTTTGAATTTAATCAAGAGTGGTTGAATCATTACAACCACACATTGATACAGTAGATAATTCCTTTAGTCTGGTTTTACTTAATCTGATAATCCAGAGCAAATTATATGTAGAATTTGTTGGTGCACCCTAAACAAAGCAACAATTTGCTGCATCGATTGTGAATGAGGATGGATGTGAATCTCTGTATATGATGATGATGATGACAGTATGTTTCTTGTCTCTTATCCAGTGTTTTGGTGATTAATTATCAGAAGAAGGGGTAGAAGTTTTGGGGTCAGATTTGTATAAATCTCACACTAGTCCAAGGCCTGGGTTACTGAATTGAAGGAAGGATCAGACATCTACTGATCTGATGTCATCTCCTTTATTTCTTGCATCGTAAAATCATTTGACAGATTTTAATTACAAACATTGCGTTAGCGACATTATGTCATTAAGGGAAAAGCTCCAGTGTCCCCATCACAACACTTATTGTACTGGGCCCTGGCAGCCCATTGTTGTTATGTGGCCATCACCCTTCATGTCATTATCCAACACCTGAATGAAGTTATTCATTCATTATTTATCTTATTTAAATTCACATTTTTATTTTTATTTGCATGATGAGCCTATCCCAAAACGCAAGTCCGATAGTGTTATCATGAGGACATTAGACCTGTTAAGTAAAATTCTGACAGTCCAGCAGGCTTGGTGCCGCATAATTGGAATTTTTAAATTAACACACAGTCACACGCTCTTAAGGTGGGTTACACGTTGCAATATCATTCCGATATCGCAATTCAATGGCGGGAGCGCGCATTTAGTGCACGTTTCTCCTGCATCGCATCGGAGGTTTACACGTTGCGATTTCTGGATCCAACGTCTGTACGATGTCTACGCCCCCCAACCCAGGAACGACCATTTAACATGGGAGTGAATGGGTGACGTTGAACTTCACATCGGATTTGGGCTGTCACACAGCACGATCCGGCTCCAATCTCCATTCAATATCGGACCATTGGAAAGCACGCTCATTCAATCCCCGATATCGCATTGACATCGTTCCTGCATCGTATTGGACGTTCACACCATACAACGCAGGAACGATATCGGCTCCAACGATCGAACCACGTGACTTTTCATTGAAATTGGATGCCGATATCGCAACGTGTAAACCCACCTTTACCTTTGGGTCCTCTCACGTGGTCAGTATCCAACATGTAGATCTTGTGTAGTTTGTGGTAATGGAGGCCTTATATACTGAAAATGCACATAACAACGGACCAGACAACCGATGAATAGTGGCAATAATCTGACATGGGAATACTTCTCCAGATTCCTGGATTATCTATTTCCTTTTCTCTATTATTCTTAGGCTGCATTCACATGCTGCGCAATTGCAGCGCTATTGATCCGCTTTGTACCAATCTGCTATTGCAGTGAAATGCATTGATTTTGTCTGTCTCAGCCAAGTCAATGCATTTCACTATTTTGCAGTCAGACACTGCGCTTTTTACGGACCCGATTTTGGGCTCAAAAGCGGGTCCGTAAAAAGTAGTCACATGTCAATTAATTTGGCGTTATTTTGCTGCGCTTTGACTCACCTCGCCGCGCTTCCCGATGATCTCATCTCATCCTGATGCTGTAGGAACTGTGGAGGACTAAGCGACATCACCTGGTCACATGGTGCTGCAGGGTCCTAGAGGTTGCGCTTGGAGGGGAGATCATTGACAGTCACCAAAGAAGCGCCGGTGAATAGCGCAGTGGTGTTCACACACAGAACGCTGCACTTTATTAGGATCCGTTCTTGGTGCAATTTTTGCAACAAAAATGGATCCTCACCATACGCAGCAATACATGTGTGTGAAAGAAGCCATAGGCTGCATTCACACATTGCATATTTTGCCGCGTTTTTTTTACGCGCGCTTTTCAAAATACGCAATGTGCCTTTTGTCTGCCAGCAAAGTGAATGGGAAATTCACTTTGCAGTGCAGACATTGCGTAAAAATACGCAGTGCGCTTTCCGGGAGAAAACGCAGCTCTGTAAACAATTGATATGTCAATTGTTTACGCAGCTACTTCTGCGTATTCTCCCAGAGGGGAGGAAGAATCCAGCTTCCACCTCCCCTCTGTGACAGCTGTGGCCACCCATTAGACTTCACAGTGTATTAATATACACTGTGAAATCTAAATTAAACAGAGGCAAATGTCTGAAAAATAAAAAAGAATCAATACTTCACCTCTCCGACGCCTTCTGCCGCTGTGCGATCCCCGGTTCCAAGTGAGATCTCTTCTGACAGGACCTGTGGTGATGTCAGAGGGGCGTTCCCGGGCACTCGCGGTCATGTGATACATATCACATGACCGCGAACAGCCAATCAGCGATGGGAACGCCCCCCCCTCTGACGTCACCACAGGTCTTCTCAGTACACCTCTCACTTACAACCGGAGACCGGACAGCGGCAGAAGGCACCAACAGTGGGAGAAGGCACAGGAGAGGTGAAGTATTCATTCTTTTTTATTTTACATACATTTGCCTCTGTTTAATTTAGATTTCACAGTGTATATTAATACACTGTGAAATCTAATGGGGCTGTCACAGAGGGGAGGAGGAAGCAGGATTCTTCCTCCCCTCTGTGACATCACTGCGCTTTCTGGAGTAAAGAAAGCGCAGTGTGTGAAAGCCCCTGCGTATTTTGCTGCGCTTTTTTGCGCGGCCGAAAAACGCGGCAAAAAGCGCGGGCAAAAAAGCGCAGCAAAATACGCAAATGTGTGAACGTAGCCTTATACTCAAAATGTACTTTTCTGTGCACTTTGTAGCTCCTATGTCCTTTCCTCCTATGTCCTTCTCATTCCAAGCTGCTTTCCATAAGTCATTTCACCTTCTGACTCCTGGAGCAGTTGCCTGTACACTCATGTACTTTTTTGTGTTTCTTCACCTTTTTGCACTCATGTCCTTTTTGTGTTTCTTCACCTTTTTGCACTCATGTCTTTTATGTTTCTTCAAACAGTTCAAGAAAAAAGAGGGCACTCACCCATCTGGTGCTGTTCAGGAATTTATTCCTTATTCAATCAGGGTTCCATACAGTGCAAGGGAGGGACGTGGAGGATGCCAGACACGCCCGTTTCATGCCTTAGTGGCACTTCTGCTGACCAGCAGAAGTGCCACTTAGGGCGCAAACAGGCCGTTGTCTGGCATCCTTACGTGTCCCCTCCCTTGCACTGTATGCCACTTAGGGCATGAAACAGGCCGTCGTCCGGCATCCCTCCACGTCCCCTCCCTTGCACTGTATGCCACTTAGGGCACGAAACAGGCCGTTGTCCGGCATCCCTCCACGTCCCCTCCCTTGCACTGTATGGAACCCTGATTGAATAAGGAATAAATTCTTGAATAGCAGCAGTTGGATGTGTGCCCTCTTTTTTTTCAACTGTTTGATTTTACATGCACTCGAGTGAGCACACCCTGGTGTATAGCTGCCTTATCGGATGACCGATATAAGGGGAAACTCCCAATTCAAAAAGATCCCAGTAATTATTTTTGGACTCGTGATCTGTTGTGTATCTTCACCTTTTTGGACTCGTGTCGTTTGTGTTTTTTCAGCTTTTTGGACTCGTGTACTTCACAGTCTTGCACTCGTGTGTATTTTGTGTTTCTTTGCCTTTTTGCACTCTTGTCCTTTGTGTTTCTTCACCATTTAGCTCTTGTTTCCTTTATGTTTCGTCACCTTTTTGCATCTTGTGTTCCTTGTGTGTTTTTTTTACCTTTTTGCACTGGTCTCCTTAGTGTTTCTTCACCTTTTTGCACTTGTCTCCTTAAAGCCCTGTCACACCTGGGGACGGGGCTGGGAATGTCGGCGGCGACTGGCGGGAGCGCGCATGTTTTTGGCCCCCCGCCAGCGTCGCCGTCCCCCGTTTAGACAAGGCGAGCTGTCAGGCGGCATCGCTGCCAGGGTGTCTGGAAACCCCAGCGGCGATGCAGGACAATGGGAGCCTATGGCTCCCATCGCCTAACAGGTCGCCGGCGCCCGGTTACATGGGCGGATGTGTGCACATCGCCCCATGATGGTCGCCTGGTTTCAAAGCACTGCTCTGAAACCAGGCGACTGCCCGGCACTGCTGACATCGCCCCTTACATGAAGCGACGTAGGGGTGATGACGCCGGCGATAGGCCACGCCCCCACGTCGCCTCTGTAATGGGCGGCGATGTCACCCCGTGTGACGGGGGCTTTAGTGTTTCTTCACCTTTTTGCACTTGTGTTCCTTAGTGTTTCTTCACTTTTTTGCACTTGTATCCTGTGTTTCTTCACCTTTTTGCACTTGTGTCCTCTGTGTTTCTTCACCTTTTTGCACTTGTGTCCTCTGTGTTTCTTCACCTTTTTAACACTTGTGTTTTCTGTGTTTCTTCACCTTTTTGTACTTGTCTCCTTAGTGTTTCTTCACCTTTTTGCACTTGTGTCCTTAGTGTTTCTTCACCTTTTTGCAGTTGTGTCCTTAGTGTGTCTTCACCCTTTTTTCACTTGTGTCCTTAGTGTTTCTTCACCCTTTTTTCACTTGTGTCCTTTATGTTTCTGCACTTTGGTCAGAGATTAGTCTCAGCAAGTTTGTTTTACATGCTCCCCACTCATCATAGGACCCTAGGCAGCTGCCCAAGTTTCTTTCTGCTTAATCCAGCCTGTTTCAGTGCCATGTCTGATATTAGAAAACGTATTAAGCACAAGAGTAAACAGTGGAGACATTTGCGCAACGTAATGACAGATCTGAGGGGCCTTATTTGACTTTATTTCATTCGTTACTCATCAGACCTGATCATATTCCCGGCAGAATATTTTAACTTAACCACATTTTTCTTTCTTGGGTTTGTTGCCTGGATTGTGGTTTATATTGTATCCCATCCGCTGGCTTTAAAGTCTATGAACTGATGGGTAATTTCCAGCTTATCCAGTAAATTCATCATTACGTTTTGCACTATTTACATTCAACAAAGCTTCCAAACATCTCCTGTCGCATCCTCAGTGCAGGACTATCAGATAATTCTCTGCTAATCTGGCAATACTTATTTTACATACCAGACTAGTAGGATTTAATAGTGGAACTCAAGGCTCTCTGTTTGGTTCAGTATATGTTTTTCACTGCTGGTTTATCATAGTCCTTGTACTGAAATCCTGCTGAGCTTGTGCTTATACACAGCAGCCAATCTGCACAACAAGCAGTGGTGCAGTGTAGAGCATGGAGGCTGCACTGAAGAGCAAACTCAGTCTCTAATGAGAAACAAGGTGTGTTTTAGACTACCTCAGCTAAACGTCAGCCTAGAAGTATAAATAGTATAAATAAATATATATATATATATATTTTTATATATATGAAATTTTGCATCATATGATATATAAACATTGATGAGCCAAAGTAGAGAACAGTGCTGGACAAGCAGCGCTGCAGTGTAGAGCATGGAGGCCATACTGAGCAGCCAATTCAGCCTCCAATGAGTTACATTGTGTGTTATCCATGGATTATGGGTTAGATCACACTTTTTTAGATTGGAACTTTGCAATAAATGGTATATGGACATTGATGAGCCAAAATAGAGAACAGTTCTGGGCAAGCAACTCCCGATCTGCTGGATGTTGTCATCCTTCCATTGCAAACAAAACTTTTGTTGTCATCCGATATGTATTGTTTATATGCAGAATATAAAGATACATGCACAAAATACACCAAAGTTAATGAAATATTTGTAATCCCCAGCATTGGAGAGGTTAACGTGACTGCACTATTTTAGTACCGTGCAGCAAGTCTGGTCTGATTAATCGGTAGGCATTGAGGAAACGCAGGGATCACAGAGTCTCCATAGACTCGCACAAACCTGGCGTAGTGTCAACATCTTCCACCGCAATTGTTCTCAATTTCTGAGACTGTAAACAACGAAAGGAAACTTTTCCTTCATGCCACGGCTGAAATTCCCTCGCCTGACGGTCGTAAATAGGTAAAGAGCTCAGAGCGCAGCAGGAGAGCGCGCCAACCAATTATATTTTCATAATGACAAATTTACTGTCTGACCACAATGGGGGAAGAGCCCAAAACACGTTTTGGAGGCTCAGTAGGTCACTTTTCTCCGGTCAGTCTTTTATAGTGATGTATTTGCTGTTTCCTTCATTGTTCCCAAAGTCCTCCTTCCTATCAAAGTCACGTTTTCCTCTCCATCACGTCCTCTGATGGTGTTAGGAGACCCAGCGGCGGCCAGAAAATAAAAAATCTATGTATCAAAATAAATTGGAGATCAAAATATCGCAGGTGGTCACAATAAGTGCGGCGTTAGCTAGCTCCCTGTGCACATATCTCACTGAGTATGACGTACGCTGCGGGGGGGAGAATGCATTTACCAAGGTCCATTAAAGCAGGGTCTGAAAAAAAAAAACATTTCTGGCATCTGTGGATCTGTAATGGACAGAGAGAGTGATGACCAAAAACATTTTGACTTGGAACAGTGAGGATTTAATGTATGTGTCCCAGGGATAGTGAAGCAATTGATTGATACTAACTATGGAAGATTCCCTGTGCCTTGTACATTTCTACCATGCCTCCTTTTTCTTTAACTCTAAGGCCCTGTGCCCATGCTGCGTATTTGGTGCATCAAATACGGATGTGAATCCTGAAGCCAGCAACGTCTATGAGAATAGGCGGCACGGTGGCTCATTGGTTAGCACAATATGGTGGCTCATTGGTTAGCACGATACAGTGGCTCATTGGTTAGCACGATACAGTGGCTCAGTGGTTAGCACTACACGGTGGCTCAGTGGTTGGCACTGCAGCCTTGCAGTGCTGGGGTTATGGGTTCAAATCCCACTAAAAACAACATCTGCAAGGAGTCTGTATTCTCCCTGTGTTTGCATGGGTTTCCTCCCACATCTGATAGTGAATGTAGATTGTGAGCCCCAATGGGGACAGTGTTGCAAATGTATCTAAAGCTCTATGGAATTAATAAATGAAAACATTGTTATTAATTCTGAAGTGCTATGCCGATGCTGCATATTTTTCCCCTGCATATTTGGTGTAAAAAAAACGATGCAGAAAAATCTGTTTCTGTATAGCGGTTCTCAGCGCATTCAGTCATTTATATCATTATAAGATACTAGACTGCTAAATATTTGCCCAAAACACGTCAAAAACGCATACTTTATTTCATGCATTTATTTTTGGCAAAATGGATTCAGATTTGATGCATCAAAAATGGATCACATACACACTGCATGGACACAAGGCCTAATGGTTTCTGGCAGATAGCTTGGCTTCTCATAATCGTTGTTGTAGTTCATTTAAAGGGACCGTCTACCATTGGTGACTGATGCTAGCATGTTAGTCACAAGCCAGTACACACAGTGCATGAACGTGGGGTTGAAAGGCTTTTGACTCTGTTAAACAGTCATTTTATTTGGAACAAGACCTGAATTGTCTGTCTGCACAAACCTGGCCTCTCCCCAGCACAGCACAGTCGCTGCATGTCTGTGGATGTGAATCTGAAACTGCTTGGCTTGTCCCATTTCCAAGCTGCGGTCCAGGAGTAAAAGATACAGGCTCACTATAGCAATCACAAAGGCCTCATAGTGCATGCTGGCCGGGCGTAGGATGGAGTTTTCTTACATCACTCTTGTTGGTGTCCATTACCTACATGTCAAAAATATAAAGTTTAGGCTGCAAGTCAGAATGGGCCAGATCTGATCACATGTCAGGAGCCAGCAGAGGAGACTGCCCTACACACAACACATGTACTGCACCCGTCATGTAAAACCGTTGATATCGATCAATCACACTTTACAGGGTTCAGGTCCTACAATACTTCGTTGATAGGTTTACACATCAGGTACGTACCACTTTACAATTAGTTAGGACATGGCAAGGAATATATTTTTCTAATCCTTGGACACATTATGTATTAGGAAGAATTCCTATACCTTGTTCTTCTGTAGCTTCTGACCCTGACATTTCTTGTAACCCCTGCATGTTCATGGTCTGTCCAAAGCTTTCATTGTTTATTCCTCTTCTGGGAGGATTAACCTATAGATCAGTAATGGTGATGATTAATGATGGATTACTATGTAACGCAATGCATCGGCTGATCTGGTAAAGGTGTGCAAGCCAACAAAATCTGGCCAAACTTGTTAATTCTTTCCCATTAGATAAAGCCAGGGCTGTGGACTCTGTAAGGCTGCTTTCACATAGCGTATTTTTTCCTGTCCGTGGGATCCTACTTTTTGTAGGACACCACGGACAGGAAAGAACACCACAGGGGGTGACCTATTCTGTGTCCAGGTCCGTGAATATCACGGATCCGGACACAGCAGGGCACTTTCACTTCTGCAATGTATAATATACATTGCGGAAGTGAAATTTAGTAAAAAGAAAGAGTTAAAAATAAAAAATCTGTATGCTCCCCTATCCGGGATCCACCGCTGCCTCCCAGCAAGGTCCGGGTGCTTATAGACCTGCAGTGATGTTACAACCCGATCAGCTGATCGGGTCACATGACCGCAGTAACCACGGTAACTGCAGTCATGTGACCCGATGACGCTGCCGGGTTGTGACATCACGGCAAGTCATGTAAGCACCCGGACCTTACGGGGAGGCAGCAGTGGATCCCGGATAGGTGAGCATACAGATTTTTTATTTTTAACTCTTTCTTTTACTTAATTTAACTTCTGCAATGTATATTATACATTGAAGAAGTGAAATTAGACGGTTAGGAGCAATTTTAGTGTACTGAGCATGCTCAGTACACTTAAATCTTGGTCCGAGGAACGATCAGCTGTTTCCTCGGACCCGCGTTCACAGGCCCCCATGTTAAAGGCTGAGGATCGGATCAGATTTGGCGTAATTGCCATCCATTTTGTGGGATCCGAATTTTTTCTGTGCCCAAAATCAGAGCAGTCTCCGATTTTGGGTACAGCAAAAAATCGGACACAAATCGGATCCCATAAAATTGGATGGCAATTATTCCAAGTCTGATTCGATCCAACCCCCATAGGATAACATGGGGGGCCAAATCGGATCCGTGGTTGTCTGTTTTACAATGGACAGCCACGGATCCAACAAAATCGTGATGTGAAAGCACCCTAAGGCAAACATCCAACTCTTCAATTTTAGTGATTCCGACTCCAACTCCACAGCCCTGGGTAAAGTTATTAAAAATCCACGTTTTTGTATGAGTAATGGTATTATAGTGGTGTAAGGCTCTCTGAGAATGTCACCATTCCTTTGGACAAGTTTCAAAAATTTTGATTTTGTTGTTTTATACCTAGGAAAGACCATTAATATCCCATGTCTGATGGTCCGACTCCTGGCACCTGTACATTTTCGTTATTTGAGCTAGCGCTGCCTGCCCTCCATAGTTCATACTGGCACAGCTCTGTTCTATTAGTAGTGGTTGTTTCTGGTACTAAACACTTGTATATGCCACCAAACATAATGTGTGATGCTTTGCCACATAACTAGTAAAGGGCTACGTGTAGCTTTTCAATCAGCTGACCTGTGGCGGTGCTGAGAATAAGACCTGCATCAATCTCAAATTGATGTCTTTTTCTGATAGTCTTTCAGTACTACGTCCCCAGAAAACCCTCTAATCATACGGACATGCATGCTATAACTAATGAGCAGTCAAGCTCATGACCCTGCAGGTGGAGTAGTACACGGTGTACCTGCTGGAACACAAGAGACTTTGTGAATTAAGCCATTTCTGAAGAGCAGCTACACGTTTTCCCTTCAGTTATGCATAACACTAATGCAAGCCCGATATCTGTGATTCTTGAATGCTGTTTTGAGAATTGTCCCCTAAGGAACCACAGAACTACTATACTCAAGGCATATCACGTCATTTGCATCTAAATGTCTTTTGCACCAAAATGCTGTCTTTTTTTTTTTTTTTTAACTTCATTGGAAAAATAAATTTACAGCTGCTAAAAGGGATGTGAAGCCGCATGATGGGGAAAAGTGCAACAACAAAAAAAGGACAAGGTATTCCAAGAATATGCTGTGTGCTTTTGATTACTTCATTAAATCTGGACCTGTGGACATTACCACCTCCTGGGCCCCAGGCCTAGGAGGTGGTAGATCCACTCCCCAGGCCCCAGGAGGTGATAGATCCACTCCCCAGGTCCAGGGGTGATAGATCCTCTCTCCAGGCCCGGGAGGTGGTAAATCCTCTCTCCAGGCCTGGGAGGTGGTAGATCCTCTTTACAGGCCCAAGAGGTGATAAATCCTCTCTCCAAGCTTGGAGGTGGTAGATCCTCACTACAGGTCTAGGGGGTGATATATCCTCTCTCCAGGCCTGAGAGGTGGTAGATCCTCTCTACAGGCCCAGGATGTGGTCAATCCTCTCTCCAGGCCTGAGGGGTGGTAGATCCTCTCTACAGGTCCAGGGGGTGATAGATCCTCTCTACAGGTCCAGGGGGTGATAGATCCTCTCTCCAGGCCTGGGAGGTGGTAGATCCTCTTTACAGGTCCAGGGGGTGATAGAACCTCTCTACAGGTCCAGGGGGTGATAGATCCTCTCTCCAGGCCTGAGAGGTGATAGATCCTCTCCAGCCTGTAGGTGGTAGATCCTCTCTCAGGCCGGAGGTGATGGATCCTCTCTCCAGACCCAAGAGGTGGGAAATCCTCTTTCCAGGCCCAGGAGGTTGTAGATCCTCTCTCCAGGACCAGGGGGTGGTA
Source organism: Allobates femoralis (assembly GCA_033576535.1). Taxonomy (NCBI): domain Eukaryota; kingdom Metazoa; phylum Chordata; class Amphibia; order Anura; family Aromobatidae; genus Allobates; species Allobates femoralis. Next base: position 120,638,671 of record JARQOC010000010.1, on the reverse strand, counting down.
GGTCCTCTCCCCAGGCCCAGTAGGTGGTAGCTCCTCTCTTCAGGCCCAGGTGGTGGTAGCTCCTCTCTCCAGGCCCAGGGGGTGGTAAATCCCCCCTAAAGGCCCAGGGGGTGGCAGATCCAATCTGCTTGCTTGTCTCAGATGATGCAAAGGCTAAGGGCATGGCATAGCTAATGAAGTTAGCGAGCCCCTTCACATGTGTTTCTCTACATGCTGACAGGGAGCGTGGAGAAAGATGTCTTCATATTTTGCATACAATCAAAATAACTTTTTTTTTTTTTTTTTTTTTAATCCTTGACCACCTTAAAGAGCCAGAAGTATATTGCCCAATTTTGTTTTTCTGTGATATTCAGGTATTGGGCAAGGAATGGCAGATGTACGCAGGCTGAGCATGTTGCGGTTGTCACACAGTGCTTCATTGCTGACTGTGCAGATGTGCTGCTGTCATTCTAATCACAGTATAGAGCAGCCGGTGACTTCACCCAGTATAGATCTCTCCGCATTCTGTTCCACATCCTAAATCTTGAATGCAGCATTTAACGTCCTCAGGACAAGATAGAACGGGTTTATTAGCTGATATGGATGATTCCAAAACTTTACTATTTTCTCAATAGCAGTTAATAAATGCAGAAGTAATTTGCTACAATCTATAAGATCCCATGGTAATTAGTATGGATTAGTATAGTGAAAATTTTGCATTGTCCGCTATTGATATGAGTGGATGTGACAGTGAATGGTGGCCACGAAATCCTCAATTTATGTTCATAATCAGAGAATTGGTAAAGATAACTAAGGATGGGTCATCAATAGCGCAGAAGTGGAAAACCTCCTAGGATAGATTAGTATCAGATTAGATTCATCAGCTATTATCTCCAGTGAGCTGCAAATATGGTGGTCTTTCTAGATTACCATTGCACACGTGAAGCTGAGCTGTAGTACCCAGGAATGGCCACTATGCTGTGTATGGAGCCGCAGTGTTCTGCCTCATACACTATTTACATGCAGACGCTGCTGGTACTGATAACAGCTGATCGATGGGGATCCTGGATAATGTCGAATCATTTGATATTCATACTTATAGATTATCAATATTGCAATAATGGACTAACCCCTTTAAATTTTGCCAAAAAAAGGAAAAAGCTTTGTTTTACTGGTTATATAAGGCTGTCTGTCTAGTAAGGTAAGATTTTTTAAGTCCATCTGGAATTAATGATTCATGACTGCCTAATTTTTCCACATATCCACCCACATAAATTTTATTAAACCACAGACGATAGTAAGGAGTAAAAAGGATTAATACTATACTTACCGATCCCATGTTAGAAAAAAAAATTGAACAGAAAAAAAGATAAAAGTAACATAAGGACCTCTGCACCTTCATTTTTGATTACATAAATAGCAAAGTTATGCTTATCAATTCAAAACACAACCATATGTCATGATGACGTAGCTTCTTATCTACACGGATTATAAACAGAAATCAGCTCCAGAGACTTTGTATATAACGTACATTTTTTTTCTGGGACTTGCCTGTTTCCATAGGCTGGTCTAGCTCTTGTCTTATACACACAAAGGTAGTCCCACTGGTGAAATAAGTATTCATCATGTCACCAGTTGCCTAACTTAATATGCTATTGACATGAATTTCTCACCAGATGTTGGTAACAACCCATCCAATCCACACAGACAAAGAAATCAAACCATAGATGTCCAGACATTAATTTATGTGCAATAATGAGAAATGACACCGGGAAAAGGTTTTGAACACACGAAGAAAGAGGTGTAAAAAGCCATGGAAAGTGATCACACCAACTTAAATTCATTAATCAGAAAGCAATCCTACAATATCAGCTGCTTCAACTGATGGCTGATAAAAAGGTGTCTCATTACCAAGGTGCCACACAAGAAACATCTGATGATGGGTAAAACCAGTGATCTGTCTGAAGACCTTCACCACCTTATTGTTGAAAAAGATACTGATGGCATTTCATACAGAAGAGTTTCTAAATTACTGAATGTTCCAGTGAGCACTGCTGGGGCCATAATCCAGAAGTGGAAAGAACATAATTTCACCATAAACAGGTCACAATCAGGTGCTGCCTGCAAGATTTTAAACAAGGAATGAAAAGAATTATCAGAAAAATTGTCCCAAGAGCCAAGGAGACCTGTAGAAAGCTACAGAAAGACCTGGAATCAGCAGGTACAATTGTTTCACGGAAAACAATAAGTAATGCCCTCCCCTTCCATGGCCTGTATGCACGCATGGCATGCAAACAGTTCAGTTTTGGTCTCATCTGACCATACTGTATTCTCCCTGTATTTCACAGGCTTGTCTGCATGTTGAGAAAACTATAAATGCTCTTGATCAATCATTTTGCTCAGCAATTGAGTCTTGTATGGTGAGCATGCAGCAGCATGCATGCAGGCCATGGAGGGGGAGAGCATTACTTACTGTTTTCAATAAAACAATTGTACCTGCTGATTCCATGTCTTTCTGTAGCTCAAAAGTACACACCGAATAGTTCCTGTAGTCAGTGTTGAATCAGGGCCCTGAACTCTTGTCATTGGACCTCATTGTTACAAACCAGAGTAATTAATATTTTGTGGAACAACTTGAAAAGTGACGGCTGAAGTCTGACCAGCTGTCATGAGCAGTGCCGCCACTTTTTGTGCAACACAGTGTTATGTGTTACATCCAATGGAAGTGACCGTTGTCTTGGCTGATCCAAAGCAATAAGAATCTGGTCATAAACATTCGACATCATCACTTCAGTAATGTCAGTGGGTGACATCCAATTGACAGGATGAATTAATATTAAATGGCTTCACAAGATGGCGGCCCTGTGCGTGGATGACGGGTGCTCTTTAAAGGACGTGTAAATTCTGCATCCATAGAGCTAAATGCCACGACCTTCTTATCCCTACTCTTTACTGAGAAAGGAAACACCTGAGAAGATAGAGACACAAAATATTTTCATTTCCAAGTAAATATTGCACAGTATGAAGCAAATATTTCAGCCAAGATTAAATTACTCTGAAAATATTTAATTCCGATGCAGTTATCTGCGTGTAATGTGAATGAACTGCAGTCATTTCTATGCAGAAATATGATTGTAAAGTAACATTTGAAGGAATTAAAACTCAAACAATGCAATCGCGTAGCAAAACGGCCCCATAAATACAGAGACGTTTACAGAAATCAATAGGAGCTGCGGTGGTATTACGTGGTCGGTGTGTTTCAGAGGAGAGTGCAGGTACAGGGGTTTGTGGATAACGAGTGATTGATCAGTGACTGACAGCAGTGCGACAGGCTGAAATGATAGCCGAGTATCCTGCTTATGTGTAAGGACAAGGAGGCACCATATGAGTTTTACCCTTAAAGGGCAGAGACACACTATGCGAGATACTCGCATGAGTCTCTCATGACTCACCCAGGACGGCCATCGTCTCTCTGGATTGGAGTGTGTCAGCTCCATAGGAACAGAAGCAGTTAGCTCGTTCCCATTCGGAGAGGCAGTGGCCGTTCCAGGTGAGTCATACGAGACTTATGCAACTATCTCGTATGCATCTCGCCTAGTGTGTTTTTGCCCAAAAACGGATAAATATTAACTTTATTCACCAATGTCTGCCTCTCTGACGCTCCCCGGTGTTCGTTCACATGGCTGCAGCACGTGACCCTGCAGACCATCACTGAGCTCAGCAGTGAAGCTGAGGACCGCTGAGCCCAGTGATTAGCTGCAGCCATCGTGCTGTAGATGGGACTGTCCCAGCAAAGACTGGGAGAGCGGTGGGTCGGCGAGCAAAGCTAAACTTGGTACTTTGTTTAGAGCTGGCGCCAGTAGAGGGTCTGTTCTTTACTGCATTTACCCAGCCAAACATCAGCATGGACAACAAATCCCAGCATGTCAACACTCCACATAGTGATACAATTATTGGAAAAATATCTGGTTTAATATGATGATATTTTCTGATGGAGTAGACTGATCATTTTACCTAACATGTACCCAGTAACTAATACAAGGGCTTGTACATGGTGTCTGTAGATGATAGGGCGAATCTGAGCGCTTGCTCCATGTCCAGGCTTTACCACTGAGGCCTAATGTGTTTACTTGACTTAACCCCAAAGAATACAAACATCCATTGGAAGATTTCCGAGCCGCGCGTCCCCGGGGAGCGAATGTCTCCCCACCACCCGGATTTCAGTCTTTCTTTCTGTTTCTTTTTTCTATTTATTATAAAAGACGTGTTTGTATTTCAGTGTCAGAATTGCAGGTTTTTAAGACAAGGGATTACTTTGTGTACAGGAAAAGAGGTGAAGTGGATCTCTGTGCACATCATAGAGAAACATTCTGCTAATAAAAGGATCAAAGCCGCTCTTTCTATGGCTGTAATGTCTGTGAAAAGCATTCGTTTTGAAAGGAAATATGTGTCTCCTCCTGAGGGAATCTTCATAAAAGAGATTTGCTGTATTTAAGGCTTTGCCCGTTTTGAGACACATTCTCAGCACTGTCTCACATGACGATGTTACAGTATCAGTGCCACACTGCTCCTCGCCAGCTACTGTAAGCCAGCGGCTGCAGCGCTACACTGGCAAATATAGGGTGAAGATACTGATTATAAACTAAGTCTATTTCAGGAGGGGCCTCATGAGCCGCAATCTCTACAATTAATGGACAGACTCTATTTAGTGCAGTCTCTGCCTTCTTATGTAGCCTGTGTGTGATGTCTGCAGGAAACCGGAAACATTGTCTCTTTTTAATGGTTTGACTCCTACAATATTTATTTTCTGCTTTTTAACTTAATTATTAAACATTTGCAACTTGTACTAAATACACTTGTAGTGATATGTAATGTTGTGTAGGAATTTAACATGAAATCATGATGTAATAGCAGATGAGTGTGGTTTCAATCCTCATACAGACCATTTAGATGCAATATGCTGGTGACATGAAGCATGAGATGGACCAGAATTGTGCATGTAATCAGAGGCAGTGCCTGGGTAAGGTTGGTTTCACAACAGCGTTTTTCTAGCCAGTGTCCTAATCCAGACCATACCTGATGCTACCTGATCAGGACTGTCTGCATTGACTTAGAATGGGATGCAGACACATGTGGTGGCATAAGGTTTCTGCCAGATCCTAAAAAATGTGTCCCTTTGACCTCCTCTCTGGACGCACCAAGTTGTAATTTTGCGGCTGGTTAAAAAGGCTGTTTTCATCGGATTAGGCACACTGTGGCCAAACAGAATGGACTTCAGTGGGGCCAAGTCCGGCTTTCACACTGAGCATGCCCAGACCCCCTCCTAACAGCCTCCCATTAGGCGTGTCCTATGTGAAGTCTCAACTATCTGAAGGACGAGGCAAAAAAATGGATGCAACCGCAGTGTTTTCTTGCCTGATCGACACTCAAATCAGCTGAGGTTGCACAAACAAACCCAGATGCAGTTGGACACATTTTCAGTCTAATCACACTTGAACGCAAGTGTGAAACCAGCCTAAACCAGGAAACAATATAAAATATAATGGGAGACAAACAGAGGCGCAATAGTGCCCTATCACTCAGTATAGAATAGGGACTTATAGATGCATTCAGGTTTGCACTAACCTGGTCCAGTTGTGCCTCCCACAACTGGAATAGAAGCGTTGGTTTTAATATTGCAGGCTGCTGCTGGACTTCCACCTCCACAGGGTCGTGGGTACTTCAAGATTTCTGGATCAAAGGTGTGTTACAGTCCGCGCTGCCCGATCATCCAAAGGATCACAAAGGAAACAGTGTTCCAAGAAAAGTTTTCTTTATTCTTACAAACCGACGCGTTTCGGCGCCCAATCCTGGCACCGGCCTCAGGGTATCCTGAGGCCGGTGCCAGGATTGGGCGCCGAAACGCGTCGGTTTGTAAGAATAAAGAAAACTTTTCTTGGAACACTGTTTCCTTTGTGATCCCTTGGATGATCGGGCAGCGCGGACTGTAACACACCTTTGATCCCAGAAATCTTGAAGTAAACCAGAAAACAGACAGGCACACAAAGCTGCCCATGGCACCATTGATGTCTGCAGATCGAGACCCAATATTTCATACTGCCATCTGAACCTGGCCTAATACCACACCATTGCTGCTAATGCACACTGGTATTGCTTCATTCCTATCTCCAGGTAAAGTTTTTATTTTTATTCCAAGGCCCAACTAAGTTAAAGGGAAACTCAAGGGATGTAAAAAAAAATTTATGGTCCCTGCACTCCTACAATACACAGCTACCTTCTATACTTGTATAATGTTTAGAACACTTGTAAATCAGTTATTCACTAGCTGCTTATCACCCGTGCCATATGCGATGTCACACTTGATTGTGCAGCTCCCTCCCCCGCAGTAATCATCAGCGAGTCTGATAAGACATTTCCTCATTCAGTTGTGTGGGTGTGACGTCATAGAAGTTCTGCTCTGTGAGTTGTGTGGGTGTGACGTCATAGAAGGTTCTGCTGTGTGCCAGTCTCTGATATCTGCTTATGTGGAGAGAAGGGGGCATGGCGACACCTCCACTCATCAGAATGATTGTGGGGAAAGCAGTTATGAGACTGGCTCAAACCCACGTGATTGTAATGAGGTTTCGTCTGTTACCGGACTCACTGAGGATTACTGCAGAGGGAGCTGCACAGTCAAGCTTGTTGTATTGTCCCATATGGGAGGGGTGACGAGTGAGGAGCAGTTGTGGGAAAAAGTTATTTACAAGTGTTCTAAAAACTATACAAGTGTATTAAACAGCTCAGCATTATAGAATAGGTCCATACACTTGTTTTTATCTCCCTGGAGTTTACCTTTAATATATTCCTATACAGAATAGTGACTCATGCTCCCAAATGGATCCCCTTATTGCACACCCAGTCTGATGATAACACATACTGAAATCCGCATTAAGGCAAAAGGAAAAAACGTAAGTCAGTTTCAGGAAAGTAGTTAAAAGGTGAAAACTTCTTGAAGCCATGAAGGTTGTAGAGTTATGCTCATTGTGTATATGACGTGCTATATGTACTACTCCCAATCCATTACAGGATGCATCTCAGCTTGTAGCTGTCAGAGATATCTTTGGAAACCTTATGTATCTTTACATGTGATCTGCTGTTTGGTCCCTCTCATGCTTGTGGTATTTAGCACCTTCTCACTAAATGATATATACCTTGTATCTACAGTAAGGCCTGTTTGAGTCATAGGGAATTTACAGAAATTGTCATATCCGCAGACAAAATAATTTAAGATAACCACAGCCTGGTAAATAGCTGAAAGCTGAAGTTATATGACCTACATAATACATGATGGTGCCTGCCTTTAAGGTGAATTCACAAGTCATTAACAAAAACGCAGAAAGCTCCTGTGTCTATGGGGCCAGTCACATGGCCGTGATTTTTTGCAGTCCGCGGAATAACATGGAATCATGACCAATTTTTATTCATTTGTTGGATTAAAATCAACAGTGCAAGTCTATGGGTCCGTGACGTCCCATTGTCCTATGTTCATGAACTGACAGAATGGAGGTCAAGAAACTTTTTTTTCTCAATGTACAAGAAAAACAGGTTAAATAATCTGATCAAAATAATTGGTTCATTTTTCTCATCAGAAATTGGATGCTTGAATTTACATGTCATGATTGAGATTTGGTTAAAGCAAAATGATTTTGCAGTCATTTATTTCAGTGAAGGTGAGGCCATGTGCACATGGAGAGGCTGTCAAAGACACGTTTTTTTCTACTGGAAATCACGTCACGAAACGTTTCTTCTCTGTGCAGTTTTTAATGGACGGTGTCTAGTTTGGAGCATTTTGCATCAGGAGCTGTTTAAAAGTACGGTAGTTGCCTGCACTTTCTTTTCTTTCACCAGGAGTTTTGGAAAACCTAAAGCAGAGGAAAAAAAACTTTAAAAAGGCTGAACATGAACAGCAAAGTGGTTTTACAATAGAGATAAATAAGACGAGGCATTCAAGTATTTCTGAAGCAATGTTTGGATGCTGTTCTTTTTCAGAATCTTTCCAAAAGACTGTGTGCACAAAGCCTTAATGGCTGCACAAACATCTACTGGGGAATAATGTTAAATCATTTATGACCTTTAAAAAACTGTGCAGCCAGCATTGCAAAAATGTGCCCAAGACATGTGAATACATCCAAATGTTACATTAGGTAGAAATATACATAGTATGAGTGTGGCATATACCAATGCAACCATTGTGCTGTGTGAGCTCACAGAGTTCTCTTCACATACAGTAAGTGGTGAAACTTGAAGGTTATAGGTCCTGATGCAAAAACTCCAATTATTGCAAATCTTCAGTAGCATTAATCTATTTCCATAGTCCAAAGGGACTTTTGGGGCCCCCTTGGCTCCTGCACCTACTGTAGTTACACTGCTGTGTACAGTATATTTTATATTAGCCAGCGGTCATTTTATGAGTAAAGGAGTGCTCTGCCCTGACCACCAGAGATCAGGCCACTTTGAGAATATTCTTAAAAGCGTTTTCTCCACTCTTGTCTCCTTTATTGTGTTTTGCTGGTTATGTACAATAAGTCAGGGGAACAATTGGTTTTGCAGCCTGTACAATGTAACTTGTAGTCTTTGCCAGGCCTTTGAAATAGAATTTCACAGTTGTTGCGCCATCAAAGGGATGCGAGAAACTAAACTTTTTGATTAAATTCCGTAAGTAGGACAATCCCTAATCTAGCATTTCTTGAGATTTATTTACGTTTAGGCAAATGAAAGCGGCAAGCAAAGAAAGGACAGTGAGTCTTGTTCCTCAGAACAGTGCGGCTTTATTGAATTTCTTTTTAAAAAAAACAAAAAAACAGATTGCATCAAAAATGGGTCAAAATTGTTTAGAATTGGGGTGAAAATCTAAGGCTGCATAGACGTCTGTTTATACGAAACAAGTTTATATTATGAAAAAATAATGTATCTATAAACCAGACGTGGATGACACCTAAAGAGAAATCATGCATCAGGTAGATGAGGTCTCTCCTACTGACCCAAACCTCGATCCATGCCAAGTAAAAAAATGTATATATGGGTGTATAATTATAGGCATAATAATGTTTACTTCAATACTAGAGTCTGATGGTCGTCTTCTAGGACTAAAGGCCCCGTCTCACACTACGATATCTGTAATGATATCGTTAGTACGTCACAGGTTTTCAGTCGTTCTAACGACATCGTAACGACTTTGTTCAGTGTGACATATACAAACGATCAACGATAATCGGGCAGATCGTTGATGGGAGGTTGGTGAACCGGACCTTAAACCAAACGATGAGCGTTCATTCAACCTGCAGCATGGGTGTGTGTGACACCTCCATAACGATGTTGTTAACAACCTCTTGAGAACTGAAGGACGTAAGTGATCTAACGACCACAAGTATCGTTCGCTTGTCGCGGAATCGTTGCTGCGACGTTAACGAGATCTGTACGTGTGACATTTCACTAGCGAACATTGAACATCGTTCTAGTCGGATTGTTGGTCGGTTCGCCAAGACATTGAAGCATGAGACGGGGCCTTAAGACTGATGTGCCCTAATATGCTCCATCAGCTTTTCTTCAGTATACAAAGTTTCATAGTATTTAAGTTGAAGGTAGACTTAAGTCCATCGAATTCAACCTTATAGCCTAACATGTTGATCCAGAGGAATGCAAAGTAATGATATTAACTGCCATAAGGGTATGTGCACACAGTTTTTTGAGGAGTCTTTTGGAGCAGGTCCACTCTGAAAAATTGCACAAAACATGCTTGAAAGACTCTTCCCATTCATATCTATTGTAGAAAGCTGCCAATAAAAGAACCGCAATTGTGTCTTAGCCAACAAAATTGTGGGTGAATGGCAGAGACCAACCACTCACCTTATGAGTTTGTGTCACACAACCAATGTGAAAGCATATAACCGCCGCCGCAGGGAGCACATTGTACGAGACAAATGTAAGAATCAGATTGGATATGGGATCTGCTGTCCATTGAAGAGGTCCAGAACAATTGAAATAAATAGTGGTTTATTATACGTGTTTTGGTGCGTGTCACTGCTTCATTATCAGGATATTCCACCGTACATTGCTGCTTTGTTTTGTAATTGCTGGATTTCCTGATGAAGAACTGGGACAGGCATCAAACCGCATAGAATAAACCACTATTTCAATCGACAGCAGACCAGATTTTATCCACTAACCAATCTGGTTCCTACATTTATATCTATTGTTCAAACACTTTGCTGTTCATTTGTTAAGTGTTTTCAGCATTTTTCTTCCACTTCAGAGTTTGAGAAACATCTGGTAGGAAAAAAAATGATGAGGCTCCTATAGAAATGCACCAAACTAGGCACCGTCCTGCAAAACATCAACTGCTAAAACTCTAGGGAACAAAACACTTCTCAAAGATGAAAAAAAAAAACCAGGAGGAAATCTAGCGGAAAATGGCAATATTCAAAGGTCCATAAAAAATGAAACTTTTAGGGTATGTGCACATCTGACGTTTGTGCATCTCTGCAGAACGTCCAAAAACCGGTGTAGATTAGCAGAAACTGAGTTTTCTGTGCTCAGCATTGTTCCTCGTTTTTCAAGCGTTTTTTCCACGTTTTCCGCCCGGTTTTACAGCGTTTTTCTCGGCGGTTTTCTTGGCGTTTTTTCAGACTGGTCTTTGGTGCACTTGTTATGCTGGAACCGCTGGAAAAACGACCAAAAGAAGTCACTTATTCTTTTTTTGAAAACCGGTGGAAAAACTGAAAACGACCAGAAAAAAAACGTTCTAATGAAGACAGCGTTTTCTAAACTCCATTGAGTATCATGTTAATCCAGCCGGTGGCTAACTTCCGATGTTTTTAACAATTTGTTGGACTGATGGTGGTCCCACTGCCGCCTTTTTTGCACGATGTTTTGCTCACCCTCCTTTCATCACGCCTTTTAATGGGAAAGCAAAACATTTTGCACAAATATGGCGCACAACAGAATTTGTTAAATTTTTTTTATTATTCTACTCAACAAAGGTTCACAAAACATAAGGGGAATTTATTAACTTATTGCGGCAGAAGAGTATAGAACGCTGCAAGTTCAGGAGCGGTGTGCGTTAACATACAACAGATACTTGTAAAGGAGAATTGTTAATATTATCAAGGATACTCAATTATATTACAAGCAATTACCCCCTCCAAGAGGTTCAGAACTATCAGCATCCTCTTCATATTAAAACCATACAACGTTTTCTAGTTTGCCAGCTCTGACGTTTATCATTCACCTCAAGACATTCATTTTCCCTTCACAGAATATTCTATATCACAAAGATGAAGGAAAAAAAAAATCTAAAAATGTCCGCATAATTTAATGATAAAAAAAAAACCTGCATGTTTTATTTCTGTCTTAGGGTAGGTGTTTATGATAAGACATTCACATTTGAAAACTAATATCATTTTGTCGGAACCTTGCCAAAAGATTTAACAAAGAAACGTTGAAGTACTTTTCTGGAGGAGACATCTGATTAAAATGATATTTTCATTCAGGAAGAGATGAGCCATACAGGCTCTCAGTTTGTATTAAGTTACATTGCACACTACCTTAGCCGAGCGGCGCGCTCCCATCATGGACGGCCCGAGAGGCTCATTAACACATTGCTGGGAGAGTAAGCAATTTCATCCACACATATCCATATCATAGATTAATGTAGTGGTGGCAACATCATATATTATTCACAATCCTGTAATACAAATGTGGCATCCATTATCATTCAGGAGACACATAGGTAGAAGAACTTCTGCTTTATATTTTTATATGTAACAAAGTTTAAGAAGCAAGAAATATATCAATTGGTGGATGCATCTAATATATCATACTAAATCTGCTCTGGACAGTTGTTTGTGTAAAAAAAGTAAATTTATTTTTTGAGACTTTACTTTTTTACAATATTGGACCCACTTTAAAGTATATTGTTTTTTTCCTTGCCACATGACCACTTTTCCAATATTTTTTGCCATAGGGAAGAGTTTAATGGGAAAGATGTCATAGGAAAGAATGATTGGACCTGGTGGATTTCTAGAGGGTCGATCCTTCGTCCTGGAGGGAAGGGTTTGGATGCTTTTCTCCCTTTCCTTAATAAAATTTATTAAAAGTGAACCTGTCATATCGGTTTGTGATGTTAAACCGCCCCCAAAGTGTTGAAATTATGCAATGTGCATCACTAACATGGTTTTCTAAAAACAAAATTCCACTTATTTATCTTAAAAAAAGAGTTTATATGCTGAGGAGACTGCACACATACCTGATTTCAGTCATAGGGGAGGTGACTGCACACACCTGTCTTCAGTGATAGGGGAGGTGACTGCACACACATACCTAGCTTTAGTCATAGGGGAGGTGACTGCACACACATACCTGGCTTCAGTCATAGGGGAGGTGACTGCACACACATACCTGGCTACAGTCATAGGAGGTGACTGCACACACATACCTGTCTTCAGTCATAGGGTGGCGCTTTTGCTTACTGGCACTAAAGTTCATTCATGATTTTTTTTATTTTGTCATGCCCTCTGCATTGTAATTCACTGACATCACTGCAGGACCTGTGGTGTGGTCACAACCATGTGATCGTAATAATAATAAATCTTTATATAGCGCCAATATATTCCGCAGCGCTTTACAATACAGTGGGTAATAGATTAACATACACAGTATAATACAGTAAGAAAATACACACTATAATACATTAATTCCAGAGAAAGAATACAGTACAATAATAGGAAACAATACAATAAGCATAAAATTAATGTAAAAAATACGATAAGGCAAAAAATAAAGGTGACCCTGCTGAAAAGAGCTTACAATCTACAACGAGATAGGGGTTACACAACGTACAGGGGCTTATTACACTGATGGTCCAGGTATCTTCAAGAAATGGGGGATATAAATAAAGTTACATGAATGGTCACCAGACAATCTGTGTAGACGGTTTGAGTTTGGAGGAATTTGAAGAAGAGTTATGTCGAGAGAGATAATGAATGGGCTATGTACAGTACAAATGAGTTTTGTTATAGAGCATGATAGGCCGCCTTGAAAAGATGTGTTTTTAGTGAGCATCTGAAGCCATGCAAGTTGTGGATGGTCCTGATTTCTTGGGGTAGAGCATTCCAAAGAATTGGTGCAGCTCGGGAGAAGTCTTGGAACCGGGAGTGGGAGGATCGGATTAGTGCAGATGTTAGTCGAAGGTCATTTGTGGAACGTAGAGAACGGGTAGGGTGTTAGACAGAGATGAGGGTGGAGATGTAGGGGGGTGCTGCATTGTGAAGAGCTTTGTGGGTGAGAACAAGCAATTTGAACTTTATCCTGCAGTGTATAGGCAGCCAGTTCAATGACTGGCACAGAGCGGAGGCATCTGAGTAACGATTAGCCAGGTGGATCCTGGCTGCTGCATTAAGGATGGACTGTAGAGGGGAAAGTTTAGAGAGGGGGAGGCCACTTAATAGAAAATTGCAATAATCAAGGCGGGAGTGGATTAGGGCCACGATAAGGGTTTTAATTGTTTCCATGGTGAGAAAGGGGCGGACTCTAGAGATGTTCTTCAGGTGTAAGCGACAAGAACGGACTAGAGATTGTATATAGGTGGTGAAGGAGAGATCGGTGTCAAACGTGACATATAGACAACGAGCCTGCTGCCTAGGAGTTATCGTGGTACTGCACACAGAGAGATGTCAGATTTAAGGAGGTTAGTGGAGGGCGGGAGCAAAAGAAGTTCAGTTCTGGAAAGGTTGATTTTTAAATAGAGCTGACATGATGTTGAAAACAGCAGCTAGACAGTCATTGCTGTTCTTTAACACTGCAGGGGTAAGGTTAGGAGCTGAAGTGTATAATTGTGTGTCATCAGCATAGAGATGGTACTGGAAGCCAAATCTGCTGATGGTGTGTCCAATCGGGGCTGTGTAGAGAGAGAAGAGGTCCAAGGACTGAACCCTGAGGGACCCCAATAGTGAGAGGAAGAGGGGAGGAAGTGGAGCCATGATTGTAATGAGTGGAGCTATGCCCAAAGGGTCTTCATTTCAGGCCTGCTTTTCTCCGCCCATTACGTTCACATGTTTATGACATCAACACAGGTTATGCAGAGATGTCAGTCAATTGCAATGTAGGAGTATGACGAAATTGAAAAAATATCATGAATAAACTTGTGACAGTAAGCAAAAGTGTCCCCCTATGATTGAAGCCAGGTGTGTGTGTGCAGTCACCCCCCATGACTGAACAGGATGTGTGTGCAGCACCTCCCTTGACTGAATCAGATGTGTGTGCAGTCACCTCCCCTGATGACTGAAGCATGGCCTATGTGTTGTGTGCAGTCACCTCCCCTATGACTGAAGCCAGGTATAGTGTGTGCAGTCACCTCCCCTATGACTGAAGCCAGGTAAGTGTGTGCAGTCACCTCCCCTATGACTGAAGCCAGGTGAGTTGTGCACTCACCTCCCCTATGACTGAAGCCAGGTATGTGTGTGCAGTCACCTCCCCTATGACTGAAGCCAGGGTATGTGTGTGCCGTCACCTCCCCTATGACTGAAGCCAGGTATGTGTGTGCCGTCACCTCCCCTATGACTGAAGCCAGGTATGTGTGTGCGTCACTCCCTATGACGAAGGCCAGTATGTGTCAGTCACTCAGCATATAAGTCTTTTTGTAAGATAAATATGTGAAATTTTGCTTTTAAATTAAATTTTGCATCATTTAAAACACATTGGGGCGGTTTAATATCACAAAACAACATGACCGGTTCCCTTTAAGCACGGTCAAGCCAAACTTATTTATGGAAAAGAGTTCGAGAATATCCATCATGAATATGGTCAGTAAATCCTCACCAGCCATGGTTGTGTGACCTTATCATAACTATTGAAGCTCCAATTAAAGGTATTTGTGAATGCTCCTATGTCCATTTCGTTATTTACAGTCATAGTGAATACACTGATCTTTATATAGGTAAGTGTATGGGGTGAATGTGTGTAAAGTAACACCCCATTACCCCTTTGAATGTAATCCATCATATCCTTCAGCTGTGAGGTTTCTATAGCATTGTCCAACTTTAAATGCTCCCTGAGATATGATGAGGAGATGCGACCGGATTCTGCTGGAGTTTTTGGTTAGTATTTTGGTGCTCAGTGAATGTGCTTTGGGCATTGGAACAGTAGCTGGAAAGAGATAATCATGAAATTTACTCCATGGCCCCAGTGCAGGGGACTAGAATAGATTGTGCTGTCTGCAGGGCAAGAACTAATTGTCCTTAGATTAACCGAACTCAGCCCAAGATGTGTTCTTTAAGGCACAGTGTTTGAGAGAAGATCTCTGCTAGGAAAAGTCAGATACTGAGAATTAATTCACTGTTCACTTCTCAGAAATGTGATGAGAACAGCTCGAATTTAGTTATAAATATGGCTGCCAAGATTATCAGCTCCCCTGCAGCTCACAATCTCCTTGTGGCGCCATTTTACTGCCTTCGCAGATGCAGATTTGATTTAGATGATCAGGAAATAAATATTGTGTTACATTGTAATACAAAATACAGTAACACTTTGGCCTTGCTGTCTGTCTGGTTTTACAAGAAATCAACAAAATCATTATCCCATTGTAGCCACAGAGGTTAATAAAGGTTACGTGACTACTGGGATCCTTTATACAGTTAGGATCACTGTAAATATCAACGTAAGAGAACACTTGTCTCTAAACCAGAACTTCAGGTAGGAGTACGAATTCTATCATCAGCAGGTAGAGGTTCAACGTTAGGAAAGGTAAACCACTAACTACACTGTACACGGCTCCTGCTGCACTGGAAACTGTAGCATGATTGCGGCATTATGACGTTTACAGTCCTTTGTGTAGGGACCGACATTTTTTTCAGTAGAGGGATTAGGGTGGGCACACACATGCTGGCTATGTTGCTGATTTTTTAACCTGTTTTGCAGCAGAACAGTGGATAGAATTTGACCAAAATCCACAGCAAAAATTAACTAATTTTTAAATGCAACAATTTGTTCCTGTATATTTCATCATTCACAATAATGCAGAGAGTAAAATCCCTGACTGATGTAATATAGACAGATTCTGATGTAGATTTGCAGTGGTTCTTTGGCATCACCCACAAGTTGTCATCTTCCATTTCCGTCACTTAGGTTTAGCTCTTTTGTGTTGTGTTTTATTGAAATCCACTTTTCACTGTTACTAGTCTGTTCATTAGACCTGCAAACAAAAGAAACTATATTTCATTAATGTCATAAGACTGTAATCATGACATTTCTCCTGATATACTTACTGGTCCTGACTACCGGTTTGTAAAATAAGGCGATTTATTAAATTCACATAGGCTTTAAGAACTTTGTAAAAGGTGGCACTTGGTTCATCGATCTTTCAGTGCATCTGTGAAATCTGCATCTACTTATTATTGGACTGCTAGATAAAAGTTTGCCCACCACAACTAGTTTCCCATCCTGCAGCTGAACACGGGCTCCATAAACACCCTACTAACGGTTAATAAATTTTGCTTCTAATTATTTGCTCTTTAAAACCATATGTATTGTGAGATTCATCTTTGGAAATCTGGCACAGGCAGAAGATGTAGGATTGCAACAGTCTGTCCTACTGTGAGGCCAGCAAAACAAACATGTTGCCTCTACAGTCAAACAGCATTTTCCAAAGACGAAATAGCAAACTGTCGTGTGCACTTTGTAGTAAGACAGAAGACTTTTTCATTCTGTGCCCATGACCACAATACTGGAGGACCATTTCTCATTTAGGAGGATGACATGTGGTGTACTGTTAAACCCACTGCAGAATTAGAATCTGTCTGTCTTTGGGATGCTTAGCCAAGCTAGCAACCCCAAAATTGGTGTTGAAGGAAAAGTTGCAAATTTGTCACATTCAATATGATAACTTCTATTTCTATTGCTCCAACATATTCCACAGTAGTTTACAATGCAGAGGGGGATATGTACAGTCAATATGAGAGACAATACAGAATAACACAATTCAACAGATACAAAGAGGACTGAGGGTCCTGCTCACCAGCTACAATCTATGAGGATATGAGAAGGCACAGAAGGTGCTTGTGCTGTCTGGTCCAGCCATCAATAGAATAAATATGATAGTCACATAATGTATGAACTGGTCACTGGCCAATATGTGTACAAGTACAGATGCAGAGTGCTATAAGTGCATGGATGGTGTAAACAGATGATAAAAAAAACCAGATTTGGAAGAAAATTATTGTAAGGGTAAGACTGCGTTCACACGCTGCGCAATTGTAGCGCTATTGATCAGTTTTGTACAGATCCACTATTGCAGTGGAATGTAGTGAAACACATTGATGTTAGCTGTCCCAGCCAAGTCAATGCATTTCACTATTTTGCATTCAGACACTGCACTTTTTTATGAACCTGCTTTTGGGCTCAAAAGTGGGTCTGTAAAAAGAAGTCACATGTCACTTAGACGTTTTTTTTGCTGCTCTTTTACTCACCTTGCCGCACTCCTACGCTGATCTCTCCTCATCTCCAATGCTGTAGGACCTGTGAAGGATCTTTAAACAGCACCATGTGCCTGAGCAACATCACCAGGTCAAATTGTGCTGCAGGATCCTAGAGGCTGCACTCACTGTAGACATGGGAATGACAGGAGATCACCTGCAGTCACCAGGGGAGCGAGGCGAGGTGAGTACAGCGCAGGTGTTCACACACACAACGCTGCACTTTGTGAGGATCCGTTCTTGGTGCAGGTTTGCACCAAAAACACATCCTCACAAAACTCAGCAATACGCTGTATGTGAACGCAGCCTTAAATAGGAATTATTAGATAAGTGAGGTGATTGGCTAGTCCAAAAAAATGTGTTTTTGGGCATGCTTAACACTGTGGGTGTTGAAATTAATCGAATTGTTGTTGGTAGTGCATTCCAGAGAACTGGTGCAGCTTGTGAGAAGTCTTGGAGATGGGAGTGGAAAGTTCAGATTATAGAGGATAAGAATACTGCTTATTCACTTATATAGCTCCATAAATTCCACAGAGCTTTACATACATCAGCAACGCTATCCCCACTGGGTCTCGCAATCTAAGGCTGGGTTCATATTTGCGGACCCCTCCGCAGCGTTCTGCAGAGGGGATCCGCAATGTGACCGCAGCGGCCGCCAGCTCCTTTCTTTATAATGGGAGCGCACGGTGCTGCGCTTGACCGCGCATGACCGTGCGCACCCATGCAATCCCATATGTGATCTGTGCGCAGGCGGATGCCTGCTTACAAATCACACACTCTCGTCCGCACCAGGGACGCGACATGTTGCATTCCTGGTGGGACGAGAGTGTGTGATCTGTACGCAGGCATCCGCCTGCGCACAGATCACATATGGGAGTGAATGGGTGCGCACCGTCCTGTGCAGTCAAGCGCAGCACCGTGCGCTCCCATTATAAAGATAGGAGCTGGCGGCCGCTGCAGTCACATTGCGGATCCCCTCTGCAGAACGCTGCGGAGGGGTCCGCAAATGTGAACCCAGCCTAAATGATGTCAGTCTTTGGTTATTAGCGGAATGTAGGGCACGGTGATAGACAGAAATGAGAGAAGGGATGTATGACGGGTGCAGAACGTTTTATGGGTTAGAGTGATAAGTTTATATTATCTTCAGTAGCAGATGGGTAACCAGTGCAATGACTGGCACAGGATGGAGACATCGATGTAGCGGTTGGAGAGGAATATGATCCTGGCTAGGATAAGAAAATTGAGTGCCGCTTCTGATGCTTTTCCTAAGTCATATGCATTCAGTTTACCTTTCTAATATCAAAGCAAATGTATTATTATCAATGCAATGTGTTCTGAGATTATGAAAATGTGCCGGGTCTACAACCTTCTATTTGCTGCCCCAGCTTCACCAGATAAGCCTGGAAATTGTAAATATTCCTGGCAGAGGCTCAATGTGGGCAGAGAGCCCAAATAAAACAGGGTTCATTAGGTTTGCAGAAACGTCTTCCTCTCGGTGCAGCGTGTCAGGGAGCTGGGATTGGATCCATGTTTCCCATGTTGATATCTGTGAAACTGTTAGAATTACGGGTCAGGGAGCAGGCTGAGTTGTACGAGAGGGAGATGAAAGAATGACACAGCAGACACTGTGGTAATTAAACGAATTATACCTCTCAAACTAATTAACCGTCCCTATAAACTTTGAGGCAAAGCTCTTCTGTGTCCTGGTTTTCTTGTGACTTTCATGTTTGTCACTTGAAAACTAACTCCTAATATTTGTTTTTACAGACATCAGGCCCCAAATAAACCTGTCTTTTTTTGTTCGATAGAAGCTTGAGTAGCAATATGGCTCATTTCCATAGCATTTCAGTGTTAAAAATCTGTAGTTTATTACAGTTGCCGGATTGTACATGAAAATTCACATGTATTTTCCTCCGCACCCAGTGGGGAAAATCTGCTGAGAAAATTGACTGGAGCTGCAGATATGAGATTCATGGCATGAGAATTTCTCACTGCCTGCAATGCTTAGAGGGGAATTTGCAACAAATTGCAGTATAATCAGTGGGGGTTTTTTCTATGTTTTTCACTACGGATTTTCTGCTTATGAAAATTCCACAACAGATACATCTCGTGGGAGAATACCCCAATTATAAAAAATATCGCACCCTATTAACCTGTGAAGAAAGTGTGTCCAGATGGGAGGGCAACACGCAAATGTAAAGCGACAGTAACATAATCCACCAGCTGCAAGTTACAGTGTCCACACAATCTCTTATCTCAGGATTTTTATCTTTCTTTTGGTTTTGTCTTTTTTATGTTGAATTGTCAAATTATCTGTTCTAGCAGCTTAGAATGAAGTTTCTATCAGACATAAAAGAGATTTATGTTACCATTAAAACACAATATCAAAGACGGAATAAGCAATTCAATAAAATTACAATAACACTAGGATAAAACGGGGCCTTTTCAATAACCGCTTTATGCTGGAACATTTTGCAGACAAATATGTGTTTATGGATCTTTTTAACGTACGTTCATCGTTCAGCTTCTAATAGAGACTCCTTCTTTCATTACTTTACATTCAGATTGTAGTTCGAAAAATTGTTCGATTTCCTTCTAGGAGGTTTTTTTTTTTTTTTTTAGTTCAATTAAGGGGAAAAAATCATTTATAGAATATTGATTTGAAACAATGGACTCTGTCTGATACTTTTAGATGCTGAGGCTTCTCTGCAGGCACCTGAAAGGAAGACGTTTATGCAGATTAAGGGGCTATAATTGAGCGACTCAGTGTACAAACACATGCAATACCTGATTGTACCTGGGCAGGTTTGATCCAAGACCTCAGTGCTATAGTGTCCACCTGGCATATTCTGTGGAGAAGCTACCAGCTCTTACTTCTCTGAGTGAATGTAGGCCTATGGATACAGTGGAGGCCATCAACGCTTTTTTTTTTCCATTGGGGTCTCTTGTAGACTGTTTCAAGGCATCCATCACAGGTTTATGTCAGAGATGTATATAGGAGAATACTCTTGATGACCACTTGAAGGCAGTGTGAAGAAACTCTTGAGATCCATTTACACCAACTAACTGCTGGCACCAGATGACCACTGGTCAGATACTTGTTTGCTCATCGGTAAAGGCCCATTTACCCTGAAAGATGATCATGAATCTCTGTCCTAGGGAGGCAGTTTTGCTGCTCAAAAGTTCCTCGTTCTCGGCAGCTCATTGTCACATTTACACAGAATTCGTGCTGCCAAGAGAAATCATAGCCTATGTGCACTGAACAATTTATTACAGATTTTTCAGTTCATATCAGAACACCAATCTGCCTGTGCAAACAGCCAAACAATCTGACCGGCGGTCATTTAGTACTGCCAGTTACTTTGTGTAAATGGACCTTAACACAAGCAGACTCCAGATCAGACTTAAGGCCCAGTCTCACATAACGTATCAGCGATCCTGACCCCGATAACGATCAGACTTAAGGCCCAGTCTCACATAACGTATCAGCGATCCTGACCCCGATAACGATGTGCAGAGATCGCTGGTGCTCGTTTACACATCGCTGGTAAGATGTCAAACAGGTATCTCATACCATCCATGCGAAAAACAGAAACAAATGCACTTACAGGACGCAGTCAGAGCCCAATTGTGGAGCAAGCCCAGCTGCAGGCTGATAAATCACCTCTACCAGCAAGATATGGGAGGCAAGCTGCCATGCATACACTAGGCCTGCATAGAGCACCATTCACACTGATACATATGGTGCAGAGTGTCTGAAAGCTACCCAACCTCTCCGCTGCCTGAGCATTGGGCCGCACAGTACGATGCTTCTGCACCACTAGATGAATGGCGCTGGGTCATCAGCTTAAATGTCTTGGGCCAACACATGAACCAAAATCCCATCTATAAAGGTTTTTTATTTATCATATAAAAAACTTTTGCACTTTTTTATCCATCCAGGGTGCAGTTGGGCCCATAGGGGCGCCATTCATCTAGTGGTGCAGAAGCATCGTACTGTGCGGCCCAATGCTCAGGCAGCGGAGCGGTTGGGTAGCTTTCAGACACTCTGCACCATATGTATCAGTGTGAATGGTGCTCTATGCAAGCCCAGTGTATGCATGGCAGCTCGCCTCCCACATCTTGCTGGTAGAGGTGATTTATCAGCCTGCAGCTGGGCTTGCTCCACAATTGGGCTCTGACTGCGTCCTGTAAGTGCATTTGGTTTCTGTTTTTGGCATGGATGGTAAGTTTTCTGATGCTGCTTTTTTTCTAGTAGTTTTTTTCAAACAGGTATCTCACCAGCGATGTGAAAAACGACGCACTAGCGATCCAGAATTATACCGAGGTCGTTGTGAATGTTCTCTCCATAGCGTTGCATTGAGATCGTTGCCCATTATCTTTGTCAAACACAACGATGTAGCGTTCCCAGCGGGAGCATAACGACACAGGAATGACCCAGAGCAGTGTATAACGATCAACGATCTCACAGAAGGGGCCAGATCATTGGTGCGTGTCACACAGAACGACATCGCTGTTGCGTCACAGATTTCGTGACGCAACAGCGATCCCAATAGCGATCTCGTTAGCGATCTCTTTATGTGTGACAGGGCCTTTACACTGAATGATTAGAAATAGATCATTTAGTGCCAATGTTCTCACGAATCCAGTTTACACAGAACGAAGATTTCTGTGCAGCACGAAAGATCATTCTACTTCCGAATGGGCATTTTACTTGTACGTCATCTGATCGGCAGCCTGTTTAGACTGCAAGATTGTTGTGAAAGGAGTGTCCTTAGGAACAATCATTCATTATAATTTTGAAGTGTAAATGGACCTTTACTGTTGCAGCTACATCAATAGTGGGATTTTGATTTGATTCTGATTGGCTGAAATGGCTCATGGAAAGTTTTTTACATTTTTGAGCTCATTTATTTATTTCATATGCGAACTTACCGTATTTTTTAGACTATAACACGCCTAGCTTTTAGAGGAGGAAAATAGGTGAAAATAAATTAAGCAAAATATATGGTAATGACACAAACATTATTATTATTATTATTTATAGAGCACCATTGATTCCATGATGCTGTAAATGAGAAAGGGATACATACAAACAAGTTAAAAAATACAATGAATAAACTTACTGACTTATGGGGGGATCTGCTGCCGACACTGTTATGGGAACAGTGTGCCCCAATTCTGTACTAATGTCCCCCATCCTTGGTCCTTGGCCCCTTGCAAGTTTATATGTCCCCCATCTTGATGTATATGTCTTCCATCCTGGTACATATGTTCCCCATTCTTATCACATCCTGATATATATGGAACTCATCCTGGGCCCATCCCTGGTATATTTGGTTCCCATTCTTGTGTATATGATCCCCATCATGGGAACATCTTTGTGCATATTCCTCCCTAACGCCGCACACTTAAGCAAAAGAACAAAATGATCCAATTCATCTTACTTCTGCTCAGTCAGTGCGCAATGATGCCAGAAACTGACTTCAGAGTGTAATCTGCACAGCGCATGACACCACTTCCATGTGTGCCCACTTACACCGGCATCAACTGCCAGAATGTTTGCTGCTCCGTTTACCAGGGATAATGGACGTGGTGAGCAATGAATATTCATTCTCTTAAATAGCAGGCATATGTGATCGCCCAGCAGTTGCAGTAAGCCGACTGCTGGGGATGACGTGCTACTATTAACTAAAATGAATATTCACTGCTCCCCATGCTCATAATCCCAGCCCCCTCTTGGCACCGGGTTCAGTGCTGAGAAGTGGGCGAGATAATGGGCATGGAGAGAAGTGAATATTCATATTCTGCAATAGCAGGGACACATGTTTTCTTCTTGGGACCCCCCTTCTACTGCTGCCTCGCCCCCTCAGGTGCATCCAGATGATGCACCGCCCTTATTCCCCCAAAGAAGAAAAAAATATATAGTACGAAAAATATGGTATGTAGCACAATCATGTTCTGTAGCACTTTACAGACATTATCATCACTGTTCCTATTGGGGTAACAATCTTAAATTCCCTACCAGTATGTCTCAAGAGCGAGAGAGAAACCAAAGAACCCAAAGTAAACCCATGCAAACACAGGGAGAACATTCAAACTCCTTGCAGATGTTGTCCTTGGTGGGGTTTAAATCCAGGTCCTGAGCCCTGCAAGACTGCAGTGCTAACCACTGAGCCACTGTGTAGTGTTAATCACTGAGTGACCCTATAGTTGTAACCACTGAGCCACTGTGTAGTGGTAATCACTGAGTGACCCTATAGTTGTAACCACTGAGCCACTGTGTAGTGGTAATCACAGAGTGACCCTATAGTTGTAACCACTGAGCCACTGTTCTAAAGACCTACTGTCTTGAAACATCTTCACCAATGGTGTATTGCAATCCCTGACATTTATAAAGACACTGCACCAAATGTATGAGCAATATATCAGGGTATGTTGCCCCAAATGATTTCTTGCAAAAGTTAACGGATCCTATTGGTTTTCTCAGGAAATGCTGAGGACAACCGATGTCAAGCACTACAGTAATACATTGCTAAATATGTTACATTTCCGTTGCACAGGCTGTGGCCACAGTAATAAACACAAGGAGAGTGAACAATCCTTGCCCTTTCTGCACAGGTTAGCAGTGTGGTTCTTCAGATGTGCATCTGTATGTGTGTTTGTATGCGCAGGCCCTGGACAGCCGAGCCCTGTTTGCTCCATCCCTCTGTGGCCCTCTGCCTTATGTCATGGAGCAGTCATAATGTCTGGCTCTATGGTGTCTTAATTATGCATCCTGTTTACATCCTTTTGTCTTTAATTCCAGCATATAGCTTACAGTCCTGTAATCACTGTCACCCTTTTACCTGCAGTCCTAATGTCTACAACACAAGATAACATAGAGGAGGATTGCCAGGGAGGAGGAAGAAGAAGAAAAAAAAAATCAATGCCTCCGACATAAAAATATAAGTGCATTTAGCATCATTAGACCATCCTTCAAAACCTTCCTTTGATTTCATTACTCCTGGGGCTGTAATAGTAGCGTATGTTAATGCTCAAGTGCTCTCTAACCATTCCACGAGAAGCAGATCGGCTGCTGACCCTGGGCATGCTGGAAGTGTCTGCACTAAGTAATCTTTTCTGAAACCCCGGCACTTCTCACCCTTTAAATAATTACCATTAATCTCAACACCAACGTAAAATTAAACCTGAAAAATACATGTATCCTGTAAAAGCATATATCACAGGCAAGTTTTTAGTTTAGTTTTTGTTTTTTTTACTACTAGGCCTGACTGGATGAGACTACTCTGACGATATATTCAGTGGCAGCGACTGATTCTGTAATTGTACTGCGCCGTAGCGTTGTGCTATTTGGACGGCGTTCTGGCACTGGGTAGCGGCGCTACATGACTGCTGCAAATCGCACTATTTCTAAAGGCACAGGCTGTGTGATTGCAAGAGACTTTGATTGCACCATTAGTTTTGAAGTGCTGTGCTCACCGAGACAGGCGAGCATCTTGGACATTAAACTGGTATCCTGTTGTTTATGAGGAAAGGACTTATAGTCCTGCACTTCATCTTACAAACCTGCTTTCCCCCCCTCCCACCCCAAGAGTATTCGTGCTGCATTAGGTAAACAATTACACAAGATGACTTTAGTACTATTCTGCCTTCTACTTAATTCATGCATACACGCATTCTGCCGTTACCACTGCTTGATGTATAATGGAGATTTGCAAACAGACATACTGGGATTCCAGCCTCATTTTCACAGACGGGAAGGAGAGAGAGAAGGCATTTTTAGTGCTGGGGATGAGAGAGCGAGGGGGGGGGCATCTGCCGAGTAACTGGGAAACGGAGCTGTGTGATATTAATATTTTGTGTCTGCAACAGAATAAAATTTCAGGAGGCGCAATCTCTTCTTCCCCACAATATCAGGCTGCAGAAACAAAACTAGGCTCATTTGCATTGGTGCATACCTCCCCGATAAACGTGGTCACCTCCATCCAGGGAGCAGTAATTAATATGGCCGAGCCACGCCGGCTATGGGTGTCACTTGATTACTGGAGAATTAAAGAATCATCCTCCCACCTCCTCGACTGTGAGCACGAAATAAGAAAAAAACAAATAAGAAGGGGGACAGTGTATCTTTAACGTCTTTGTCCGGCTGGTTATATTTTATATGAGCTCAGCTCACATCACTTTTTATTAGCTTAATAAATCACCTTTCTTGTCAATCAAGGAGCAGAGAATAATTGGATATGGTTGAAGCCTCTGTGATGGATTATAAATCATTCAAGATTAAATTAAAAGATAATGCAGAAACTTAATGGTTTGTGTTTTGCAGTCTTAAATTGCCTCGAAGCGCTGCTGTTTTCTGCTTTAGTGAAAGCCGTATTCGTAAAAAAAAAAAAAAAAAGCCTCTGATTATAGCCATATATTTTTTTTCCTTATCTCATTTAAATGTTATTTTTCATATTCATAAGACTCGGGTCCCTACTGTTAGAAATAAGTTCATTCTGCTGACAGAGGTCACTAGTAACTGAGCAGGAAATAAGTATTTAAATCCTAAAAGTAAAGTGCATGTTTTTATTCCTCCTCCCCCAGGATTGACAGAAGTAATATTTATTTGCCTTCCACAAAAAATTAAAACACAATCATTTTTATAGCCATGAACCACAGTTCTTGTATCTAAATAGTTCTCACTTTTTAATAAAATTGCAGAGAAGTAAAGTTGGAGCAGGTTTCATCGACTTACAGAAAGTTGGGGAGTTTGGGCCCCATTGTGATAGTGGTTTTGTATTAATTATATTGAAGACAAAACAAACCTTTCCTTATAGAATCTATCAAATTCTACCTTGTCAGATTATCTTTCCCCCATTGTCAAATCAGCCGGTGTCCTGCAAGTTTGCTTGTCCTCATTGCTGCGGCATCTGTCATACATTTTGTGTAATTTCATTGTATTAATATATATATTTTTTTTAGGGAAATCACTTGATAAATGGGGAGGGGGTTTGTTGTATCCATCAGATAATTCCAAGAGAAACTCCTACTAGCCGCCCACTACTGACAAACGCAGCGTGATGGTCACATCTGCATGTCAGTAACATACGGAGAGAGCCCTGAATCTGTCACCGTGCAAGGAAGAGCATTAGCGGTTTCAATTCTGCTTTATTTCTAGGTTGAAATGGAGAAAAGCAGACAAAAAAAAAAAAACAAATAAGGAAACTAAACAGTGGCGTGAGATCCAGCAATTTGCTGGGGCTCCCTGTGACAGACACTGCATTATCATAATTGTCTCTACTACATGATAGGTCAGAAAAATAATAATGTCATTTTATTTATAGCCCAGATACCCCTTTTATGAGAGTCAGGCAAGTGACTGCCAAGTGGAGTAGGTCAAATGACATCTTTTGATCAGACCTGTCCAAAGAGATCAAACATGAATGGCAGGTAATGGATACTCGGTGACAAACCAAATCTACAGCTAAAATAGGACTGCCGCAATCTGCCAGTTACCCATTAGAAGCTTACCTAACTAAGGCAGTCTGCCTGACACACTGGCCAACCACCTAAATCAGCTAAGCGACAGTGCTAAAATTGTGTATTATCATTGGAAATGGCTATTATTCCCCCAGTAACATTTCTGTTAGGGGTTTGTTTGCATAGGGCGCACACAGAACGGATTCTTATCAGGAGGCGCCTGATGCGACACCAAGAATCCAAAATCTGCAAATCATTGCAGGTTTTCAGGTATACACATTCATCCCTGTGTGAATAAGATGGCTTTAATAGAGTTTCCTATAATAATTAGAGGAAAATAGTGGGAGGTGATGGTCACATTATTTATTACAGGACTGTAGTGTAGACTTTTTTATATTTTTTTTTCCTGGCCTAAAACTAAGGAATTTATTTCCAAAATGCGTCAGGTGGGGCAGTGTGTCTATGATGCTTCTAACTGTAACTTGTATGTGGATAACTTAATAAAGCAGAAAGTTATCTAAAAGGATACTGGTGCTGGCATTTCCTTTTTTTCTATTTATTCTGTAAACCTTTACAGGCATGATCATCACGGTCCCCATTGAGGCTCACGATTTACATTCCCTATCATTATGTCTTTGGAGGGTGGGAGGAAACTCATGGAATGACAGGGAGACCATACAAACTTCTTGTAATAATATAATCAGGGCTGTGGAGTCGGTAAGCCAAACCTATACCTCCGATTCATCAATTTCCCTCAATACAACTCCACCAAAATGGACCCAGACTCCACAGCTCTGAATATAATAACGTAATTTTCAATACTATGGGGTTATCATGCAGAAGGTATCACTTACATGTATTCCAAATAATTAATACATGTGTAAATGACTTTAAATGTAATAATAATAATATTTATTCATACATATTGCGCTATTAATTCTATTGCACTTTACATACATTTGCAACACTGTCCCCATTCGGGTTCACAATCTAAATATCCTATCAGTATGTTTTTCAACTGTGGGAAGAAAGCCACGCAAACACGGGCAGATGTTGGCCTTGGTGGGAATTGAGCCCAGGACTTCAGCACTGCAAGTCTGCAGTTTTAATGCTGAGCCACCATGCCACCCAATGATAAGTAATATATATGAATAATAATTACCAAAACCTATAATATGTAAGAATTCAAATAATTCCCGTATATGTGCAAAGGCTTGTTGTACTCATGAGACATACACAGAAGTTGGAGGAAACTGAGTAGACACCAGTTCTCCTAAATATTCTTCTTTATAGACCTTGTATGTACAGGACTCTGCATGCAGGCACGGTCAATCTGTACTGCAATATTGGAGCTGCCACCTACAAAATCAACATTTTAGGGGTATCCCAGCTGTCTCCACCTCCACATAAGGAGGCGAGTAGAGCCAAAAACAGGTAAACAGATACTTGCTGGGACCCATGTTCAATTGGTTTGTGTCAGTATTCACTGGAAAAGGACAGGTGCCCGATACCTGCCAAACATGCATGTGTCCTAATAGGTATTGGCAAGTGTGAGGTCATTGAGTGGAACATCAAAATCGGCTTAATGTATTAAGAAAACTAGATGCACTGAACTTCTTAAACCCCACTGTATGCAGTGACATCAGCAGGGATCATTCACAGGGCTTGGGTGGATTGCAGAGGATGAGAAAAGACATGACCTCTGCCTTCTTGGAACAACGCCACACATGTCCATGGTCTGTGTCTCATGTTTCCACTCAGCTTTGGTGAAGTGAACCTGAAGTTGCCACCCACATGATCCATTTGGCATGGAGCAACACTTTTGCACACTTGTTGGCACAATTGCCATTTCAACTGTGCCGCACAAGGTTGCAGGAGTGTTGAACTGTGCCAGATGGGAGAACAAAAGTATAAGTATGATGTCAACCAGACACAATCCCTGGTGGTCTTCCCAGCCATGTGTTTCTCATCATGTTAAACTCCTTTAAGATTAATTCAATATTCACCTGTGTTTCTAAATGACCATATTGATGATATGGGAGGTGAGGGGTGTAGGTATACTGTACTTTGAGGGAAAGGTAGTCCAAAAGAAACACTCAATGTATTTTTATACATTCTATAATAATCACAGTAAAATCTCTATTTCCACAGCACAGATGATCTCCATGTGAGCAGACAGTTGTCTGTCTTGCTCTTAGTTTTCCGGGGTGTTTTATATTCACAGAAGTGCATTGTGGCTGTAGTCAGGCGCTGGATAATGTCAGCCTTGGACAGGCTCACGTGGATAATTGCAATAATTGATGATTGTGAGAAGATTTACTGGTTAATTTTCACCTTAAGTGAACTGGAGCACAGATGATTGTTAGGGGTGGGTCAGGCGGGAGCACCTCCGGCTTCCTCTGTAACCACAAAAATATGACTGCACCAATTAGTAGCCGGCAGCCTTCAGTTTCCCGGAGAATCTTTATCTGCAGTATGGTGAATTTCTATGTGAAAAAATAAGTCCTGTAAAAATGACAGAACTGGAGCCATCTGAGTGTATCACATCCCTCACTGGCTAATATTGACCTTTTCCATCCAGTACACATTATTCACTACAGTTGTATCATTAGTGAGAACCTGCAGTGATTTCAAAGGCGTGTTTACTCCTTCCTATACATAGAAATGGCTCGTTCGGTCATCATCATCCAAGTGTCCTCATACATACAGAAAATACATATTTGAACCGCATTAGCCAGTAGATAGAAAAAATATTAAGATAAGAGAGTCCTCAGTGGTTGATACCTTTTAATGGCTAACTGAATAGATTGTAATAAATGGCATCTTTCAAGACTATTCAGATATCTTCATCAGGCTAGCTTTTGAGATACTCAGGTTTTCATCAGGCTTAGCTTCTAGACTACTCAGGTTTCTTCATCAGCTTAGCTTTTAGACTACTTGGGTCTCTTATCAGGTTAGCTTCCAGACTACTCAGGTTTCTTCATCAGGCTTAGCTTTCTAGACTACTTGGGTCTCTTATAGCTCAGCTTTCTAGACTACTTGGGTTCTTCATCAGGTTTAGCTTTCTAGACTACTCAGGTTTCTTCATCAGGTTTAGCTTTCCAGACTACTGGGTCTCTTCATCAGGCTCAGCTTTTAAGACTACTTGGGTCTCTTCATCAGGCTCAGCTTTCGAGACTACTCAGGTCTCCTTATCAGACTAGCTTTTGAGACTACTCAGATCTCTCCATAAGACAGCTTTTAAGACTACTTGGGTCTCTTCATCAGGTCAGCTTTCAAGACTACTTGGGTCTCTTCATCAGGCTCCGCTTTCTAAGCTACTTGGGTCTCTTGATCAGGCTCCGCTTTCTAAGCTACTTGGGTCTCTTCATTAGGCTCCGCTTTCGAGGCTACTTGGGTCTCTTCATCAGCCTCCGCTTTCGAGGCTACTTAGGTCTCTACATCAGGCTCAGCTTTCGAGACTACTCGTGTCTCTTCATCAGGCTCAGCTTTCGAGACTACTAGGGTCTTTTCATCAGGTTCATAATAACAAAATCTGAAGTGTCACATTTAAACACAACAGGACACAAAATAAAGCAGGACATAATCCTTATCTATGAACTGCTCCTATATTTACTGCCACATCTGTTTGTTCCCTTCTCATACTGATCGTTCTGCTTCTCATCACTTGTCTTATTGTCCTGCTCTATTCTATGTCCTATTTTGTATAAATGTGATTCTTCAGATTTTGTGGTATACCATGCCTGATCCTGAGTAGTCTCAAAAGCTGCTATTTATTACTATCTTTTCAGTTTGTCATTTAAAGGTATCAACCACTGAGAACTCTCAAATTTTCATGTTTTCCTCATACATATAAACCTGGATATTATAGGGCTGCTAACCCAAAGTGGTAAGATGATCTAATAGTGCAGCATTATAAGAAGAGCCACTGATATCAGCGATAGATGTAAATGTCTCGGACACTGGAGAAATGTGAAATAAACTAGTGATTGCTGGGGGATGGAAGGTCTCTGCTCTTCTTGTAGCACATCTCACAGAAAAGGTTCTGGCCAGTCGCTGCCAAAAATGTAACTGAACTATATTCTGCTCATATAAGTGATGTCAGGGAACAATAGATTGAATTTACCTGCACACTAATAGCAGGGATGTATGTGGGTCTGCAGAATATCATGGGTCGTACAAGTCGGTGTGGAATTTCCTGGCAGCTCCAGAAGTACTTGACCTTGATATTTTTTGTATCTTTCAGTGATGTCAGATGTTCCGAGTGACTTATGTTATTTTCAGGATGTATAATAATCCAAGGTTTTTATGAATCTTTCTGATACATCTGCGTCTTTTCTGTTCCAGCTGGAGAATTCACTGCTTATCTAGCCTGTGTGAACATACCCAGAGGTTGTGTTACAAAACTTGCTCCTCTGGAGAGTCAAAAACCAGAATCGACATTTAGTTCTGTGCAAACATCTCCCACTGAAGAGATATGACAACCACTCTACACCCCACAGAATGGCACCTCAAGTTGCAAGTTGTCACCATGTGGCACCCATGTTACAGTACAAAAGGCAGGAGATTACTATCCTATCCTACATCATCGATCCTATCCTACATCATCGTGCACTTACTTGGGCGATACGAACCAACATCATTGAGTGAATGTGGTCTTTAACACCTTCACCGCCAGAATAGAAAGCATCTTCAGTTTTACAGATATCCCAATTAACCCTGTGTCCAAGGAGGGGGGTGGGATTGGCACCAAAGAAATCAATATCCTCCTGCTATCATTTGCTGTAATTTTAATTCTCTGAGAAGCAGTGAATCGCTTTCACTTAGAAGCGTGCAGAACAACCAATCTATCAACAGATTACAATTTTGCTTAATTTTAATGTGGCTAACTTAAGATGTTGTATAGTAAATTTATGCAACTGATCACAGTTATTAAATTACTGCATCTGCAAAAGAGGCAATCAACCCCGTTATTATAGTTGCTGTGCGTGGATGGTAAATGTCAAGGATCTACCAATGCACTGCAGGGAGGCACGGTATTGTTAAAGATGCATAAAATATCAGCACTTTTTATATGCTTGTGCATTCAACAAAGACTCTCATCATAATTAACTGGTGTGGAAATAAATAATTTTTACAAACTACCTTGGATACAGTTGTGCATCGCCGCAGCCCCCCCGTCAATGTCTCAGCGCAGATCCGTGATATTTAAACCTTTTTGTCGTCTCTTCTTTTCCAGCTCACGTACACAATAAAATATTTAAACCTTTACATAGAGATTGGGAAATTGTATTGTAAATTCTGATCCCGGCGCTAAAAGCTAATTTATTATGATAAATTTAATTGCACATTTTTACGGTTTGGCTTATTGCTGACTTTTGTTTTCTGACTGGTGATTTACAGTCGTATCGGCCATCTTCTGTAGCCCCTTTGTTGTCTTTACTGTCGGTCTGAACCGGTTGTGTAATGTTTCTGTTTTTCAGCTATTGTGTGTATCTATCTGCGTCCTGCATGGATGTGGTTCTCAGGGTGTCCATAGATGTCTGCCCCGATACCAGTGGTCTGGAAGATATGTCCCATTTCATGGAAATTCTTGATCTTTATTTTGTCTCTAGGTGTCGATGTATCAGCTATAAAATCGAGGGTGTATACAGTATGTACACACAGGCGTGGTGACCAGGCATGATATAGTACAAAAAGTAACATTCTGCCAATAATCAGTATGTGATACCACACATTCTGTCCTAATACGCGTAGATACATCTGCTATTTTCAATGGGATAACATATGGCATATGCGCCTGAACATATACTATAACTCTACTCCTCAACACATTGGAATTGAAGTATTTTCAAGAAATATGGACACTGCACAAATAGAAGTGGGACAATGAAGTAGCACATTTTTCTGTGCTACTTCATTGTCCCACTTCTATTTGGGAAGTGTCCATATTTCCTGAAAATACTTCACTCAATTCCAATGTGTTCAGTAGTAGAGTTATAGTATATGTTCAGACGCATATGCCATATGTTATCCCATTCAGTCTCCATCACTGCGATACGTTCATCTAATTATACTGTTGTTGGTGTAAGGCTGCGTTCACACATTTGCGTATTTTGCTGCGCTTTTTTACGCGCGCTTTTTGCCGCGTTTTTCGGCCGCGTAAAAAAGCGCAGCAAAATACGCAGGGGCTTTCACACACTGCGCTTTCTTTCCCCCAGAAAGCGCAGTGATGTCACAGAGGGGAGGAAGAATCCTGCTTCCTCCTCCCCTCTGTGACAGCTGTGGCCGCCCCATTAGACTTCACATTGTGTTAATACACACTGTGAAGTCTAATTAAACTAAAGCAAGTGTCTGAAAAATAAAAAACAATCAATACATCACCTTCCGACGCCTTTTCCCGGTTTGCGATCCCCGGTTGTAAGTCAGATCTCTTCTGCAAGACCTGTGATGACGTCAGAGGGGGGGCGTTACCGGGCGGTCCCATCGCTGATTGGCTGCTCGCGGTCACATGACCGCGAGTGCCCAGGAACGCCCCCCCTCTGACATCACCACAGGTCTTGCAGAAGAAATCTGACTTACAACCGGGGATCGCAAACCGGGAAAAGGCGTCGGAAGGTTGATGTATTCATTGTTTTTTATTTTTCAGACACTTGCTTTAGTTTAATTAGACTTCACAGTGTGTATTAACACACTGTGAAGTCTAATGGGGCGGCCACAGCTGTCACAGAGGGGAGGAGGAAGCAGGATTCTTCCTCCCTTCTGGGAAAATACGCAGTAGTAGCTCCGTAAAGAATTGACATATCAATTCTTTACGGAGCTGCGTTTTCTCCCGGAAAACGCATTTCGTATTTTTACGCAATGTCTGCACTGCAAAGTGAATTTCCCATTCACTTTGCAGGCAGACAAAAAGCACATTGCGTATTTTGAAAAGCGCGCGTAAAAAAACGCGGCAAAATACGCAATGTGTGAACGCAGCCTTACACTGATGAGCAAAAGACTCCCATGTCTCACCATCCACTACAGGTTGGAGCATGAGACTATCTTCGTTTTCCAGACAACCATCTCTTGACTATCTCATACATATATTTGACTTTCAACTATTTAGCATATGATTAGTTATGCAGATTGTCATTTTTACTGTTTTGCTCCTAAAAAAAAAAATCAAAATTGTTAATTTTTATTACTTTGTTAGTATTTTGTAAATCCACCTTTTGGATCACTGAATCACTGCCTTAATGCTTTTGGGCAGCTCTCCATCAGATTCAAGCATATCTCAACCAAAATCTTCTCCCAGATCTCTTCTACATGTTCCCAATGCTGGTGCACACTGGTCACCTCACTTGGGGATGTATAAAGCTTTTTCTTCACCTTTACCCCACAAGTGTTGGGTTGGGCTGAGGTCCAGAGACTGTGAGGACAATCCAGCACCTCTAATTCATTGTCATTAAACCATTTCTTTACCAATGTTAACATATGCTTTGGATCATTGTCCTGCTGGAACAGTATGTCAACTTTTTAATACCCATAAAACTCAAGTGTATGAAGTAACTTGTCTTGTAGGATTTTCACATATAGCTCAGAATTGAGATCACCATCGATCCCGGTCAAGAATCCAAAGCTTTTAGCTGTGTAACAACCACATATAATCAGGCTATTTCCACTGACCTTGAAAGTGCCTTTGCTGTTAGCCCTTTTTCACTTGTTTCTTCCAGAGTTATTTGCACCCATCAGATCCATCTATTGACTTTCATCCCATCACTCCAAATCACCCGTTTCCAATCTTCTACTGTCCACTTTTTGACAACTTGATCCGATGCTTCTTATGATGGTATTGATATTGGCTTCTTCACCTTTTTTGGGCCAACATTCCAGACTTGTATAACATGCATTGCATGGTGGTTGCATGCGCACGTCTGTGATCCGACTGTTCTGAAGCATATGAGCCGCATCGACTGCCGGGCATGTCACGCCACAACTTGTGATGAGACGACTTGTTGACTCTGATATTTTCCCTTGACGTCACATCTTGGCTTTTAAATGGATGGACAGACTTTATTTTGTATTCTTCCACCTATCATGACCTCACATGATGTAGCTAGCAATTTCCTTGGCCAAGAAACCACCTTCGACGAGTTGGATGATGCTGTTTCTCTTAGCTCGGGAAATCTTCATGGCTCCTTGATTTGATCCAGTGACCTTCACAGTGCTGAGGAGTCGGTAACCCAGACATCTGACTCCACGACTGCAACTCCACAGCCCTGGACCTTTCACTGGGAATCACCCTAATAACACACTGAGCTATTAGAGAATGTGAGAACAGCTTGTAGTGTAAAGGGAGAAAAGGACATTCCACTACCAGGAGCAAAACCGTAACAATACAGTGACATGACAGGAATCTGCATAACTAATATGCTAAATAGCTGCAAGTCACATATATGTATGAGATAGTCAAGATGATTGTCTATAAGATATAGTCTCACGCTCAAAGCTGTAGTGGATGGTGAGATATTGAGCCTAAAAGTCAAAAGGTCAAACATTATTACCCTTTTGCTCATCGGGTATTACAATATTTAAAGCCTTGTACACTATCTGTTGAGAGTACAGAGCTTAATTGGGAACAAAAAGCAGATGTCTCCAATAACGTTTGCCTCCCGTATGAACACGCACCACACCTTTGTGCAATTCTCTGAAAATGAAAATGTTCTGACACAAATACCATTTTTTTTTGTCATTCCCATCTGTCCGACCCGTTCAGCATCCCTGATCTGCAGCAGGTGCCAACTCAGTATTGTCTTATAGAGCTGACACGACCTCTTATGAAGCAGAGCTGTCAATCATCGTGTGAGCTGGAGGGATGATTGACAGGTCAGTTTGTAAAAGATTCCATCACACAGAGCCCGGATGAAGGCAATGATTCTGTTCTGGAGAATGAAGCGACAGAGAACTCCTTCACTGTTACTTGTTCTACAGTCACTTAGTTTTTTTTCCCCATCTATTCTAATTTTTATACCTACAGGAGTTTCATTGCGGAGGCTCTGCTTGGATGTGGTATGGATTTGACTTTCGTGGCTACATCTGATTGGGGAGAGAATGCGCTAAGTTGTGTATATTTTTATAGAAAGACCTTTTACATCAACATTTATTTTATATGTTTAATGCAAACACACATTTTCATCTGTAAAAACAAACACCATTAAGAGTTTAATGCCTCACCGGCAGGAGCTGGATCTCTGCCGAATAGCACCATTCAATTACTGAACGTACATGATTTCACCACAAACCGCACACTTCCTAAAACATCGCCCCCTTCCCTCCAGACGCTGAGATTGTCTGCTCCTTGTGCAGTCACTGGAGAACAGTACAAAATAGTATCGGGAGGGTTAACTTTTATCTATATACTGAAATCCCTGATCCATTTTTCAGCTTCTTTCACAAACGAATTAGGAAATGCTCAAAAGGCAATTCCTTTTTATTATGTTTTTATCAAGTTAAGCAAAGTTTTATTCAGCTATGTCCACAGAGGACGCATCCACTGCGGATTTTGGAGCTGATTTTACCCTTCAGATTTACACATAATTCCAGTTTCTGAGAAGAGAACGGAGAAAGGTGAAATAATTCCTGACTTGATCCTCTGAGGACGGCACCTGACTGTAAACTTGGAGACTCGTGTCTGCCGTTCAGTACATGATCCAGGACAATGGAGACTTCCTAACATTTGTATGACTAAATACATAACAATTAAACATAATCCGTGGTATTTTCAGGTTCTTACTCATTATATACCTCATGTCCACGATATCCTTACACTCAGTTGCATAACTTGAAGCTCATGAGCCCCGATGTGAAAGCTCCAATGGGGCCCACAATTACTGCAGATCTTTAGTAGATAGTCTTTTTCTATAGGCAAATTGGACTTTTGGAGCCCAAGTGTGATTGCAACCCTGCACCCCTTGTAGTTATGCCTCTGCTTACAATCATCCCCATTTTTGCAGTTGGGTATCAGCAGTTAGTATCATTAGCAGCTGCTCAATAGCTGCAGAAATATTTAGGAAAATGGTGTTCAAGGCACTGGGAACTATACAGTACTCCAACTCTTTGCTGTCGATCAGAATAGATCATCTCAGATATTTATCTAAGCACTAAGAAAATATTTGAGCAGAGGTCTTTTGAAGGTTTTCTAAAGCAAATATCCCTGCTTCACATATGCGGTTGCTTAGAGGTCAGACCCACACTAATCTGTTTTGCTGAAATGACAACATGACTTGGGAAGTCCCTGTGTTTTATTTGCTAAAGGGGTGGAGAAATCGCCTGGCAATTCTCACTTTCCCACTTTCTGTACATTGTAAATCCAGGAATTTTAAAGATATTCTTTAGATTTAAAGGGATTAAGACAAATTTAAAAGGCAGTTAATGCCATAAGTAGAGATGAGCGAATCTGTCCGGGGAAATTCTGCCTTCCAGAATCGCTGTGCTCCGGTACGATGGGTGGTCAGGCCAGAGCGACCCGCTGGCAGTGTGTGATTGGCTCCTACTGGGGTTACACCCTGTATTATTGGCCATAGTGTGGTTGGAAAATAAAAAAGTTAATAATGCTGCCCCCCGAATGTATTTAGCTTCTGGCTGGCTGTATGTGGACGGGGAGATAAACGTCCAATCGGTGACTTCCAAGGATGTACGGCGTCACGCGCGGGCCACAAATATCCAGATGTTTGCTCATCCCTAGCCATAAAGTACCAAAACAACCAGCACTAGCCTCTGTCTCTCCAGTGGAGTCTGACCATGCTATGTATGTGAGTACTGCAGCCAATCATTAGTATCAGCAGTAATGGTGAGATGGACAACGAGACGGAGGCAAGTAATTTTCTGCAGGGTAGACGGTACATGATGCTGCACAAAAGGTAGCAGAATAAAAGCGCATGTATTATATATAAGAAGGCAGATGCATGTCACTCAGTAGAATCACCTCCTGCCCAGAAGCTTTGCACCACTTCTGTCTTCTGATTGTTGCCTGTCTGTGATATTTCTACTGCAGCATCCAGTGTGATAAGGGACTACAAGCAGGATCCTTCCCACCTGCACCATTGTGCTCCTGCCTTTTCCTTGCAGCCATGAGCTGGGTTCTGAAGCACAGTAATGTACAATGACATATTCTAAGCACTATATGTATAAATGGCAACATGGACCTGACACAGTGTGTATGGGCACCCACTTTCACCGCAGCATTGTATCGGTCCTGCTGCATTGGAGCTTAATGTTATATCCGTGGTGCCCCTGATATATAATTGTGTGATCTGATAAATGCATTACGTGCATGTTATTGGGATGCTCTTGCAGTACAAGCACTGATTGCTATTTTGTTCCACTGCAGCTTGGAAGGAGTCGGGTCTCGGTTCTGGAATTTATTGCCATCTAGTATTAAAGGTTTCAGCTGACGGAACGTGTTTAATGTAAATACGCTGTCACACACCCCTCCTGTAATTGACAAGAGCAGATGATTAGCAGCATTCTCAATGGTGTTTTTGCATAATCTTACATTTTGACAGAGCTCCACAGCGCCTTTATATTGTCAGAGCTCCGCAATCAGCAGCGGATTTTTTTTTCTTTGACAACATTTAGTTTGTCATTATAAATCTCCTAAGTGGTCATTTAACATGTTTGGTATGCACCAAGCAGAATGAAAGGATTATAGGAAAAACATTGATGATTTATAGAAAACTTTGCTTTCTACAACTACACACGAATTAACAAGTTAAAGAAAAGGTGCCTTAAATATTTTTTTCAACAATTGAAAAAAAAAATTGTTTTATTTTTTTAATATTAACTTTTTAATGCTATTTAAATATGAAAAATCATTTGAAAAGTTTTGATATGTCCAACTTTTAAACAGTAGGAGGAGCAGCTGCAAAAATTTGCCATGAAATCCTAGTCTGCTGGTAGCTCACATTACGACTGCAGAAAATGTGGGCGGGTCTGATGACATGTATGTGATGTCGCCCTTCCCCTCTTCTGGGAATGTGCACAAGAATATGAGGGGAAAACGTTTAGGATTACAGAGTGGATCCATTTTGTTGGTGACTGCAAAGTGATACTGACATGTGGACAGTGTTTGCGAGGACGGCTGGACGCTCCAATACTGTTTAACTGGTGTTGCTCGCTGAACGATGCGTTATGGCTAGATACACAAACTTTATCACATATGGTGAGATTAGGTCAGGGTTGGGAAACTCCAAACCTTGGGTGCTGCCAATTGGTGCAGTCACCGATTTTGGGTGCAGCAATAAATCAGACAGAATTGGATCTGTCACAAATCGGATGCCATTAAGGGCAAATCCGATCAGATTCGTTGCCCATAGGGATATATGGGGGCCAAATCAGATCCGTGGCTGTCTGTTTTACAACGGACAGCCACGGATCCTCAAAAAACACAATGTGAAAGCAGCCTTGGGTAGTCTTCCTCTATATATACAACACAGGGCTTAAGAACTGTGTGCAGACTCTGTCTATTAATGTGACACAAAGCTAAATAAAATTTACATCAAGTCCCACAACACTGTCATCATGAGACCAGAGAATGGAATAACTGGCCAGGATTGGAGATACTCCTGGTAATAGCAGCACAAGGCTGGAGGTGCAGGGACAGGACCAAAAGCCGCTGTGGTAGCCCCCAATATTAGCTCTGTCCTTAGACTAAAGTCCAGATGTCATTGCCAGCGAGGATGACAAGTCTTCACTAAATATACGCTAGTCAAACTTCAGGCTCTACTCCACTGCCTGAAGCTGCTGAAGAAATAAGTTGACTGGCTGAAACCGCTGTCATTTCCATCCAGGTGTGGCCCTAGTTAAGGGGTGCTATCCTGAATGTGACAGGGGCTAACACCTCAGTACCCCCGAAGCACCTTATGTTAAACCCTGTGCATGTGACACTTTTTTGGAGGGTTGGCAGCTTTATATCACTGCAGTTATCAGCAGCCTGGTATTGTTCTACTAATGTCAGACAGCTGATCACCGCCGCAGATACTCGCCTCATCCCAGACTATTGCTCCCCATATCTTCTGCCATCACATGCATCCTGTAACCTCTTGTCACTTCTGTGCTGAGCACTTTTTTGCGGTGACAGGGGGAAAGTGTAGCTTGCAGTTTAGCTGTGGGCTAAAAAATAGCGCCCACTCCCCCACAACTGTGACCTAGATAACTCAGGGTACGTGGCCAGGTCAAAGCCAGAGGTAGCCACACTGCAGGAGATCAGACACCAACCGCAGACTCCTTTGTACAGGGGCTGCTGTATTACACACCAGCAAATGAAAATGACAGTCCCCAGTGGCTAAAGAAAAAATAAATTAAAAAAAAAAACAGTTGAAGCAGTAAATTTAATTTTGTATGAAAACAACTGATTATATAATCAATAATGATATAAAAATCATGGCACCTTTTCTTTAAAGGCAACCTGTCAGGTCGTATTTACCCCCTAACCTATCACTACACCTATAACTGTCCCTGCACCTTCCTAGCACATCACTAACCATCCCTGTCTGAGCTACAACTGTCCTATAAAGGCTGTGAAAACAGACTTTGTGACTTACATTTTCGCATGCAAATGAGGATTCAGTCTCCGGTCTGTAGCCTGACTTGACGGTCTCCGTCTCCTCCCCTCGCTGTTACTGCGTGCTCCCAATTTGAAATTCCCGCTTCCTCTTTCCGTGTATGATGCCCCGGGCGGACCTCATAGTGGGCGTGTATTGGCTGTACAGGCCGGCTCCGGAGCATGTGGAGTGCGCATATCAGAGCCGACCAGCACACCTAATCACCCACTGTTCACCAGACTGGAAATGACATCCGGCCGGCACATCATACTCGGAAAGAGGCGGGAATTTCATATTGGCAGCGCGCAGGAGAATGCATTATCACACTCAGCGGGGCGTGATTGCAGAGGGGGGAGGAGACAGAGACTGTCCATTCGGTCTACAGACCGGAGCCTGAATCCTCATTTGCATGCAAAAATGTAAGTCACAAAGTCTTTTTTTCACAGCTGGTATAGGACAGTTTTAGATCAGACAGGGATATATGCTAGAAAGGTGCAGGGAAAGGTAGTGATAAGCAGAGGTTCCCAACTCCAGGCATCAAGGGCCGCCAACAGTGCAGGTTTTCAGGATTTCCTTAATATTGCATGGGTGCTAATGTGATCATCTGCACAAGTGATGATTCCAACTCCTGTGCAATACTAAAGGTGCCGTCACACGCATCAATCCGATGAGCGATTTTGTTTGTGATCACATGCACGCGCGATCGCTAACAAAATCGTTCAGATCGCTGGTGAGCTGTCACACAGGCAGACTCACCAACGATCAGTGGACCAGCGACATCGTGGAAATTATTTAAATATCGTTTCCACGATGTCTTGCTCCCGCTGCTAGGCTGCGGTAAGCGGGAGCAGGCTGGTCTCCAAGGTAAACAGCGGGTATCTAGGCAGCGCACTCTGCCTAGATACCTGATGTATACCTTGGTTACCAGCCTTCTCCGCTCACTGGGTGGTATTTAAGGTACACAGCGGGTAACTAGGGACCCTAGATACCCGCTGTTTACCTTGGAGACCAGCTCCCAGCGCTTGCAGAGAGGCGCTGGGAGCTGGCTTATCGGTCATCTCTCGGTGTCACGCAGCGACCAACGATAGATTTGAGGTCCTGTCCTCAAATCAAACGATGAGCAATCAGCCAACTGATCGTTCATAGTTTGTAGTGTCACACGCAACAATGTAGTTTCGACATTGTTCAAGTGTCACAAAACACGTGACTTTTGAACGATATCGGCAACGATATAGTTACGTGTGACTGTTACCTTAAGGAAATCCAGAAAACCTGCACTGTTGGTGGCATTTGAGACCTGGAGTTGGTACCCCTGGGTTAGGGGTAAAAATGACCTGACAGGTTCCCTTTAAGACCTGGTGCATGCTGTAAGAGACCCTAACTGCCCAACACATGTTTCCATCGCGGATCTACAGGGTTCTGCAAGTGGAAAGCCAAAGTCCTTTTGTGATATGTCATGTTAAGTGTAAAAAAATAAATTATTGCCATGTACCGTAACTTGTAGGTACTGAGGATGCTCGGCTTCCTCTCTAGTTTACCCCTAGTCAGTGCAGACAGAGAAATGTGAATCTCACAGTTTGCTGTATATATTGATGCTTCCATCTCTTGATTTTTAGCACAACGTTTGGTTTGGTATGGACCAATGTAGGTGAATTTTTAATTATCCATCATTCTGTATTAAATATGGACGCTGATTACTTTCCTGCAAAAAAAAAAAAAAAAAAAACTACTTTGTAAAGTAAATGGCATCTGAGGAAATTCAGAACGACACTAATAAAATCCTGTGGCTTTAGTTCAGCCAAAAGAGCTTGCATAAAGTTAGCTTTTTTTCTCTTTTATACTGCAAGATTGTGGAATACAAGAGGATGCAATGAAATTACATAATTACAAATCCTTGTTATAAAATACCAGGCTTGGTTGGTTCATAATAACATAAGGTTGACTTTACCAGTCACGATGCCTCTAGTTATTGGTATATTTTGACGGGAATAAGGGCACTAATCTCAGATGTAAAGCTGTAGCAAATGATTTTCCAGATGGGCGTATTTCACTCATAACCGATCCCAAGGCATCAGCCTCCAAACTTCTTATTTATAACACTGTACTCGTTGCACAACCCCCAGAGATCTAAAGGCCCAGCTGACTATTAACAATTATTACAGATGGTGAAAATATCACTATGAATCATTCTGAGCAATGCTTGAGTCATTTCATGTTTAATGGAAATTTGAGATCTATATAACTCAACATAAAGGGACATCATACAGGAAAAATCTTGTATCCTAGATTTTGGAGAAATCAACAGCACAGTATGTGAGCAATGCCATGTTACTACCTACATCTCAGTAGTACAGTGTCTGCGGTATTGAGACCTTCACATTTGTACAGTTTGAGATTGATATCACTTACTCATAAATTCATCCAAATTGTCAGTGAAGCAAATGATCAAGACATTACATCAATGATGTTATTTATTATGTAAGGTATGTAAAGGTCCTAAGGTCCGAAACCATCACAGTGTTGGGAAGAGAAGTTCAGCAGCGAGTACTTTATCTTTAATGTAGTTCTTGGCTGTGACAAATTCTCCTTAATCCAGATTGATTCATAAAGTCTCATTACGCAGTTACATTAATACCCTGTATAATAAAAGTTCACCTTTATTGAAGCATCTTTTTTTTCTGCATCAGTTCTCTAATCTATCTCCATAGATTTGTAGGGTATAGCTGATATAGATCTGGCTGGTGACAAGGGTTAGACCAGTTTAGTAGAACATGTACTTGTAGCTGAGGAACGTGTGCATTCATCAGAGCTATCAGGTCGATCGTCTTGTACCTGGATCAATGGACGGCCGTGTGATCCCTCTCACAGTCTAATGTGTTTGAGGACCCACATACCAAGACATTTCTCTGTCCTGCAGCCATTTATCTTTGAATGTCAAATTGCAATAATTAACCATTATTGATCGTAAATTCAATTAACTTCATTAACACAAGTCACGGTGAGGGTCCTGTAAGGAAAATCTCCTGACAACTGTCTCCTTTCTGTGATGCTTCTCTGTTTGGTTAAAGGGGACTTTTCTCTATGTATGTAAAAAGTTTCTAAATGTAAACATCGCAGTTGTATGGATAATAGAATAAAAAAAAATTAAAAAAAACTTATGTAGCATACAAGTAATATAAGACCCCTATTATTTCACAAATATAGTGCACAGATAAACATTCACTGCAAGCTCCACCAGCATATTTTCCCTTTTTTCTAAAGCTGTTGGCCAAACCACTATCTCTCCCAAGTCTGAACACTCCCAAGCTCAACAAAGCATTCATGTGTTTTCAATGGGCAGAGAGGAAAAGCTGCTGCCAGACTCCACTGTCGACAGCTTATCTCCCCGACAGCAAAACGATTGGGCATTGAAATTTCAAGTGCCTGATCCTTCTGTCCCCAGCA
This sequence comes from Allobates femoralis, assembly GCA_033576535.1. NCBI lineage: Eukaryota > Metazoa > Chordata > Amphibia > Anura > Aromobatidae > Allobates > Allobates femoralis. Next base: position 120,594,696 of record JARQOC010000010.1, on the reverse strand, counting down.
TCATCAGTAGGAGGAGAGTTGGGTAGGCCCCATACATATCAGAAAATTAACGGATAGGGCTGACTTTCACGTAAATGAGGGACCCTAAGGTGAAAAGACAGTCACTAGCCCCATATATCACCAAAATGTTATTTCAGATATGGAGCCTTTTTTGATCCTGGCCAGAACAATAGTCAAAAGGGATGGCTCTATGGTTTGTATACTTGTTGGCATTTTTGCATTGTACTTCCCAAAATTATGGTTATGGAGCAAATACACTTTTTGGACTCTCCAGGATAACCCAATGCATTATCAGCGTTGCATAATATACAATGTGCAGAAGTAATTTCTAACAAAAGGTTCTCCTTGAACTTTCCAAAACCTTCATTACAAAAAAACTTGTCTGCAGTGATCTCCCTCACACCTCTCCAGTCTAATCCTCAACTCCGCTGCCCGACTCATCTATATGTCCTCCCGCTACTCCCCTGTCTCCCCCCTCTGCCAAGCCCTTCACTGGCTCCCCGTCTCCAAGAGATCCCAATTCAAAACACTAACCATGGCGTACAAAGCCATACACAACCTGGCCCCACCATACATCTCCGACCTGGTCTCCCGATACCTACCCTCACGCAACCCCCGCTCCTCCCAAGAACTCCTCCTCTGCTCCCCCCTCATCACCTCTTCGCACAACCGAGTCCAGGACTTCTCCCAGGCATCTGCCTTACTCTGGAACGCCCTACCCGAACACGTCAGACACTCTCCTACCCTGAGTAGCTTCAAGTGTCACCTGAAGACTCACTTGTTCCGTCAAGCCTACAACCTGCCATGAGACCCAGGCGACCGCCCCATACCTGACATTCCCCCATCCTACTTTATCCCCACCCGCCCCTCGTAGACTGTGAGCCCTCGTGGACAGGGTCCCTGCCCCTCCTGTACCTGTACGTCCTGATCGCCTAGATTTAGTGTACTTGTTCTTGTCTCCCTCATCCTCATGTAAAGCGCCATGGAACCTAATGGCACTATATAAATAAATAATAATAATAATAACCCAATGCATTATCAGCGTTGCATAATATACAATATGGAGAAGTAATTTGTAACAAAAGGTTCTCCTTGAACTTTACAAAACCTTCATTACAAAAAACTTGTCTGCAGTGATTATTCATTAGCCTATCCAGCAGAGCCCAAATGTTGTATTTGCTCCATAACCATAATCTTCAGGCTGTTTCAGTACAGCGCTGGCCCATGTTTCCAGATAACGCTACATTCATACATTTGTCTGACGGCCTGACCTCTGATCTCCCAACCCAAACTCAACCGCTCCATAGGCATGTATATAAGGCTGACAAGTTTGGCTCAGGAGATCTGCTGTCACTCTGGGCATTATCGACGTGTGAATCCAGCATAAGGATCCTGCACCCAGACATTGGGCAAGAGAACCTACCGCTTTGTTCTCATTTGTGTAATATGTCTACCTAAAAAAAAAAGTTAGTAGCCACTTGTTGAGCCTGCTAGGGTAGAGGGCATTCAACTTACAAGTACTACACAATGTGTCATCTTTTATTGGGGAAAGCAGTAGGTTGGAAAAAAATAATAAATCTAGCCAATAATGTGTCTTATAGCAGTCTGGTAATTTTATTTGCAGTTACTTTTTCATTGAAAAAGAAAATCCATGTAGTCTACATTATATACAATATACCATTTCCTGCACAAATAAAAAATAAAATTGCACGGAGGTGTTAGTGGCCTTTGTGACAAAAGAAAAGACGGATTCTTGTGGGTGGAAATCAATTTGTGCTGTAATCGGCCATAGTGAAAGTGTTATGATACAGGAACGCCAAGCGTCATCTTTAATCACAAAGGAAAATCACCCAGGAAGTACCTGGCCGTCCCTGTGGAGAGGTTACACGTCTGATCTATCTCTTACCATCTCTCCTCCTCCCCGTGAATTTATCATTTGCAGGTTGATTATATAATCCATGTGCGAGGCAGCACAGATTATACCAGCGAGTGCCTCAGTGCTGGGAACAATACAGGACCAAGAAGAGAGCATGCTGAGCATAGAACTATCTGTTATTGGGCTGAGGGACAAACTATGTTATTGTCATTTTTACTAATAAAGTTGTAAGATTCAGGATCTCTGTATTAGCTCTCCGTACAGGAATATGTCTTAAACCTTTCATTATTGCATTCTCATAGACCCGGAGCACAGACGACCTATTGCTTTCTGATGTAAAGTAGCTGCCTTATTTTTTTTTTTTTTTCCTTTTTTGTAAGTGTGACTGGTTCCTCTGACCACATGTCGACTGCATTACTATGAAATTACAGTACATCCTCTATAGCACATGAACGTGACTCCCAGCTGTGACATGGAGGCCTAAGTGACACAAATGAAAGGTTTAGAAGCTGCCAGCCAAAAGGCCATATAGAACAACATGATGGTTCTCATACTGGGTATATGGCATCAAATGTCACCGAGCCAAAAGATTGGATTATAACAATGTGTCAAAATCCAATATTTCACTTTTTTGTTAATCTATATATCCCACAAGGGAAAAAGAATATGTTTTAGGCATTTGCAGTTTTTTCATTGATATTTGATTTAAGGACTAGATGGGGAATTAGCAAATTTTGCAATAATTGTCATACCCCTCTCTGTAATCATTGTAACATTTATTCACAGTTAGACTAATCACAGAAAGGATAATACCCTTTGAAAAAAAAAGTGTTTCCCACAATCCCTTGTGAGACAGGCTATTTGGGGAGCAAAGGGTTAATGAAAATGAATTAGCAGTACAGGATCGGCACCTACATTACTTAAAAGTGATTATAAGCTTTTAAGCCATTTTCTTTATACTCGGAAGACACATACAAAATCTAAATCATTTTTTAATTTATTGTAATTGATGTAAATTTCTTTCATTGTCGGAATCATATTGATAGTTCTCTACTTTATGTTTATTAAAGGTTGAGGATCAGAAACGTTGTGGGTAAAAAAATGTGTGCTTAATTTAAATTGTGAAACTGTCTGTCAAGAAATGCATTAGGGGTAGAAAAAGCATAAGACATATTAATTGACAGACAGGAACTGCTGTCTCTAAGGTTGATACAAGTAATTTATTACTTTAGAAATGAATGCCACCTCTAGAATGTGCTTCATTAATTTCAAATTTAGTTTTAATTTCAAGCTGTTGCCCCTTGAGAAGAATAAGGTGGCAAATTATGTTTGAAGAGATTTTTTTTTTCCTTTAGCTATTTTTCTCACTGTAGAAGCAACCAGAGTTTAACTATTTATTATTGAATGTAATTGTGCTCATTTTTATTATATTTTTATTCCATTTTTAAATATTAATTGAAAGCAGCGTTATTGATATTATGAGTTCACTGCCTTTTCTGATATGTTGTTCTTCTTATATTTTTTTTGCAGCATATGTCTCGGATGAGTTGAAGGCAGCAGCCCTTGTTGATGATGATGGTGAAGCCGAGGACGCTGTCATCGAAGGCGAGCCATCGGCAAAATATGCCTGTCCTGAGAAGGAATTCACAAATAACTCTCCGAGCTACCAGCACTCTCCTGCTGGAGAATTTTCCAGCCATGAGATGGACAGCGAATCTCACGTCAGTGAGACCAGTGACCGCATGAATGACTTCGAAAGTAGCTCCATCAAAAACGAAGAGGAGAGCAAAGAGATGTTGGCTCCTTTAGAGGACTCCAATGTGTCAGACAGTTTAGAGCAGATGAAAGCTGTCTACAATAATTTCCTTTCAAATTCTTACTGGTCCAGCCTTAGCTTAAATCTTCACCAGTCAACTTCAGAAAAGAACAATGCCAGTAGCAGTAGCAGCAGCAGTAGTAGTAGCAGCTGTGGAAGCGGAAGTTTTGACTGGCACCAGACAGCCATGGCTAAAACGCTGCAGCAGGTATCTCAGAGCCGAGTCCTACCTGAGCCAAGCCTTTTCAGCACTGTCCAGTTGTACCGACAGAGCAGTAAACTGTACGGTTCCATTTTCACAGGTGCCAGTAAGTTCCGTTGCAAAGACTGCAGTGCTGCGTACGATACACTAGTCGAACTGACAGTTCACATGAATGAAATGGGACATTACAGAGATGATAACCATGAAACAGATAACAATAACCCAAAACGTTGGTCAAAGCCACGCAAACGTTCATTACTTGAAATGGAAGGAAAAGAAGATGCCCAGAAAGTGTTAAAGTGCATGTACTGTGGTCACTCATTCGAATCTCTTCAGGACCTAAGTGTTCACATGATTAAAACAAAACACTACCAAAAAGTGCCTCTTAAAGAACCTGTTACCCCGGTAGCAGCAAAAATAGTCCCAGCTTCTAGAAAAAAGCTCTCTTTAGAACTTGACCTTCCAAGTTCTCCCGATTCGACTGGAGGGACACCAAAACCAATTATTTCAGACGGAAATGAAGCTTTGCAAAAGAATTCAAACCCATATATTACACCAAATAACCGTTATGGACACCAGAATGGGGCCAGTTATGCTTGGCATTTTGAAGCTAGAAAATCTCAGATCCTAAAATGCATGGAATGTGGCAGCTCACATGATACATTACAAGAACTTACTGCCCACATGATGGTTACAGGACATTTTATAAAAGTAACCAATTCAGCACTCAAGAAAGGAAAACCTGTGATGGAACCCCCTTCTACACCAACCACTTTGCTGGATGAAAAGGTACAGTCTGTACCATTAGCTGCCACTACATTTACACCTCCTGCTAATAATAACACTTCTCTTTCACCAAAACTGACTGTTGAAATAAAAAAAGAAGTCATCCCAGATGATAAAATCAAAGACAAAGAAAAATCAAATGAAGACGAAGAAAAGTTTGACGTCTCTTCAAAATACCATTATCTAACTGAAAATGACTTAGAAGAAAGCCCCAAAGGTGGGTTAGATATCCTCAAGTCTTTAGAAAATACAGTAACGTCTGCCATTAATAAAGCTCAAAATGGTACTCCAAGTTGGGGGGGCTACCCAAGTATTCATGCTGCCTACCAGCTCCCAAATATGATGAAGTTATCATTAGGCTCCTCAGGGAAAAGTATTCCATTAAAACCAATGTATGGTAATAGTGATGTTATGTCACCTACCAAAAATCAGCCGATTGTGTCACCGCCAAGCAGTCAGACCTCCCCAGTGCCAAAAACTAACTTCCATGCCATGGAAGAATTGGTCAAGAAAGTAACAGAAAAAGTAGCTAAAGTGGAAGAGAAAATGAAGGAGCCAGAGGGAAATTTTTCACCAGTTAAAAGGACAACACCATCTCCAAGTGGAAGTGAAATTAGTGAACCTCCAAAACCTGATGTTCTAAATGACATTGCATATAAAAGCCAGCAAAATAGTCCGCTTTCACAAAAAGACAACTGCAAAGAAAGTTCAACCCTAGAGCCAGTAGAAAATGGCAAGGACCACGTCAAGTCAATAATAGGCAGCTTAAGTAGCAGCACGGCTATAATAACAGAGCACCCTCCAGAACAACCGTTTGTAAATCCATTAAGTGCATTGCAGTCCGTTATGAACATTCACCTTGGCAAGGCAGCTAAACCCTCTCTCCCGGCTCTAGATCCCATGAGCATGCTATTTAAAATGAGTAACAGCTTGGCTGAAAAAGCTGCTATTGCGACCCCACCTATCCAAGCCAAAAAATCAGACCATTTAACAGACCGTTATTTTTATCATGTCAACAATGACCAGCCCATAGACTTGACGAAAGGAAAGAGTGACAAAAACTGCTCTTTGGCTTCAGCGCTTTTGTCACCCACATCGACATCTTCTGCATCTTCTTCATCTACAGTGACAACAGCAAAGACATCTGCAGTCGTGTCATTCATGTCAAACTCACCGCTGCGCGAGAATGCCTTGTCAGATATATCGATATGCTGAAAAACCTGACAGAAAGCCACACATCAAAATCTTCTACACCTACCAGTATATCTGAAAAATCTGACATTGACGGTACCACAATAGAGGAACCAGAAGAAAACACACCAGCTCAGAAAAGGAAAGGGCGGCAGTCCAATTGGAACCCACAACATTTGCTTATCCTACAAGCCCAGTTTGCAGCTAGTTTGAGACAGACATCCGAAGGGAAATATGTCATGTCAGACTTGAGCCCTCAAGAAAGAATGCACATTTCCAGGTTTACAGGACTTTCAATGACCACAATTAGTCACTGGCTAGCTAATGTGAAATACCAGCTACGAAGGACAGGTGGGACGAAGTTCCTCAAGAACTTGGACACTGGGCACCCAGTGTTCTTTTGTAATGACTGCGCCTCGCAAATCAGGACACCCTCCACGTATATCAGTCACCTTGAATCACATCTAGGTTTTAGAATAAGAGACTTGTCTAAACTTTCTAGTGAACAAATACACAATCAGATAGCACAAACAAAATCCCCGTCTGACAAGTTGGTGGCTTCATCCCCAGAAGAAGAGACTGGAACGTCCTATCAGTGTAAGCTTTGCAATCGGACATTTGCAAGCAAGCACGCTGTGAAACTGCATTTGAGTAAAACACATGGGAAGTCTCCAGAAGATCACCTCCTGTATGTGTCAGAGCTAGAAAAGCAGTAGTATTTGCTTTTTGTTTTTTATTTTATGTTAAAATGACTGTAACTTGCTTTGAGGAAAAATTGTCAGGAAAAAGCCTTAAAGCTACAACACTTGGCACACGTTCCTATTTTATCTCTTGGAGAGTCTGTTCCTCTTTCTCTCTCTGGGGGCGCAAACTGTTTTTGTAAAAGTGTACAGTGTTTAATAGAGGTGCATAATCAGCTGTTGTTACAGGTAACACACGAAGGTTATAATGCCATGGTAAGTGTTTGGGACTTGTGTAAATCAGAATAGCTGTGCGCCGGACTGCATGAATCAACAGGACAGTTTCATTGAGCATTTATATCTCAAGCTGGTACACTATTTTTCATTTGACCTGTGTGCTAGTATTTTTCAGCATATGACCTTTAGCCCTCTGAGTACTTTGGAGCACTATTTTATGTTACTTGGGATGGGGGGGGGGAAAGGACGCCTTTTTATTATTATTTATTTCTTTTTTTAAATAAAAAACTACTGGCTCAGATCCACTTCATTATTCAATGCTACAGCTGCAGTCTTTTTTTTATATATCATACTTACTATTCCTTGGGACCTTGAACACATTGCAGTGCAATGCGCAACTAACCCCTTATGCTTGGAAAGGGTTAACAAAAACAAAAAAAACCTGTATATAGTGTACAGACACGCATTTTGGAAATTGTGATTGATGTGATCTCAGCAAAAGCCCCCCCCAACCCCCAGGTCCTGATCACCCTGCAATTCTGACTAGTGGTTTTTTTTTAGTGGCCAATGCAATTATGCCCCTTTATAACATGAGCTGTGCCTATGTATAGTGTAAATTCCTTTTTTCTTTTAATTAACCTTTTAAATGCCAGTCTAAAAGGATTTCTGTTTCTGGCAATGAGAAAGTTTCTTAAATACTTTTTTTCTTTTTTCTCTTTTCTCACCCAAATGTTGTAAATTATTGAAAGCATACGACAAATAGCCTTTATAAGATATTCAAAAACTATTATTCTAAAGCAAAAAAAAAATTGATTGTTTTTACTATACATCTATATTGTTAAAAGTTTCATGTTTAAATTATACATATTTATTAGCAATGGAATATCATTTGCTGCCAATAATAACTAAAGTCACAAACCACATTTTTTTTTTTTATATTTATTAATGTGAAAGATATATTCTAATCATTCTCAGTGCTCAAAGGGTTAAAAAAAAATAATTTGGGTTAAAAAAAAAATTTGGATAATTTAAGAACGGTGTTACTGTATTTCCTGAGAATTGCTAATGCTTTAAAATGGTTTAAAAAAAAAAATATAAAATAAAAAAAAAAATGTTTGTACTAGAAAACTTTGCTTACAACATGAAGAGGCATTCTGTAATATAACCTCTTTTACTTATTTATAAGCACCCTGGGTTGTTAGCCCAGATTGTAGAATGCCTTTTTATTTCATTTTTGTAAGTTTTTTTTTTTTTTTTTGCTGTTTTGTTTTGTTCTAATTATCTTCCCAAGATCCCATTCTGCCGCTTTATCTTAAAGCATATGAAAGGTAACCCGTGGTTACCAACTCACTAAGTGATTCTGTTCTTCTCCATTTTTGGCAGTTCATTTGCAGAAATAAGTGACAGCTGACACCATACAAGGAAATGTGTATACAATATTGGCATGTAAACAGCACAGACACTGTAATGCACTCTGTGTCCTTTTTTTCTGTTGTTGACAATGAAATATCATTATATGATTCTTCCATATAACCTTTTTTTTTTCTACAACAGCATTAAAAAAATTGTCTTTTTTTCCCTTTGCTATATAATCTTGATTCACGTTCACAATCATGTCTGCAATGTTCCCAGGCAAACAAGGGTATTACAGTTACATGGGTGTATTGGCTGCAGAGCAAATTGATCCCCTCATCTACCTGGAGAGAAAGTAAAATCAAATGAGGGGGAAAGAAGTTGAAAGGATATTGATTGATGGGTAAGGCTACGTTCACACTGTGCACTTTTGATCCAGATTTCCAGCTGATAGAGAGAAAAACACCCATGAAAAATGGATCAACTTTTGGGGGGAAAAAAAACGCATCAGAAACAGGCCCCCTTCAGATCATGTTTTTTGCCCGTTCGTGTGGATCCTGGTTTTTGAAGGACCACATGGACAGGAACTAATTTGTGTCAATGGATGGCAATTATGCTTCCGGATCCTGTTTTTTGAAGGATCCGTATTGTGCATGGCAATCAGTGCAGCCATAGGACATAATGGTAATGTCAGTTCTGAGAGAGGGAGAGAGAGATCCTGAACAGAAATTTGACTGGGAGGACCACTGCATTTGTTCTGAGCATGCTCAGTATCTAAAGGTACCGTCACACGCGGCAGTATTGCTAGCAATTTCACTGGCAATTTGCTGGCTGCAGTGAATTCATGGACACATTGTTCTATTTTGTTGCTGTGTACAAATGTAACAATGTGTCCATGATTTCACTGCAACCAGCAAATTGCCTGTGAAATTGCTAGCAAAATTGCCACATGTGATGGTACCTTAAAACTGGATCCAGGAAACGATCCTTTTTTTTCCAGGATCCGGCACTCCCATGTTATGTGCTCCGGACCGCGCTGGATTATTTTATGTCTGATGCACCCAAAATCAGAGCAGTCTCCGATTCTGGGTACAGGAAAAAACAGGACACAAACGGATCCCAGACTGAATTCACACAAACAGATGGCTATATATGACCAATCCAGCACCATAGGGATACATGGGAGCCAAAAACGGATCCCGGCCTATCCATTTCAAAATGGATAGACCCGGATCTCCAAAAACGTGGTGTGAAGCCAGCCTAATAATAATCTTTATTTGTATTTCTCCAGCATATTCCACAGCGCTTTACAATTCAGGCTGCCTTCACATTGCATTTTTTGTGATCAGTGTCTATCCATTTTAAAACTGACAGCCACGGATCCATTTTGGCCTCCCATGTACTCCTATGGGCACGGAATGGGCCTATTTCGCCATTTGTGTGTGTCAGTTTTGTCACTGATCCATTTGTGTCAGTTTTTTTCATGTACCCGTAATCAGAGACTGTTGCGATTTTGGGCTGCCTTAAAAAAAGCAGACATAAACGGACAGACACGGATCCATAGCTGTCTGCGTCAAATAACATAGGCGTCTATGGAAACGGATCAGTGAAAAAATGGCCCCATTTTACAGTAGCAAGGTACAGCTCTTCCTAGCCCTATCTCTGGTACTGAAGACAGATCAGTGAAAAACAATGATCCGTGGACATCAGTTGGCATCCATTTAAACAGCTCAGTGCCTGCCCGTGTGGTCCTTGAAATTCAAGGATCCACACTGATGTGCAAAAGACACAGTGTGAAGGGGGGCCTCAGGGTTCATACACATACAGTCTTAAGTAATAGTTGTCAAAAAATACAATAATTAAAACAAAATAATGACGGGCTGTTTGTGTCCATTTCTGATCCGCTTTGGCTGCGCTTTTTCTGGTGTGTTTCTTTAGACCTTACATAATGGTTTCAATGGGAAAAGCGGATCAAAAAAGTGCACCAATAATTGACATGCTCTTTCTTTTGGAGGCTCACTCTGCAGCAGATCTCAAAAGCCCAGATTGACCAAGAAAATTTAAATCCCGTTGACTTTGCTGGGATTCCATTTAAGTGATGCATGCACTGCAAAAATGGATCAAAAATGCACAGTGTGAACATAGCCTAAAACATATGGAAATTATGGGTGAATAAAGCATTTGTAATAGTTGTTTCAATGTGCAAAAAGATCTACAAAATCATAAAATTACCAATAAGAGACAATTCGTTTTTTTTAATCTGATCTCAGAAGAAGAAAAACATAACACTCACGAAGCTGTATTAAAAAGCTGGGGAAGACAAAAAAGCACACAATAGGGTCTTTATCTGTGTGAATAGGTAGAGAGTGAAGTACAATGGGTGGGGCTTACCTTGTGTGGTTGTGCCAGCCACAACCACTAATGCACATGTAATCCTGGCTGCAGCAGCCACCATAGAGTGAGAACAAGAAAACACCAAGGAAAAGGTGCAAATTCCACACTGCCAGGAGGAGATACATCAAAGGCAGAAATATTCAATATAATTTTTTCCTGAAGGAGGACCCAGTATCACTTTGAAACACGCTGAAAAATTAAATCACTTTCTGCAATATTTCTGCCTCTAAAGTGTCTCCTCGGGCAGCGCGACATTTGCACCTTTTCCTTGGGGTTTTCTTCATCACACACAGCAAAAACGATATGAAAATTCTGTCAATTTTTTGTTTATTATTACAAGATTTTCTGCATGGATACCCCCTTCCCTATAAATTCCAGCAAAAACTTCATAAACTTTGCATTTACTATTTGGCATGAATTGAGAACTTCTATTTAAGGGTGCGTTCACACACTGCGTGCTTGCTGCATATTTTTACGCGCGTGCTGTTAGTTTTTGTAGCCAAAACCAGGAGTGGAACAATCAGAGGAAAAGTGTAATAGAAACAAGTGCTCCACTTCTGTATTTAATCACTCATTGCTGATTTTAATCACCCACTGCTGTTTTTAATGAGCCACTCCTGGTTTTGGCTACAAAAACTGCAAGAGCACTTGCGTAAAAATACACAGCAAATACGCAGTGTGAATGCATCCTTAGACTTGTATAAAACTAAAGGGGACTTTGTGACAAATACTCGATATTTCACATAGAGAACAATCACATGGGCCATTAAGATGAAAAGTTTGAAAGCTACAGACTTACTCTTTATGACTTAGGCCGGCTTCACACTGCGGGTGTGATCCGATCCATGGCTGTCAGGGTGAACCTGACAGCCCCGGACCGGATTTTGGCCCCATAGTGTCCTATGGGGCCGGATGGCAGCTCTCTACCATCCGGTTTCCATCTCTCTGGGACAATCCGGGAGAATTCAGATTTATCTCACAGACACAAAAACGTTGCTTGCAACGTTTTTGTGTCCGAGGAGAAAAATCTCCTCTAATTGCCTTCGCCCGGATCCTCCCGTATCCGGGGCAATCCAGCGCTCCCTAACATTGGAGCCTATGGGGCTGGATTGCCCCGATCCGGGAACCTGACATCTGTGGCTGCACGCCGCTGTTGTTTCAGGACCGCGGCTAGCTCCCTGTCCTGATTCATCAGCAGCGTCAGCTGTGTGCGCTGCACACCGGACCGGAGGGCATATTAGCACTCCGGTTCTGTGTGCTGATCTGGTCCGGGCTGTCAGGTTCACCCTGACAGCCACGGATTGGATCACATCGCAGTGTGAAGCCAGCCTTAGGCTATGTGCGCACTGGGCGGGTTTTCGGCGGTTTACCTGTGTAAACCGCCGTTTTGCATACATTAGTTTTATTTAAATTTATGTTAATCCAAACCAGCGTTTGGATTAACATTGAAACTAATGTAACCCGCCCAAGGCTGTGCAGACACGGCGGTTACCCAGCGTCATCCGTTGCTAACCCGCAGGTTTCCCAGCGGGTTAGCAAAGAATGACCATGTTCTAAAAACCGGCCGGTTCTGCAGCGGCTGCAAGCAGAATCATGTGCTGCTTCCAGCCGCTGCAGAATCTCCGCCGAGAACCCGCTGGGCAGCCGCCGGATACCGCCCGCACATACCGCCAGGAAGCGGTGGACGGCGCCGGAGCTTCCTGGCGGGTCCCGCCAGCTGCCGCCGACAAACACGCCGGGTAAGTGTGAACTTACCCTTATAGGGTTATCCCAGAAGGTAAGAGATTTGTGTCCGGCAGCCCAATGGACCAGAGTCCAGCCAATTGATCCACCCATCTCTTTTTACAATCTAAATTATAATTAAATACTATGTTTAAAATATTGATTGTGATCTTCTTACATTACCTTTTATAAGTATACTACAGTAGTAATTACCAAAAATATTCCTGGTAACCTGGAGTCTTGAGTGGAAGCAGAAGACTGGACAGATACAATCAATTAGAAGACAAGGATAACATCAGTAAAAAGAAAAGTTGCTTCCAACTTACTACAGTTTTTTCCAAAAACACACTAGAACACACTAAATAATCTCATTTGGATGTCCCACACTGATGCAAAATGGGGCACGAACCAACATGTAATTCATGTTCAAGATTAGACCTCATTCAGACTTCCATTTTTCAAGTTTGTAAACAGAACACAGGCCTAGTATAATCCATAGGGCTACTCACATGTCCATATTTTTAATTGTAGAATGTGTGCAAAAAAAAAAGAAGAGGAAATATAAATTTGACTTGCAACTATTTAGTATATGTTCATTATGCAGATCCTTATAGTCACAGTTTTACTCCTCTACAATCAAAATTAAAATTGGAATTATTTTCTTAGTATCTTGTAAATGTACCTTTTGGCTTTCAAAACTGCCTGAATCTTTATAGGTATGCTCTTGATCAGAATCAAGCAGGTCTCAACCATAATGTGATCCTGAGTATCTTGTATGTGTTCCCAATGTTCGTGCATGTGGAGACACGGATGTCAGTGGGAGCTCTCGTCCACTGGCCCTGCTGTCTTCAGAAAGATCGAATGGACCATGGCACATCCCACTAACTACTCAAACTGCTTACCCGTGGTCAGAACACTTCTCAGACAACACAGGGTGAGGGAATCGCACATTGGTAAGACTTTATTGGATCACCAACAGTCAACGGCATGTAACACATTCTCAGCAAGAAAATACAATGTAACAAGCAACAGAGTCTCACCCGCTGACTCAGCAGGGATCAGAATCTTTGGGGCTTCCAGGATCAACTACTTCAGTCCAAAAGCACCTCGCTTTTGGCAGGCACTCACTGAGAAGAGATAGAGGCAAGCTTAGGAAGCTAACCGACCACAGCAAAAGTATGTAGCCAGGTGACAAAATTGTCCCAATCTGGGGTCTGCAAGTAGACTCTGATCTTCCAGTCATATTCTACAGGACTTCAGCCTAGGTTCCAAGGATCTAATACAGTTGTTATCTGAAGCAGAAATTGTAGCTCTTAGGTTGAGATCATGGGGAAGATGAAGAAGCTCTGTGATCCTCTAGCCGGAACCATAGATCCTAGGCTGAGGTCATGTAGAATATCAACAATATGGTGACTTGAAGCAAGTCCTTTTTATACCCTCAACCTTCACCTCAGGGTATTGTGTTACTATAGGATTGGTAGGATAAGGCTAGTATCTTCATAACTTTCCTCTGAATAATGTAGTTAAAAAGGGTAAGGCAATTCGCAAATTAAGGGCCGCTTTACACACACCAACTTCTGTGAGCAACTTCTGAACAGATCTCTGGTTGCAGTGAAATCATGGACACATTGTTCCATTTTGTGGCTGTGTACAAATGGAACAATGTGTCCATGATTTCACTGCAACCAGAGATCTGTTCAGAAGTTGCTCACAGAAGTTGGTGTGTGTAAAGCAGCCCTTAGACAATGGGTCTGCAAACAGTCTGGCAAAAAACAATGACTTCTCATGAGTTAAAGGGAACCTGTCACCCCCTTTGGACATTTTAAACTATGCCCACTAGCTTACACATAATGTAAATGGGGTTCTGGTAACCCCTCTATGTGCCCAGACATGCCCTTATACCTGAAAAAATAACTTTTATTTTGTCCAGCGCTGGCCTTCTATTAAGTCCGAGAGGCTGCTATTTGGTCCAGGGGGGTTATGTTCTGGCTGCAAAAATCCGCCCTGCATTTTTTAAAATTGCTGCTCCCATCTGTGAGACCGGCACTTGAGTGATAGCTGCACTCACACCTGCGCAGGGGAGCTGGTGTCCGTGCTCCATTGAACATAGTGTCGATGTCTCACAAGGCTTCACAAATCTTGTGAGACATCGGCACTATGTTGAATAGAGCATGGACACCTGCTCCACTGCGCAGACGCGAGTGCGCCTGTCTCTTGGCGCCCGGTCACAGATGGGTGCGACAATTTTAAAAAAATGCAGAATGGGTTTTACAGCAAGGACGTAATCCACCAGGACCATATACTAGCCTCCCAGACTTAATAGGAGGCCAGCACTGGGCAGAAGAAAGGTATTTTCTCATGTATAAGGGGCACATACAGGGGTTACTAGAACACCATTTACATTATGTGTAAGCTGGTGGGCACAGTTTAAAATGCCCAAAGGAGGTAACAAGTTCCCTTTAAACAAAAGAACAATATTTCTGACCTAATTAAAGGAGAACTCCAGAGAGATAAAACCTTTTTTTGTACTGTCCTTGCCCTCCTATATGATGAAGCAGAGCTGGGCACTACAGTTCTAGGCTCTATAGATATATAATTTTATTGATTAAAAGCACTCTTCAGCTCTATCCCCCTCCCTTAGGGGACAGTTAAATTCAGCTGCTGCAGTGACAGGAGGTGTTTGGGGTATGGACCTTTGAGGCTGCAGGATCATCTTACATTCCTTCCTCCTCACACTTCTGTATGGGCAGGGGGTGTGGCCACAAGCCCTATAGTCACACTGCAATCCTGTCCCCTGAAACGTTCTATGGATATTCACTGTCTCCTCAGTCACAGTAAATCATCCAGACGTCTGCAGTATGTTAGTCATGGTATAAACCACAAGGTTCCATGATTAGGGACAGGATTGTAGTTTGACCATGGAGCTGATGGCCACACCCCCTGCCCATACAGAAGTGTGAGGAGGTTGGAAAGTAAGATGATCCTGGAGCACCTATGGTCGACGCCCCCAAAACACCTCCTGCTCTCTGCAGAAGCATCAATGAATTTCACGTCTCCCAAGGGAGGAGTGAGAGCTGAAGAGCAGATATATTGATTTATAAGCGATCTATAGAGCCTAGAACTGTAGTGCCCAGCTCTGCTTCATCATGTAGCAGGGCAGGGACAATACTAAAAAAAATGTATCTCCCCAGAGTTCCCCTTTAAAAACAGGTAACCCCCGACACAAGTGTTCAAATGCTGTAGTCACAGAGCATATTGGTCGACCTACTTAGATATGTATACAACTTTTTTTTCAACTCTATCAGCAAGTGTTCGATTGGGTTGAGGCAAATTCAGCTTCCTGTACTTCATTGTCATTGAAAAATTTATTTTCCAATCCTGTCATGCTTCGGGTCATTGTCCTGCTAGAACATTGTCATCCTTTTCATACCCATAGTACTTGAGTGTACAATGTAACTTGGCTTGTAGAATGCTTAATATAACAGCATTGAAACCACCATTGATCTTTATGCAGAATCCAATGCCTTTAGCTGTGTACTGATCCCATATTATCAGTCTCTTCCACCAAACTTGACGGTTCTTTCAATTTCTCGATCATTTAGCCCCTTTCGCCCTATCAGAGCCTAGTTTGTTGACTTTCAACTCCTTGCTTCAAATCACCCATTTCTAATCTACAGTCCGCTTTTCTTACTTGCAAACTTGAGCCAACGCTGCTTATGATAATGAAGTCGAGTACTCTTCACCTTTTATCGGGTCACCATTCAGGACTTGTGTAATGTGCGTCACATATTGATTGCATGGAAAACTGATCCCAGTATTATTAAGCATATGAGCTGCCTCCCACTGTCGTGTTTGTCACGCAGAACTGATAAACCTTGTGATGAGCCAACCTGTTGAATCCTGGATGTCATTTCTTGGCTTTTGGATGGATGGACAAACCATTTCATATTCTGCCATCTGTCATGGTACTACCATGATGCAGTGTGGCATTTTTCTTGGCCAAGAGACAATTATCAAATGAGCTGGATGGTGATATTTCTCTTTTCTTGGTAAATTTCCATGACTGCTCCTCGATTCAAACCAGCCACCTTTCAATTGAAAATCAACCTAATAACACACTAAGCTGTTATGGAATATGAGAATAGGTTGTAATTTGTAGTATACAGTAAGAAAAATATTTTTCAAACACCAGGAGCAAAACAGTATCAATGTAGTGAC
The DNA here is from genome assembly GCA_033576535.1 of Allobates femoralis. Taxonomy (NCBI): domain Eukaryota; kingdom Metazoa; phylum Chordata; class Amphibia; order Anura; family Aromobatidae; genus Allobates; species Allobates femoralis. Next base: position 120,578,221 of record JARQOC010000010.1, on the reverse strand, counting down.
ATGGCATGAATCTGCATAACTAATCATATGCTAAATAGTTGCAATTCAAATTTATCTATGAGATAGTCAAGATGATTGTCTATAAAATGAAGGTAGTCTCACGCTCAAAGCTGTAGAGGATTGTGAGGTAGGGAGCTTTAAACTCACATGTACAAAAAAATGTGAACACTTTTGCTAGTTGGTGCATATATAACTTATTCCAATATAAACATAAAAAATATGGATTCCTTATAAAATAAACTTTACGTTTACTGACATATATATGTATGTAGGCAGTATACATTGCCATATTGAAATACTTTTACTACTGAGTTTGGGATCCAATTTATAGGCATAGTGGGGAACATTTTTGAAGGCTCCTATGCCCAAATAGTGGCATTGAATAGTTTTAAGTAAAATTGTGTAAGTTATACTACTACTTTTACCCTTTTCCACAGTCCATGGCCAGTTGGACTTGCTGTAAGTTATATAACATATTCCACATTTCAAACTGCAGCTCAAGCTGCTAAAGATGAGACAAATTTGGCACAATTGAGTCCAGCAGTCTTTTGAATATGACTGGTAAAAGAAAATGTTCCCCTTTAAATGTATTTAATGTACGTGAGACCTTGCCAGTTTTGTATATTTGCTCACAAAAGCCAGATATATAACAATGCTATATTTTTCACTTGCCAATTAAAAGGAATTTCCATTGTCAGTTGAGCAAAATAATTTGCAGGCCTGCTACTCAGAAAAGCCACTTTGAACATCTTTATAAATTGTAAATAACTTGTTGTAATATATAAACTTCATACCCAGGAAGATCTTCTAAATGTTTTTTTACATCATCACTTGTAGCTGAACTGCAACTCATATCACAGTTCATGGACAAGAGTGGAGCTGTGTCAATTAAAACAAAGTGAAAATGGGGACCGGTAATCGTTCTTGGAAGATGAGCATGGGATAGGAAGACATCTCTGTGTATAATTATTTGTGGACTCATATGAATTGACCATATAACCTGGTAAGATGAAACACAGAAATTCACAATACTTATAATAGCAGTTAAATTTAATCTGCAATCAGGGTTGAATAATTTAATCAGCAAAATTTACAAACTTTCTGCCGTTTGCAATAAACCAAACAAAGCAATATAAATAGCTCAGTACAACTAATATAATAAGTGGTTTCTCCAAATTCAATACTAAATTCCACTTTATTACTTAGTACAGCGAGTTTGGCTAAGCATCACATTTGCTGCAAGTCACAACAGACAAACACCTTCTAGCAGCATTTCTAAGGAATCACAACCCATTCTTCATGGGCAAGAGGAAGAGAGGAGCCTGAAGACTACTTCTGTGACTGGGTCAAATGTGGAGAGTGAACTGGAGGAAATGGTGGAAGAGATAGAGGCAATAGCGATTTGAGGTTGGGAGTTGATTTCCTGACAGATGTTTTCTATTTTCTTAGTGAAATAAGAAGCCAGATCATCAGCACAGAGATCAGTGGTAGGGGCCTGCACTTTAGGACTGAGGAGAGAGTGAAAGGTGTCAAAGAGTTTTATTTGGGTTGCATAGTGAGGAGACCAGGGCGGTAAAGTAGGTCTGTTTGGCACGGTGAAGTGCAGAGTTGTAAGGTCTCAGCATGAATTTATAATGAATGAATTTTTCTGGTGTGTGGGTTTTCTTTCATAGACGTTCAGCACCCCTAGAGCATCACTGGAGGAATTGAGTTTGTGATGTGAGCCAGGGCTGTTTTATTGTGTTTGGAAGCTCATTTGCCATTTATCAGCCCAAGCTTCTAGTTTACATAAATCATCCTGTAATATAAAATTGTCCTCTGTATTGATTACCCTGCAGAGTTTAGTGTCATCTGCAAATATTGAGATTCTACTCTGTATGCCCCCTACAAGGTCATTAATAATTATATTAAAAAGAAGTGGGCACAACACTGACCCCTGTGGTACCCCACTGTTAACTGACCCATTCTGAGTGTGTTCCATTAATGACCACCCTTTGTTTCCTATCGCTAAGCCAGTTTTTAACCCACTTACACATATTTTCCCCTATCCCCATTGCTCTCATTTTATGTATCAACCTTTTGTGTGGCACCGTATCAAAAACTTTTGAAAAGTCCATATACACCACATCCACTGCATTTCTTTGGCCCAGTCCAGAACTTACTTCTTCATAGAAGCTTATCAGATTAGTTTGACAGGAACGGTCCCTCGTAAAACCATGTTGATATTGGGTCCATGAGGTTATTTTTCTTCAGATACTCCAGTATAGCATCTCTTAGAAAACCCTCTAGGATTTTACCCACAGTAGAGGTTAAGCTTACTGGCCTATAATTTCCAAGTTCAGTTTTTGTTCCCATTTTGAATATTGGCACCACATTTGCTATACGCCAGTCCTGTGGTACAGACCCTGTTATTATGGAATCTTTAAAGATTAAAAATAATGGTCTATCTATGACAGTACTTAATTCCTGCAACACTCTGGGGTGTATCCCATCCGGGCCCGGGAATTTGTCAATTTTAGTGATTATTAGACGATGCCGTACTTCCTGCTGGTTTAAGCATGTGACATTTAATTGACAGTTTTTGTTATCACTGAACATATTGTCTGTCATGGGATTTTCTTGTGTAAATACTGTTGGAAAAAAAAAGTCATTTAGCATATTGGCTTTTTCCTCATCTTCATCCACCATTTTACCCAGATTATTTTTAAAGGGGCCAACACATTCATTTTTTAGTTTCTTACTATTTACGTAGTTAAAAAATATTTCTCGATCTCGGGGAATGGGAGAAATGTAAGCCGCCGTGAGAAATAGCAGCATGGGAAACCGTGTCTGAGTCCTGGATACAGGTTTCGGTGAGGGCCAGCAGATTAAGAGAGTAAAGGGCCTGTCACACGCATCAATATCGCCTGCACGATATCGGCTGCACGTGACGTTGCAGCGATATTGATGCGTGTGACATACTGAATCAACCAGCGATAAATCGCTGGTTGATGATCGCCAGGTTTTAGAATCTGTCCTAAAACCTGGCGATTGTCGCCCGGTGGACACGCAGCATCGCTGCGTGTGACACCGGGAGTAGCGATATTCCAGCTCCCAGCGCCTCTCACAAGCGCTGGGAGCTGGTCTCCAAGGTAAACTGCGGGTATCTAGGCAGCGCGCGCTGCCTAGATACCCGACGTGTACCTTAGTTACCAGCCTCCTCCGCTCACCGGCTGGTATCTAAGGTACACAGCGGGTAACTAGGGTCCCTAGTTACCCGCTGTGTACCTTAGATACCAGCCGGTGAGCGGAGGAGGCTGGTAACTAAGGTACACGTCGGGTATCTAGGCAGCGCGCGCTGCCTAGATACCCGCAGTTTACCTTGGAGACCAGCCTGCTCCCGCTTCCAGCAGGCTGGCAGCGGGAGCAAGACATCGTGGAAACGATATTTAAATCGTTTCCACGATGTTTCTGGTCAATTGATCGCTGGTGAGTCTGTCTGTGTGACAGCTCACCAGCGATCAGCCGTCAATGTCGTCAGCGATCAGATTGCTGACGACATTGACACGTGTGACAGGCCCTTTAGAAAGTAGTTGTGGATAAAGGGAAGCTTGCTGCATACAGACCGTGGATTCCAAAAAGCGCAGTTAAAAGAGGGAGATGGAGATAAAGGTGTGCAGATAATGTTGATAAGGTTAGTATGATTCTATGTGAGGTGGGGGACGGGTTGAAGTTGCCACAGGGTGGACCAGGATTTGGAGAGCTATCACATGACAGGAGCAGCAGTAAAAAGAGAGAGAGATCAAATAGTTTTTGTAATTGTGACATTGTTTATGATGCTAAAAAACAAGGGAGACGTAGGCGCAGATTGTGTCTTATCACTTGTTACCACCGAATTATAACCCCAGATGGACCTTTCTCACCTGGTTCGGTTGTGTTCGCCCACAACCGGCTTGCACGCCTGAGCTGACAGCTGCTGCAGGACCCACACCGCCACGTGCACCGTGGGAAAATCCAGAATCATCCAAGATAAGAGTGGTGTCTCCAGTCCGCGCTACTGCCCGATGAAAGATACACAGGGAGCCAACACTTGTATCTGCTGCTGCTGCTTTATTCCTCCTTACACCAACGCGTTTCGGTGCTAATCCTTGCACCTTCCTCAGGGTTGCCCTGCCCTGACTAACTGCCATGAAGTAACTGCAAGCCACTTAGCTTTCAATGCCTCTTTGCATGAGATGCCATGTGTGCAAACCCCCCACGCATGTACCCCTTAAGACATAACTAAATTTGTAGGGCACACTAAAGAATCAGGTAAGGGGGATTGTGGGAAGTCACATGGTTTCAGGTAATTAGCAGCTGGACCTCACAACAGTGGATAAATAGATGATGAAGGGCCACAGATCTGACATTAGGCAAAAGCTGGCTCCACACCTTCCACAAGATAACATTTACAATGTGAGAAATAGTCATATACTAGTGAGTAAAGAATATAATGCATACACATGACATAGGAGAGTTTTCAATAAATGCAGAGGTAGATTTACCATAAGGCTATATGAGTCAGGGTGATATTGCAATGTTCTGAATTCTACATTGTTACCGCTATTTGCTTACAGAGATAACCAAGCCTTTAACCCCTTTATGACCTAGGATGTATTCATACTTCCTAGGTCGTGTACCTAACTTTTATGCAAGCTCACGTGCCAAGCTCACATCATTCTCCGCACATTAGAGATCCACCCATGTCTGTTAACTAGTTAGGTCCCACAGTCAAACTCCGACAGTGCAATCTAACATGCATCGACAGGGATTCTGCCATCTCCCCGCCGCCATTGGCAAATGTACCAACAGGGTGCTGATGGGTTGTCATGACAGTGAGGGGTCAGATGATGACCCATATCACTGTCACGATGAACTATCCCTCAAACCAAATAACTATTTCCCCCTCTCTCTTACCCCCACGTCACTTCATCTGCAGACCTGCTTCTTTAAGAGGACCTGTCACCCCCTCTGGTGCTTTCCAAACTGAAAGCATCACTGAATGCAGCGTGTCTGCTGCATTCAGGAAAGGGTCTCCCATGTTTGTACCCTCCTTGTAAGCTGTAAAAAACACTTTTATAAAGTTTAGAGATAAGAAGTCCGTAGGGACTTATTAATTACGCTGTTCACGGGGGTCCTCCTGCGTCTCTGCTGCCTACCTGTGCTGCCTCCTGCTCGTGACGTCAGCGCCGGAGCCCATCCTGCTGTATGCATACAGCATAATCTGTAGGAGGGCGGGCTCCGGCGCTGATGTCACAGGTAGAAGGCGCTTCAGCAGCCGACAACCCACTCTTCTACAGATTATGTTGTATGCATACAGCAGGGCAGGCTCCGGCGCCGATGTCATGGGCAGGAGGTGATACAGAGAGGCAGAGAGACGCAGGAGGTGGGGAGGGCCCCCGTGAACAGTGAGGACTTCATGATTAGTAAATCCCTCCAGACTTCTTATCGCTAAGAAGTGGGTAGCAATATGGGAGACCCATTTCCTGAATGCAGCAGACATGCTGTATTCAACGGTGCTTTCAGTTTAGAAAGCACCAGGGGGTGACCGGTCCCCTTTAACCTCAGATCTCTACTACTAAACTATAATACAAGCCGGTCACTCTCACCCACTAACTTTCCCTTTTTCTGTTTGTTCTAATTACTGGTGACATATCCCCCAATCCTGCCCCCCCTCCATCTCATATGTCCTATTAGTCCTCACCCCCATCTTTCTCAAACTAAGATAAACTACCGCAATCCCTCACACATTAAACCTGTGCCCCTGACCCCCACACCCCCCTGCTTTCTCTCCCTGGAATTCTTTGGAATGCCGGCTCAGTACGCAACAAGCTCCACGGGATCCATGACCTCTTTACCTCCCGCAACCTTTCCTTCCTGGCCCTCACCGAGACCTGGCTGATGCCCCCTGACACGGCCTCCTCTGCTGCACTGAGTTCTGGCGGCCTCCACTTTACCCACACTCCTCACCCTGACAACAGATATGGTGGAGGAGTGGGTTTCCATTTTTCTGCAAATTGCTCCTTTAACCCAATCCATCCCCCACCCTCCTTTATCCTCCCCTCTTTTGAGGTTCACTCTGTCCGCCTCTACACTCCCTCTAATTTCCAATTGGCTGTTATATACCGACCACTGGGCTCAGCCACTGCTTCATTGACCAATTCTCCACCTGGCTTCTTCACTTTCCCTCTGCTGACATCCCCACCATCATCATTAGTGACTTCAATAACACTACTGATACTCGGCAGCCTGAAAACTCTTCACTTACCTCATCCTTTGGACTTAGTGGTCCTCCACAGCCACCCTCACAGACGGACATACACTAAACCTCATCTTCACCCACCTCTGCTCCCTATCTAATCTCACAACCTCCCTTTTTCCCCTAAATGACACCATCTCACTTTCTCATCCATGTCCTCATATGCCACCCATGTCCAGCCACTGGCACATCCTCGCAGAAACATTCACCACATACTTCAAAAATAAGATTGATAAGACAAACCTTTACTATTCCACTACTCCGTATACTAGATCTCTGCCCTTCCTTCACAACCTCCATCTCCAACATCACTGAAGGAGAACTTACTCGTCTCTTCTCCAAATCACAGCTCACCACCTGTACACTTGACCCCATCCCTTACCACCTCCTCCCCAAGCTCACTAACACACTCATTCCAGCCCTATCCCATCTCTTCAACCTCTTGCTATCTTTTGGTACCTTCCCCTCTGCTTTCAAGCATGCCACCATCACACCCATCCTCAAAAAGCCAAACCTTGACCCGACTGCTATGCCCAGCTATCGCCCCATATCGCTGCTCCCATTTGCTTCCAACTCCTTGAGTAGCATGTCCATGCTCAACATTCCTCCCATCTTTCATCTAACTTCTTGACAACCTTCAATCTGGCTTCTGCCCCTACCACTCCACCAAAACTGCTCTGACCAAAATGACTAACGACTTACAAGCTAACAGACATTTCTCCATCCTCCTCCTTTTAGACTCCTCCTCTGCCTTTGACACAGTCGACCACTGCCTACTGCTAGATTCTTTCCTCTCTTGGCATCAAAGACCTATCCTGGATCGCCACATAGCTTTCTAATCGCATATTTAGCGTTTCCCACTCGCACACTACCTTCTCATTACACCCTCTCTCTGTTGGGAGTCCCATGAGGCTCTGTCCTGGGGCCCCTACATTTTGCCATCTATACCTCTTTGCCTAGGACAACACATAAAGCCCCTTGGCTTCCACTACCACCTACACGCGGACAACACTCAGATCTACCTCTCTGGTCCACAGGCCACCTCTTCTGTCCAGAATCCCGGTTTGTCACCCTCCTTCACCTCTCACGTCCTAAAACTCAATGTAGACAAAACCAAACTCATCATCTTTCCTCCATCTCATTTATCTTCCCTACCCAATCTATTTATTATGGTAAACAGCATAATGATCTCCCGCACCTGAAATCCGCTGCCTTTGAGTAACTATCAACTCTGGACTGTCCTTCAAACCGCACATTCACACTATTACCACCTGGTGTCGCCTCCATCTCAGTATTTCCATAATCCATCCTTTCCCCAGCCCTCAATCTACTTGTACATGCCATCATCATCTCCCGCCTCAATTACTGCAACATCTTCCTCTGTGGCCTCCCTGCTAACACTCACCCCAGGGCCGTGAGGTACCCGGTTCCGGGCGTTGAGTAACTGAGGATGTCACGGGTGGCCTGTGCCCAGTCTCATGGCCCTGGCAGTCCCTAAAAAAGGGGTTAAAAATAAAAATAAAAGAATTTGTGACGCTACCTACGGTATCCGTTAATGATACCGGCGCTGCTTGCAGACCTTCAGGGTGATGATGAGGCAGCTGGATTGGTAATGCTCCATGTAGGTGGAGCGGGATTCCCAGAGCAGTGAGGGGCTGAATAGGGATTTACACAGGGAGTCAGCTCTCCACACAGCCTTGTCCCTGATGCTGCAGGAGAAGGCGGCTCCTCAGGTGGAGATGCTGGCAGGCAGTCTATGTTAAGGGCGGGATCAGGGTCCACAATAACACACATGCTGGAAGTTGTTTCAGTACCTTTTACTGATGATGGTGATTCAGGTAACATCCAGGGTACTGTCCAGGTGGTCGGGTGGCAGTTCAGGATTTCCACACCCGATGAGTTGTGAGGCCTCCTTGTTTGTGTGTGTGTACGTAAGTCCTGGCCTGTCTGAAACCTGGCCCTGACCTCTCCTGTGTCCCTCATTTGTATAGCAGGATGTGAGAACAGTCTGACAGGCACCACTGCTCCTCCGCGGTCCCTGGCTGACGGTAGCTGTGCTCCAAATGTCACCAGGAGACTGAAGTCTCCCTGGTCCTCCGGAATTCTCTGCTATGCTAACTGGACCCTTGCAGACTCGGACTCCGGTGTCCAGGTTGCTTCCTGCGGTGAATTGGTATGGTTCCTCTGTCCCCACTCTGTCTGTGTATAAATACAAAAAGGGGGAGACAAAAGGCGCAATAATGCCCTATCACTAGTGACACACTGAGTATATCAATAGGTGTGCACTCACCTGGTCCAGTTATGTGACCCACAACTGGTTTATAAGCATTCGGTTTATAGCTGCTGCAGGACCTCCACCAGCCACTCGTACGTGGAAAAACGCTCCTATATAGGGAAGATGGTGTGTCACGGTTCACGCTGCTGTCTCAGTTGGATCCCAAGGAATGGATGTCTCCAAGAAGTCACAAGGAAGGCAATGGTTCCAAAGCGAAGATCTCCTTTATTCACCTTCAGCGTTTCGGCACCTATCCTGGCACCTAATACCCTGATGAAGGTGCCAGGATAGGTGCCGAAATGCGTAGGTGATCTTTGGTTTGGAACCATTGCCTTCCTTGTGACTTCTTGGAGACATCCATTCCTTGGGATCCCACTGAGACAGCAGCGCGGACCGTGACATACCATCTTCCCTATATAGGAGCACTCTGTCTCTGGTACGCCTTGCCTCCGACCCTCACTCTTGGGTCTCTTACACTGGCTAGGTTTCCTCACTGGCACGGCACCATTCACCAGGATGTCTTCACAGTACTGCTCTGTACAGAACTGCCTAACTCCTCCCCCGGGCCTGAATTTATAGACCTAAGTAAAATATCAAACAGTGGTGTTCAAGTTGCGGCGCTAAGGAAGGACACTATGCAGAACAACGTTTTTGAAAAATTACCTTCTGATTTATTAGACAAAAATAATTAAGATTCCTCCTGCCACTAGTGGCAGGAGGAATCTTAATTATTTTTGTCTAATAAATCAGGAGGTAATTTTTCAAAAACGTTGTTTTGCATAGTGTCCTTCCTTAGCGCCGCAACTTGAACACCACTGTTTGATATTTTACTTGGTTCTTGCCTCCCTATGGGGAGTGTGGTGGTTGCGAGCTGCTCTAGTTGATAGGACCTTGCTGACGTGGAAAGCACCTGACCGGTCACGGGCCCCGGATCGAAGAAAAGTTTTTTCCATCACGTTGTCAGCCTGGAAGGAGCCGACGGGAGAGGATCTACAGCTGCTCCCTCACCATTGAGCTTACAGTCTTGTTGTGCAGATTGGGCACAACAAGAAAAGGTGAGTGAGCATACTAAAAATAATAGTTATCACGATAGGCCCTTTTAGAACAGTGTGGCGCAATGATTATTATTTTTTTGAATTTATAGACCTGGCCTGAAGTCAGCAAGTAGAGCTCCCCCTTCAGGTCTGCAATGGAAGGTGTTGTATGTAAGTTTACCTGATGTGGAAATCCCTTCGTGCACCAGGTGTTCCTGTGGTAACTTACCCGCAGGAGTGCCACACTTGCACCTCTCCAGTCTGTCCTCAACTCTGCTGCCCGACTAATCCACCTCTCTCCTCGCTACTCCCATGTTTCTTGCTTCTGCAAATCTCTTCACTGGCTCCCAATTTCCCAACGAATCCAGTTCAAGCTACAAAGCTGTCCACAACCAGTCCCCTCCCTATATCTCTGAACTAATCTCCCAATATTTTCTCTCATGTAATCTTCAATCCTCCCAAGACCTCCTCCTCTCCTCCACACTTATTCGTTCCTCACACAACTGCCTCCAAGATTTCTCCTAAACATCCCCCATCCTCTGGAATTATGTGCCCCATCACGTTCAATTATCCACCACGCTAGGATCCTTCAGATGGAACCTGAAAACCCATCTCTTCAGGAAAGCTTACAGCCTGCAATGACAATTCTGCTGCCCTGCCGCCAGCAAAGCTACCACCTCACCACCACCAGAGCTGCTGCCTCACCACCACCAGAGCTTCCACATTACCATCACTGGGAGCTGCCGCCTCACCATCCCTGGGAGCTGCCGCCTCACCACCACCGGAGCTGCTGCACCCCCGACCTTCTGTCTCCTCCCCATTGTCCTGTAGAATGCAAGTCACAAAAGACAGAGTCCTCTCCCCTCTGTACCAGTCTGTCATTGTTGATTTGTTTACTGTAAACTATATTTATAATTTTGTATGTAACCCCTTCTCATGTACAGCACCATGGAATGAATGATGCTATATAAATAAATAATCTAGGGAGTTAACCTCACAGTCTTAAATATAGCTACTATGCATTCTCATTCAGGCTCTTTGGAAACTAGCTGTACACTATGTAAGAAAAGGTCACATACAAGAGACAAACAGCAGACAGAAAAAGCAAGGCAATTGCTAATTTGCTAATATACATGCTTTAAGATTCCTTTTAAGAGAGCATTGTCTTGCACAAACAATGGAAAAAATGCAAAAAGAAACATATTGAATATCCCTAGTGATACAGATGAAACACAGGTTCAAAATTAAATGAACAGTGGAAAAATTACCTGTAATGTGTCAGAAAGAGGACACTATCACATGCTGTCCCAGAATTCTGAAGAAGCAGGAGATCAAAAAGACCTGCATCAAGATGAAATGGCAACAGGCACTGAGCTTTCCATTTTGACAATTTAATGTTAAACACTAAAGGCCGCGTTACACCAGTCCACATAGCCGCCAATTACATAGGCTATGTAGGGGCGTGGCCTATCGGCGGCGACATCGCCCCTACGTCGCCTAATATAAAGGGGCGATGTCGGCGGCTGTGACAGCTCGCCTGGTTTCACATCAGTGATGTGAAACCAGGCGGCCGATCTGGGGCGATGTGCGTACATCGCCTCATGTAACCGGCGATCGGCCGGGCGATGGTCCTGCATCGCCACTGGGGTTTCGAGAAACCCCGGCAGCGATGCCACCTCTAAGCTCGCCAGGGCACTGCCAGAGGTGTCACCCCATGTAAATGGGGGACGGCGACGATGGTGGGGCGCCAAAAACGTGTGCGCATACGCCAGTCACCGCCGACATCTCTGGCGTCATCGGCAGGTGTAACGGGGCCTTAAAGGTCTTGAACTCCAAGACATACGTCTCTTTTGGCCTTAAAGCACAAAAAAAAGTCTGATACATTATGGACAAAGTGTTAAAGTAAAAATTGAAACATTCCACACTTTCCATACTTGGGGACTAGTGGTATGTATGGAAGAGGAAACATAAAGGATACACTGAAAAGAACACTCCTACCTACAGTTAAGCAAATTGGTGGCTTGTTGATGCCTACATTGAAAAATAGCAGTGTGGCTGTGTTACTCTGGTGCGGCTTTGCTTTCCCTAGTACAGGAGATTGTGTGAATGCAAGATGAATTCAATCAAGTATCAGGAAATTATATGATATAACATGATGTCCTGGGTAAGGAAGATGATGCTTGGGTGTCACTGTAGCTTTTAAAAGGACAATGACCCTTCAAGAAGCCCTGCAAGATTCTGGAGCAGTCTCGGCTTATCTGACTTCAATCCCATAAAAAAATCTTTAATCGGATAATGAACAAGTTGGTTATAGCATGCAAACCCAAGATCAAGTGACCTGTAGACAGTAGCGTAACTTGAAGCTCATGGGCCCTGATTATTGCAATTCTTTCATAGTAATAGTCTTTCTATAGATAAGAAGGGACTTTTGGGGCCTTCTGAGCTCCAGGGCCCGGGTGCGATTGCAACCACTGCTCCTGTTGTAGCTATGGCCCAGCCTGGAGTGCATTACTCATGAATAGTTAGGCTGTGTCTTCAGCAACATGGCTAGAAGCAGGTGACTAGTTATGCATCTTGTTTGCAGCAGGCAAAGATGATCTACTAAGTATCTAAGATACTTGTCATGATGGGGGGTTGAAGTAATTCTGATACTCCAGCAGTCAATAAGAATTGCATTTTGTGTTGCCCTTGGAAAAATCCCTTGTTAGATTAGTCGTCTTCAGATATTTAAATTGTTCTTGGGTTTACTGCACACAGCAGAAAGTTTAAACATTCTGCTAGTAAACCTATTTTGCAGTGGGTGCTGAAAAATTGTAATTGTGATTGCAAGTGTGATGTTCATAATACACTCCTCAACATTGAAATTGCAACACCAATAAGGAAAAGTTGTGAAATTATCTAATGATCCAGTGGCTTTTATATGTCAATAATATGCAAATTAGGTAACATTTTCAAAACCTCTCTATTCAGTATGGAGTATAAGCGCCACATGCAGGAATCCCAGCACTTACAGCCTCACTGAATGCATTTAAGCAAATCATCAAGATCCACTGCTGGAAGCTTCTGTATAATTATCCAGATATTTGTGATGGGACACACGTCTGGAGACACTGCAGGTCATAGAAACACGTTAAAGCCATGCAGGCTGCTCACAGTAGCACAAAGTACGTGGTCATGTTTTCATGTTGAAAAAGAAAAACGGCTCCTAGAACATTTTTGGAGAAAGGGCTGTACCACTGTTTCCACCTGTACATCAATATAATTCTGAGCTATTAGTGTACCTAGAACAAAGACTTTACTAGAAGAGTCCAGTTACCATAGTTTATGCCACCCCATATCATAATCTTGGGAGCGGGACCACTGTGACCTTTCCTCATGAAGGTTTCTTCATACGCTGGGCATGTGTTCTTCTCACCAATCTCTGACAATCATTATGTCCATACCAAGACTCATTGCTGAAGACTGATATCCAGTTCAACCTCCACCATCTTACTTTGCTTCATGATAGTCTTTGAAAACGATGACATTAGATCAATGAAGAGACAATCATGAGGAACATCACACTGGTTGATCCGGTAAATTTTCATAATGCCACAACTTTTTCATGGTGGTACAATTAAAATAATGAGTGTAACTATATAATACGGAATGCAATCACAGATTGACATATCTCTCACAGTGTAGCCAGCGCTAATCCTGTCAAGTATTTTGCAGCCTCTCCCTTATCAGGGATGACAAACTAGACATTTATGTCTTGCCTCTCCATTGGCTGTATTGTGATCAGATCACACTATGTAAAACATAGTTGTGCTCAAAATTTTACATACCCTGGCACATTTTTTGCTTTCTTGGCCTATTTTCCGAGAATATGAATGATAACACAAAAACATTTTTTCCACTCATGGTCAAGTCTACCTGTCATTAGCTACAGGTTCTCGAGTGGCCATCTCAGTCTCCTGACCTCAATATCATTGAGCCACTCTGGGGAGATCTCAAGCAAAACGCAGTTCTTGCAAGAAAGCCCAAAAATTTACAGGAACTGGAGGATTCTTGCCAAGAAGAATGGGCAGCTTTACCTCCTGGGAAAATAAAGAGCCTCTTCCACAACTACCACAAAAGACTTCAAACTGTCATTGATGTTAGAGGGGGCAATACAAGGTATTAAGAACTGGGGTATGTGAACTTTTGATCAGTCCTTTAGATGTTTTTGGTTGTCATTATGATTTAAAAAGAGGAAACACAGTAGTTTGACAATAAAAGGCTTCATCCAACCACTAACCATGAGTGGAAAAAAAAGTTTTTGTGTTATTCATACTCTCTGGCAAAAGGCTAAGAAAGCAAAAAATCTGCCGGGGTGTGTACATGTCTGAGCACAACTGTGTATGTAATATACAGCTCTGGCACAAATTAAGAGACCACTGCAAAATTTGCAGTTTCTCTGATTTTTCTCTTTATAGGTATATTTTTGAGTAAACTATATATTGTCTATTTATTCTATAAACTACTGACAACATGTCTCTGAAATTCAAGTGCATATTCATTTATACACTACACTACTGATGTTTTAACTCAGGAAGAGTTCAGAAATCAATATTTAGGGGGAATACCCATGATTTTTAATCACAGCTTTCATGCGTCTTGGCATGCTTTCAACCAGTCTTTCACACTGCTTTTGGGTGACCTTATGCCACTCCTGGCAGAAAAATTTAAGTAGTTCTTTCTTTGTTTGATGGCTTGTGACTATCCATCTTCCTCTTGATTACATTCCAGAGGTTTTCAATGGGGTTCAGGTCTGGAGATTGGGCTGGCCATGGATAGGGTCTTGGTGTGGTGCTACTTCATCCACACATTGATTGACCTAGCTGTGTGGCATGGTACTTTGTCCTTCTTGAAAAAAACAGTCCTCAGATTTGGGGAACATTGCCTGCGCAGAAGGAAGCAAGTGTTTATCAAGGATAGCCTTGTATGTGGCTTGATTCAAACGCCCTTCGCAAAGATTACTTTGCCCAATTCCAGCCTTGCTGAAGCGTCCCCAGATCATCACCAATCCTCCACCAAATTTCTCAGTGGGTGCAAGACACTGTGGCTCGTATGCCTCTCCAGGTCTCTGTCTAACCATTAGACAACCAGGTATTGGGCAAAGCTGAAAATTAGACTCATTAGAGAAGATTACATTACTCCAGTCATCTATGGTCCAATCCTTATGGTCTTTGTCAAACTTCAGCCTGGCTCTCCTTTGCTTCTCATTGATTAAAGTCTTTTTTCTAGCTTTACATAACTTGAGCCCTGCCTCTAGGAGCCTGTTACGAACTGTTCTTGCTGTGCACTTCACCCAGCTGCCATTTGCCATTCCTTTTGTAGGTCACTTGATGTCATACTGCAGTTGCCGAGTGACATTCGAATAAGATGACGGTCATCCCGGTCAGTGGAGTGTCGCTTTCACCCTCTTCCGGTCTGTAGCTTTGTTGTCCCCTATGTCTGCTGCTTGACCTTGTAATGGACTGCCGACTTGGAGATTTTAAGGATAGAGGCAATATGACGCTCACTGTGTCCCTCTGCTAATAAAGCTAGTAAAACTATAAAAACTAGAACCTATTGCATATATGTATACCTCATGAAGGCGATTTCATTCTAATAATTGTGGTCTGAAATTTGTTGTTTTGTTATCCATGAACTTTTTATGTGAAAAAGTTTTTTTGAGTAAACCTGAAAAGAAAAAGAAATTGAGACCTGATTGGTTCCTAATGCGGGAGTGCTCACTTGCCCGGACAATTCAATTCTGCTAGTACAGCCAGAATTGAGCCCTTCTTTACCTCACGCATGCCTTTGGAACTCCTTTGGCATGCTTAAAAGTTATTTTTTCATTCAAATTACTGTTGGGCGATTCCTAGCACTTATTTTGCCATCCAGTTTGTCCTATTGCAGGAGGATTGTGAAGACCACAGCAGTGTTTTTTTTATATATATTTGATTTGGTTCAGATGATCACCTTATCAGAGGCACATTAAGTTGAATGAAGTGGACTTTGGTTGAAATTCAACTGACACTGGAATGGAATATATAATATATATTATATAACAAAAAAAGAGCAGCACATGAATGTCTCTTGGGTGCTATAGATCCATCTTGCTGTCTCACTTGCAAAAATCCATGAATAAAAAAATAGCGAAAGTAGCACTCCAATCATCAAAAAAGTAAGGCTAGCTTCACAGTATGATTTTTGACTGTCAGGGTGGATCCTGTTTTTTGCAGGGTCACCCTGACAGAACCTGACAGGATGTGTAGAAAGTGTGGCCAAATATGGTCCTGGATCCTGTTTTTTTGCAGTATTCGTTTTCTGTTGCTGTCCATAGTGCTGAGGTTTGCTTGTGTCTGCTCTGTCGTTGTCCTTAGTGCTGAATTTACAGCCTGTGCTTGATGTAGTGCTGTCCATGGTGCTGAAGTGTGCACGGCAGGATTTCTGAGCATGCTCTGTACTTAAAATCAGATTCGGGAAACAATCCAATTTTTTCACGGATTAGGCGCCCACAGACTCCCATGTTATGTGCGCCGGATTGCCCCAGATCCAGGACTGTCCGTTTTTGTCCTGTTTTTTTCACCGAAGTCCAAAAACGTAGCAGTCTCCGATTTTGGGCATGGTAAAAAACAGGACAGAAATGGATCCTGAACTGAATACACAAAGGCGAATGGCCTTTTATGACCAATCCGGCACCATAGGGCTTCATGGGAGGCAAAAACAGATTCTGTTCTGTCCTGTTCAAACCGGACAGAACAGGATTCAAAAAGCCTTGGTGTGCAGCTAGCCTAACAAACCTTTATCGGCCCATATACTACCAAAATGTTTCATTGCTGAGAATTTGTATAGTACTGTCCATGCATTGAGAACATTGCACACTGTTTATCACAATAAGTACTTTACAGAAAATAACAAAAAAAAATTAACATTGGGCTGTTCAAAAAATATCACTGTCTGCATTAGTCTTTACATACTCCAAATATGTACTTTTTTAGGATTTAGCATTCCTGTGAATCACTAACCTACGGTAATATTTTGTTGTATAACCACAGGTTTTTTTTTTAGAACTGCTTCACATCTATGTTGCACATAGTTAACCAACTCCTGGCAACTGTCACCTGTTATTCCAGCCCAGGATGCTTTGACTACATCACACAATTTGCATTTATTGGCTTTGCCTCAGAAACTGCATTTTTAATGTAACCCCCACAAGTGTTTATCAGATTAAGGTCCAGTGATTGGGCGGCCACTTCATAACCTCAATTTTGTTGGACTGGAAGCAAGATTTTGCTAATTTACCTTCACGACCCAAGTCCTGCACTTTCATGTGAGCTCTGGCAGTGAGTTCACATCTCCTCAACATCTCAACTTATCTCATCAGCTGAGATATAATATTTATTCATTTATATAGCGCTATTAATTCCATAGCACTTTACATACATCAGTAATGCTGTCCCTATTGAGGCTCACAATCTAAATATACTATCAGTATGTCTTTACACTGTGGGAGGAAACTGGAGTGCCTGGAGGAAACCCACGCAAACACGGGGAGAACATACAAACTCCTTGCAGATGTTGTGCTTTGTGGGAATTGAACCCAGGACCTCAGGGCCTCAGCACTACAAGGCTGCAGTACTAACCACTGAGCCACCATGCCGCCCATAGAGGTGGGGTTAACAGCACCGATCGGATCCGCGATCTGATCCACAGTGTTAATCCTTTGGATCGCGCTGTCATTCCTTGACAGTGCAATCCAATAGCGCCACAGTGAGATCAGAGATCGCCTTATAGCCCGGGGTCCTGATCAGAGATCCTGCAATAAGATCGCCTTATAGCCTGGGTCCTGCAGTGACCCTGGATGCTATCAGGGATCACTTTCTGTGAGTAGTTGGCAAGCGCTGCCAACCACAGAAAGTGATAATTTGTGCTATGTCCCGATGGGCTTCAGCACATTTGGATGCATCACTGTAGCGCCCTATGAGGGAGTGTGAAATAAAGAATAAATTAAAAAATAAAGTTCTTAAAAATATGGGGAATAAAACACAAAAACTTCAAATCACCCCCCTTTACCCCCATTCAAAATAAAAGTATAAAAAAAATGAGAAAATACACATATTTAGCATCGCCGCATTCAGAAATGCCCGATTTAGCAAGATATAAAATCAATTAAAGTGGTTAACTGCGTAACATAAAAAAAGACCAAACGGCAAAATTATGATATTTTGGTCGCCGTAACATTGTAATAAAATGCAATAACGGGTGATCAAAACAGTTCATCCAGGCAAAAATGGTATCATTAGAAACATCGGCTCAAAAAATAAGCTGTCACACAACCCCAGAATGCGACGGGTCATGGGACATAGCGCAAGAAGTGCAATTCTTTTTATTTCAAACATCAGTATTTTTTTTCATCTTAGATAAGAGTAAAAGTAACATGTTTGTTATCTACAAACTTGTACTGACCCGAGGCATCATATCGACCTGTCAATGTTGCCTTATAATGCTGAACTGAGGCATCATACAGACACCTCAGTGTTACTATATAGTACTGACCCAAGGCATCATACTGACACGTCAGTGTTACCATATAGTACTGACCTGAGGCATCATACTGACACCTTAGTGTTACCATATAGTACTGACCCGAGACATCATACTGACACATCAGTGTTACCATATAGTACTGACCTGAGGCATCATACCGACACGTCAGTGTTACCATATAGTACTGACCTGAGGCATCATACCGACACCTCAGTGTTACCATATAGTACAGACCTGAGGCATCATACCGACACGTCAGTGTTACCATATAGTACTGACCTGAGGCATCATACCGACACCTCAGTGTTACCATATAGTACTGACCTGAGGCATCATACCGACACCTCAGTGTTACCATATAGTACAGACCTGAGGCATCATACCGACACCTCAGTGTTACCATATAGTACTGACCCGAGACCTCATACCGACACCTCAGTGTTACCATATAGTACTGACCTGAGGCATCATACCAACACATCAGTGTTATCATATAGTGCAGACCCGAGGCATCATACCGACACATCAGTGTTATATAGTGCAGACCCGAGGCATCATACTGTAATGTCAGTGTTACCATATAGTGAACATGGTGAATAAACAACCCAAAAAACCAAACGTGTAACAGTTGGAATTTTCTTCCCATTTTCCTGTACACTATATGGTAAAATAAATTATTTCATCTGAAAGTACAATTAGTCTTGCAAAAAACAAGCCTTCATATGTCTATATTGACGAAAAAATAAAAAAGTTATGGCTCTTGGAAGAAGGGGAGGAAAAAAGTAAAATGGAATACGAAAAATTGTCAGGTGGTGAAGGTGTTAAGATCCAGGGATTGGGCGTGTCCTGGCCATGGAGGGAGCAGCACACTAGAGCTTGAGCTCCGTCTCCCCGGCCGCTTTAATGCGACAATAGCGTCTCATACCCCGGCTCTTCTTACACCTAATGCCGGCGAAAAGGAGGAGCAGGCACCCGGCTACTACCTCGGACCCTCCGATCCCGAATCCGGGCTCCATAACCCGCTTTTTGCGGAGCTCACACAAGCCCCTGGTCCCTGCAGCAGCTCCCAAGATGGCGGCGCCTGTAGCTGCGCAGCCCAGCGCTGCACACAGAAAAGATGGAGGACCGCGATCCGGCTTCTACACACGGCCGCTCTCAGCCCCTGGCGTGATGCCCAACACCCCTGAATGGAGGAACACAAGTGGCGCGCTGCCCGGTGAGTCTGCTGAGCCCATGACCCAGATGGGAAACATGGAGTCTGAGGGAACAGCGCGCTCCCACACAGACAAAACAATGGCTGGAGATGCTGTTGGGGCGGCCCTTATGGGAGAGGATAGGAGCGGCAGCAGGGGCTCAGAGACCGAGGTCTCGGTGGGCTGTGGAGGGAATCACACACCAGGACTCTCACAGATGACAGCTACAAGTGAGACTTATGATCCCTCCATAAACTTTAATCAGGCAGCCAGTTACCTAGATAGGGAAGTGCAATTCCCTGACCGACCACTACAAGAGGGGGCGCTACTCCAAAGTCAGATACTTTTTTCTAATGCCTATTCTGAGATTCAAAGATCAGGATTTGAGTTTCCAGTACCTAAGTCTAACCTCTCTATGACCAAAAGAGATGTCACACCCTCTAATATCTCAGAATCCTCCGCTGACTTGACTAAGGATGTTGGTGATTCTCCAACCCCTGAGGGTGATATGTGGGAATCCTTTAAAGCACGAATAATGAACATCCCCACAAGGGAAGAATTGTCCGATTTTATCACTAAAGTGGAGTCCTCCCTTAAGTCTACGACAGCAACACTCCGAGGCGAGGTCCAGGTGATATCTGATAAAGTATCCCAGACTGATACCACTGTTGATGACTTAACTAAACGAGTCCAGGCCCTGGAGGAGGAGGCGTCGCTTCAGAGATCCCAGCAGGAGGCCTTTCTAGACTCTCTTGAGGACCTGGAAAACAGGGAACGGAGGCAGAACATTCGGATCCGGGGCCTCCCGGAGTCTGTGACTCCATCTCAGTTGTGGTCCACCTTAAGAGACGTATTTAACTCTATTCGAAACACTCCAGCTGAGACAGTCATCGAGTTTGACAGAGCCCACCGATCCCTCGGCCCTGTCCCTCCGGAAGGAGCGCCGCCACGTGACGTCATTTGCAGGTTTCACAGATACCAGGTCAAGGAGGAGGTCTTTGTCAAAGCAAGACAATGTGAAGATATATCCTTTCTAGGAACCCAGCTGCAACTTCTAGCCGACTTGTCCAGACGGACCCTTCAAAAAAGGCGTGCATTGAGGCCTCTTTTGGATCTCCTGCGTCAGAACCAGTTGTTGTACTCTTGGGGTTACCCATTTCGCCTGCAAGTTCGCCGTGGAAACCAGCTAGTATCTCTTTCTCACCCTCGGGAGCTGCGGGGATTCCTCCAGGCCCTGGAAATACCTGACCCAGGCCTCCTATTCCCAGATTGGCCGTCTTCTACGTTTGACGGTATGCTCCAGTCAAGATCTCGCCTGACATGGAATAACCGTAGAAGAAGGAACGGGAGAGGCAGGAACCGGAGACGCCGCAGACTCAGCGAGGAGAGCCAACTTGATGATGGGTGACTTTTCTGTTGCCTCTGGGTTTTTGAGAGTTAAAGTATCCCCTTTTTTATTGCCATAATAGTAGGGACGGGATTCTCAATGTGCCGTCATATGATGCTGTGACGTTGCCTAATGATAACTATCTTTATATTTTTAAGGATGTGTCTCACCCTTTTCTTTCTTTACCTTTCATCCTCCTTTTCTTCCCTTTCTTCTGCCTTCTATGCCCCTCCGCTTTTTTCTGATACAATTATATGGCCGATGACTGCATATATTCTTCTATGGAGGTCCATATAGCAATATGTTACATCCTTTCTCTTTCTTTTCTCCCTCCCCCACTCGTTTTTCCTGTCTTTCCTACGTCTCCCGCCTCAAATATAACCTCTCCGGCCTCCCTTCTTCCTTTCTCTATTAATGATCCCTCGTAATTTCATGATTTTATAATTGACTCCTAACACCATTATAGATCTTTGGTGCATAATGTAGAGAGTACTCCACCCCACCACATAGTGGGATGGGGGCCTCTCTCCCTCCTTCTACTATATTGTACTTTTATTCAAACGGTTGAATTGAATTAGAGCCGGAATGTTGATGCTATATTAGAGTTATGTTAGTTTGCATTTTCATGCCCTTAGTAACAGGCCGGGGAGATGGTTATTCTCGGTCGCTTATAGTTTTTGTATTTACTTATAGTTCTAACACACTTGCATTCTCTAGGTGTCTTACCTGGAGTTTGCACTGTTTAAGTCTCCTTTCCATTGGAAAGGCATTCTCCCACGGGGACGTCACACCTTTCTTAGAGTGTGACGCTGCTGTAAAGTACTTTCCCCAAGTGAAGGTATTATCTATTTCTCGTCAGTCCAACAGGATCTCCTTCCCGCAAAACTCATTCTAAACTCTTCCCCTCTTTCCCTCCTCCCCCTCTCTTTTTTTTTTTTTTTTTTTTTTTTCTTCTCTTCAGGGTGCTGTTTTGGTTAACTCCTTTAGGTCATTTAGTCATCACTGGGTGGGCTCGGTATGGCGGGCGGAACTCTAAAGATTGGGTCCTTAAATGTCAAGGGTTTTAATACCCCCCAAAAGAGAAGTCACATTATATCAGACATGCAGAGGAATGGGGTGCAGGTGATGTTCCTTCAGGAAACACACTTTAAGGAGGGTCACGTTCCATCCTTTGGAGGGGGACAGTTCTTTGAGTGGATACATTGCGTGAATCCCGAATCCAGAACCAAGGGTGTCTCCATAGCTCTTCATAAAAATCTGCCATACAATATTCTAGATTCGGTGATTGACAAGGGAGGTCGCTACATCTTTCTCAAATTGGTGGTTTCTGGAACCCCATTGACCTTAGTCAATTGGTACCTTCCTAACAGGGAGCAGACGAGGGTATGCAAAACCCTCCTGATGAAATTGGCAGATTTTGCGGAGGGGCGGGTCATCATCGGGGGTGACTTCAACTTTACCCTTGACCCTTCCGTGGACACCACCTCTGGTAGGGGGGCGACTCCTCGTAGACGTGTAATAGCACTCCGGAGACTTTTGTGTAGACTTCAGTTGGTGGATGTTTGGAGGATCCTCAACCCCGCTGGTAGGGACTATACTTTTTACTCAGGGGTACACGGCTCCTATAGTCGTATCGACCTGTTCCTGGTCAGTCATGGGATCCTTTCTTGGACACCCAAAGCCTCTATAGGCAATATTGTCCACTCGGACCATAGCCCCATCTTCCTGTCTATTGAGGTTCCCGGGCTGGCTAGGAAAGAGTGGTCCTGGAGACTAAATAGCCACCTCCTATCCGATGCGGTCTGTCTGGAGGAATTGAAATCTGACATCAGGACTTTTTCTCAGACACATGCGTAAGACGCGTCCTCTCCAACCATTAAGTGGGAAGCTCTCAAATGCATTCTTAGAGGAACGCTTGTTAAACACGGGACAAGGATTAAGAAGCAACAATCTGAACGGATGAGCGAATTGCTCTCCCAGATTGGCCGACTGGAAGTGACGCATAAGGCCTCTAGAAACCATGGGGTGCTGGTTGAATTAGCATCTAAGAGATTGGAGTTAAAGAATCTATTAGACGGAAAATATGACAGACACAAGGAAAGATCTAGGGCGTATTTTATATAAAAAAGCCAATAATTGCGGACGTCCCCTAGCTAGACTTTTACATCCTAGGGGGGGACCTGCGTATATCCCTTCCATAAAGTCTCCAAATGGCAAGATGGTACATCGCACGGAAGACATAGCTGAGGTGTTCAAAAATTTTTATGCGGATTTATATGCCTTGAGGGGAAAATTTGCGGACATGCATCCCGACGACTTACAAGCTAAAATTCAGGCATACATTTCTGAGGTGAATATCCCGTCTTTATCTGACGATGATATTCTGTCTTTAGAAAGTGACATTACAGAAGAAGAGGTGGCGAATGTGGTCAAGTCCTCCCCGACATCTAGGTGTTCCGGCCCGGACGGTTATACTCCCATCTTCTACAAAACCCTAATTGACGACCTGTTACCTCACATGCTCTCTGCGTTCAAAGCACTCATGGAAGGAGGCACCCTAACACCGCAAGCATTAGAGGCACACATTTGTGTGCTTCCCAAACCAAACAAAGATCATTCTGAGGCGGCAAGTTACCGTCCAATATCTTTGCTGAACATTGATGTCAAGATGTTCGCCAAGATATTGGCTGATAGATTGTCTTTGAGGTTCCCCTCGATTGTCCACCTTGATCAGGTGGGCTTTGTCAAGGGTCGAGAGGCGCGGGACAACATCATTAGATCTTTCCTCCTGATTGAGAAGGCTAGGATGTGGAAGTCCCCTCTTTGTCTGCTATCTATAGATGCAGAAAAGGCCTTTGATAGGGTCCATTGGGGCTTTCTGTGGGAGGCATTGAAGCACATTGGCCTAGGTAGTAAGTTTGTGAGTGGGGTTTCCTCACTGTACTCCTGTCCATCCGCCAAGGTACGCATTAACGGTAACCTATCGGGTTCCTTCCCTGTCAGGAATGGGACAAGACAAGGCTGCCCACTATCTCCCTTGCTTTATGTTATCGTTATGGAGCACTTGGCGAAAGCCATCAGGGACAATGGCGGTATACACGGGATTTCAGTGGGAGACACCCATCATAAAACGGCTTTGTTTGCTGATGACGTTCTCTTGTACGTCACTCGCCCTTCGGAGACCTTCCGCGCCTTGTTACAAGAGTTCAACAGATTTGGAGACCTCAGCAATTTCAAGGTGAATTATTCCAAATCTGAGGCGTTGAACGTCTCTCTGTCTGCATCTGAAGTGGCCTCCCTTTCTAAGGGATTCTCCTTTCGGTGGAGACCGGGACACAAATCATACCTAGGTATTAATTTGCCTGCTGATGTGCGCGAGGCCTTTCACTTGAACCACAAGGTTCTCTTGGACCGGGTGGGTGCCTTATTGGAATCTTACAGACCTTTGAAGATATCTTGGTTGGGAAGAATTCATGTCGTTACGATGGACATTCTCCCAAGAT
Organism: Allobates femoralis; assembly: GCA_033576535.1. NCBI lineage: Eukaryota > Metazoa > Chordata > Amphibia > Anura > Aromobatidae > Allobates > Allobates femoralis. The sequence continues at coordinate 120,553,993 of JARQOC010000010.1, read as the reverse complement.
TTTTATATGTCTTTCAGGCGGTGCCTGTTTGGCCTTGCGGGGCATACTTTCGCACCATTCGCAGATTAATCTCTAGATTTGTCTGGAACGGTATGAAACCACGAGTGAGCTACAGGGTTCTGTCTTCCTTGAGGGAATCTGGAGGTGTTGGACTGCCGGATATGCGACGATATTGCTTGGCCGCCATTCTTGTGCGATTGCTTGATTGGCGTTTTAAGACAGACGTAAAACAATGGATCCAGATTGAGCAGTCCGGTAGTTCTGTTCCTCTAGACCACTTACAGTGGATCCCGATGGAGGCCCTTAAACCTTCTTGCCAACTAGCCTCCTTGACTGTTGAACTGCTGAGAGCATGGCGAGTGACATGGGGTGATTTGAATGGGAAGACAACGGTTAGCTCCCTGACTCCAATCTTCCATAATCCAGCTTTTCCCCCGGGCATGACTCATCGGGCTCTCCTCTTGTGGCGAGCGGAAGATGACACCCGGGTGGGTCAGATTCTTTGTCGAGGTGAACTCCCTCCGTTTACCGAATTACAGGCGTCTTCCCCAGATGTGAGACTGAAGTGGTGGGAATACCTCCAACTTCGCTCCTTTGTGCATTCTCTACCCCTCCGAAGGGACTCGGATGTTACATTATCTTCCCTGGAGAGGATATTTACCTCCAAGCAGGGACCTACTAGAGGTATATCGGTCTTATATTCCATCACATCTAGAGCAGCCGAGGCAGAGGCCCATAGTTATCAGCGGGCATGGGAGGCTGACTTGGGAAGGACGATAGATGCTCAAGACTGGGAGAGGTGTTTTCTGATGTCTCGTAAAACTTCAGGATCTTGTGAGGCACTGGAAAAGTGTTACAAGATACGCCTTAGATGGTATCTTACTCCGGACAGGCTGCATCGGTTCTCCCCGGCCAACTCCCCACTCTGTTGGAGATGTGGTCTTGAGGTTGGCACAATGATTCATGTATGGTGGAGTTGCCCCCTTATCAGTGATTTTTGGAAGAAAGTATTCCGCAACTATAACCTGGTTACAGGCAGGCATGCGGGAGGTACCCCCGAGATGGCCCTGCTCTCTATGCTCCCTGGTCCATGGAAAAGACAGAAGAAAGACATCCTTCGGTTCTGCCTTTGTGCAGCACGCAATGTGATCCCCCGACATTGGAGGGAGCAATTGCCTCCTTCTATTTTGGAGTGGTTCACCGAGATGGAATCCCTCAGGCGTTTTGAGGAGATCTCTGCCGATTTCTCTCAAACTCAAGCAGAATATGTAAACACCTGGTCAGAATGGATCCTTTTTAAGGATGCATCTAATTTTGGTGACCTCTTTACCTGAATGGTGGAACACCCATACCACCCCCGATCTTATGCCATCCTTCACTGTACACGTAATATCACCTTTGACATTCTGGACTTATTCTCATACACCCTTCACACTCTTTGAATTTCTGTTTCAATTCCTCCTTCCCCCCCCCTTTTTTTTTTTTTTTTTTTTTTTTTTTATCCTTGGTCCCTTCTCTAGGTTTCTTATACTATCACTCTAATATTAGTCCTTTCTCCCCCCTGTTGGACTGAATTTAGATTTATGTTTGTTGTATATGATGCAATATATACGGTCTCTTTATTTTATATTTTTTGTATTGTTTTATTTTGTTGAGAGATAGAATCTAACCTTTTGTTCCTTTAGACACTAGGACACTGGGAGAAACTCTTTGTGACCACGACTGTCTGGACTTGTACTACACGGATTCTGGTTCATGGTCTCTTGTCATACCATTATCTATTGGAATTGCATAGTTTTATATGCTTTATTATACTGTTTTGTACTGTTCCTAAATGAAAAATTTCTTAATAAAGATATATTTACAAAAAAAAAAGATCCAGGGATTGGGCTCCATAACCTCAATTTTGTTGAACTGGAACCAAGATTTTGCTAGTCTACTGGTGTATTTATGGTCATTGTCTTATTAAAACACCTATTTCAAGGGTATTTTCTTTTCAGGGTAAGGTAACATGACCTCTTTAAGTATTTTGATATCTGCAAACTGGTCCGTGATTCATGGTATGCGGTAAATAGGCCCTGCACCATAGCAAGAGAAACATGCCCATATCATGATGCTTCACAAAAAGCAGAATAAAAGTGATCAAATAATATATGGTTCAAAATGGCACCAATTAAAACTCCAACTCATCCCGCAATAAAATAGCCCTCACATGACTGTCAGCAGCAAAGTGAAAACACTATAGCCTTCAAACTGGCCTTCACGCAATCTGTGTTCCAAAATGCCACTCGTTCCCTTCTGAACTATGCCATGTGCCAATACAGTGGTTTTCCACCACATATTGGGTATTGGCGTACTCAGGATAACTTGCACAGCAAATGTTGGGGTCCAATTTTTACCTGCTAGCCTTACAAAATGAAAATATTTTATGCTAAAACATTTATTGGGAAAAATCTAATTTTTTTCATTTTCACATTTCTACATTGTAAAATTCTGTCATGCACCTGTGGGTTCAAGAAATTCACCAAACATATAGATAATATCCTTGGGGAGTGTTGCTCCAGAATGGGGTCACTTGTGGAGAACTTCCATTGTTTAGTCACATCAAGGGCTCACCAAATGCAACATAATAGCCGCAGACCTTTCCATCATAATCTGAGTTCCAAAAGGACACTCTGCCCCTTCCAAGCTCTGCTGTGCACCGAAACAGTGGTTTCCACCGTATATTGGGTATTGTACTCAGGAAAAATTGCACAAACAATTTTAGGGTCTATTATTTCATATTTCCTTTGCAAAAATAATAAACTGCTAAAAGAAGATTTTTGTTGAAAAAAAAATATATATTTTCACAGATCAATGTTTAACTTTCTGTGAAGCACCTGGGGATCAAGGTGCTCACCACACATCTAGATAAGTTCCTTGAGGTGTCTAGTTTCCAGAATGGGGTAATTCGTGGGGGTTTACACTGTTTAGGCACATCAGTGGCTCTCCAAATGAAACATGGTGTCAACTAAGGATTCCAACCAAGCTTGCATTTCAAAAGTGAAATAGCGCTCCTTCCCTTCTGAGCCTGCTGTGCGCATAAATAGCAGTTTTCCTCCAAATATAGTGTATTAGAATACTCAGCACAAATTTCCCAAAACATTTTGGGGACTAATTTATCCTGTTGCGCTTTGTGAAAAAGAAAAATTTGATCCTAAAAGAACATTTTTTTTTTTTTTAAAAGCACTTTTTCATTTTCATGTCTCAGTTAGTGCTCTTTATACTGATAACACACAATTATACAGTTCAGCCCCTGACCTTATCCCCGCTGTACATAAGAATGCCAATGACGGTCTACCTGCAGTTTCCAACATCATGTCCAGTCTCTCTATCTGAAAATCAACCTTTACAAAACTGAACTCCTTCTGATCCCACCCTCCACTAATCTCCCTAAATCTGACATCTCCCTCTTGGAGTGCGGCACCACAATAACGCCTAGGCTCACTGTTTGGGTGTTATGATTGACACCGGTCTCTCCTTCACCACCTCTCAATCTCTCACCCGCTTGTCGCATGCACCTGAAGAACATCTCTAGCGTCTGCCCCTTTCTCACCATAGAAACACCAAAACCCCTCACTGTGTCCCTAATCCATTCCCACCTTCATTACTGCACTTCTTTATTAATTGGCCTCTTCTTCACTAGACTTTTCTCTCTCCAGTCCATCCTTAATGCAGCAGCCAGGATCACCTATCAGGCCAATTGTTATGCCTCCTCTCTGTGCTAGTCACTGCACTGGCTGTCTATACACTACAGGATCCAAATCAAATTGCTTGTTCTCACCCTCAAAGCTCTTGACAGTGCAGAACCTCCTTACAGCTCCTCCTTCATCTCTGTCTATCACTCTACCCATTCTCTACTTTCTATAAATGACGTCGACTAACATCTGTATCGAGACTTTTCCCGAGCTGCACCAATTCACTGGAATGCTCTACCACAAGAAATTAGGACTATCCACAGCTTACATAGCTTTAGGCACTCCCTAAAAACACATCTTTTTAAGGCGGCCTATATAGAAATCTTTTATACTGTATATAGCCCATTCACTAGTTCTCTGGACTATCCTTCAAAGTCCACCAAACCCAAAAGCTCTACATAGATCGGCTGTTGGCCATTCATATAATTTTTTTTTATTTCCCACTTCAAGATGCCTAGACCATCATTATAAATAAGCTCCTGCACTTTTTGTAACTCCCATCTCATTGTAGATTGTAAGCCTTTTTGAGCAGGGTCACCTTATTTTTGCTTTAATTATTTTATTTTTTTACATTGTGACTCTGCTTTCTTTAATTATTGTATTGTATTTTTTATAGTTGTTACTTATGACCATTTGTATATGAACCACTGATATTGTAAAGCACTGCGGAATATGTTGGAGTTATATAAATAAAGATGATTATTATGAGCACATATACTCGTTAATATTCGCTACGCGCACAAATAGTTCGGTATTTGGGATACCCAATACTCGGCAAGTTTTTTGGATTTTACTCATGATATTCGAGTGAGCTGAAAATTCATGTTTGCTGACTGATTTTTAGCCAATAAACATGCAGGGATTGCCTGCCAGTCATAGTAATGCCATATTCACCTTTGATAATGGCATTACTGTGATTGCCAGGCGCAGTATAACCAAAGAAAAAAAAGACACTCAAACCGAATCGCGATGAGGTCTGGGAGGAGGACTGTAAAATGGCAGAGATGGATGAGATCGTGCTCAAACTAATGTAGACTGTCTGCATACTGTTCTGCCACACAGCTGTGACAGAACCTAGTGAAGATATATACAGTACAGACCAAATGTTTGGACACACCTTCTCATTCAAAGAGTTTTCTTTAGTTTCATGACTATGAAAATTGTTTATTCACACTGAAGGCATCAAAACTATGAATTAACACATGTGGAATTATTTACTTAACAAAAAAGTTTGAAACAACTGAAAATATGTCTTATATTCTAGGTTCTTCAAAGTAGCCACCTTTTGCTTTGATTACTGCTTTGCACACCCTTGGCATTCTCTTGATGAGCTTCAAGAGACAGTCACCGGAAATGGTCTTCCAACAGTCTTGAAGGAGTTCCCAGAGATGCTTAGCACTTGTTGGCCCTTTTGCCTTCGCTCTGCTGTCCATTTCACCCCAAACCATCTTGATTGGGTTCAGGTCTGGTGACTGTGGAGGCCAGGTGATCTGGCGTAGCACCCCATCACTCTCCTTCTTGCTCAAATAGCCCTTACACAGCCTGGAGGTGTGTTTGGGGTCATTGCCCTGTTGAAAAATAAATGATGGTCCACCTAAACGCAATCCAGATGGAATAGCATGCTTCTGCTAGATGCTGTAGTAGCCATGTTGGTTCAGTATGCCTTCAATTTTGAATAAATCCTCAACAATGTCATCAGCAAAGCACCCCCACAGCATCACACTTGTGGCACCCCAAGGGTTAATATGCCACAGAAACATCACAGTTTTAATCCCCACAGAACACTACACTAGAAAGTGGGAGGAGCTTAGCTGGCACCTGCACTAGTGGGAGGAGCTAAGTTGTTTACCTCAGAGCAGAAGTGACAGTTAGTTCTGAGAGGTCTGAGGAAAGGAGACAGAGTAACAGAGGAACATACCCAGGATAAAGAGTTACCCCAAAAGCTTGACCCCGGGGAGGCGCTTAAGACGGATTCCGGATCCGAGGCTGTGCCTGAGACAGACAGGACAGTAAACACCAGCATAGTGAAGGTCCACCATCTTCACCACACCATAGCAAAGCAACACGAAGGAGTCAGTGACACAGAGGACTCAAGTTGCCCAGCATATTGGTACCCGTGAGCAGAAACAGGGCCAGCAGTATAGCTACAAGCAGCAGCAGGGCCACACACAGCGTTTAAGTAGGAAGCCAAGGACCCGGTCAGGGTGAGAGCAACCTGGTACAGACTCCGTGGACAATACTGTGTAATACCATCTGCCAGTAAAGACTTGAAGAACAACAGAAACCGTGAGTGTGTAGTGAGGTGAGCAATTCAGATTGTATTATTGAAATGGACACTGAAGTGAACATTACACAGTCCGATACTGCCCCCTTGTGGACAATTGCTGAAATGACTGCAGAGAGGAAAAAAACATTGATTGCTGATCCCCTCCCCCAACTGCCTTGTGCTGAGGAAGAGAAAGGGCGGCAGATTATTAGAGACCCAGAGCTGAGCAAGGGAAGACCTGTGTGTGGATGTCTGTTGAAAGAGGGCTACTTTGCTACACCTTGCCGGAAAAATCACCCCGCAGAAGCCCTCGTGACTGATCCTGGGCCACTGGACTTTGGTGCTGTGACTCTGGCCGCTCTGCAAAACCTTGCCCGCCGAGCACCCAGAGTGCATGTGCAGGGGCCGTGACCGACATAAGGGAGCCATTTGTACTGCCGTGATCTCCCTCCTGCTGCTGCTCGGTGTGCCCTGAGACTGGGAGAGACTAACAAAGAAAATTCTGTTACCTGCGGAAGGAGACCAAAGAAGAAGACTGAGGAGACCCCCAGGCCTGCTACGTGGGAGCGACATCTTCTTCTGTGATAAGACTGGTACGTGATTTTAGGGAAAGTTAGGGAAAGATACCGTCGTTGTGTTTTTTTCTTTTCTTGCTGCGTACCCGGAAGAAGTGAAGATCCAGAGGCTCTAATATATACAAGTGCGCATATAGTTCGGTTGACTGCGATATAAACATGTTTGCCAGTAAAGAATCGTTATTATCGGTTAAACCTGAGTATGGGGATTCTGTTGAGAAAGATCATACACACACACCCGCGGCCTTGCCACCGGTCGCTACATCTGGCGTAGTCGGCAGGATGTGTGATCAACAGAATCTCCTCCCGGTAGTAACTTATAACCAGACTTATACTACGGCCTGCAGGTCCATATCCGGTGCCAGCACTCCGAACAGTGACACGGAAGAATTGAAGCAGATAGTAGCAGAGTTGCAGAAACAGATACTACAGCTACAGCTCATGCTAGACCAACCGGCGGACAGGCAAGCGAGACAGCAACCCAGCCGGCCTATGGGAAGGTGCTAGACATGCGGCGACCCCCTCCATAGGGCAAACCGTTGTCCGCATCCTCCACCCGTGGTCCGACATACCAGAACCAGCAAGTCATGCCCCACAACAGCAGCCACCTTTAAACTAGACGCCCCAGCCAAAGCGGCTCGCTCGGCAGGGGAGATCAGGGAAAAGGGTGTGAAGAGACAGAGCCAGACCGATAAGCAAGTGCTGGCCACTCGGGTCCAGGGGACGGTGAAGTGGTTTAATGTCCGCAATGGGTATGGCTTCATAAACAGGAATGACACAAAGGATGACGTGTTTGTACATCAGACTGCCATAAAGCGTAACAATCCTCGTAAGTGCCTCCGCAGCGTTGGTGATGGGGAGCTGGTACAGTTTGATGTTGTGAAGGGAGAGAAGGGTACAGAGGCCGCCTACGTCACCGGTCCTGGGGGTGTTCCCATTAAAGGAAGCAGATTTGCCCCCAACCGGCGCCGCTACCGCCGGCGATCCTACTCTCCCCGGGTAGAAAACGTGACTGAGTTTATCGGAGATATTGTGAGCCCTGAACAAGGGAGCGAAGGTGAACGGGGGGATGCCGGTTTCCCCCAACAGAGGTCCCTACCCCGCCGGAGACCAATCCCTGTGATATCCACAGCCATCACTGCCTTGGAGCCGATGGTTGTTGACAGGGACTGTCAACCTTTAAGTGGGGGGGTATGTAGTGAGGTGAGCAATTCAGATTGTATTAGTGAAATGGACACTGAAGTGAACATTACACAGTCCGATACTGCCCCCTTGTGGACAATTGCTGAAATGACTGCAGAGAGGAAAAAAACATTGATTGCTGAACCCTCCCCCAACTGCCTTGTGCTGAGGAAGAGAAAGGGCGGAAGATTATTAGAGACCCAGAGCTGAGCAAGGGAAGACCTGTGTGTGGATGTCTGTTGAAAGAGGGCTACTTTGCTACACCTTGCCGGAAAAATCACCCCGCAGAAGCCCTCGTGACTGATCCTGGGCCACTGGACTTTGGTGCTGTGACTCTGGCCGCTCTGCAAAACCTTGCCCGCCGAGCACCCGGAGTGCATGTGCAGGGGCCGTGACCGACATAAAGGAGCCATTTGTACTGCCGTGATCTCCCTCCTGCTGCTGCTCGGTGTGCCCTGAGACTGGGAGAGACTAACAGAAAATTCTGTTACCTGCGGAAGGAGACCAAAGAAGAAGACTGAGGAGACCCCCAGGCCTGCTACGTGGGAGCGACATCTTCTTCTGTGATAAGACTGGTATGTGATTTTAGGGAAAGTTAGGGAAAGATACCGTCATTGTTGTGTTTTTTTCTTTTCTTGCTGCGTACCCGGAAGAAGTGAAGATCCAGAGACTCTAATATATACAAGTGCGCATATAGTTCGGTTGACTGTGATATAAACAAGTTTGCCAGTAAAGAAACGTTATTATCGGTTAAACCTGAGTATGGGGATTCTGTTGAGAAAGATCATACACACACACCCGCGGCCTTGCCACCGGTCGCTTCAAGTGTGTGCGTCATCTTTATGCTGAAGCCCCACTTGCCCTCATAGACTGCCATTGCCTCTACTCTTATCATCTCTACTGCTACCCCTACTCTCCTGCAGCATCAATAACATCCTCACAGACTTTAACTACCTCTACCACTGCCCCGGGGAACCCAGTTCTGCCCACAGGAACTATTCCATCCAAGCTGATAACCCATCATCCCCGGAGGTTCTGCAGCAGCGGCGGCCCCATTACTGGCCGCATATAGTGGGTGGCGTCACGAGTGACAAATCCCCTGTAAATAACCCCCCATTTTATTGTGCGGGCCCGGGACACGGTTCGGACCAGGACCGCCGTGACATCCCCCAGCAGCACCCCGGTCCGGCACCGAGTGCCCCGTCCCAGCGGGCGCCACACACTTCCTCCTCCATGCTTCATGGTGGGAACCAAACATGTGGAGTCCATCCGTTCACCTTTTCTGCGTCGCACAAAGACACGGTGGTTGGAACCAAAGTCCTCAAATTTGGACTCCTCAGACCAAAGCACAGATTTCCACTGGTCTAATGTCCATTCCTTGTGTTCTTTAGCCCAAACAAGTCTCTTCTGCTTGTTGCCTGTCCTTAGCAGTGGTTTCCTAGCAGCTATTTTACCATGAAGGCCTGCTGCACAAAGTCTCCTCTTAACAGTTGTTGTAGAGATGTGTCTGCTGCTAGAACTATGTGTGGCATTGACCTGGTCTCTAATCTGAGCTGCTGTTAACCTGCGATTTCTGAGGCTGGTGACTCGTACGATCTTATCCTCCGCAGCTGAGGTGACTCTTGGTCTTCCTTTCCTGGGGCGATCCTCATGTGAGCCAGTTTCTTTGTAGCGCTTGATGGTTTTTGCAACTGCACTTGGGGACACTTTTAAAGTTTTCCCAATCTTTTGGACTGACCTTCATTTCTTAAAGTAATGATGGCCACTCGTTTTTCTTTACTTAGCTGCTTTTTTCTTGCCATAATACAAATTCTAACAGTCTATTCAGTAGGACTATCAGCTGTGTATCCACCAGACTTCTGCACAACACAACTAATGGTCCCAACCCCATTTATAAGGCAAGAAATCCCACTTATTAAACATGACAGGGCGCACCTGTGAAGTGAAGACCATTTCCAGTGACTACCTCTTGAAGGTCATCAAGAGAATGCCAAGAGTATGCAAAGCAGTAATCAAAGCAAAAGTTGGCAACTTTGAAGAACCTAGAATATAAGACATATTTTCAGTTGATTCACACTTTTTTGTTAAGTATATTATTCCACATGTGTTAATTCATAGTTTTGATGCCTTTAGTGTGAATCTACTATTTTCATAGTCATGAAAATACAGAAAACTCTTTGAATGAGAAGGTGTGTCCAAACGTTTGGTCTGTACTGTATACATAGTAGGACAGATAGATCGGGCTTACCAGACTCCTGCTGCTGCTCCCTAGTGTGTATGGCAACCAAGTACAATCACCGTCCAGATTGTGGAAATGATCTCTGACTGACAGAGTGTGAGCATCTGTTATTGGCTGTTTGCCTGACAGTCCAGTCAATATGCAGCGGGAGACCGAGCTGACCTGGAAGGGATTCAGCAGGAGCGCGAGAGACTGAGTGGTCCCGGGAGCAACAGCAGGAGTCTGGTAAGCCTGATCTACCAGCTCTTTTATCTATCTTCACTAGGTTGTGTCATAGCTGTATGGCAAAACATTATGCAGACAGTCTACATTATGTCTGCGTACTTTTCCCGTGCAGTTTGAGCACAATCTCATCAATGTCTGCCTTTTTACAGCCCTCCCAGACCTCTTTGTAGGGTCCACCAGAAAATTACTCACATTTTCCATTCACTTGCATTGTACTCTCTATTCGGAACAAATACATGATTATTGCAAAGTACCGTATATACTCGTGTATAAGCCGACCCGTGTATAAGCCGACCCCCCTACTTTTGCCCCCAAAACCTGGGAAAACCTATTGACTCGTGTATAAGCCGAGGGTGGACCCCAGCACAGGTATACAGCCCCAGCAGTGTGGTATACAGGCCCCCTCAGTGGTATACAGCAGCCTCCCCAGTGGTAGTATACAGCAGCCTCCCCAGTGGTAGTATACAGTAGCCTCCCCAGTGGTAGATACAGCAGCCCCAGAGGGGTATACAGCAGCCCCAGAGCTGTATACAGCAGCCCCAGAGCTGTATACAGCAGCCCCAGAGGGGTATACAGCAGCCCCAGAGGGGTATATAGCAGCCCCAGAGGGGTATATAGCAGCCCCAGAGCTGTATACAGCAGCCCCAGAGGGGTATACAGCAGCCCCAGAGCTGTATACAGCAGCCCCAGAGGGGTATACAGCAGCCCCAGAGGGGTATATAGCAGCCCCAGAGGGGTATACATCAGCCCCAGAGGGGTATACAGCAGCCCCAGAGCTGTATACAGCAGCCCCAGAGCTGTATACAGCAGCCCCAGAGGGGTATACAGTAGCCCCAGAGGGGTATATAGCAGCCCCAGAGGGGTATACAGCAGCCCCAGAGGGGTATACAGCAGCCCCAGAGGGGTATATAGCAGCCCCAGAGGGGTATACAGCAGCCCCAGTGGGGTATACAGCAGCCCCAGAGCTGTATACAGCAGCCCCAGAGGGGTATACAGCAGCCCCAGAGGGGTATATAGCAGCCCCAGAGGGGTATACAGCAGCCCCAGAGGGGTATACAGCAGCCCCAGAGGGGTATATAGCAGCCCCAGAGGGGTATATAGCAGCCCCAGAGGGGTATACAGCAGCCCCAGTGGGGTATACAGCAGCCCCAGAGCTGTATACAGCAGCCCCAGAGGGGTATACAGCAGCCCCAGCCCCAGAGGGGTATATAGCAGCCCCAGAGGGGTATATAGCAGCCCCAGAGGGGTATACAGCAGCCCCAGCCCCAGAGGGCCAGAGGGGTATATAGCAGCCCCAGAGGGGTATATAGCAGCCCCAGAGGGGTATATAGCAGCCCCAGAGGGGTATATAGCAGCCCCAGAGGGGTATACAGCAGCCCCAGCGCTGTATACAGCAGCCCCAGAGCTGTATACAGCAGCCCCAGCCCCAGAGGGGTATATAGCAGCCCCAGCCCCAGAGGGGTATATAGCAGCCCCAGAGGGGTGTACAGCAGCCCCAGAGGGGTATACAGCAGCCCCAGAGGGGTATTTAGCAGCCCCAGAGGGGTATACAGCAGCCCCCGCTGTATACAGCAGCCCCCGCTGTATACAGCGGTACCCGGCTGTATACAGCCCTCCCGCCTGGTATACCGGGCCCCCCCTGTGGCCACCTGTAAAGGAAGCGATGATTATACTTATCGGGTCGCCGACGCCGACGCCGCCGCTCTGTCACCGTCCGTCACCGCGCTCCTTCCCGTCTTCATGCTTCCTTCATCGGCGCACAGAAAATGACGTCATTTCCTGTGCGACGGTGAAGGAAGCATGAAGACCAGGAGGAGCGCGGTGATGGACGGTGACAGAGCGGCGGCGGCGGCGTCGGCGACCCGATAAGTATAATCATCGCTTCCTTTACAGGTGGCCACAGGGGGGGCCCGGTATACCACGGGGGGGCTGTATTTTTTTTTTTTTTTTTTTATTACCGTATATACTCGTGTATAAGCCGAGGGGGGACTTTTCAGCACATTTTTTGTGCTGAAAAACTCGGCTTATACACGAGTATATACGGTACTTGCTACGAGTACAATTGATCAGCTGAAACTGACGTGCTACACTTTTGCTAAAAAGACTCTATTCTGGGTGACTTGGGTAACTGGGGACCTCATGGTACATTTGACATATGCCAAGAGCTTTCCTAGACAGATGCTGCAAAGTGACGTTATCCCTTACATGCAATGTTTTGACTTTTCCAGCAAAATAATAATCACTTGTTAGTTCTTGACCTATATTATAAAAGAAAAAGAAAACTTGGTTTGGGTCAAAGATTATGGGTCCTCTAGCAAGACAATGACCCAAAGCACACATACAAAACTATAAGGGGATGGTTGAAAAAAAAAACATTGACTGTTTTAAAATGGCAGTAATGAGTCCTGACCTCAATCCCATAGAAAATCTTTTTGGAGAGCTAAAATCTGCAATTGGGAAAAAGAACCCTGCAAACATTCAAGAGCTCAAACAAACTGAAAAGACACTGAAAATATCAGCTGAGACGGGCAAGAAGCTTAAAGATGGCTACAAGAAACATTTGACGGCTGTCATGAATTCCAAACGGTATGGAACGAAGTATTAATTTGGAGCCTTTAAAATTGCAACACGTAAGTTGACAAACAATGTTTTATTGTTGTATTGCTTTGGACCACAAATTAAAAAATCCTGGGTATATAACTTTGGTGCATTTCTATTTAAGGACTACCAGATCCCAGGTAACTTCAGATGCACCACAAGCAGTGTGGTATGCTTAATTATATGTACTAAATGTGTGAGTGAGAATCTACATGTAGGTGAGACGGGGCAACAACTCAGAACTAGAATGAACTCTCATCGCCATACAATAAAGGAAAGAAGAACAGATTTACCTGTGCCTAGACATCTCTTTAGGGCTGATCACACAATATTGGATTTGAAAATACTAATTCTAAAAGGTAAGAGCGAGACAGAAGAATGTGGGAATATAAACTGATGATGACTTTTGACACCCTTAAAGCAGAATTAAATGTCTCGCCTGGATTCATGACAAGATGCAGGGAAGAAAAGGTGTATCACAGTCCGCGCTGCCAGGTCCACTCACTCCAAAGGAACACACGAGTAGGTGATGTTCAAACAGATCTCCTTTATTACCTCCGACGCGTATCGGTGCCCTCCTGGCACCTTCCTCAGGGATACCCACACCCCACAACTCCAGTCATATATATATAGTCAACTTCATAATGATGATTAGTGGGAGTAACCATCTAGGGTGACGTCAAAAACGTCATCAAAAGGGGAAGTATCCCAGGTTGTGGCGCAATTGGGTGTTATGTTTGACACCGATCTCTCCTTCTCCTCCCACACACAATGTCTCGTCCGCTCCTGTCGCTTACACCTGAAGAATATCTCTAGAGTCCGCCCCTTTCTCACCATGGAAACAACAAAAACCCTCACCGTGGCCCTAATCCATTCCCGCCTTGACTATTGCAATTCTCTATTAAGTGGCCTCCCCCTCACCAGACTTTCTCCTCTCCAGTCCATCCTTAATGCAGCAGCCAGGATCACCCACCTGGCCAATCGTTACTCAGATGCCTCTGCTCTCTGCCAGTCATTGCACTGGCTGCCCGTATACTACAGGATCAAATTCAAATTGCTTGTTCTCACCCACAAAGCTCTTCACAGTGCAGCACCCCCCTACCTCTCCTCCCTCATCTCTGTCTATCACCCCACCCGCTCTCTACGTTCCTCAAATGACCTTCGACTGACATCCGTACTAATCCTATCCTCCCACTCCCGGCTCCAAGACTTCTCCAGAGCTGCACCAAAACTCTGGAATGCTTTACCCCAAGAAATCAGGACTATCCACAACTTGCATGGCTTCAGGCGATCCCTAAAAACGCATCTTTTTAAGGCGGCCTATCATACTCCCTAATAGAAGTCCATTGTACTGTAGACAATGAATGGGCTATCCCTCTGGACATTACTCCTCTACAAACTCCACCAAACCAAAAAGGTCTACACAGATTGTATAATGACCATCCATGTAAGCTTAGTCCTATGCCCCACTTCCTCAAGATGGCTGGACCATCAGTGCAATAAGCCCCTGTACCTTGTGCAACCCCTATCCCGTTTTAGATTGTAAGCTCTTTTGAGCAGGGTCACCTTCATTTCTTGCTTTATTTATTGTATTTTCTTTTTTACATTGATTCTATGCCTATTGTTTTGTATCCAATTATTGTACTGTATTTGTTCTCTACTGTAATTACTTACTGTATTATATTTTCTGTACTCTAACCCTACATTGTAAAGCGCTGCGGAATATGTTGGCGCTATATAAATAAAGCATTATTATTATTATTATTATTATTATAATTAACTAGCTGTACTACCCGGCTTCGCCTGGGTTAATAATTGATGTTAACAAAATAGAATGTGTTAACAAAAATGTATTCAGCACACAAAAACCACAAAACAAATCAATAGAAATGTAATTATTAAAAGTCAAAAACTAAGCTAATAGAAGCATTTCACAAAAAATATTTCAACACCACAGATATTCCACAGTTTCTATATCCTCTCACATAGATGTAATGTGACTGACATCAGCCTTTCCACCAACACACCCTAACTGACATCCTATTACCTCACAGACATCCTATTACCTCACAGACTCTTTACTGAGAATGTCCTTTGTTGTCTATATTAACCAATCAGAGCTCAGATTAACAGTAGCAAAATAGAAGCTGAGCTTTGATTGGTTGCTATTGGCAGCCTGATAAATCTCCAGGCAACAGGAAACCCTCCCCCTGACAGTATATATTAGCTCACACATACACATAATAGACAGCTCATGTGACTGACAGCTGCCGTATTTCCTATATGGTACATTTGTTTCTCTTGTAGTTTTGCTGCTTATTAATCAGATTTTTATTGTTGAAGGATAATACCAGACTTGTGTGTGTTTTAGGGCAATTATGTGGCGAGGCTGGTGTATGTGTGGTGAAATGTGTGCTGAGGGTGGTATATGCGTTCAAGCATGTGGTAGTGTGAGGCGCATTTTGTGTGTGTGTTCATATCCCCGTGTGTGGTGAGTATCCTATGTCGGGGCTCCACCTTAGCATCTGTATGGTATATACTCTTTGGCGGCATCACTCTCATTCTTTAAGTCCCCCTTGTTCACATCTGGTAGCTGTCAATTTGCCTACAAACAATTTCCTTTCACTTTTCCCCCATTATGTAGATAGGGCCAAAATTGTTTGGTGAACTGGAGCGCTCAGGGTTAAAATTTCACCTCACAACATAGCCTATGACGCTCTCGGGGTCCAGACATGTGACTGTGCAAACTTTTGAGGCTATAGCTGACAGCTGTCGATTTTCCTCCAACACTTTTCCTTTCCCTTTTTCCCCATTATGTAGATAGGGGCAATATTGTTTGGTGAATTGGAATGCACGGGGTTAAAATTTCGCCTCACAACATAGCCTATGACGCCCCCGGGGTCCAGACGTGTGATTGTGCAAAATTTTGTGGCTATAGCTGACAGCTCTCGATTTTTCTCCAACACTTTTCCATTCACTTTTTCCCCATTATGTAGATAGGGGCAAAATTGTTTTGTGAACTGGAAAGCGCGGGGTTAAAATTTCGCCTCACAACATAGCCTATGATGCTCTCGGGGTCGAGACATGTGACTGTGCAAAATTTTGTGGCTGTAGTTGCGACGGTGTAGATGCCAATCCCAGACATACATACATACACACATACAGTGCCTACAAGTAGTATTCAACCCCTGCAGATTTAGCTGGTTGACACATGCAGAATTAACTTGGCCTTGTGACATTTGGACTGTACATCAGCCTGGAAGTGGGAAATGCACTGCAGCCAAAAAGAATTTTTACTTTTTTTTTTTTTTTTTTTTAAGCGTTAAAAGTTAATTCAGAGGGTCATTTATTATTCAACCCTCAAACCACCAGCATTCTGTTTGGTCCCCCTAAACTATTAAGAAGTAGTTCAGGCACAAAGAACAATGAGCTTCACACGTGTGGATTAATTATTTCTTTTGCCAGCCTTTTCTGACTATTTAAGACCCTCCCCAAACTTGTGAACAGCACTCATACATGGTCAACATGGGAAAGACAAAGGAGCATTCCAATGCCATCAGAGACAAGATCGTGGAGGGTCACAAGGCTGGCAAGGGGTACAAAACCCTTTCCAAGGAGTTGGGCCTACCCGTCTCCACTGTTGGGAGCATCATCCGGAAGTGGAAGGCTTATGGAACTACTGTTAGCTTTCCACGGCCTGGACAGCCTTTGAAAGTTTCCTCCCGTGCCGAGGCCAGGCTTGTCCGAAGAGTCAAGGCTAACCCAAGGACAACATGGAAGGAGCTCCGGGAAGATCTCATGGCAGTGGGGACATTGGTTTCAGTCAATACCATAAGTAACGTACTCCACCGCAATGGTCTCCGTTCCAGACGAGCCCGTAAGGTACCTTTACTTTCAAAGTGTCATGTCAAGGCTCGTCTACAGTTTGCTCATGATCACTTGGAGGACTCTGAGACAGACTGGTTCAGGGTTCTATGGTCTGATGAGGCCAAGATCGAGATCTTTGGTGCCAACCACACACGTGACGTTTGGAGACTGGATGGCACTGCATACGACCCCAAGAATTCCATCCCTACAGTCAAGCATGGTGGTGACAGCATCATGCTGTGGGCTGTTTCTCAGCCAAGGGGCCTGGCCATCTGGTCCGCATCCATGGGAAGATGGATAGCACGGCCTACCTGGAGATTTTGGCCAAGAACCTCTGCTCCTCCATCAAGGATCTTAAGATGGGTCGTAATTTCATCTTCCAACAAGACAACGACCCAAAGCACACAGCCAAGAAAACCAAGGCCTGGTTCAAGAGGGAAAAAATCAAGGTGATGGAGTGGCCTAGTCAGTCTCCTGACCTTAACCCAATTGAAAACTTGTGGAAGGAGCTCAAGATTAAAGTCCACATGAGACACCCAAAGAACCTAGATAACTTGGAGAAGATCTGCATGGAGGAGTGGGCCAAGATAACTCCAGAGACCTGTGGCGGCCTGATCAGGTCTTATAAAAGACGATTAGTAGCTGTAATTGCAAACAAGGGTTATTCCACAAAATATTAAACCTAGGGGTTAAATAATAATTGACCCACACTTTTATGTTTAAAATTTATTAAAATTCAACTGAGCAACATAACTTTTTGGTTTGTAAGATTTATGCTTCTATTAATAAATCCTACTCTCGTTTCAGTTTGAAGGCTCTAACTTATTTGCATCTTATCAAACCACCTAAATCTGCAGGGGGTTGAATACTACTTGTAGGCACTGTATATACATACACACATACATACACACACACATTCAGCTTTATATATTAGATAACCCGCAGATCTCAGATGTTCACAATATGTGTGTAATCATATTGTGAACATCTGAGATCTGCGGGTTCTATCCCCTTGAGAGGAGAATAGAATGATTTTATTTTATTTTTTGTGGACATTTTTTTATCCAGACTTTTGAGATGCTTTTACAGGCGTTTCCGCTTGGAATTTCTTTGATTCTTTTGCACAGTTCTTCTAGTCGGATTTTTTATATTGTTTGTGTTACACTATGTTATTAATTATATAGTAAATGTTAATTTTTTGTGTAAATTGCGCCAAAACCTGGGATACTTCCCCTTTTGATGACGTTTTTGACGTCACCCTAGATCAGGGGTCTCAAACTCCAGGCTTTGAGGGCCGTACACAGTGCTGGTTTTCAGGATTTCCATAGAATTTGACAGTTGGTAATCAAATTACCAACTGTCAAATTCTAAGGAAATCCTGAAAACCTGGACTGTGTACGGCCCTCGAGGCCTGGAGTTTGAGACCCCTGCCCTAGATGGATACTCCCACTAATCATCATTATGAAGTTGACTATATATATGACTGGAGTTGTGGGGTGTGGGTATCCCTGAGGAAGGTGCCAGGAGGGCACCGAAACGCGTCAGAGGTAATAAAGGAGATCTGTTTGAACATCACCTACTTGTGTGTTCCTTTGGAGTGAGTGGACCTGGCAGCGCGGACTGTGATACACCTTTTCTTCCCTGCATCTTGTTGTGTCTCCACGTGTGAGTGGTCGGTGGAAGTCCAGCAGCAGCCATCTGGAAACCATTTCCTTAAGCCTTCAAACCAGTTGTGGGTCTCACAACTGTGATAGGTGAGTGAATTCCTTACGCACCACCTTAATATTCAGTCTCATAGTAATAGGGCACTATTGCGCCTCTTGTTCCCCCTCCTTTTCTTTTATTGTCCCCTGGATTTATGGCTTTTTACATTCACTGAGGAATTTTCAGGTCTCGACCAAACACTAATCATAGAACAATAATACAGGGTGGGCCATTTATATGGATGTGCTTAGATAAAATGGGAATGGTTGGTGATATCAACTTCCTGTTTGTGGCACATTAGTATATGGAGGGGGAAAACTTTTCCAGATGGGTGGTGACCATGGCGGCCATTTTGAAGTTGGCCATTTTGGATCCAACTTTATTTTATTCAATGGGAAGAGGGTCATTTGACACATCAGACGTATTGAGAATTTCATAGTAAAAACAATGGTGTGCTTGGTTTTAATGTAACTTTATTCTTTCATGAGTTATTTACAAGTTTATGACCACTTATAAAATGTGTTCAAAGTGCTGCCCATTGTGTTGGATTGTCAATGCAACCCTCTTCTTCCACTCACTGACACACTGATAGCAACACAGCAGAAGAAATGCTAGCACAGGCTTCCAGGATCCGTTGTTTCAGATGCTGCACATCTCGTATCTTCACAGCATAGACAATTGCCTTCAGATGACTGATGAGGAAAAACTTTTTTATAAATGGTGAAGTTAACAAACAAAACCAGCGCTATTGATCTGACACTAACCCACAGTGGATAGATCCCTCCAAGACTGTTGTAACACAAAAATGATGGTATGGTGTGGTATATGGGATACAAAGATAGAGGGGCCATTCTTCATCAATGGAAACTTCAATGCCATTTGATATCTGATACATGATTCAGATATCCAGTGGCATTGAGGTTTCCATTGATGAAGAATGCACTTGGTCACGGCCGGTTTAATGCTGAAATGATCTTCATTCCACTTCTGGATTATGGCCTCAGCAGTGCTCACTGGAATATTCAGTAGTTTAGAAATTCTTCTGTAACCAATACCATCAGCATGTTTTGTAATAATAATATTGCAAAGCTCTTGAGACAGCTCTCCGGTTTTACCCATCATCAGATGTGTCTTATGTTGCACCTTGGTAATGAGACACCTTTTTACAGGTCAACAGTTGAACCAGCTGATATTTTTCACTAAGTGGCAGGGATGCTTTCTAATTACTGCTAGATTTCAGCTGGTGTCATGACTTTCCATGGCTTTTTCTACCCCTCCTTCTTCATGTGTTCAAAACTTTTTCCTGTATCATTTCTCATTATTATGCAACTTAATTTATGGACATCTGTGGTTTGATTTATTTGCCTGTGTGAATTCAATGGTGTAAAGAATTAAGCAATATTTCCTACAGTAGCCATTTTGTCAGATACCACCATATCTTTCTCACTCCACAGAGTGAGATGGGGGAGAGAGCCCCCATCTTTTACCTGAGGCGTAATCAATCTCCTGGAGTATGTTAACTAACCTGAGGATACTAATTTAGTGGCCAATTGTTGCCACACAATAAAGCCTCCCTAACAATTATACAATAGACCCCCCACAGACCGGCAGAGAGTTGTGAAAACTCATTTCCCTCGGTCTGAGGATTTCAAAGAAGCTTGATAGACTTCTGACAGACACACCAGTGCCAAGGCGATAACTCCTAATATTTCATGAAACTTTGCTCCCCTAAAGATGACAATTATAAATATGGCACCTAGAGACGTAGTCTATCATAATGCATATTTTGTAATAATTGTATGACCTCCCTAGCACCCAAAACTTAATATCAGCCAGTGGGATGACCGCAAAGTGGTGGTGTGTCCCACCATTGGAAAGTTAAAATCATAACCAAAAATAGGAGAGTATTGTCTTCCACCTACGACGCTCCCAGGCAAAGTTATGACCCATAATAGCTTTTGCATAATTCATATCACAACCAAAGGGGTGGGAACTGCAGGACAGCCTATGGCCCAGAGGTGGGGCGGCGTCTTGCAGTATAAGAATTCCCGACCTCTGCTGGATTGTTGTATTATTTCTGAGGAGGACCCCCCATTACATCGCATGGCAGAGTATACCCCATGGAACCTAGTGGCTTCACATTGCCTCCTTTTGGCCACCAGCATCAAGGAACCGGTAACTGATCACATTTGTCTATAATTCTGTGTGTATTCCATTTATTTTTTTATTTGCATAATGACTAACATCTGTAATGTCCTGGCCAATTGTTGCCACACAATGAAGCCTCCCTAGCAATTATACAAAAGGAAGACCCTACCCCATGGATCGGCAGAGAGTTGTGACAACTCATTTTCCTCTGCCTGGGGATTTCAAAGAAATTTCATAGACTTCTGACAGACACACCAGTGCAAAGGAGATAACTCCTAATATTTCATGACACCTGTACATATATTAATATCTAGTATGCCAATAGGGTGATTAAATATATACATTTATTCTTGAGTTGCTCTTTATCTTGATCACGAATCCGCACGTCCTTGTGCTCATTTAACTTTAACGCTACCTGGGTTGGTTTCTGACCCAATATAAGCCTGTTCACGGACCAGACTTATATCAAACGAGGAAATGGTGGAAGCAACTGGCGCTTGTTTTATTCAGGGCCTCTATCAGTGAAGGGGTGGTGGTTATTATATGCACTTCTTGCCACGGACCGGAAGGTATATACCACACTCACTGAGGGGCGCCTTGATAAACCATCACTGACAGGGCAGCTGCTGTCCCTGTTTTAGTCCAGAGCAGAAATGAAAAGGGGCACCACCGTAGCTAATACTGGGGTTCCCACTGGGGAACTCAATTACGTGTGAGGGGGAGACACAGGACCGTCTGATGTGCCAGAAACAATCTCAGTACTGAAAATCAAGCAAAAGGAAGAAAAAACATCGGCACTCACCAGAACGGCATATAGCGGTATACAGCTGTGACCCATGGAAGGGTATTTGCCCGAAACGGTGCCGTCGTCACCTCTGCGCCCCCTTCCCTGCACCCTTTTGTATGCTGCTCCTGGACTAAATAAAAAGAAAAATCCCGATATACGCCGTTCTGGTGAGTGCCGATGTTTTTTCTTCCTTTTGCTTGATTGTCCCTGTTTTATCCTCAGGCAGTTCCCTGACTGGCCTGAGTATACAGGAAGTGCTATAGAGCTGCCAGATTCAGTGGCAAATTTGTCACAGATGGGTTGTAACCAACATCTGGTGAGAAATTATTGTCAATAGCATCATGAGAAATATATTTACTTGGTGAACTGGTTATGTATTAAATACAGTATTTTACCTGCTGTAAATGATAATAGTTGTAAATGGATCTGTACAACATTGCAGCTGTAATGTAACATGGGTCTATAATAGACGTTACAAATATTGTAACCAGTTCATCAATTTATTATATAATTTTTTTTATTGTTTTGAACATCTGACAAATATTTTTAAACTTTTTAAAGTCAGCAAAGATCACAAATACTGGATTACCCTATGACGCTGGGTCATAGAGATGAGAGGAATTTGTAAGTAACAGATGAAGAAATACTTTGAGAAAATAATGGCATGGAGAATATTATTCTTTATAGAAAAAAAAAAAGATTTTTATTTTTCCACCATTAAAATTAGTCCAGTAAAATCTGTAATTTCACTTACTTTGTAATATGGCAGATCTATTTTATGCTACAGGAAACTGGGGACACATTTATAGCAACCATAACAGTAAATTAGTGACCTTTTTAGCCAAGAGAGAGAGAAAATCACTTGAAAATGAAATCCTTCTTAATTGCTGGATTAGTGAAATTTAGGAAAGAAGAAGGGGTGTCCTGCAGGGTTTGGATAACGGGGAACATAACAGACCTCTATGTCTCAGACTTGGTAGGGTTCCTTCTGGTGTGCATTTTGGGTATTGACGGAGAGAAGTCACATTCGTGGACACTTGAAATCTTAAAAAGCAGAGGTACAGTCGCTGTAGTTCTGCCTCAGTGACCATGAGCCAAAGTCGTATGAAGCTGAAGGACTCAGCTCCTGAAAGCCTCATCAGGACTTGTCATCGCTCTAATGAATATCATTTAAATTGCTTTGTATATTGGTTGAATTTGGATGTCGATTTAATTTGTGCATGTGTTTGAGTCCTTCTGCATGGCTAGTCTAACAGAGAGCAACAGCCTAATGAAAAGTGAGTTGGTGACAGTGTGATAAGTCCCCATCCCAATCAAATGGGTCTGAAGGCTTGTTTTGACAGCGCCGTTAACCCTGCCACTGCCAGACGTGTTGGGATGGCTCTAATCACCACTAACGATCATCAGAGCTGGTATAGTTAATGCTGTGTCTTTAACGGCAGATTTTACTGACTTGGTCAGACGCATGTGAATTTATAAGCAGTGACATAAGAGAGAAGGGATGATGTGAGTGAAAACAATGGCCATGCTGAGAATGACTAAGAATGTACGTTGTAGATTTTTTTCCCTTTATCGTCCTAGAGGAGATAGATGCAACTTTACAAATTTAAGGGCGATACATCTAGAAGACTGATCACAACCATTGGGAGTGAGGCAACACAAAAGCAAGGACAGGTCTGATTTTCACTGTTTACTTTATATAAAGGTGCATCATCATATGTGAATGTACAATGGCTGCACACCAGAGCTGTGTTTATACAATCACTACTACAAAGCTCAGAAATATTGATAGTAATATGATGTAGAAAAAAATTGGTCACATACATATAAAGGACAACATCAATAACCAACACATTGATGAACTATCCCCAGGATACTTCCTTATCTGACATAGAGACCTGCAGTGCTGATACATGTGCCATCACATTAAGATTTGTATCAGGCATACAGTGACTTGAAAACATATTTGTGGTGCCCCTGAGAGCCCAGTCGCCACAGAGGTACTGCATCTCAGCCAGAACTGTGGTACCCCACTCCCGGGTAAGCAGGGGTGCACAACCTGGTACCCACACACCCGCATCCAACACCACCTCACTCCAGGCCAAGGGATCTGGGCACACCCTGTTGAGGGAGGGCCCCATCTCAGGCTGGAGTGGGGAGTAGGTAGAGGGGGTGGGCGGAAGTAGGAAGTAGAACAGTAAGAACGAGGAGACAAAAAGTAGAGAGAGAGGAGGGTGGACGTCCTGGAGACTGGAGCCACCGAGAGGCTCGTCCCAGGGCAGTGGACAGTCAGAAGGAGCAGACAAAAGAGAGAGGGGTCCTATGGGCACGGGAGGTGGGGAACCCACCTGTGGCACCCAAATCCACCGCTGGTCACAGGTCACAGAGGGGACCAGCCCCAGACTAGCAGAGAGACTGTAAGACTCAACTAGCAAACTGGAGGCTGCAGTATCTTCATATGCAGCAGCCATATCCACTCACATGCTAAAAAGGCGGCCGCATAAGGTCAGGTGTCAGAGAAGACGTCGCCCACAGGACCCAAGGCCGCTGGTTTGGGACACTGTGTGTGAGGCACAGGGCAGGAGGGTTGAGAGCCAGGGCAGTGAGACGACCCAGAAAGGTACATGAGAAGTGGGTCCCAGTAAAATGCACCCAATTAACTCGGAAGTCGGCCGGATCACCAACCGGGAGGACACAGCAACCGGCTAACTGTTGTAACTTGGAGAACTGTAAGTAAAGTGTGAAGACTGCACTCTGCTGGGTCCTCAGATTATTTCCCATTCCCTCAGGCCTGCACAGCCACTATCACCACCATCCAAAAGGTCCATTAGATCTGCCCTGGGGCCCCACTCCACCCGTGGGGAACTGTACTATCTTTGCTGCATCATTAACTGCGTCAGTGGTCTGAACTGCAGCGTCGCCCATCCCTTGCCGAATACCACGGGTGGTGTCACGAATCAATCCCATCTAAATTACCCCGCATTTTATGACACGACAGGGCCACAGAGTTGGGTCACGGCCACGTGACCTCCCCAAAGAACTGTCCAACCCAGTTCAGAGTACCTCACGGCCCTGGTGAGGCGTATCGACTTGGTGTGAGAACAGGATGTAAAGACCTGGCAAACTGGGTCTCGTGCGCCCAGAGACTATGCCATAGGACTGTATAATGGTACCTGCCATAAAGAACAAGTGCCATGTGTATGCAAAGGGGAGTGATTCAGCTTCCCACCATGGGCAGGGCTGCAAAAGGTCGCCAAAAGATGTGCCCACCCACTGCAGGGACTATAATGTTGAAGGACTTGTCAGTCGGCTGGGGGAATCCACCTCTTGGTGTGGCCAACAGCGAAAAAGATAAAACGCCCACGGAAGGGAGAGGGCAGGAGTTCAGGAGAATTGTGTCAGCACATGCTGCAGGAGAGGCAGCCAGGGGCCCGGTAGACGAGGAGAGAGGCGACTGGAGAGCTCCAGCTCATGGGGTGGAAGCGGAGGACTCCCCCAGTGGTCCGGAAGGAGACTTTGACCAGGTGCCCCTGGTAGACCTGGAGTTTGGGCGGACAGAGATGCAAAAGCTGAGTCAGCAGTTGAGACAAGCCCAGGTGGATGCTGTGGAATGATGGAAGGAGGCCCTGCTGAAAAAGTTGCAAATATGGATGGCCTCGCGACCAGCATCCCTGACCCCCAAGGAAGATGAGGAGGAAATATCCTGGCACCGGAGAGGCAGCAGGCGAAGGTATTGATGCTGCCCCGGTAGCTGAAGACACCTTAGTTGGGCCCCTAAAACCCCCGTCGACCATAGAACCTGGTCGGGTTTGCAAAAACCTAGACTGGGACCGAACTGTAGACTTTGGGGATAGGCTGGCGGTCCCGTTAGAGCCTGAGCCAACAACCCGGGAGGCCCATGCTGAGAGGGTCATTTTCCATTTGGAGCACCAGGGAGAGGAATTAATGGGGTTCCCTGTGGAGGCACATGTGAGGGAGGCCTGAGATCCTAAGTTGGGAGGACTACTGTGAACAGCAGCGTACCTGGTGGGAGGCAGAGGAGAAGGAGCGACAAGCCCAGTGGAGAGCCATGGAAGACCGAAACTTAAAGGCAAAGAGCCAAGCTGGCAGATCTAAGGCCGCCGACCGAAATCTGCAGTGGCAGGGCACGGTATTCAAATTCAACCTGAAGAAAGGTTTGGGGTTCATCAGAGAGCCCGGGGTGGTCGTAGAACTGTTTGTGAATTAAAAGAGCTTTCGCAGTTTTGAGAGGGCGCTTGGAGAAAAAAAACACAGAGGAAAAAACACAGATGATCACCTGATAAAGGCGGTATCAGCTGCCAAAACATGTTGTGAGCAGTGACCAATCCACTTTGAGCAAGTAAAGAGAAGGTACTAAAAAGCTGTCTCTGTTTTTTTTTTTCTCCAAGCGCCGCTCAAAACCACTAAAGCTCTTTTAATTCACGTCTTTACACCCTGCCGGGTGTGCGGTGCGGTGCTGCTGGAGAAAAAGCTTCTACGTGACCTGTGGGGAGGATCGAGGACCTGCGGTGACATTAGGGACCCCGTGAACAAACTCGTGATCGTCTGTTTGGTCTGACAGCGGCGGCTAGTGCACGAGACCACCGAAGGCTCTGTACCGCAGTTATGCCGGAGCTTTCACTAGACCAAAAGGTATTAACACCAGGACGCCCTCCTTGTCTCTCTTTTGGTTTACAGACTGTTTGTAATCCAGCATGATGTAGAGTTGTACCTGCCAGAGGAACTTAGTATTACTATACCCGGGGATCGTTGTTGATCTACACCCGGCATGCAGGCGAGCAGGGGGTGGTACGCATTTAACGTGAAAAGAGTGCACAAGGAGACGCTGCCCTCAGTGCCAGTGGTTGCCGAGCCAGACAGACCTTCGGCAGCTTCAACCTCGGCTGCAGCATCAAGACCTACAGTTTCAGCCCCGGCTGCAGCACCTACCCAGTTTTTGCCACTGTGGTGATGTGGCCCCTGGCCGGGTGCATCACACGGGTTATCAGTGCAGGTCTCTGTTCACATGGGCCGGTTTTCCTGTGTGTGTGTGCTGGGCTAAACCTGAATGGTGCACATGTGGTTAATCACATCTCAGGTCTGTGTATGAGTGAGATGTGCTGATTGACTCACTGTGTTGCAGTTGTGGGTGAGGTAGCCTGGATAAGAACCTGCCAGGTGTCTGAGTGAGGGAGGACGATGGGAATCAGAGCAGTCCAGACCACTGCCATGTGAGGATGTGCTGGAAGTGATCCGTCCCCGGTGGGGGAAGTGAGGGGAGCCTGCCAGCTCCATGCCAGTGGCATGTGATGCGTGCATGCCAGCCAGTGTCCAGGACCGAGGACGGCTCAAGGGCCAGGCGGTCATATGAGTGATGAGGACCGAGGACGGCTCAAGGGCCAGACGTGCGGTGTGAGAGACCGAGTACGGTGAAGGGCCAGGTAGTCACAGCCGACTTTGGGACTGACTGAGTGAGTCATGATATGGTCCCGTTGATCCAGATGTAAGTGTCCCGGATCCTGGTGGATCTGTGGAGGTCTCATGTGTACTGAGTGACAGGTTTCCTGGTACTATTGTGGGCCCTGAGTATGTAGCCTATTGGTTTATGTAAAAATGCCATGAATGCTGTTTCATGCGATGAGTTATAATGGTTTATGAAAAAGTACCATGTGTGATGACTCGTGTGCAATAGGATGGGGAATGATCCTTGTCAGGGTGTTAGGCGGAGGTAACCGCCATTGGGACTGACAATAGGTCATGACATGGTCCCGTTGATTCTCATGTGAATGTCCTGTAATTGTAATGTCATGTGATGTACTAATGTGGAAGTCATATGAAAATGAAAATTCGTCTTATGATTATGTGATGAAAGTGATTTATGACAAAAAAACAATAAATCTGCTGGTTATGTGCCGTTACAATGTAGTTGCTGATGTCATTTCCCCGTGCAAAGCGGTTCCCCAGGGGCGCTACCTCACATATGGTGGAGAATGCGGGCATGGCGGCCCAGTGAGGGAAGTGAACCCGGTTGCTAAGGGCAAGCCAGCCCGGTGAGGAAATGTAACCCGGTTGCTAGGGACATGTCGCCCAAGGGGGGTGGTACAGCCGAGGGCTGTGGTGCAGTGGCACCTTATATCGACATTTGTATGGACAATTCTGTTGGTACACTGTATATGGACTTGGTTGCTATAGGCGACCGCCCGACGCACCCTAGCATCTTGCCGGTGGCCCGGCGAGGTCACAAAGCCGGCGCACTCAAAGCATCTGGAGGTCCCTTGGGGTCCCGAAGACAATGTCGGCGTGCTCAAGGTCCGGTGGCCTAGGTATCACGAAGTCGCCAAGTCAGCGCCAAATCCGGATATACTAAAGACTCTGTGACCTGTGTGTTGAGACTGTGTTCAACCCCTCCCCACGGGCTTGAACAGAAGGGGGAGGTATGTGGTGATGTGGCCCCTGGCCGGGTGCATCACATGGGTTATCAGTGCAGGTCTCTGTTCACATGGGCCGGTTTTCCTGTGTGTGTGTGCTGGGCTAAACCTGAATGGTGCACAAGGGGTTAATCGCATCTCAGGTCTGTGTGTGAGTGAGATGTGCTGATTGACTCACTGTGTTGCAGCTGTGGGCGAGGCAGCCTGGATAAGAACCTGCCAGGTGTCTGAGTGAGGGAGGATGATGTAAATCAGAGCAGTCCAGACCACTGCCATGTCAGGATGTGCTGGAAGTGATCCGTCCCCGGTGGGGGAAGTGAAGGGAGCCTGCCAGCTCCATGCCAGTGGCACGTGATGCGTGCATGCCAGACAGTGTCCAGGACCGAGGACGGCTCAAGGGCCAGGCGGTCAGATGTGCAGTGTGAGAGACCGAGTATGGCTGAAGGGCCAGGTGGTCACAGCTGACTTTGGGACTGACTGAGTGAGTCATGATATGGTCCCGTTGATCCAGATGTAACTGTCCTGGATCCCGGTGGATACATGGAGGTCTCGTGTGTACTGAGTTACAGGGTTCCTGGTACTATTGTGGGCCCTGAGTATGTAGCCTATTGGTTTATGTAAAAATGCCATGAATGCTGTTTCATCCGCTGGTTATGTTCCGCTACAATGTAGTTGCTGATGTCATTTCCCCGTGCAAAGCGGGTTCCCCAGGGGCGCTACCTCACACCACCGAGTGTGGAACTTGAAGCAGGACTTCCCTGGCAAGGAGGTGGGCAAAGTTCTATGTACTGCCCTGGAAGCAGAAGTAAAGAGTGGCAGTATACCTGTAAATAGTTAGTTAACCTTGTTAAGTGCTAAATGTGTGATAATGCATGTTTAGTTGATCGTTAGTTACAGTGAGTGACTACCCGGTAATAAATGCACAATATGATCATGGACGGTGAATGCTCAGAAATTTTATTGTAAATAGTTAGCACTTAATGTGCTCCTTTTTGGTTTTACAGCCAGTATTTGTGGGTACTACCTGGATATTTTGCATTCATAAGTTGACCAAAGAACCAAAACCGTCTGGTGTGGCTGAAAAGTGGTCCAACAAGGTGACCAGCGATGCCCTGTAGCCACGCCCAGGGCCAACATTGGGGGTTTGAGACAGGTTCCCCCATATTGCACTTAGGACGGTGAGAAGGCCACCATAGTTGAGGATCTTACTGGACCCTGTTGAACCTGGTTGAAAAAGTTTATTTAGTGACGATGTTATTGTTTTTGTACTTTTATATCCCTGGTATTTATATGCAACGTTCAAGTGAAAAGTTGAAATGCATTTCAGAAAAAATTTGCATGTCTTAACACCTGTTTTACTCTGTTCCAGCCCAAGGATGCGCTGTGTTTTACGGGGGAAGTGGGGAACATGTGGCGGCCCTGAGGGTCCAGTCGCCACAGGGGTATTGCATCTCAGCCAGAGTGTGGTACCCCACTCCCGGGTAAGGTGGGGGCACAACTTGGTACACACACACCGGCATCCAACACCATCTCACTCCAGGCCAGGGGATCTGGGTGGACCCTGTTGAGGGAGGGCCCCATCTCAAACTGAAGGGGAAAATAGGCAGAGAGGGTGGGTGGAAGTAGGAAGTAGAGCAGTGAGAATGAGGAGAAGAAGAGTGGAGAGAAAGATGGGCGGATGCCCTGAGGACTGGAGCCACCGAGAAGCTCGTCCCAGGGAAGTAGAGAGTCGGAAGGAGCAGAGACGAGAGAGAGAGTGTCCTAGGGGCACGGGAAGTGGGGAACCCACCCGTGGTGCCCGAATCCACCACCGGCGGAAGGCATGTGGAGGGACCAGGTCGCAGAGGGGATCAGCCCCAGACTAGCGTACAGACTAAGACTTAACTAGCAAACTGGAGGCTGCGGTATCTTCATATGCAGTAGCCACATCCACACACACTCGCTAAAAATATGACCGCATAGGGTCAGGGGACAGAGGATATTGTCCGACAGGACCCGAGGCTGCTGGCATGGGACACTGTGAGGCACGGGGCAGAAGGCCGAGAGCCAGCGCAGTGAGACGACCCAGAAAGCTACATGAGAACGGTGTCCCGGTAAAGTGGACCCAATCTACTCGGATGTTGGCTGGATCACCGACCCGAAGGACAAAGCAACTGGCTGGCTGTTGTAACTTGAAGAATTGTGAGAAGTGTGAAGACTGCACCCTGCTGTGTCCTGAGATTATTTCCTGTGCCCTCAGGCCTGCACAGCCATTATCACGACCATCCAAAAAGTCCACTACATTTACAATGGGGCCCCACTCTACCCGTGGGGAGCTGTACCATCTTTGCTGCTTCACCAACTGCCCAGTGGTCCAGAATCGCAGCATCGGCCATGCCTTTCTGAATATCACGGGTGGTGTAACAACTCAATCCCATCTAAATTACCCCCCATTTTATGACACAGCCAGGGACATGGAGTTAGGTCACGACCCCGTGACCTCCCCAAAGAACTGTCCGACCCAGTTCCGAATACCACACGGCCCTGGTGGGGCGTGTCATATTCATACTCTAAACTTTACTACAAATTTTCATGTTACATAGAACAAACCTAAAAGGTATTTAGCAAGTATTTGTGGAAACACACATGGCGGAGGCACCACTCTACTGTGGGGAAGCATTTCTTCAGCAGGGACAGGGAAGCTGGTCAGAGTTGATGGAAAGATGGATGGAGCTAATAACAGGACAATCCTGGAGGAAAACCAATTACACAAAGCAAAAGGCTTGAGATCAGGGCATATGTTCATCTTCCAGGTTGACAACGACCATAAATATCCTACAATGGATAGTTTATATCAGAGCATATTCATTTGTGTGAATAGCCCAGTCACTGTCTCAAGACCTATATCCCATGGAGAACTTGTAACAAGATGTAAAAATTGCTGTTCAAAGATGTCTCCATCTAATCTCACTGAGCAAGAGCTCATGGGCAAAGAAAAACATGCAAAACTTCTAGAAGTGCAAAGCTGGTAGAAACATACTCCCAAACGACTTGCAGCAGTATTTGCACCAAAAGGTGATCTTACAAAGTATTAATTCAGGGGGGCTGAATACAAATGCATGTCACAATTTTCTGATTTATTTTTTTAAAATATTTAGAAAATAATACATAATTTCCATTACACTTAACAAATATGTGCTGCTTTGTACTGGTATATTAGATACAATTCAAACTAAATACATTTAGGTTTGTAGGTGTAATGTGAAAAAGGTGGCAAAGTTCCCATGGTATGAATAGTTTTTTTGTACATCTTAATACCATGGTTTCTGTAGAACGGTGTGGATTTTGTCAAGCCTAATTTGGATTAATGAGACAGTCACACAAGTTTTGCATGTAATATTACTATACACACATGCCAGGAAAAGCAAACCATAGAGAATTGGTATATTTTGCTCTTTAAACGTATAGAAGGTCAGATGACAATGGCTTAGCATTAACAGAGCAATGGAAAATATAATCCACATAGATTTTAATTTAAGACCTACATATTGTATCGATTTTATTAAATCCTGGTGTTTTATCTGAAACCCACTGTAAAAGTTTAGGTTCCCGAACAGACGCTGGAAAACCGCAGAGTGCAGGAAGCAAGTAATTGTGAGGTGTTGGAAGTGGCTGGAGTCTCCAGGGCGCTGGCATATCTGCTTATTCTCTGCTTAGCTGAAACTAAGTGACATTTTAATAAAGTCTTTATTGGTTTGCTACTATTGATTGGCGAGCCGGGTTGTACTTCCTGTCTGGATGAATACATTAAAATGCAGCCCTGCCCCAGTTAGAAGTGGCCTCGCACACACGCTGCCTGCTATGAGATAGCTCACACCTTCTACAAGACAGCTTTCCAATGAGCGACATTAGAAGACCTAACGTGCCTTTTAACCTTGTAATGGTGAGCATATGGGAACCACCTGGAGGCCCGCCTCACAGCTGTTGTGGTTTTGCCAGCGGAGTAGAAAATGCTCATTGAGAACTGTAAATCTGTTTGGTTGGACAAGAAAAACATTTATTAGGTTCAACTTTGTCCCTGAAAGACATTTACACAAACAGCGAAGATCTACACACTTATAATTCATTTTCTCACCAGATGTATGGAAACTCCACAACATAATGTATAGGATTATAGCAAATGTGCAGTTATTATCAGCTGGTACAAAAAAGACTGCAATATAATATACTGATAAATGCCACTAAAATATCACAGTGTAAAAGTACACTGGAAAGTCTGTCCTTCCCCCTCCTCATCGGTTCAGACGTACAGAATTGGGGACAAAGGACTTAACTAAGGCGATTTACCGAGTTAATACATTGAGAGTTTCTCAAAGGCAAAAAGATTCAGGAAATGCTAAGGCCGGCTTCACGCCACGGTGTGATCCGGTCCGGAGTTGTCCGATGTGAATCGGACAGCCCCGGACCAGATTTGCAAACTGAACCAGAGGGCAAATATGCCCTCCGGTCCAGTTTGCAGCCAGCTAACGAAGATCGCAGCTGCAGCTGCTGAATTTTCAAGATCGCGGGTAGCGGGCTGCTCGCTGCTAAACTCCAGCACCCGGTGTCCGGTACCCACATCCGACTTTATGTCAGATACGGCGCGATCTGGCGCCATAGCCCCCATGTTACGGGGCGCCGAATCGCCCCGAATCGGGGAGGATCTGATTTTGTCCGACTTTTCTGCCGGACACAAAAACGTTGCTTGAGAGGAGAAAAATGCGGGAGAAAAATCTGAATTGTCCCGGATCCTCCCAGACAAATGGAAACCGGATGGCACATAGCTGCCTTCCGGCTCACTCCAGTCCTATAGGGCTGTATTATGTCAATTTCGGGTCCAGGGCTGCCCGGTTTAGACTGGACAGCCCCAGACCTGATCATGCCGTGGTGTGAACCCGGCCTTATTTTTTTAAGGATGTTTTGAAGGAGGTCTTGATTTTCTGAAGATTTGAAGAGTATTTAAAATGTTTTGTAAGAGTTTATGTACCTGGAGCACATATTTGCAGCCTCAAAAAAATAAAGGTAAGACTTAAACAAAACAATGTAACTCAAGTCAATCCCACTTCTGTGAAATCAGCCTGTCCAGTTATGAAGCAACACTGATGGTGAATCAATTTCTCCTGCTGTTATGCAAATGGAACAGACAATAGGAAAAAATGATAGGCAAATAGCAAGATACTCCTATAAAGGAGTGGTTGTGCAGGTGGTGACCACAGACCATTTCTCTGTTCTCATCCTTTTTGGCTGTTGTTTTGGTCACTTTTGCATTTTGTCATTGCTCTCACCCTTAGAGGTAGCACGAGGTTGTTTCTACAACCCACAGAGGTTGCTCAGATCCAGCTCATGCAGGATGGCACATCAATGTAAGCTGTGGCAAGAAGGTTAGCTGCCCTGCACCATCGTGGAGTCTGTTTCTGATAGTTTGAGCAAACACATTGATATTAGTGGCTGTTGTAGGTCACTTTGCAGGGTTATGGCACTGATCCTCCTGTACCTATTTGCATAAAGGAGTAGATGGCAATCCTGCTGCTTGGTTGTTTCCCTCCTACTGCCCCCTCCACATCTCCTGGTGTACTGGCCTGTCTCCTGGTATCTTGCTACATGCTCTGGATAATGTGCTGACAGATACAATTACCCTTCGTGCTCCAGCTCACTAACTTGAACAACTTCTCTGGGTTGTAGACACTGTCTTATGCTACCTCTAGGGGAAAGAGTAATGACAAAATGCAAGTGACCAAAACAACAGCCAAAAGGATGAGAACAGAGAGATGGTCTGTGATCACCACCTGCTCAACCACTCCTTTATAGGGGGCGTCTTGCTGATTGACTATCTTTTCTACCTGCTCTCAATTCCATTTGCACAACAGCAGGAAAAATTGATTCACATTCAGTGTTGCTTTATAAATAAATGGGTTGATTTCACATCAGTATGGTGGACTTGGAGTTACATTGTTTTGTTTAAGTGTTCCTTTTTTTTTGAGCAGTATGTATACAGTGGGGGGAAAAAGTATTTAATCAGTTATCAGTTGTGCAAGTTCTCCCACTTAAAAGATGAGAGAGGCCTGTAATTCACATCGTAGGTGACCTCAACTAAAATAACCTCAGACAAAATGAGAACATAAATCCTGAAAATCACATTGTCTGATTTGTAAAGAAATTTTTATCAAATTTTGGTGAAAAATAAGTATTTGGTCAATAACAAAAGTTCATCTCAATACTTTGTTACATCCTTTGTTGGCAATGACAGAGGTCAAATGTTTCCTGTAAGTCTTCACAAGGTTGGCACACACTGGTGTGGTTTGTTGGCTCATTCCTCTAGAGCAGTGATGTTTTTGAGCTGTCGCTGGGCAACATGGACTTTCAACTCCCTCCAAAGGTTTTCTGTAGGGTTGAGATCTGGAGACTGGCTATGCCACTCCAGGACCTTGAAATGCTTCTTATGAAGCCACTCCTTCATTGCCCTGGCGGTGTGCTTGTCATGCTGAAAGACCAAGCCACATTTCATCTTCGATGCCCTTGCTGATGGAAGGAGATTTGCACTGAAAATCTCACAATATATGGCCCCATTCATTCTTACATGTGCACGGATCAGTCGAACTGGTCCCTTGGCAGAGAAACAGCCCCAAAGTATGATGTTGCCACCCCCATGCTTCACAGTTGGTATGGTGTTCTTTGGATGCATCTCAGCATTCTTTCTCCAAACACGATGAGTTGTATTTCTACCAAACAGTTCTACTTTGGTTTCATCTGACCATATGACATTCTCTCAATACTCTTCTGGATCATCCAAATGCTCTCTAGCAAACTTCAGACATGACTGGACATCTAATGGCTTAAGCAGGGGGACACGTCTGGCACTGCAGGATCCGAGTCCCTGGTGGTGTAGTGTGTTACTGATGGTAGCCAGTGAAACATTGGTCCCAGCTCTCTGCAGGTCATTCACTAGGTCCCCCGTGTGGTTCTGGGATATTTACTCACCGTTCTTGAAATCATTTTGACCCCACGGGGTGAGATCTTGTGTGGAGCTCCAGGTCAAGGGAGATTATCAGTGGTCTTATATGGCTTCCATTTTCTAATTATTGCTCGCACAGTTGATTTCTCCACACCAAGCTGCTTGCCTATTGCAGATTCAATCTTCCCAGGCTGGTGCATGGCTACAGTTTTGTTTCAGGTGTCCTTCGACAGCTCTTTGGTCTTCACCATAGTGGAGTTTGGAGTGTGACTGTTTAAGATTGCGTATGTGAAACAAGAAAAGAATTGTGTGGTGTTTGTTGGAGCACTAAGACACACACAGGGCAAAGATTAGAGTGTTTAAGTGCAAACTTTTATTAAAGGCTCAGAATACGCCACAAGATGTTTCAGCAGCCAACTTCTATCTTCCTCAGGTGGTAACAATTTTTTTCATGTTTCACATACAGTTTCTGCCCTGTGCGGGTGAGCGGTGGGAGCTGTTTGACAGCACCGTTCCAAATCTGGATTCAAGGACCTGCCGTGACATCAATAAGAAATGCCCATTCAGGTCATGCAATTGGGTCTTGTGACCGCTGCTGGGAGGATCTCTGTGCCTTGGCATCTTGGAGCGTTCCCTCAAAGCCGACTCTCCTCTAACTGCCTTTACCAGGGTTGTGCAACCTATTTGGTGAGTAGCACACTTGTGGCAACTTTAATCTTAATCTCAGGTCCTTCTCCTTGTTTTGTTTTTCTTCCATGTTTGAGGTTGCGGACAGGTGTCTTTTATATTGATAACAAGTTGAAACAGGTGCCAGTACTACAGGTGGAGGACAAAGGAACCTCTTAAAGAAGAAGTTACAGGTCTGTGAGAGCCAGACATCTTACTTGTTTGTAGATGACCAAATATTTACTTTCCACCAAAATGTGAAAGAAAATTCTTTCAAACCAAACAATGTGATTTTCAGGATTTGTTTTCTCATTTTGTCTCTCATAGTTGAGGTCACCTATGATGTCATTTATAGGCCTCTCTCATCTTTTTAAGTGGGAGGACTTGAAAAATTGGTGGCTGACTAAATACTTTTTTTCCCACTGTATTTATAATAATCCCACCCCTCTGGCTAAAAAATGTTTTTGCACACAGTAGTTGCTGAGGCAAAAGTAGTATTGAAAACACTAGTGCATGTCCTGCATCTCCCGCCTTGACTACTGCAACCTTCTGCTCTCTGGCCTCCCTTCTAGCACTCTCACATCCCTCTAATCTATCCTAAACTCTGTGACCCGACTAATACACCTTTGCCCCCCCCCCCGACACTATTCCCTGTCCACTCCCTCTTTCCAAGCACTCCACAGGCTTCCTATTGCCTAGAGACTCCAGTTCAAATCCCTAACCATGACGTATAAGGCCATCTTCAACCTGTCTCTTCCATACATCTGTGATCTGGTCTCTTGGTATTTATCTACATGCAACCTCCATTCCTCACAAGATCTCCTTCTCTATTCCTCTCTTATCTTCTCCCACAACCACATACAAGATTTCTACCGTACATCTCCCATACTCGGGGTAGAGAGTTCCAAACATATCAGACTCTTCACAACTGTGGAAACCTTCAAAAGGAACCTGAAGACCCACCTTTTCTGACACACCACAGTGTGCAGTGATCTTTAGTCCACTAAACTGCTGCATGATCAGCTCTCTCCTCACCTACTGTATGCTTCCCCCCCATCCTTGTAGACTGTGAGCACCCATGGGCAGGGTCGACTCTCCTCACCTATTGTATCCTCACCCATCCTTTGTAGACTGTGAGCCCTCGAAGGCAGGGTCCTCTCTCCTCACCTATTGTATCATCACCCATCCCTTGTAGACTGTGAGCCTTTGCTGGCAGGGTCCTCTCTCCTTACCTACTGTATCCTCACCAATCCTTGTTAGACTGTGATCCCTCGTGGGCAGGATCCTCTCTCCTCACCTACTGTATCCTCACCCATCCCTTGTAGACTGTGAGCCCTCGTGGGCAGGATCCTCTCTCCTCACCTACTGTATCCTCACCCATCTCTTGTAGACTGTGAGCCCTCATGGGCAGGGTCGACTCTCCTCACCTATTGTATCCTCACCCATCCCTTGTAGACTGTGAGCCCTCGAAGGCAGGGTCCTCTCTTCCTCACCTATTGTATCATCACCCATCCCTTGTAGACTGTGAGGCTTTGCTGGCAGGGTCCTCTCTCCTTACCTACTGTATCCTCACCAATCCCTTGTAGACTGGAGCCCTCACGGGCAGGGTCCTCTTCTCACCTACTTTATGCTCACCCATCCCTTGTAGACTGATCCCCCGAGGGCAGGGTCCTTTCTCCTCACCTACTGTATCCTCACCCATCCCTTGTAGACTGTGATCCCTCGTGGGCAGGTCCTCTCTCCTCACCTACTATATCCTCACCCATCCCTTGCAGACTGTGATCCCTCGTGGGCACGGTCCTCTCCCTCACCTATTGTATCCTCACCCATCCTTGTAGACTGTGAGCCCTCGCAGGCAGGGTCCTCTCTCCTCACCTGCTGTATCCTTATTCATCCCTTGTACACTGAGCACTCGCGGGCAGGGTCTCTCTCCTTACCTATTGTATCCTCACCCAACCCTTATAGACTGTAGCCCTCGTGCGCAGGGTCCTCTCTCCTCACCAACTGTATCCTCACCTATCCCTTGTAGACTGTGAGCCATCGTGGGCAGGGTCCTCTCTCCTCACCTACTGTATCCTCACCCATCCTTGTAGACTGTGAGCCTCATGGGTGTGGTCCTCTCTCCTCACCTACTGTATCCTCACCCATTCCTTGTAGACTGTGAACCCTCGGGGGCAGGGTCCTCTCTCCTGTACTAGTTTGTGTCTTGTATTGTTCATGGTTATAGTACTCGTTGTTATTATGTATGCCCATTTTCATATGTTTAGTGCTATTAAATAAATTACACTAAAATAATATTTAAAATAAAAAAGCAAACTTCCATGTGAGTCCATTAGCATACTACGGACTGTTGTGTTGGAGGACAGATTCCTAAATACAATAAATTACAATATTCATTGAAACATGTAACAAGTTGCTGCACCTTATGGACAGGACAGGAGACCGACAGATCGTCTAGAACAGTGATGTTGTCTGGAATAATCACATAACCCACAATGATATGTGGACATGCCCGCTGCTGCCGCGGTTGCTTGGCATCTCACAGGCTTTCCGTGTTCTGAAAAATTTTAAGGGTTTTTTTGGCAACAAAAAATAAAACTAAAAGTATCCTCTTAATCTAATTAATTGACATTTCTGAATCTTGCTTTTACAACAACACATGGTTTCATGGTCTGGGCTTTAGCACTTGTCAAGCCTTTTTGGAGAATGTTTTGGTCAGAATGACAAGATAATTTGTGACTGAGGCTCCGCACTGGAGAAGTGTTTAAGGCTATAATGATTTATTATCAGCACAGAATAACACAATTTACAAAGCGTTTCAGCTGAAATTCTGAGATGCATTTGCCACCGGGGTTGCTGAATGAAGTAGGTTTCATAATTCAGCTACAAATTCCTTATGGGCCTTTTTCTCCTCTTCCCCAGCTTAAAAATAAGGCGATTAAAAATGAGTTTTGTTGCAATTTGACACCAAGTTTTTGAGTTTTTCTAGTATTTCTGGAGGTTACAAGGTGTCAGAATCGAAGACAGGTGAGATGGGAATATGGAATGTCAATAGAAAGATTTTATCCTATTGCTAATTGTTTTCACTCATTGTACAAGTTCAAAAACTCTCTCTCTCTCTCTCTATATATATATATATGTATATATAAGTCCTGGAGTTGTCTTATTTGTGTGGGTTTCCTCCAGGTCCTCCAGTTTCCTCCCATACTCCAAAGTCATAGACATAATGATAGGATGTTTACATTGTGAGCCCCAATGGGGGGCAGTATTACTGATGTATGTAAACCGCTATGGTATTAATAGCACTATGAATAGATAATATTAGATCAGCTCTTTTTTGGACATACAGTATTTGTTTCTGGGAAAGCTGGGTAACAGACGAACAAAAAATCCTGGAAGGGTTTCTGGAAATTTATATATGTACAGTGATACACTATAATAATAAAGTATCAGTAATGTAATGTATGTACACAGTGACTGCACCAGCAGAATAGTGAGTGCAGCTCTGGAGTATAATACAGGAGGTAACTCAGGATCAGTAATGTAATGTATGTACACAGTGACTGCACCAGCAGAATAGTGAGTGCAGCTCTGGAGTATAATACAGGAGGTAACTCAGGATCAGTAATGTATGTACACAGTGACTGCACCAGCAGAATAGTGAGTGCAGCTCTGGAGTATAATACAGGAGGTAACTCAGGATCAGTAATGTATGTACACAGTGACTGCACCAGCAGAATAGTGAGTGCAGCTCTGGAGTATAATACAGGAGGTAACTCAGGATCAGTAATGTAATGTATGTACACAGTGACTGCACCAGCAGAATAGTGAGAGCAGCTCTGGAGTATAATACAGGAGGTAACTCAGGATCAGTAATGTATGTACACAGCGACTGCACCAGCAGAATAGTGAGTGCAGCTCTGGAGTATAATACAGCAGGTAACTCAGGATCAGTAATGTATGTACACAGTGACTGCACCAGCAGATAGTGACTGCAGCTCTGAGTATAATACAGGAGGTAACTCAGGATCAGTAATGTATGTACACAGCGACTGCACCAGCAGAATAGTGAGTGCAGCTCTGGAGTATAATACAGCAGGTAACTCAGGATCAGTAATATAATGTATGTACACAGCGACTTCACCAGCAGAATAGTGAGTGCAGCTCTGGAGTATAATACAGGAGGTAACTCAGGATCAGTAATGTATGTACACAGTGACTGCACCAGCAGAATAGTGAGTGCAGCTCTGGTGTATAATACAGGAGGTAACTCAGGATCAGTAATGTATGTACACAGTGATTGCACCAGCAGATAGTGAGTGCAGCTCTGGAAGATAATACAGGATCAGTAATGGAATGTAGCAGAATAGTGATTGCAGTGTGGAGTATAATACAGGAGGTAACTCAGGATCAGTAATGTAATGTATATACACAGTGACTGCACCAGCAGAATAGTGAGTGCAGCTCTGGAGTATAATACAGGAGGTAACTCAGGATCAGTAATGTAATGTATATACACAGTGACTGCACCAGCAGAATAGTGAGTGCAGCTCTGGAGTATAATACAGGAGGTAACTCAGGATCAGTAATGTAATGATTGTACACAGTGACTGCACCAGCAGAATAGCGAGTGCAGCTCTGGAGTATAATACAGGAGGTAACTCAGGATCAGTAATGTAATGTATGTACACAGTGACTGCACCAGCAGAATAAATATTATAGCAGTACAGTATACTACAGGATGTAAGTCTTGATCATAAAGATTATGAGATATGTAATGTTTTTCAAGAAGCACCTTGATTTGTACATTCATATCTAGCCTCAATGTAGGACCTATACACCACTAACTGAAGTAGTCTGCAAACTAATAAAATTGCCACTAAGTTGGACAAATTGAGTTTTTGCCTAGAATCAATTAAACTTTTAGCTTTTGTTTAGAAAATACAATACATAACATTAAATAAGCAAGAAAGGCAAAATATAAAAACCTATCAAACAGTTTAAAATATCAAGGACAAAAACTGCAGGGTGACAACAGGTTACTCTAGTGTCATTTAAAGAAGAGATACAATGAGACACATTTGTATAGTTTTGATCCTTCCTATGTGCTTGACAGTGCCAGGAACACGTGCCCAAAAGACAAATTCTTCGCCTGTACAACCTTAATGGATAATGACGGACTACTTAGAAGTCTGGAGATTGTGCATACTGGTGCCAGTTCTTGACCTCCTTGATGTCTACTGCCAAACTCTCTAAATGCCAGAACATTGGACAAGTTTCTACTCATCTGGGAAGGAGCTTCAACTTCAAGTTAAAATTAAACACATTGATGTTGTAAGACCATCCGGCTGGCAGCAGAAAATGGACTGTCCTGACGTGGACACAGTCAACAACTGATATAGAACCTTTTTACATCTCAACCCACAGGCAGTAAATCATTTATACCCTATGCATACGAGCTGTACAGGTGATACACAGGTTACAGCTCCACTTGAGCCCTAAGACCTTTGTGCCACATAAAAAAGGCTTTCAAAGATATGATATGGGCCTCAATTATAGATTTTGCAAATGGCACCAGGTCTAAGTGTTATGGGTGTGGCACTATGTAGAGTGTCAAGGTGAGGGGACAGTGTGACCAGTGGGCAAAATGTTGGATCCACATTAGAGGACAGTATGGAGAGTTACAGCAGCATGTGTCATTTATAAGTTGGGGACCAAATTGACAATGCAATTGATAACTGAACTGATTAGTCCTCCATTTATGTGTTGATGATGGTTCTGGTGTTGTATTCATGTACCGATGGTGATCCTAGTGCTGTATTCATATGCTGATGGTGGTTCTGGTTCCTGGACCCTAAAATGTTGTGTACCCTTGCTAGCTTATAAATCAACCAGATCAAGACCAGACCATTTACACTTTTTTTTTGACACTTTGTTATTTATACAAGAAGTTTAAAGGGCTGTAAATTTTGTTCTCATTTGGATATTAAAATAATCCTTTCATCCTTTTTCAAGATATGCGGGGCTTATATGTTATTTTCATACTTTTTTTTTTTCTTGGTAACAGCATTCAAAATACAGGTCTGTCCACAATATGATTTTTTTTATTACTACAGAGAACTATTAAAATACATTTAAACATTGGTTCTTTATTTTGTAACAATTATTTTTAGATATTGGACACTTTTTTGTTATGTAGGAGGGGCTAGGAAAAGTGATGTGGATTGTCAGTGTTTTTTTTTATTCTAGATTTATTTGTTTTCTTGATCTTTTTTATCTATGAAGCTTTGAGTTTGGATTTGGATTGTGGCCATTATGATCCCCATATGGACCATGAAATACGTCCATCTGAACCGGGCTTTAAGGTAAAGCCACAATGGCATCAAACTCACGCGAGTGCAATGTCAGAAAATCTCGCATTGCACTCGGATCGATGTTAAACAGTCAGGTCATAATGGTTACTTTTTCCTCCGTTGAACTCAGATTGCGTGCAAAATCACAACATGATTGCACGGTATATCGCAGGAGACTTGACATTGTAAATTCTATGGGTGTGATAATCGCATTGCACTCACACGACTGTCATGCATCAAAATCACTCAGATTACGCATACGCTACTGTGACTCCACCCTTACAGTGCAAAATAAAATACAGGGAGCGCAACATGAGGCGCACCTCGTGGTCCAGTGGTCCCCTCCATTCCACCGAAACAGCCCTGACCAAAGTCACCAACGACCTACTGACCGCCAAGAACAAACACTACTACTCCATCCTGCTACTCCTTGACCTGTCTGCCGCCTTCGACACGGTTGACCACTCCCTTCTTCTCAGGATCCTGGAATCCCTTGGCATCACCCACCTTGCCCTCTCCTGGATCTCCTCATACCTAGCGGACCGGACCTTCAGCGTCTCCCACTCCCACACCTCCTCCTCACCCTACCCCCTTTCTGTCGGAGTCCCCCAAGGTTCGGTCCTGGGACCCCTACTTTTCTCCATTTACACTCTTGGCCTAGGGCAACTCATCGAGTCCCATGGCCTCCAGTACCACCTCTACGCTGACGACACCCAAATCTACCTGTCC
The DNA here is from genome assembly GCA_033576535.1 of Allobates femoralis. Taxonomy (NCBI): domain Eukaryota; kingdom Metazoa; phylum Chordata; class Amphibia; order Anura; family Aromobatidae; genus Allobates; species Allobates femoralis. The sequence continues at coordinate 120,511,519 of JARQOC010000010.1, read as the reverse complement.
GGCCCCGACATCACCTCCCTACTCTCGAAAATCCCTCAATGCCTTTCCGCCATCTCATCCTTCTTCTCTGCTCGCTTCCTTAAACTCAACATGGACAAAACTGAATTCATAGTCTTCCCCCCAAGAAATTCCACCCCACCTCCCAACCTATCCATCTGCGTCAACGACTGCCCCCTCTCCCCAGTCCCCCAAGCCAAATGCCTCGGGGTAATCCTTGACTCCTCCCTATCCTTCAAACCCCACATCGAGGCCCTCACCACATCCCTCCGGCTCCAGCTCAAGAACATCTCACGGATCCGCTCCTTCCTCACCCACGACACCGCTAAAACACTCATCCATGCTCTTATCATCTCCCACCTTGACTACTGCAACCTCCTTCTCAATGGCCTCCGGCTAACTCCCTCACACCTCTCCAGTCTATCCTCAACTCCGCTGCCCGACTCATCTATATGTCCTCCCGCTACTCCCCTGTCTCCCCCCTCTGCCAAGCCCTTCACTGGCTCCCCGTCTCCAAGAGATCCCAATTCAAAACACTAACCATGGCGTACAAAGCCATACACAACCTGGCTCCACCATACATCTCCGACCTGGTCTCCCGATACCTACCCTCACGCAACCTCCGCTCCTCCCAAGAACTCCTCCTCTGCTCCCCCCTCATCACCTCTTCGCACAACCGAGTCCAGGACTTCTCCCGGGCATCTGCCTTACTCTGGAACTCCCTACCCGAACACGTCAGACACTCTCCTACCCTGAGTAGCTTCAAGTGTCACCTGAAGACTCACTTGTTCCGTCAAGCCTACAACCTGCCATGAGACCCAGGCGAACACCCCATACCTGACATTCCCCCATCCTACTGTATCCTAACCCACCCCTCATAGACTGTGAGCCCTCGTGGACAGGGTCCCTGCCCCTCCTGTACCTGTACGTCCTGATCGCCTAGATTTAGTGTACTTGTTCTTGTCTCCCTCAACCTCATGTAAAGCGCCATGGAACCTAATGGCGCTATATAAATAAATAATAATAATAATAATAATAAGTAGAAATGGGGGCCAATGGGTCACTCACCTATTGGGGTTGTGCACCCCTGCACAAGCCCAGATAATGTCTTACAGGCGACAACAATGTATTAATTGCTCCTTGCAGCTCTGCTGGATCGCGATATGTGACTGAAAGTGGCGTAACAGGAGATTACATCACCACAGGTCTTGTACTTTGCTATGGATGAACTATAGCGGGCCCAGTGCAGCCCCTGCTGCATACCTTCAGAGGGGACATGGGAATTAGGAGAAAATAATGCGGTCTAAGGAGCGGTAGGACAAGGGAAAAGACTTTAGATTGTTATAAGGTGACAAAACTTTATTCAATTCTTATGCTTCACAACGTGTTTTGGTAGTGGCTTGCTACCCTTTGATGTCTGGTGGAATATGGCAGCGCGGTTTTTAACCCTTCTTCCTCACCTACCTTAATTTTCTGAGATAATGACCTTTGGGCTTTCATTGGCCTCTGGCAAGCCCACAGTGACCAGTGATGTCTTCCCTGTCTCACTAGTCACTGTGGGCTTGACAGAGGCCAATTAAAACTCAGCTTCCTGGCAGCGAAGAAAAGTTGAGTGGATCTCCTAAGAACTAACAATCCCCGTTCCCTCCCTACATCCTGCAACCACACGGTCACTGGGTCAGGAGGACGAAGCACCGACTGTGCTTCCAATTCTGTATACACAGCGCTTGTTCTGCTCTGTATACAGTGATCGGGAAGGCAGAGATGGTGACAAACTAACTCTGCCTTCTCTTGAGGGAGTCTGGCTGCTCTCCGCATTGGCACAGTAATATATAGAACATCACTGCGGAGGAGAACAGACTGCCTGGATAGTTATAGTTTATGTCATTCCTGGAAGTAGTTAAAAGATATAAATAACTGTGTGGACAAACTAAAATTTTAGAATTTAAATGCATGCATTTTGTTAAAAAAAAAAAATAATAATTTTTGCAATTGCGCTTCATTAAAAATTTAGCAGTTTGACTTTTCCAAGCTTTGTTTCCCTAGACAATAAAATCCACCAGGTACATACCAAAGCACAGTTTCAGCCCTTCAACTTGAAAAGAGACTTGTCACTCTCAAATACTAACCGTTAGCTACTACTCATTAATTTTATACGATAACAAAAAAAGGGTTTTTGAGAAATATTTATTTTTATTATACATAATACGTAAAAAAAAAAGGATATTAACTTAACCAAGAACATACTACTCCTCGTTCTGGATTTTGTCGTCTTCCATGTTTTTTTGATTAATTTAATATCATTTTTTATAAAACATCTTTGTTTTCCTGTAGAATGCTGACTACAGAATAAGTTAATGGAGAAGCCATTCATGGGCTTGTTCTGATAGGAATTTGTAACTCCTATGTGTTTCAGTGAACTTCTTTATGATCGCATCAAGTTCATTGATGGATTCTCAGTTATCTCATTCTCAATGGTATTGCTATAACATCTATGTAATGCAATGTCTGATGGGAATTGGGGTACCTCTGCTGGAAGTCTGAAGCGAACACACACTGCCTAATCTCTAACCAGTTAACTGAAGACCTGGATTGGGCTGTAACCTAGCTTCTGGTTGGAGGGAGGGGTTAGCCAGAGCATTGTAGGACGGAGTAGGCAAAGGAGAGGTCTAGTGAGGAGACAGTAGGAGTTAAGGCCCCGTTACACGATACGATCCCGTGAACAATATCGCTGAAACGTCACGGGTTTGGAGTCGTTAGACATCGTTGTACATCGTTAGGACGTCGTTGCGTGTTACACAGAGATACGACTACGATAAATAGTTGGATCGCTGATCGCAGATTTGAGAACATGTTCTCAAATCAGATGATCATCGTTCAGCCAACCTGCTGCATCGTTATGTGTGACACTGCGATAACTATGTCGTTAACGACTTCCCCTATTCACATTAGTGAATAAGTATCGTTCGCTGGGTTGTGGGAACAATAGCTGCTTGCCACATCGTTGGTGCGTAGTTCACGATATCTAGACGTGTGACATCTCACCAACGATGTCAAAAAGATGTCCTAACGACCGCGCTCCTGTGAGATCGTTGGTGATATCTTAACGACATTGAAGCGTGTAACGATACCTTTACTCTGAAGGGGCTAACTACAAGCAGGGAACCAGTCCGTAGGTCATCCCAGGTTATAGGACCTGGTGGCTGAACTGGATGCTGGTTTTATGCTCACCAGCAACTTAACTGAAGCAATACGGGGCATCTGTAGCACATAGCATCAGGTAAACTGCTATAGGTATAGATACCCATAGGATCCGCACTACCAACCTGGCAGAAGGTAACCCAAAGCAACCAAGAGGAAGTACTGGGCAGCTAAAGGCATCAAGAAACCTAAAACTCAAGGGAAGTAAGCAGGAAGGCCATATTAATCACCCAGCAGAGCGGACTACAGTTCTCATCAGACTGGCCAGACCAAATGCCTGGTGGTGGATGTGCTGGTACCCGACCTGCTACAAAAACCTGCAGTAAAAGGGTAAAACAAAGACTGACTCCTACTGTTTCCTTTCTCCATTGCATCCACACTATTACCCTCATTATCCCCCTAGTAGCCAGCCCTGGTTGAGAAGGGCAAATCATCTGCGCTGCTACATCCACCTATCTCCCAGGATCCCCTGCAGTGCAAGCCTCATTAGATTAATTATCCCAACTGACCTCACAAACAAACTTTATCCCTACTATTAAGGGCCTGTCACACGTGTCAATGTCGCTCATGCGTCACAAATTATTAATCGCCTGAGCGATGTGGAATTATCGCAGGTAAGATGTCACACGCGTCAATATGACCCAGCGATGCGGTGATGTCGCCATCTTGCGAGCGATTTTATTTAGTCGCTTGTACGTTGTCAAAATAGAAAATACGTCGCTGACTTTAGTGTCACACACAGCGATGCACAAGGTCTACTGAGCGATGAGCGACAGGTTTTACGTCTGGCAGTGAAACCTGCGATCAGCGACTTATTGCTGTTTGCATCGCTTGGTCACACGCTTCAATGTCGCTCCTGCGTCACTTTTACGTCGCTTGAGCCACTGAAAATCCGTGACGTATGAGCGACATTGACAGCGATATCGACGCGTGTGACATCCCCTTTACCCTCTTTACATGTGCTGTTAGGACCACAGCTGCTGGGCAGGCTACCATGAACTGCACTATAGTCCAGCTGCTGAGTACCCTGGCCCTTGCGACTGACATAGAGGCATTTGTGTTTCAAAGTTTTTCGCCACAGGTTTGCATGGCAGGCTTAAACACAGTGGATATAAAACCTAATACTTTTGCCACCTATAAGCTAAAATAGTGATGATTGCATTTAATAAATACTAGGCAGAATATACCAACTGTGATCTGTAGTTCCAAGCCACAATTATTGGGATACATGGTAATTAATAGTGACCAATTGATGGAAGTGTTTAATGATGTGCATACATATGGTATGTAACAAGTATATCTGATTTTTTACAATGGGTATGGATGAATACTGATAGAATTGTAGTAGCCCTCTGATATCTCTGATCTTGGTCTCTAAACACAGAACCTGTCCAAACAACACTTGTGATCCTCTGCCGCTAACATTAAGAAATTAATATTTAATCACATGGATTTTAAAAGCTGTATAGGCAAGGATACCCGATAATGAAATTGATTGATATTGTAGCACATAGACTTGTTAGAATCTCTCTATTTCTTCAACAGAGCGGCAGCATTGCTCCTGGGCCTGGAGTATAAGGTATATACTCAGCAATCCACACAGAACAGTGTCATTTACCCTGGTAGTTACAGAAAGTAATGAATATTTAAACATGTTTCCTGTTCAGAGTCTCAAGGTGTTTGAGACAGTGTATTCCAATCACAGACAGGGCCGCTCCCTGCAAAATGTGCAGCGCTGCTGGGAGAGATGCAATCAGCCCCGCTGCACCTGGAGAATTGCTGTACGTTAACTAACTTGCAGGGCGAGAGGGGAAACAGTCTCTCTGAGCGTAATTAACGGGAAGTTCACATTCAAGGGACAAATCCACATTTCTGAGACTGTCAAAGACAATGCCAAAAATAGGCAGTCTCATGATGAATACCCCTTATTAACAGCTACATCTCTCCGATTTCACTGTGGTACAGCTGGGGAGATCAGCAAAGAAGGGTCTCGGTGGCACCAAATCTCCCCCTGGACTTTTTAACCTATATAGATGTGCTAGAGGAGCTGCGACACATTCTGGGGCTTTTCACAAGACCCAAAAAAATACACAGGGATAGGTACAGGACTTTCCTTTATTTACAGGATTACTTAGAAGCAAAATTATAAAGCATAAACATAATAGTTTTTAAAGTCATTTATAGAAGAAGACAAGTAAATCGATCACACAGTAGTAGACAACACTTGTAGGATATGTTCACAAAGATGTACAAATTGGAATGTGACACTTGGATTTTTCCTTGGATGTTCCAGTTCATCCGCAGGTTTAGCCCCTTTGTTATTTATGGTTGGTTGTAGGTATTATATATGTCGTTAGTCCCCTCCATATTAAATACAACGTTAAACTTGCTAATTCAAAGGGGGAATCTTTAGGGTACATTTACACTGGCCCATTATTGTAGACAAACATTACACCTTACACTTTGCACACCGATGAAGGTCCAAATTTAGGACCAAAAAGTTTGTGCTGGTTTTGGTTTGGATTACCCTATTAAATTCTATGTTATTTCACCTTAGTAGATGTTGGAGGACGGTCTGCTACTCATCTATGACATTAGGTTATGATCCACCAACAAAAAATGTTATACCTCTGGCCAATTTTATGCCGATCATTAAATCTTGGTAACAGTAGATAATCATTGAGCAATTTTAATTGCTATAATGTGTCTTAAATGATTTCAATTTTTAACAACTTCCATCATTTTTAGATTCAGGGTATATGATATATGTAGCTAAGGACAGAAGCAATAAGAAAGTGTTATTGCTCCTAAACAGATTGTAACCAGAAACATTGTCATTGCTTACATGCTATGTGAACACATTTATCATATGAGCCTACAGTATATATCTATAGGTAGCTATAGAGTGTCCCTTTCTATGTAGCATAAGGAGAGAGACCTTTTTCTATAACTATATGGGGAAGTGTAACAGATTTTTGTTAGTTTCTTTGAGGCACTAGAGACATTTTTATTATAGGTGTGGTGCCTTGTGCAAATGGCCATACAGTGGCATAGCTCAAAACCCACTGTTATTGGTATATGTTGGGAAATGCTATTGACTTAAGCCCCCGTCACACAGTGAGATCGCTGTTATGTCCCAGGTTTTGTGACGCAATAGCGATCTCACTATGTTTGACACGCAGCAGTGACCAGGCCCCCGCTGTGACATCGCCAATTGTGTCGGAATGGCCTAGACCATTTTTTGATTGCTGGTTCCCACTGGCCAGCATGCATTAGTGTGTTTGATGCCTTAATCACCACCTCGTTGGCGACTCAGAACTCAGCCACATAGGTCTGAGTCCTCAGACTAGCTGCTGTGTGATAGGGTCCCAACGACCACCAAAGTCGTTATACGGGTTGCCGTATCGTTGCTGCGTCATTGAGTAGATCTGACTGTTTGACATCTCACCAGCGACCAGGCAGCGACATTCCAGCGATCCTTACCAGGTCGTATCATTGTCGGGATCGCTGGAACGTCGCCAAATGTGATGGGACCGTTATACTCCAGATTGAATACATTGAAAAGATGTGGACAGAGTTTTAGATGTAAGGACCTTAAACAATCCCGGGAACCAGGCCCTGTAAAGCTCCGTTAATAATGTAGCGGATTTATGCACACTCAACTTCTACTCCATTCTATATAGAAGAACAATTGCTGAAAAAAAGCAAAGTGCTCTTCTTCTCCAACTCTGCCATCGGCAATGAATGGAGTTGAGCATGCACATTTGTGCTACATTACAGTCAGGGATCTGAAAAGCTGTGTTCCCTAGGATCCAGAGTTTCATTTTAGGGATCGAGGGGGTTCCCATCAGTTGGACTCTTAATGATCAGTACGTTATGCCCTACACTGTGGATAGGGGATAACTGGAAAATAAGTGGAAGAATCTTGAGCCCTGGAGATAGGATGTGTACACTTGGGATTCAGTATTTAGGTTTCTTCTGTGGTAATGGGTTCAGCATCCATGTATAAATGCATTATGGGGGGGGGGGAAATGCTTTTTAAAGTTAAGGATTACCTTTGAAACGACCTGCTAAAGGACAGAAACTCTACGCTGTTATCTTTAACGCATTAAATCAGGGTATTGTCAAGGTGTCTGAGAGTCTAAAACACAAAGTCTGAGTTGTAATCGCCCTTTCTATCTTCTCCCCAGAGCACAATGACAGAAGCCATCTTTCTATGTATACTTCTCAGAGTCCAAGGAATCTGTCTCTCATATGTAAACACAATGTTCAGCTAGAGTGAGGAAAACGGCAAAATCCTTCACTGACAACTATACTATAATATATATATATATATATATATATATATATATATATGTATGTATTATACACATATATATATATACACATATATACACATACACAAGAATATACCCTACATGCCCTCCCATGATACACAAAAAAATCACAGGTTAAAAAAGTTCAGTAAATATTTGTTTTTAGAAAAAAATAAATAGAAAACTAAAGAATCATTATAGAAAAGTATATAAGTTTTTTTTTCTTTTTAAATTACATAATTTTTATTTTTACCCACACAATACATAATTTGACAGCAGCTAATATAATTACCGTACATTTACCAGGGATAAATGCAAAATTCTACTTCTGTGTAAGAAAAACAAAAATAACATCTAAAGAATGGGAGGAATAGAACTAACAACAGCATGTGTGAAAAGACTTGTGTACTAATAGACACAGACTGAACATAAGTCAACAGTGTGATGCAGCAGCAAAAAAGGCAAACACAATTCTGGGATGTATTAATAGAAATATACAGTCTAAGTCATTATTATCCCCTACTTCTCTTTTGGTCAGATCTCATCTAAAATACTAAGTCTATTTCTGGACCTCAGATTGTACAAAAGATATTAACAAACTGTAGCAAGTTCAGAGAAGAGCAATTAGAATGGTGAGTGGACTGCAAACTATATGTCCTTCGAGGAACAGTAAGGGTGGCTTCACACCACAGTAAGGTCCAATCTGGGGCTGTCTGGTGTAAACCAGACAGCCCTGGACTGGATTTTGGCCCCATAGCATCCTATGGGGCCGGATGGAGCCGGATGGCAGCTCTCTGCCAACCGGTTTCCATATCTCCGGAAGAATCACACCACGGAAAGGTCCGATCTGAGGCTGTCAGGGATGAACCTGAGAGACCCGGATCGGATAAGCACACAGAACCAGAGGGCAAATATGCCCTCCCGTCCGGTGTGCAGCCGGACGCAGCTGCAGCTGCTGATGAATCAGGACCGCGGCTCACAGGGAGCTAGCCGCGGTCTTGAAACAACAGCGGCGTGCAGCCGCAAGTGTCCAGTTCCCGGATCCTCCCGGACCGGGACAATCTGGCCCCATAGGCTCCTATGTTAGGGAGCGCCGGATTGCACTGGATCCGGGGGAATCCGGGATACGGCAATTTGGGGAGATTTTTCCTCCCGGACACAAAAACGTTGCAAGCAATGTTTTTGCCTCCGGTGAGAAAAATCTGAATTCTCCCGGATTCTTCTGGAGATATGGAAACCGGATGGCAGAGAGCTGCCATCCGGCCCCATAGGATACTATGGGGCCAAAATCCGGTCCGGGGCTGTCTGGTTTACACCAGACAGCCCCGGATCGGACCTTACTGTGGTGTGAAGCCACCCTTAGAGGAGACTTAATAGCCGTCTACAAACATCTTAAGGTCTGTCACACTGTAGAGAGATCATCCTTATTCTTATTTGCATATGGGAACAAAAAAAGCAATGGGATGGAACTGAATGGGAGGAAACACAGGTTAGATATTAGAAAAAATGTTTGGCAGTTAGGGTGATCAACGAGAGGAACAGACGACCACGAAAGGCGGTAAGTTCCCCTTCGATGGAAGCCTTTACACAGAGGCTGGACAAATATTTATCTGGGATGATTTAGTGAATACTGCATCGAGCAAAGAGTTGTACACAATAACCCTGGAGGTCCCTTTCAACTTTAACATTCGACGATGCTATATATTATTGGTATTGACGCATCCATAATAATTCGAACAATAAAATGAACAGGGAATATCAGAAAAAATATCTGGAATTCTTGTATCTTGCTCATGCCTTTCCCCAAAACATGGAATAACATTTAATCAATAAGATGTAACCCAAACTGGTACCAATAGAAAATTACAGTCCTTGACACAAAAGCCCACCCCCTTCCCAAAATAAATAATATTGGTGAAATTGTAATAACGCAGGGAATTAATTTATTCTCACATTTATGCAACATGGTGAATACAGTAAAACAAATCCAATAAAAGCAATGGCAGAAATGTTGGGTTCTTCCATTGCCATTGCATCCCCTTCAAATTAGTTAAGAAGTATTCAATGTGCTTAAGTATTCCAAGTTTTTCTCACTCTCTTGACAAAAAGTGGATCCCCAGGCTGCAACTAATTTTGTTCAGGACAGACTGAGGTACAGAGTCTTCTCCTTAAACCGCACTCGGGGGTATGAACTTTGCTGCAAAAGGATCACCATAAAGCAGATCCTAGTATGGTCACCAGCTGACAGTTGGATGCCATGATACCATAGAGCATGGAAAAGGACCATGAAACCAAGATAGGAATGGAATCAAGAAATTCCAGGACCAATAAATGACCACGGACAGATCCATAAGTGATCAGGAGCAGGCCACAGAGTTATCCATTCCAAAAATAGTTACCAATGGTTTGTGCAGGAATTTAGTTAAAAGAAAGTGTACAACTGCATGCACAAAGCATAGTATCCGAAGGTCTATGCGAAAGTCAGTATAAGGAGTAGTACCATGTGTTGCGTTCAGGGTCTAAGCAGGAAGATAGGAGTAATGTAGAGGCTGAACCTGGAGCAGAATTGTAGCGACCGGTGGTAAGGCCGCGGGTGTGTGTGTATGATCTTTCTCAACAGAATCCCCATACTCAGGTTTAACCGATAATAACGTTTCTTTACTGGCAAACATGTTTATATCACAGTCAACCGAACTATATGCGCACTTGTATATATTAGAGTCTCTGGATCTTCACTTCTTCCGGGTACGCAGCAAGAAGAAGACAAAGAAAAAAAAACACAACAATGAAGGTATCTTTCCCTAACTTTCCCTAAAATCACGTACCAGTCTATCACAGAAGAAGATGTTGCTCCCACGTCGCAGGCCTGGGGATCTCACGAGGACGGGTCCCGGTGCAGCGCTGAAGGGGGAAACTCCTCAGTCTTCTTCTTTGGTCTCCTTCCGCAGGTAACGGAATCTTTCTTTGTTAGTCTCTCCCAGTCTCAGGGCACACCGAGCAGCAGAAGGGGGCCCACAGCAGCACAGAAGTCTCTCTCAGTCTCGGGGGCACCCCGAGCAGCAGGAGGGAGATCACGGCAGTACAAATGGCTCCCTTATGTCGGTCACGGTCCCTGCACATGCACTCCGGGTGCTCGGCGGGCAAGGTTTTGCAGAGCGGCCAGAGTCACAGCACCAAAGTCCAGTGGCCCAGGATCAGTCACGGGGGCTTCTGCGGGGTGATTTTTCCGGCAAGGTGTAGCAAAGTAGCCCTCTTTCAACAGACATCCACACGCAGGTCTCCCCTGGCTCAGTTCTGGATCTGCACTGACTTCCTGCTGCTCTCTCTTCCTGAGTAAACACATTTGCTGAAAAGGGAATTTCCCACTTCCCTGCGTTTGTTTCAGCACTTGTCCACAAGGGGCAGTAGCGGACTGTGCACAGTTCATTTCCATATCCATTTCTATGATACAATCTGAATTGCTCACCTCACTACAGAATCACAGGTATCAGGCTTATGTCGCCAAAGGTCTAGACATCAATGTAATCTGTAGTAATGAAAAGTCAGTACAAGGAATAGCACAAGGGTTCTAAACAAGAGAAGTTGGAAATAGAACTACTCCACATTCACACCAGTGCAGTCTATGTGTGGTAAAACTCCAAATAGCTTTTAGTAATATGGTTCGGGTTTGTACTGAATCCTTTCTTGAAACTGAACAACATATGGAGATCTTCATTTGTTGTTCAGTTTTAAGAAACCTGAAACACGTTAATGATTCTTGAAGTATTACCGCGCAAGGAACTACTCCTCTTTCACAGCAACGAGGTCTACCAGAATGTCTATAGCCAACTTTTCCTCAATATTCATGCAGACGATCTCCTGTTATCTACAGACTCAGGATGGACCACGCTAAACATTGATACATATATATGCTGTTTACAACGATTTTAAAAGGTGAGCAGAACCTTTGTTTTTATAAGATCCAAAATTGATCTACACCTCTACACTTAGATCTGTGCCCACTTTGTCCTGTGTCTCCCCTCTACTTTAGACCTCACGGAGCTCCAAAAGGTCTTATTCTAAAGCCCCTGTTATACATAGCGAGATTGCTAGTGAGATTGCTGTTTTGTGATGTAACAGCAATCTCACTATGTTTGATACGTAGCAGCGACCGGGCCCCTGCTATGACATCGCCAATCGTCTCAGAATAGCCTGGACCATTTTTTGATGGTCGGTTTGCCGCTGGGCAGCATGCATCAGTGTGTTTGACGCCTTAACAACGACCTCGTTGGCAACTCAGAACTCAGCCACGTAGGTCTGAGTCGTCAGATTAGCTGCTGTGTGACAGGGTCCCAACGACCCCTGAGGTCGTTATACTGGTTGCCGTATCGTTGCTGCATCATTGAATAGATCTGACTGTTTGACATCTCACTTGCGTCCACATACCGACGTTCCAGCGATCCTTACCAGGTCGTATCATTGTCGGGATTGCTGGAGCGTCGCCAAGTGTGACAGGACCCTAACCAAGAGTTAGGGCTTGGTGTGAAAAGACACGTGGCAGAGTTGATATCAAAAGCTATAGGCAAGAACAAAGCTAAAACAAGCATTCAGGACATTGTGTATAGCCAGGTGTTGTGTCCAGGGTCTAGGCAGGAAAGTAGTTTATAGTAGTCAGGTCTAATTCTACAGAAATCCAGGGACTAATAAGACCAAGGACGAACCAACTTGAGGCAGCATCTAATGGAAAAACATGTAGATGGATCCAGATCAAAAAACAGCAGGTTCCCCTAAAAGAGCTAATCAATTGGTAAAAGTCAAAACGATAGACCCGATAGATCAATAGAACAAAGGACCAGTGGTGTAACTTAAAGCTCATGGGGCCCCGATGCAAAAGCTTCAATTGGCCCCCAATTATTGCAAGTCTGTAATAGAAATAGAAAGGTCTTTTTATATAGGCCAAATGAAATTTTTGAGCCCCCCATGCTCCAGGGCCCAGGTGCGATCGCAACCCCTGCACCAATTGTAGTTACGCCCCTGCAAAGGGCCCCTTAATGTTTATCTAGGTACTAAGCTGCAGAACCATACATATCCGGTATTGAGCTGAACAGATATTTGTTATTCTGATTGACGGGAGTCCGGGGAGGATGTGCCACCACCAATCCCGCACTATAAGGATAGTAATCAACATGTTTTCCCCAAAAATCGACTTTTAGTTGTTGACGTTGAGCAGTATATTTTCTAGGCATGGACTTTGTATGTTTGATGTGTAATAGCTTTATTTTATCTGCGTTTCCTTGGATATAATTTTCTAAATCTGTTTCTAATTTGAAATGTGAATATTGCTGAACCATAAACCTGGTCCACATACATGGTAAAAAGACTCATTTATATCCTGTGATTTAATTTGTTGGCATCTAATAAACATTATCCTCCCTCCTCCCCAGCCTACCACCACTAGAACATAGAGTTTATGGTGCCAATATTCCCGAGAGGTACGTAATGAGGAACACTGGTAAAACGCATGCCAAATAATGTAAAATACATTTACGCAATAAAGTCTATTATGCAAAATGAAGTCTATTCCGATATTTACTCACATTCGCTGGTGTGCAATTAAGGTACCCAATAACACAAGGTGGACAGTGATCGACTAAGTATACAAGTACAGTAATAAAAATTTAAACTGAAAATTGCCAGGAGGGGAATGAGGGAACAGAGAACAGACCCCCGGGAGCAATAGATGGGGGTTTAGTCATTGAGATGGGAAGTCTCCAAAGCAACGTGCATGTGATTATATAATGTATTCTGACAAAGAGCCCTGCACATTATATGGATTTATGAAGCCATTTATTGTCTCCATTTTTGTAACATTCATTTTTCAGGATTTTTTTCCTGTATTTTCCGCGCAGGGATATGTAAGTCTGTAACTTATTTTTTTTTCTGAAAATCTCAGCACATCAGCGTCACATGTGACAGTCATTTGTGGTTATCATGTCCATGTGATAGGTGTGTGACACATTGTATCACATTAATAAGGATGTAGGCTGGGACAAAGAACAATGGCGGGGGGGTGTGGGAGCTTCAGCTGACAATGGCTGGGGGAGGAGGAGGAAGGGGGATCATTGCCTTCACTGGTGTGACAATAATGATTTGGTACGTTTGTCACTGTCAGCAGACGGAGAAGTGACAGCTGACAGTCTCTTTGCTTTCACCAAACATTACATGCAAAGTAGACAGCTGAAATCCATGTTGTATTAAGGCAAATAGATTATACTTCCTATTACGCTAGACAGGCTCCCTCAGTGTTATCTTTCTTTATATCGATATATAACTGCTTTATTCCCTTACTCTCACTAATACACAGCATATATGTAGAGAATTGTATGTAACCCTCATTTCACAGCATTATTGGATTATTGTTGCCTTGAAGTCAATGGCCAGAAATATATACATTACTTATCTGATTCTTCAGGTGAAATTTGGATCAGGCAGCTCCTTCAGTAGATGCCTAGGCTATACCAGCTGCACATATATAATTATATACAGGAGTTGTCCAGGTTATACCAGCTGTACATATATAATTATATACTGGAGATGTCCAGGTTATACCGGCTGTACATATATAATTATATACAGGAGATGCCCAGGTTATACCAGCTGTACATATATAATTATATACGGGAGATGCCCAGGTTATACCAGCTGTACATATATAATTATATACAGGAGATGCCAAGGTTATACCAGCTGTACATATATAATTATATACAGGAGATGTCCAGGTTATACCGCTGCACATATATAACTATATACAGGAGATGCCCAGGTTATACCAGCTGTACATATATAATTATATACAGGAGACGCCCCAAGTTATACCAGCTGTACATATATAATTATACACAGGAGATGTCCAGGTTATACCAGCTGTCACATATATAATTATATACAGGAGATGCCCAGGTTATACCAGCTGTACATATATAATTATATACAGGAGATGTCCAGGTTATACCAGCTGTTACATATATAATTATATACAGGAGATGTCCAGGTTATACCAGCTGTACATATATAATTATATACAGGAGATGTCCAGGTTATACCAGCTGTTCATATATAATTATATACAAGAGATGTCCAGGTTATACCAGCTGTACATATATAATTATATACAGGAGATGCCCAGGTTATACCAGCTGTTCATATATAATTATATACAGGAGATGTCCAGGTTATACCAGCTGTACATATATAATTATATACAGGAGATGTCCAGGTTATACCAGCTGCACATATATAATTATATACAGGAGATGTCCAGGTTATACCGCTGTTCATATATAATTATATACAAGAGATGTCCAGGTTATACCAGCTGTACATATATAATTATATACAGGAGATGCCCAGGTTATACCAGCTGTTCATATATAATTATATACAAGAGATGTCCAGGTTATACCAGCTGTACATATATAATTATATACAGGAGATGTCCAGGTTATACCAGCTGCACATATATAATTATATACAGGAGATGTCCAGGTTATACCAGCTGTACATATATAATTATATACTGGAGATGTCCAGGTTATACCGGCTGTACATATATAATTATATACAGGAGATGCCCAGGTTATACCAGCTGTACATATATAATTATATACGGGAGATGTCCAGGTTATACCAGCTGTACATATATAATTATATACAGGAGATGCCCAGGTTATACCAGCTGTACATATATAATTATATACGGGAGATGCCCAGGTTATACCAGTTGTACATATATAATTATATACAGGAGATGCCAAGGTTATACCAGCTGTACATATATAATTATATACAGGAGATGTCCAGGTTATACCAGCTGCACATATATAACTATATACAGGAGATGCCCAGGTTATACCAGCTGTACATATATAATTATATACAGGAGATGCCCAGGTTATACCGGCTGTACTATAGAATTATATACTGGAGATGTCCAGGTTATACCGGCTGTACATATATAATTATATACAGGAGATGCCCAGGTTATACCAGCTGTACATATATAATTATATACTGGAGATGTCCAGGTTATACCGGCTGTACATATATAATTATATACAGGAGATGCCCAGGTTATACCAGCTGTACATATATAATTATATACGGGAGATGCCCAGGTTATACCAGCTGTACATATATAATTATATACAGGAGATGCCAAGGTTATACCAGCTGTACATATATAATTATATTCAGGAGATGTCCAGGTTATACCAGCTGCACATATATAACTATATACAGGAGATGCCCAGGTTATACCAGCTGTACATATATAATTATATACAGGAGATGCCCAGGTTATACCAGCTGTACATATAGAATTATATACAGGAGATGCCCAGGTTATACCAGCTGTACATATATGATTATATACAGGAGATGCCCAGGTTATACCAGCTGTGCATATATAATTATATACAGGAGATGTCCAGGTTATACCAGCTGTACATATATAATTATATACAGGAGATGTCCAGGTTATACCAGCTGTACATATATAATTATATACAGGAGATGTCCAGGTTATACCAGCTGTTCATATATAATTATATACAAGAGATGTCCAGGTTATACCAGCTGTACATATATAATTATATACAGGAGATGCCCAGGTTATACCAGCTGTTCATATATAATTATATACAAGAGATGTCCAGGTTATACCAGCTGTACATATATAATTATATACAGGAGATGCCCAGGTTATACCAGCTGTACATATATAATTATATACAGGAGATATCCAGGCTATACCAGCTGCACATATATAATTATAACAGGAGATGTCCAGGTTATACCGGCTGTACATATATAATTATATACTGGAGATGTCCAGGTTATACCGGCTGTACATATATAATTATATACAGGAGATGCCCAGGTTATACCAGCTGTACATATATAATTATATACTGGAGATGTCCAGGTTATACCGGCTGTACATATATAATTATATACAGGAGATGCCCAGGTTATACCAGCTGTACATATATAATTATATACAAGAGATGTCCAGGTTATACCAGCTGTACATATATAATTATATACTGGAGATGTCCAGGTTATACCAGCTGTACATATATAATTATATACAGGAGATGTCCAGGTTATACCAGCTGTAGATATAAAGGTATGTACACAAGATACCCAGGTTATACCGGCTGTACATATATAATTATATACAGGAGAATGCCCAGGTTATACCGGCTGTACATATATAATTATATACAGGAGATGCCCAGGTTATACCGGCTGTACATATATAATTATATACAGGAGATGTACAGGTTATACCGGCTGTACATATGTAATTATATACAGGAGATGTACAGGTTATACCAGCTGTACATATATAATTATATACAGGAGATGCCCAGGTTATACCAGCTG
Organism: Allobates femoralis; assembly: GCA_033576535.1. NCBI lineage: Eukaryota > Metazoa > Chordata > Amphibia > Anura > Aromobatidae > Allobates > Allobates femoralis. The sequence goes on along the minus strand of JARQOC010000010.1, from coordinate 120,494,576 downwards.
TACATATATAATTATATACAGGAGATGTCCAGGTTATACCAGCTGTACATATATAATTATATACAGGAGATGCCCAGGTTATACCGGCTGTACATATATAATTATATACAGGAGATGTACAGGTTATACCGGCTGTACATATATAATTATATACAGGAGATGTCCAGGTTATACCAGCTGTACATATATAATTATATACAGGAGATGTCCAGGTTATACCGGCTGTACATATATAATTATATACAGGAGATGCCCAGGTTATACCAGCTGTACATATATAATTATATACAGGAGATGCCCAGATTACACCAGCTGTAGATATAAAGGTATGTACACAAGATACCCAGCATTGTCCATACCACTATATATAAGAATATTTATCACTTATACCAGTGGTGTATGTCATTATATACCAATATAAGCCTACGTTATTCCAATGTGAGTTCTCAGAATTGTGAAGCACAGTAGAGAGGTCGATAGAGATCCTTTAGATGCATCTACGGTATTTACTGTGAAGATTTCCAATGAAATTATCAAAGTGGACATTATTCACTTAAAAAAATAAAAATTGGGCATTCATTGCTCCTATGTCAGTGCTCCTTTGAAATGTCATTTTCCCTATTACTATCTCACTGGCAGAGCCTGACCGCAAATCACTCCACAGATATATTAACATGTAGATGGCAGTGACTTCTGATTTAGACATCAAATGAAATGTGAATTGTGATAGGATGCTTTCTGCTACATAAAAGACCCATGATGGCTTCAGAAATGTTCTGGGCACGTTTTAAATGTAATGTGTCATGACACGGCCAATTACAGTGGGGCAATGTTTAAACAGCATGTCACAAGCTGTGTATCAGCATCGCCGGCTCAATCCTTCATCAGAGGAATGAAAACATGGGCCATATCCGATGCTCTGTAATGATGAACTTACATAAAGCATGTCTTTGTGCCTGAATTATCTGCTAGGCCAAACCCTATAATCATCACGTTTGCTTCTTTTCCCCTCCATCGAGGTTCATTCCAAATGGCAGTTTTACAAAGTGTGGGTTTGTGCCGGGTTTTACATATTCTGTTGACAGTAAACACTACTTGCCGCTTTCCACATCAGCCTCCCACATAAGTTTATTCAGTTGGGTACTAATGAGTGAACGCAGGTTCTCTGACATTATATTGGGAGGTAGAGTGCACAGATGGGCTTTACTTCTCCAAAAATGTACCCCATCAGGACAACTGTCTAATATTTTTCAATTAGTGGATATTTGTTCCTAACACCCCTAATATAACAAAGCCTGACTGATAGAGCATTTATTTCGCTCTGCAGGATCATTTATCTGTTGTTTATATACTGAAGTAATAAAGAAAAATTGAAGCAAGTTAAGGGATGAGCAAATAAATGCAGGACCATCGTCCAGGGGCCAGGTCAGTAGTCAGTGTCCATGGATGAGAGCAATACTACATACTGCCTACCTCCTGGCTCCTCTTTTGCTTAGGCGACCTGGTGCGACATCATGTGTGCGTCATGCCATGGCAAGGACATCTCATCATACCGGCTATCCATGAGGACCCGGGGATACCATCAGGATGGAGGCATTTCACAGGACTCTCATGAAATACCTGGTCACTGGATCGGGGTTCTGCGAACTGATTGCCGATTCTAACATCCCAAAAGAATAGTCCAATACATCCCTAGAACGAACAGTTTTTATAAATTTGCACTTCAGTAAGGAAGTGGAATTTTTCCCATTTTTACTGAAAAGGGTTGTCCGGGATTAATAAAAAAAAAAATGTGCCTAAGCACCAACAGGCAGCTGCCACCTCAATGACTGTTGTGCCTGGCACCGGTTACTGCCGACATGGAGCAGTCTGAGACTGCTCCTGTCAGCGATTTTGCCGCTTCTGCTGATGTCACGTCTACACAGGGACGTCTTCTCCCCTCTGACGAAGAGCGTCAGAGCTGACGTCATGCTGATTAACAACCGGCTCCCCAATAAGGTAGCAGGGAGCCGGCTGTCAATCAGCAGGAGACTGTCTGTCCCACCTCTTCCACAGAGCAGAGTGGACAAGCCACCTCTGCTCTGTTTACCCCTCAAAGTTGTCCTTAGCAGGAATGGTCTGTGACTGCTCTGTGCTGGGAGTGAACAGCAGGAATGGTGCCAGGCACAACAGGCACCTGCCTGTTAATGCTTAGGCACATTTTTGTTTATAAATGTCGGATATCTGCTTTAATATTTATTTTCATTTCAAAATTGATAATAAATATTAGATCACTGACAACTGGTGCCATGCTGATCAGTGGACCAATAGACTGAAGTCTTCCTCTCCTTCTTACCAGCAATGGAGTTTACTTGTATCTTGTATGGAGCATTGGAAAAACATGAACTTTCGCAAATGACCGTAAGGGCATCGACACCATCACCGATTTTAGTGGGAACATCCTTTTCCACTTTGATTTGCATTTACTGGCATAAAGTAAGCAGCGATTATTCTAGTGAAAGCTGGATAGGGGAAGTCTCTGTTTCTTTCATTAATTTCTGGAAGGTTCATATGGCTCCTTGATGGCCTGGATAGTGTCTAATGCGGTTTATCAACTCTAAAAATGGAAGATCTGAAGTCAACCTGGAATGCACAATTCAGCTTTATAAGCCATGTTGCCAGATATCAAAATTTCCAAGGGTCCATGATGAAGAGGTATGACTGTCTGAGACATTTACGGCAAATCGAAAATATACTCTATAAATGTCTAATACAGAAGATGCTAGTCAAAGCTCCAATGCTCCCATGTTTCATAAGTCCCCCTTTTGTCCATTCGCACTGCAAACAGGAAGAAACCATTGTGGAGAAACGAGGGTCAATGGGTGCTCTCTTCTGCTGGTCTGACTGTCTTTAGAAAGACCGGACAGGGCCAGGGCTCACCCAAATTAATGTCCAGATTCTTTTCCTTCAGCAGTGCACTGCTCGGACAACTTAAGGTGAGGGTACTGCGTACTATACTCTGGTAAAACTTTATTGGGTTACTAAAAGTCAACAGCATATAGTTAATTCCCACTAAGGACACAAGATGGTGCAAGTGACAGGCTCACCTTTCTGCTGACTCGCCAGGAATAAGAACCTTTGTGACTTCGGGGCATCCAGGGTCAACTACTCCAGCCAGCAGCATCCCGCTTTTGGCAGGCACCCATTGAGATAAGGTAGCAGTGAGTTAGGAAGCCGACCAAGCACAGCAAGGAATGTGGCCATGTGACCAGATTGTCCCAACCTGGGTTCTCCAAAAGCATTTGTGGTCTCAGTGTTGGGCAGTGGAGCAGTTCAATAATCCACTAGCTAGAACCGTGTTCACATCACAAAAAGACAGTATAAAAAACATCTAAAAATACTCTGCTATATAGGTAAAAGCAAGTGCAAAACAGTGTCAATAACATGGTACTTAGTTAATACGTTTTTTGCAAAAAATGTACAGAAGCCATTCTTTTTTATACTTTTTTGAGATGTAGATCCTTCGTGGTGTGAACACGGTTCTACAGACCTGTTCACGTTGTGCTCTGGCTCAGCTGTTAGTATCCATTTAGTCTCTTGTTATGCAAGATGGGAAGTGCCCCAACCCTTCTTTACTGAGTCAGACACAAAAGTGCCGTTTCTGCCCTGTGCCCATATTAGACTCTGGCCTTGCTGCATCCTACATCTTTGAGGTATGTTCACATTAGATCAGGTTTTAAATATAAAACACTGTTTTGCACTTGCTTTTTACTTTTAAAGGGATCCTGTCACCTTCAAAACGCCTCCTAAGCTAGCAAAACATGTCCCTGTAGCATCCCATCACTAATCTCACACTCCTTTTGTCTCCTAAAAGAATCCTGTGAAAGTGCATAAAACGTTTTAATACTTACTCATTAGTGATAATTAGCAGGGGCTATATTCTTTAGTCACCAGGGCGGGCTGTTTTGCAGCCTGAATGCTCCAGCCCTCTCTCTCTCTCTGTGCTGCTGTGATGTGCAGCTGAAGGCAGGACTAATGATTTGCATCCCGTGAGTGACAGAGAGGGGGGAGGGCAATGCCTGCACAAGCAGAGCACACAGACAGAGAGAGGGTGGATCGTCGAGGCTGCAAAACAGCCCGCCCTGGTGACTAAAGAATATAGCCCATGCTAATTATAATCACTAATGAGTAAGTATTAAAACGTTTTTATGCACTTTCACAGGATGCTTTTAGGAGACAAAAGGAGTGTGAGATTAGTGATGGGATGCTGCAGGGACATGTTTTGCTAGTTTAGGAGGCGTTCTGGAGGTGACAGGATCCCTTTAACTATATAGCAGAGTATTTTTAGACGTTTTTTTATACTGTCTTTTTTGTGATGTAGATCCTTGGTGGTATGAACATGGTTCTACAGACCTGTTCACATTGTGCTCTGGCTCAGCCTTTAGTATCAATTTAGTCTCTTGTTATGCAAGATGGGAAGTGCCCCACTCCTTACTTACTGAGACAGACACAAAAGTGCTGTTTCTGCCCTGTGCCCATATTTGACTCTGGCCCTGCTGCATCCTGCATCTTTGAGGTATGTTCACATTAGATCAGGTTTTAAATACATTAGTTTTAGAGACCGTTCTGATAAGGGTCACCTTGGCGTGGTTGAACGGCTTCCATACATTTTTTGCAAAAAACTTATTGACTTAGTACCGTTATTGCCACTGTTTTGCACTTGCTTTTCACTTTTACCTATATAGCAGAGTATTTTTAGACGTTTTTATACTGTCTTTTTTGTGATGTAACTTTAAAAAATGTACATATTTTTTAGATATAATTGGTTGCTTTTCATTTGACATTGGATGCTAGTGATTGACACAACTGCTGAATAAAGAGAAACAAATGATAATTAGCAAGTGAGAGCAATGACACCCAATAATTATCTTCAGATTTCTGCACTGTGACATTCAGAGAGTGTGGAATAATATCTATATGGAATGAACCCCCCACCTTCCTTAAAGGGTTGTTCACAAAAAATTAAAGTTATTTCCTATCCATCAGATTGGGGATTACATTTTGATCCCTGGAGGGTTCGACCCAATGATAAAGAAAAAGAGGTTCTGCAGTTCCACCCTTAACAATGAATGGAGTGGTGGAGGCTAAACATGCACATCTCCATCTCATTCAGGATGGGGCTGTAGAGTCAGGGTTCCAGACCTCAATCTTGAAATCATTGGGGGTCCCAGTAGTCAGTCCAACAGTGATCAATTACACTGGTCAACAGCATTTTTGGTGCCAAAGATATTTCATTGAATTTAGGGTAACTTTGGGGTGCTGATTCTGAATATGTCATCAGTTTTGCCAGATTGGCTCAAATTTTTGAGATTTTTCGTAAAATGTGTTAAAAAAAAGACGTTTTTTGCTACTTTTTTAACGAAGTCTGTTATGTTTCTTCTATGTTTTGTCAGTGTATATTCACCACAAATGTAACAGAATGAGTCTGGATCGTTAAGACAACTTCTTCTTGATGAGTTCATGCTTTTCACTGGACAACAGACAACAAACATAAAGTTAGTGCAAAAATCAAGCTATGAACAAACTTTTAGAACACTAATTAACACAAAACTATATTGAGAACTGCTCAGTTCAAGTACTAATCCAAAGAAATTAATGAGATGATGCGTCGCATTTACCAACAAGTGCTATAAATAAGATACCAAAAATCTCAAAAACTTGAGCCAATCTGGCAAAACTGATAGCATATTCAGAATCAGCACCCCAAAAATACCCCAAATTCATTAAAATATTTTGGGCACCAGAAAAAAAAATTTTTTTTGTTGACCTGTGTTATCCCTTATGCTATGGGTGTTTGATTTACCGTAAGTTCATCAATGATCCAATGGTGATCTTGCAGAATAGCTTGATGAACGTACAGCACAAATTTGGGCAGTTGATTGTAATAACAATCGCAAAACAAAAAAATGAGGAAAGCCTGGTCAACTCAAAAATGAAAATCATTGGGGCCAGACGCAACCTTCCCCAACATTGTTGACTGGCATACTGAGGCAGAAGTATTATGCCAACATTCAGCTAGCAGCAGAGGCCCATACTACAAGCACCCCGCCTTCTTGAAGACGATTCCTGCTTCTTTTCTATATCCCCTCGTATACATTATTTGATCATAGTGCCATGCCAGATTGCCTCTGCAGGGAGAGCTCGGTATTGTCCCGATCAATTATTATAATATAACATAAGCTAAGGAATAATCTTTTACGAGAACAATTGATGATAAAATCTAAGAATTCAAGTAAAAATAGAACAATGTCCAAAGAAATCTATAAAAATGCAATGGCACTAATATAATTTTATCACTTATTTAAAAATTTAGTCGACCCAAAAGACTACGGAGTGTGAAATTAAGGAAGAGCGCAGCAGTTTTATAGAAATCACTCTTCCTCACTTGTCTAATAGTCTGACTTTGTCAGATCATTTATTTTCTCTGCCTTTTAAACGAGCTTGACAGACAGAATTTTATATAGCTACTTTGCTGAAAATAAGGGTTATAATGTTCACTTATTAAAAGTGAAGTTTAGAGAAGGAATTAAATGATAGGTTCAGTCTTTATTTAACCTCTCTCACAATGCTGAGGTTGTACTTGTGTTTTTTTACCTGTTGTAAATCCCAAAAATATATGCAGAACACGCTATTACATAGAAAGAGAGAGAGCAGCACGTGTGACAAGATGCTGTGAATCTTCATTGTAGGGCAGCAGTTACTGTTTAACTTCTCATATAGCATTTAGTAACATTTCTTCCAGTGGCGTAACTTCAGGCCCAGGGGCCCCAATGCAAAAGCTCCAATGGGGCCCCCAATTATTGCAAATCTTTAATAATAATATTTTTTTTCTATGGGCCAAAGGGACTTTTGGGGCCCCCCTAGGCTGCAGGGCCCGGGTGCGATCGCAACCCCTGCACCAATTGTAGTTACGCCCGCGATTTCTTCTGATCTTTAGATTATTGTGCCTTATTCTCGAATCACCTTCAAAAAACATGTAAAGAGAAATTTGATCCATTCCTTTTAGATATCATTTTGCAAGTCTTTTAGGAACGCTGCTAGCTCAATATCAATGCAGGGGTTCCCCGGTGTGCACATGTTGCATCTTATTATGCGTTTTTGAGTGCAGATGTGTCACAAAACTGCAATCAAAGTCTGATGACAGCAACTTCTATGAGGATCCTAAGTTGAGTATTTAATTGCAGAAAATAATCTGCAGCATGTCAATTTTTTCTGCGTTTTTGCCTGCGTCGTTCACCCATTGACTTCATTTTGAAAAATGCAGCAGTAAAAACACATTGAAAATGTGGGAAAAAACACATGTTTTTGTCGCTGCGTTTTTCCTGTCAAGAGATACAAGTGATGAAGTTTCTGCAACCAAGTTTCTGCAATCAACGTGTGCACATACCCTAATAGGAGCTGCCTGCCTATCTATCTAAGGCAGGGGTCCCCAAACTTTTTACATCGGGGGCCAGTTCACGGTCCTTCAGACCGTTGGAGGGCCGGACATACAGCACCAGCTCCCCCCATACAGCACCAGCGCCCCCCATACAGCGCCAGCTCCCCCCATAGAGATCCAGCTCCCCCTCATAGAGATCCAGCTCCCGCCCATTAGAGATCCAGCTCCCCCCCATTAGAGATCCAGCTCATCCAATAGAGATCCAGCTCACCCCCATAGAGATCCAGCTCCCCCATTAGACATCCAGCTCCCCCCCATTACAGATCCAGCTCCCCCCATTAGAGATCCAGCTCCCCCCATAGAGATCCAGCTCACCCCCATAGAGATCCAGCTCACCCCATAGAGATCCAGCTCACCCCCATAGAGATCCAGCTCCCCCCATAGAGATTTAGCTCCCCCATTAGAGATCCAGCTCACCCCCATAGAGATCCAGCTCCCCCCATTAGAGATCCAGCTCACCCCCATAGAGATCCAGCTCACCCCCATAGAGATCCAGCTCACCCCCATAGCAATCCAGGTCTCCCCATGCAGGTCCAGCTCACCCCCATAGCAATCCAGGTCTCCCCATGCAGGTCCCGCTCACCCCCATAGCAATCCAGGTCTCCCCATGCAGGTCCAGCTCACCCCCATAGCAATCCAGGTCTCCCCATGCAGGTCCAGCTCACCCCAGGCTCGTTTACCTGGCGCTGCAGCCGTTCCCTCGCTGAGTTCGCTGAGCTCGGCGCTCTTTCTGTCTGGTCTAGCCGCTGAGCAGTCGCGCGTCACTACGCGGCGTCAGGCTAGGTCGGACAGTGAGCGCCGAGCGGCGCCGGCCGCATTATAGTGCTTGCGGCGCAATTGCAGGTGGTGGGCGACGGGGGGGGAGACGGGGGCCGGGCAAATGGCCTCGGCGGGCCGGATCCGGCCCGCGGGACGTAGTTCGGGGACCCCTGATCTAAGGGGTGTATCAGTCATGGTGCGAGAAACATGGCAGTGAAGGCGGCTCGTATGCTATATAATAGTGAGATCCCAGACATCCGTGCAATGCACTTGTTATCATTTACCTTTTGTGTCTCCCCTAGTTCCTCATAGATTGTAGCTTGCGAGCAGAGACCTCACTCCTCATGGTTTTTGAATTTTTGTTACTCTGTTTTGTGTTATATTGTTTGTATGTGTCCCTTCTGAATTGTAAAGTGCTGCGTAATATGTTGGCGCTATACAGATAAAATTCAATGTACAAAAGGTAAATACTGGGCACTACGAGTAGCAAAGGCGGCTAATTTAACTGTTGTAGCCTGCCGTATCTTCCTGAATGTTTCAGTTGTTCGGTGTTGCACACCTCTAATATAGACGATTCTAAGCATGAGCATGTAGAAACAAAAGTTGACAGCACTCACCGGTTTGTGGATCTTCTTTTATTTGTGCAATTCAAACATTAATGCAGTTTGGTGCAGCGGGGAGAGGGAGCAGGGAATCGAAGGACGACGGCTGCCGTTTCACGGTGTTATGCCGCTTCAATGGGTCGCCGCTTCAATGGATCCAGGACCCATTGAAGCGTCATAACACCGTGAAACGGCAGCCGTCGTCCTTCGATTCCCTGCTCCCTCTCCCTGCTACACCAAACTGCATTAATGTTTGAATTGCACGAATAAAAGAAGATCCACAAACCGGGGAGTGCCAGCAACTTTTCTTTCTACATGCTCATGGATATAAATAAAATTATTTTTATTATTATTAATGCACCTTATACAAGTCCGGAATGGTGGCCAATAAAAGGGGAAAAAGCCTCGACTTCAATATTGTCATGAGAAGAGTCGACTTGAGTTTCCAAAAAAAAGTACTAAAAGTAAACAGTAGAAGATTGGAAACAAGTGATTTGAAGCAATAAGATAAGTGTCAATAGATGGCTCTGATGGGTGCAAATGGGTCAGGAAGAACCAAGAGGATGACTGATCAAGACATTGAAGGAACTATCAAATTCGGTGATAGAAGTCTAATGAATTGGGGTTGTTACACAGCTGAAGGTGTTGTATATTTGACAGGATTGATGGAGATCTCAATGCTGAGGTATATGTAAGTATCCTACAGGACAGGTTACTTTGTATTTGTATGCTCGTTACTATGGGTATGAAAAGGATGACAGAGTACTACGACCCAAAGAATATGTTGTGATTGGAGAAGATTACAATGAAAATGAAGTAGAAGGGCTGGATTGGCCCCCACAGTCCCCAAACCTCTTGTGGAGTTGAAGAAAAAGCTGTATACATCCAAGTGAGTCAATCAGTTTACACCACCATTGGTAATGTGTAGAAGAGACCTTGGATCAGATTTTGCTCGAGACATGCTTGAATCTGATCATGAGCATGTCCAGAAGGATTCAGGCAGTGTTGCAAGCCAATGTTGGATTTACAAAACACTAACAAATTAATACAAATTTAAATTTTGATTTTTATGAACAAACAGCAGTGCAGTTGGACTTGACAAGAATCTGCATAACTGATTATATGCTATATATTTGCAGGTCAAATTTATGTATAAGATAGGCAAGATGATTGTATATAAAATGAAGGTAGTCTCAAGCTCAAAGCTGTCTGTAGTGGATATGGAGACTGAAAGTCAAGAGTTCAAAACATTGTTACCCCTTTTTTTTGCTCATCAGTGTATCTACTGCGTATAGAGGTGTCTTCAGTAATTGTAATTCTCCATATACTCACAGGGGGCCTAGCACTGACTTGCTGCTGCTGTTCACTGACAATAACAGGGCCAACACACCTGATGCTTGACCGGCGGTGCTTTCTTATTGGAGAACATAGCACAAATCCACACCACAGAGCAAAAGGAAAAGGAGGGCACTCACCAGAGTTGCAAATTCTTTATTTTAGGTGCTGTACACAGAGACAAAATGCTTATCGACTTTGAGGCGTTGCAGGGAGAGGGATGAAGGGCAGGAGATGGGACTACCGCACTGTTTCAAACCAACAAGCGCTTCAATGGGTCCACTGTCATTCTGTAAATATCAGGAAATATGAGTCTAATAATAGGCCAACTATACAGTGTGACAATTGCAAGATTTTTGTTTATTTTTCACCTTAAAAGTTATTATGAATGAAAAAATTATAAAAATAAAAAATAAGTTTAATTAAGGTTGGGTTAAATAATAGGTAATTTTTTCTCTTGGTTCCCCCGCTGCTCCGTTTCCCTGCGAGCGTCCGGCACTCTCTGCACAGTGGCACCTGTAGTGACATCACTGCTCCGCTGCGCTTAGATGTCAGCGCACAGCAGGATCACAAGCATATTGCTTTGTGCGATGACCGGTGGGAGAGCAGCGGGCCCATAGCAGCAGCATGGTCTGGTTTTGTGGCCATCTGAAGCAGGCACTGGGGTTGGCTGGCCCCTGTACCCTCGGGCCCGGTCACAACCGCAATCATCACGCCCCTAATATTTCGTGTTGAGAACCTGCTCCCACCATACATTCCTATATGATCTAACAAATGTGAAAAGATGATAGTGCATACTAGATGGTAAAGTTACAAAAACAACCACCCAACACTGAGAGAATCATGCATGGTTCTTCTTCAAGTCAATGGTACCCATGCATGAACATTTGTTGGGTATGAAACAATTCAGCTTCAGGTTGGTCAAAAAGTATATCTGGACTGCCTATTTCACCAGTCAACCTCTTGATAAAGGGTGGGCTTGGAATATACATTGATGAACCATCTATGGTAGGTGCCATAAATGTCCAATTGCAGGGGATCCATTTGCTTGAATTGCTGCTGGATTATCGGTCACTTTCATAATTAGCTAAGTGAGAATGAGTGTCCAGACCCTGTTAGTAATTCACCATCAATGTTCACAACAAAGCTCTTTTATTGAGAGGAAGTATTTATCTCCATTGCTTTACAGTAATTTGGTGCATCCTCCATGATTCTTTATTCCAAAGGCCAGTAAATTATACAAGTTGAGGGATGTGGCTGTAAGCCCATTGGAGACAGATTTCAACTGTCAGCCAACAAAACAGTGAATGCAGCTCTGGATGTAATTCAAGATCAAAATAACCTGTGTTGTATAGTTTAAAATATTTATTGTGAAAAGTGGAGCTACACGTGAAGACATGACCTCACTGCTCCACAGTTCCACAACAATTATTTGGTTAGACTTGTCTGATTCCACAGACAGTTCTTGCGTTGCTCTGTATATAACCTCTTGACTGCTGAATTTATAATGTTCTGGGCTTAACACACCTTGAAACAATATAAAACCTGTGAATTGAGTTAAGTGACCTAAGTATTTTTGGCCCAGGGTCTAGATCCAGGGGGATGATAAAGAGCTTCATATTTTGGCTTCTGCCCCATCTAATAGTACTTGAAGATGTATTATTTAACCTAACTCAAGAACAATTCTCTAGATTTATGTTGTAAGAATAAATGGTCAAATATGTAGTTTTATAGTAATGGTCGAGCTTACTCCAAGTGTGAATTAAGTTTGACTGTGTGTATCCTTCAGTGAAATGTGATTTGCTCAGAATGTAGTGTATCACGCACGGACGCCTGTTCAATATTACATTGACCAAAGTTTTGACCCTAATGACTATGACTGCACAATACCAGGGAGCGTAGTAATATGCTGTCACAATTATGGGGTCTGTATACAAGCTGTGGCTGTCCCAGCTGTTCTCATACAAGGACTAGAGATTACAGGGCAAGTGAGAGCTACAGACTAATAAGATCTAGAATCAATGTTGGAGTGTCTTGGAGGAATTGTGAAATCAACTGGAGGCCAAGACTACAATGTAAGGCGATGTCACTAGCTTTCATCTCAAATTGTTTTGTGAAGATTCCCTCCCTTAACCCCCTGTATTCCCAGGAAATAAAAGATGGGAAAAAAATGAACATTGACTGCTTTGGTGGAAAACACTTAGATTCCAAATAGTCCTGAGGGTTCATTTACTTTCTCCAGACGGCATTTATTGTTTTAGGTATCTTAACTGTCTAATAATCTAAAATCATGAGAGGGAAAGGAAGGCAGACTGGAAGTAACCAATTAAAAGTCTCCTCTGCTTAGAAACCAAAGTGAAGTTGAAAATGTTATGCTTTACCTTTCTAATTTTCGGTTGCAAACTTCAGGTCTTGTAAGAATTTTTACCCAATGTCATTTAATTTTCATTTACCGTACTTCTTCGTCCGATATATAAAAATAAAATCTGATGGCAAAATTCATATAGTCCACCCACTAGGCCTAGTGACATGAAATAACATTCAAAACTAACTTAAAAAATAATAAAAGCGTGTTCACAAGTATCTGACGGATAGCTTCATCAAAATTATTCTTGCATTCAACCAGTAATATTATGCTAGACTGTCAAAGAGCATTATTATTGGAAAGCAATGGTTCTTGCGAGACATTGTTTGCAGTCCAAAGGCACCCATACACATTAGATTAATTTTAACTGGACTCGCAGATTTTCATAGGTGTGGTCAGCACTCTAATATGGACGGGGGCACTGACCAACTGATTGTAGGGGAACGTGTCAATTGAGCATGTCCGATTTTAGATTGCTGATTGCATTGTTCAATTGGAGTGTGTTGGCGAGAACAACGGAACACTGGTCAGAACAAGCACCCCTATATATGGGAGAGACAGCTGATGGATGGTTGGCCAAATGAATGGCTGAACCATCATTTGGCCAACAGCCATCTAATATGTTTGGAAAGCCATTAGTCTGTCCATACACCCTAGATTGCATTTGGCCAAATATTCATTTTAGCAACAATTATTACTCCTGCCCCTTATAAACATGTATGCTCTACTCAGCCAAGTGGGCATTTGTTCTACATGGGAGAGTGATTGTAAGATCAGGCATGTTGAAATCCAACATGTCCAATTCTTTCTATCCCTAACATCTGCTGTCAGGGAGAGCTGGGACTCCCCATAGGCATAAAGGCATAAGATAATTTGCTGGCACACTAGTAATGGATGGGTTGAATGTGTATGTCCATCTGTTAGCAAAAGTTCAAGTATATGAACACCCTTGGTGCAATTATTTTTTACTAAAATATATTTATTTTTTGCTAAAAATAATTTTAAAAATTCCATGCCATTAAAATTGTTGCACAATTTGTTTTCTTTTAAAAATACACGTTTTTTCCCTTCTATGTTTCTGGTTGCATAATGAGTCAATTGGCAATCTAGTAGTGAACCGGTTCTGATAGTCATGTTGTGACCCTTATCTGTCTTTATCTTGACTCTTCTGTGGTTATCCACATAAGTTGAGCTGAACTCGGATGTGGTCATAAATTAACCTAGAGGAGCTCAGTAGAAACACTACTTAAAGAGTCAACAGCTTACTTTAAGAATGAGCTTTCTAAAGCCAGCGTCACACGTCAATGTTGTCAGCGATCTGATCGCTGGCGACATTGACGGCTGATCGCTGGTGAGCTGTCACACAGGCAGACTCACCAGCGATCATTGGACCAGCGACATCGTGGAAATGATTTAAATATCGTTTCCACAATGTCTGCAGGCTGGTATCCAGGGAAAACTGCGGACTAGGCAGCGCGCGATGTATACCTTAGTTACCAGCCTTCTCCGCTCACCGACTGGTATCCAAGGTACACAGTGGTAACTAGGGGCCCTAGTTACCCACTGTGTACCTTGGATACCAGCCGGTGAGCGGAGAAGGCTGGTAACCAAGCGCATGCTGCCTAGTTACCTGCAGTTTACCTTGGATACCAGCTCCCAGCGCTTGCTGAGAGGCACTGGGAGCTGGCTGATCGCGTCTCCGGTGTCACACGCAGCGATGCTGTGTGTACACCGAGCGACCATCGCCAGGTTTTCGGCCCAGTCCAAAAACCTGGCGACCATCAACCAGCGATTTATCGTTGGTTGATGCCCCTGTCACACGCAACGTCAACGTGCAGCAGCGATATTGACAGTGATATGCGCGTGTGACGGCCCCTTTAAAGATTCTTAGTTAAAGGCCCCCAAACACATTGTTTGAATCTAATATTGACAGATAATGTGTATGGGGGTGCTGGTTGACTGTTGAGGAAGAAGTCCGATTTTGGGCTTCTGATCATATATTGCTTAGCAGAGCAGATCCACCCCAGGGATATCTGTTGACGGCTTTTCAAAGAGAACACAGGAGCACTCGGACGAGTTAGCGCTCCTGCGAATGGGAAAGACGGACGAAATAGTGGTCAACCAAACGATTGGCGAAAGCATCATTCAGCTGAAAGTCATCTAATGTGCATGGATGGCTAAACTTTTTCTGCCGCCATCAACGTGAATGGAAACAAAGGGACCATCATAAAAGCTAAATGCTGCAAACTTTTAAAATTACATCAAGTAGTAAAAAGTTTTTACCTTAACATATAAGCACTTAAGTAATCAAATATAAAAATTGCCTCCGAAGGTGTCAGCATCCTTTAAACTTGAAGAACTCATCAATAATGGCAAATTTTAATGAATGAAATTAAATTTTTTTTTATACATTTACACCTTTATAAAATGATTATTTTGGGGTATTTTAATTGCATTACTATTGTGTGTGTATCATGGTTTTGAGAACTTTCCAGTCCTGGGCAATTAGAAGTCTAGCGTCGGTTTATTTTTGTGCAGGTTTTGAGCCCCTCTGTTCCCACAATCAATGTATTAATGTGCACAAGAACAGACAATCTTTGTGATTCATGCACTTAAAACATAGTTATCATTACAAAACAGCCGCTGTCCTGGCCCAGACAATATTGGTGGGCACAATACCTGCCATTAATAAATTAAACATCCATCAATACCTGTACCATAAATTCAAAAAGTAATTATAACAAATCTAGGTCACTTAAGCCTCAGAGATCTTTGAAAGGCAACCTTGAGGTAAGACAGGACACGCGTGTGATTGCTGGACAATAAAATAGTGAGATGTTTAGGTTGATGTATTGATAGGTTTTAGAAGAGAAACCTTAGCATTAGTTCTTTGGCTTGTGACGGGATACACTTTGTCTCGTTTAAGTTATTTCTAGAGGTTTAAAGGAATAGAATGGACTTAAATGGCACAAAGACAAAGTGCAATAAATGAGCAATTAAAAACACCCTTTTCCATTAGGTTTGATGGACTGCCATTGTAGATTCTAAACATATGTCAAACTATAATTTTACCTTGTCTTAGCCCACTCACACAGCCAGATCAGAATATTCCACACACTACACTGATGAGGGGCAGTTACCCCGAAACGCAGCGTCTGTAGTTTGGGGTTCTGATCTGGCACAAATCCCTTAGTCATATTTAAAAGCTTGTTGGAAAGCGATTATTATTATTATTTATTTATATAGCGCCATTGGTTCCATGGTGCTGTACATGTGTAAGGGCAGAACAGGGAGGAGAACATAAATAACAACGAATAAATCATACAGGTACATTAGGGCAGAGATCATGTCCACAAGGGCTTACAGTCTATAGGGGATGGGTGGGAGACAGTAGGAGGGGGAGAGGTGAGATGATGCAGCAGATTAGGTCTCAGTGTGGGTTATAGGCTTGAAGGAAGAGGTGGGTCTTCAGGTTTTTCTTGAAGGATCCCAGGGTAGGGGAGTGTCTGATGTGGTGTGGAAGAGAGTTCCAGAGTATGGCGATGCACGAGAGAAGTCTTGTATGCAGTTGTTGGAGGTGGAGATTCAAGGGGAGAAGAGAAGGAGTTCTTGAGAGGAGCGCAGATTGTGTGAGGGGTGGTATCAGGAGACCAAGCCGGAGATTTATGAAGGGGACAGGTTGTGGATGGCCTTGTATGTCAGGGTTAGGGTTTCGAATTTAGATCTCTGGGAAGTAGGGAGCCAGTGGAGGGCTTGGCAGAGGGGGAGAGGGGGAGTAACGTGGCGACAGGTGGATGAGTCGGGCAGCGGAATTGAGGATGGTTTGGAGGGGTACAAAGGATGAAACGGGGAGGCCGGTGAACATGAGGTTGCAGTAGTCGAGGCGGAAGATAATGAGGGCGTGGACAAGCGTTTTGGCAGTGTCATGGTCAAGGAAAGACCTGATCCGTGAGATGTTTTTAAGCTGGAGGTGGCAGGAGGTGGCGAGGGCCTGGATGTGTGGCTTGAAGGAGAGGGCAGAGTCGAGGATTACACCGAGGCACTTAGCGTGGGGGACAGGTGAGAGTATGCAGTCGTTGACCGTGATGGTTAGGTCAGGTAGGGGGGAAAAGCAACTTGGGGGGAAGACAATGAACTCGGTTTTATCGATGGTGAGTTTGAGGAAACGAGCGGAGAAGAAGGATGAGATGGCGGTCAGGCTGTGTGGGATTTTGGATAGCAGGGAGGTGATGTCAGGGCCGGAGAGGTAGAGCTGGGTGTCATCGGCGTAGAGGTGGTATTGGAGGCCGTGGGATTCGATGAGTTGGCCTAGGCCGAGGGTGTAGATGGAAAACAGTAAGGGTCCCAGGACTGAGCCTTGGGGAACTCCAACAGATAGGGGATAGGGCGAGGAGGATGTGTGGGAGTGGGTGATGCTGAAGGTCCAGTCTGTTAGGTACAAGGAGATCCAGGAGAGGGCCAGGTCAGTGATGCCAAGGGATTCTAGAATTTAAAGTAGGAGGGAGTGGTCGACTGTGTCGAAGGCAGCAGAGAGGTCAAGGAAGAGAAGGATGGAGTAGTGTCGCTTGCTCTTGGCGGTCAGTAGGTTGTTGGTGACTTTGGTTAGGGCTGTTTCGGTGGAGTGGTGGGCTCGGAAATCGGATTGCAGGTGGTCAAAGAGGGAGCATGAGGAAAGATGGGAGGACAGTTCGGACTTTGAGGAGCTACTTAAAGGTGGAACTGGAGTTATTCCACTTCCTTACTGCAAATTTGTATAATTTTACAGTATTTCTGGAAATTACATATGGGGTTTCAATAAATTACAGTAATATTTATGCCACAAAGAATACACCCCGTTCTACAACTCTACAAGCACTCACCACTAGTCCTGTTCCTAGTCTGCACAGCATTTAAAGGTGTTTAACCATGAATAAAGTTAATTTAAAAATTAATTTTAATCAATAGATATTGAAATAATAATTTCCACAATTGGATGTTTGTAAAAAAAAAAAAAAAGTTCCTGTGCTGCGATAATCATATATTTCTCCCTGCTATGTACTGTGTAATGGATGTGTCTGACCGTACAGGGACATGGTCTGATCTTACCACATCTCCTGTGCTGAGATAATCTTATATATGTGTCCCTGCTATGTACTGTGTAATGGATGTGTCTGACCGTACAGGGACATGGTCTGAGCATACCACATCTCCTGCGCTCAGATAGTAATATATATGTGTCCCTGCTATGTACTGTGTAATGGATGTGTCTGACCGTACAGGGACATGGTCTGAGCATACCACATCTCCTGCGCTCAGATAGTAATATATATGTGTCCCTGCTATGTACTGTGTAATGGAAGTGTCTGACTGGACAGGGACTTGGTCTAATCATACCACATCTCCTGTGCTGAGAATCTTATATATGTGTCCCTGCTATGTACTGTGTAATGGATGTGTCTGACCATACAGGAACATGGTCTGATCATACCACATCTCCTGTGCTGAGGTGGATGCAAAAGAGAATACAGACATTACAGCACTGGATCACAGATTTTCTTTTTGTGATGTAAATAATTTTAATGCTCTTTTTTTTTTTACAATGATTATTATTAATTTTCATAAATCAAGAATGGAGTAAATACTCCAGAATAATGATGAATCCATATCTAAGCTCAACAATTAAATCCCCCAACAACGCACCATCGCTATCCCCATATTATGAAAACGAAAAGCACCCTCCTACCAAAATATAATTGAATCATATAAGCGATTTAAACCTTCAGTCTCCCCAAAGTACCCTGAATGTCATTCAACAAATACCCGTTCGCCTGCAAAAACAGGGTAATTATCCGCCTTATTTCATCTTGCGAGCATTTTCTTTCGATGAACCTCCTCCACTTTGTAAAGAACTTCTCCGTTGGCTTAGTTTTATCTCTTTCCGCTTCCAACTTTTCTAAGTAGCAGAGCTTCTTGACATTATTTAGTAGTTCATTCACAGTCGGGACCTCATTTGTAATCCAGTGCCATAATATACATTTCTTAGCCAAAATTGCTATATCATGCTGCAATTAATTTTTCCCCCCTCCTTGACTTTCCCACGTCACATAATGAAAGACCCAAGGCATCGGATCCAAGTCCCAGTCTTCTCTCCCAACCCCGTGGCTGAATCTACGCACTGCTTTCCAAAACGTTGGTATAACGCTGCAGCTCCAAGTACAATGGAACATATCGGGCACCTATATTTGTCCGAACTGCCTTAATGCCCATTTTTAAAAAACACTTTATCTTAAAGAAACAATTATCTGTGATCCCGTGCTGTAATGTCTGATTGGTTGTCGTTCGCAACGAACTTGACATCATAGGAGTGTAAAAATAAATAATTTATTAAAAATTTGCATAGGAGTCCCCTGTATTTTTTAGCACAAATAACTTGGACAGCTACGGGCTACCACCCCTAGCTGTCTGGATTTACGTTAGGTGGCAATCAAAAATACAATGGAGATAACAAAAAAAAAATTATGTCAATCATTTAAAAAAAAAAAAAAAGCACGGGATCTGCTCTATCTTCGATTGCAGCCAAAGTAAAAATTGTCATTAAGGCCAGAATGACAATGTTAAACACAGATACAGAAAAATCCTTCATTTGAAAAAAGACACACAGGCAACCCTCATTTTCCCATCTATTAACCCCAAACATACCATCCGATGATAATCCACAGATATATCCACTTGCCTCTGCTACATGTATTGATTCTAAGTACTCTGAATATGTTCATGTTTGGCATTTAGATTTTTTGACCAGGAGCTCTCATCAATCAATTTAGTGTTCCGGAACAGCTGGCTCAGAGCCACCATACTAATCATGAGGACAGAGTAGACACCTGATCCACATAGCACAGGATGGACCAGAACTCACAAGCTCAAGTGATCCAAAAGCCCAAGCCTCTCAGAACAGCTAGCATTACAGGTGTCCGCCACAGCACCCAGCAAATGTATTGTGAGGGGACATTAGTGTCTGGTCACCGCAGCAGCCGCCCCCAGACTAACTGAGCCATGGCTGTGTGAGCAGTGATGTCAGTGAGTTCATCTGAGGTCACAGCCGTGGCTCAGTCTGATGGCAACTGCTGCGGTGAGCAGACACTAATGTCTCCTCTCAATACATGTAGCAGAGGCAAGTGGATATCGCTGTAGATTATTGTTAGAGGGTAGGTTTGGGGGCAATAGCTAATCACAGATGCTGTCATGGAAGATTGGCTGTTGAAGGCAGACTCCAGTGAATAAACCAGAGGTTAATGTCTTGCTTTCTTTTACAGCCAAACCCGACAGTAACACAGCCTTCTCATGGAAGTCTGTGTTCGGGGTCTGTGCCCGAACAACCCTAGGTGTTCGGTACAGACCCCGAACTTTACAGTTCGGGTTCGCCCATCAATAGCGAGGAGGTTACAGTGAAGCTCTGGTGGTAGAACAGTTGATGAACCCATTTCACCTGGAGAAGAAGACAGCACTGAGTGCATACCCATTAAGGGACTGAGGGAGATAAAAGTAATCTGTAAAGCAGCTGGAGTGCTGATGCGATAACTGATGTAGGAAGATGAGCACACTGCGAATAGTTAATTACCTTTATTAGAAGTCCTCAAAATGACACCAGCTTTTGATTCTAGACCAGAGCCTTCGTTCAGGTCTCTCTCAGCCTAATGAAGGGTCCTTTACGCAGCCGAAAACCATTTTGTCATTTGAGGACTTCTAATAAAGGTAATCAACTATTCGCAGTGTGCTCACCTTTCTTCATTGATCAGCATACCTGCACTCTGCCACTTTATAGCATAACAGACCCCTAGATTACCTCTTTGGCCCCTATACCATTCTGTATGTGATGCATTGACAACTGGCCAAACTGCGTACAGTAGTTAGTGAGCATTATGTGGCATTTGGATGCAGATGTGCCTTTGTATTTTGGTTATTGAGAAAGTGTTACGGTTCATAGAAACTTAGCAAATGTATTTCCCTCTAGTCATCTTTTTTTGGCCAGTTTAGTCTTGTGTAGTTTTCAACAGTCAAAAAATTTGGCAATTTGTATCTGGCGCTCAATTGATGAACCAGATATCCTGCCCTTCACGATGAGAAAGTCATACATGTATCTTACAGTGTATCATATCGACTGTACATTACTTGAATGTTAACCTAAAGAAAATGTGCTTTATGAACAATCTGAAACATATAGTGGGCTGGTATTTTAAAACTCAGATCAAATGTAGTGAAATTACAAAAAATAAATTAAACTGGGTAGAAGTCAAGGACTCCGCTATGCAGGTTGAGGTTTTCCTTTAGGGGGGATTCACTATAGGGGACGTTTGTCAGCTCGTGTTTCATGCTCTCATTGTTTTCACTTTCCATTCTTATGATCTTTCTGTATTGTTTTTAGCTGATTTAACTAATCTCTTTTGTACATTCTCAACCACCTAGATGCAAACCCAAATAAAAACCGTCTTGTCTCCGTGTTATTTTATGAAAAATCTCTGGAGAGCGCCGGACATAAATCAGAATGTTTAATAAAAATGAGAACCTGTTTGGCAAAGTCTGATGCTGTAAAACGGTGTTTTACAAACTCACTTCTGCTGCCAGTCGTGTAACGCAGGGATTTGTAAATCAAAACCCTACATTTAAGGTTCGCCTGACACCGGCTGCAGATTTGCGACTCTATTTGCATATCTAGAGCAAAATATCGAAATTGATTTCTTAACTTATGGAACATTTAAATATTTCAACAAACCCGAGCGCCGAGCGTAATGATTTACAAATCGAACCTTTGTGGTTTGGAAATAAATGCAAGTTTGGTAAACGGAAAGAAATATACTGAAGTCACAGGACAAGTGCAGGAGGTGTAGATTTATAAATCTTCAGTGTAAATCAGTTTATTTTATAACAGCGTTGAGCGCTTTCCTGTCCAAGTCAGACCAGTACATCTATTTACTGCCTGAAATTTGTGAGTCATTTTTTTTATGCCTCGTATATAAAATTATATAAGACTTAAAAGTCATTGTCAACATTTCTATTTATTTTTTTTTTTGCCATTAGTGCATTTAGACAAAGTTTTTAGTGTCATGATATTGAAAGAGTTGATCATGGATTACATGGAAAAAAAAACATAAAAATTGGAGAATGATGATTAGGCCGTTTCACACCATGTTTTTTGTGGTTCAGGTATTGTCCGGTGTTTGGCAGGGAACACCGGACAAAACCGGAGGGCAAATATGCCCTCCGGCCCTGTTTTCTGCCGAATTCAGCAGATCGCAGCTGCTGTAATTTCAACATCGCTGCTAGTGGGGAGCTAGCCGCGGCCATGAAATCTCTGCAGCTCCAAGTGATGAAGTATAGCAGTAAACTTCAGCAGCCGGTGTCCGGGAACCGCATTCGATATTATGTCGGATCCGGCGCCATAGACTGCCATGTTAGGGGGCGTCGGATCGTGGCAGATCTGATTTGTGCCGATTTTTGCCGCTGCAATCAATGTTTTTGTGTCTGGGAGAAAAATCTGAATTCTCCCGGTTCCTCCTGGACAGATGGAAACCAGATGGCCAATAGCTGCTCCATCCGGCCCCAGGTCGAAATCTGATCCGGGGCTGTCCGGTTCACACCAGACAGCCCCGGATCAGATAAATTGTGGCGTGAAACCGGCCTTATTACTGCAGGTCAATAAACTCTCCAAATAAAACGTTCATCATGACAAACATATCAGATCCAATAGTCTTATATAAATCTATATGTGTATGTAGACTACATTGTGTTGTGTAAGTCTAGAGCTCCGTCTACATTGACTAATTATCATCATCTGCTCTTTTTAAAACGATCATAATGATAACTGACCGTTGTGAATGAAAAGCAGTGATAAAACTGTAATTTATTGTTGATGTAAATCAATCATTCTGCTGCAAAATTTATACTCATCGCCAGCACAATATGTGTAAGTTGTGTGTAGTGATATTTACGATTGACACTGCTGCCTTGTGCAGGGCTCTCATGAGACTCATAACTAGGTAACAATGATACTTCCCATCAGGCCGGGAGGAAGCTGCTCCTCTCATGTGTGTGGACTATGCTGCTGGAAATATACACTGGATTATCACCAACAATATTAAATTCACAAGAATTTGTGAGATTTCAGAAAGTCATATCGAAAAAATAAAAGGGTTGCACTTATACGGCACCCTAATGCATGCAAGAGGATTCTTTGAAGTAAAGTTCTTAAAAATAATGACATAAAATAAGATATAAAAATACTACAAAGAGGCTTTGAAACTGCATTTATTTTCTTAAGTAAGCTATTTTATAGATTTATTGCAAATTGTCTGTGAAGCGTCTTGGTAAACTTGCCACATATGTTCTGCAAACGTTGACTGCCTCTTGCTTCTTTGTTTACCAGTAATCTCAGAATTTATCCTAAAGCAGGAGTCACACTGTAGATTCTCTCATTCAAGGGAATGGGGTTGATTATGTTAATAACACTATCTGATCAAAGTTTGATCTGAGTGTTCGGGTCACACATAGCAACGTTCCAGCAATCTCGACAACGATACACCTGATAAGGATCGCTGGAACGTCACTACATGGTCACTGGTGAGATGTCAAGACCTGCCTAGACCTGGACACAACACCTGGCTATACACAATGTCCTGAATGCTTGTTTTAACTTTGTTCTTGCCTATGCTTTTGATATCAACTCTGCCACGTGTCTTTTCACACCAAGCCCTAACTCTTGGTTAGGGTCCTGTCACACTTGGCGACGCTCCAGCAATCCCGACAATGATACGACCTGTAAGATCGCTGGAACGTCGTACATGGACGCAGGTGAATGTCAAACAGTCAGATCTACTCAACGACACAGCAACGATACGGCGACCCGTATAACGACCTTGGCGGTCGTTGGGACCCTGTCACACAGCAGCTAGTCTGATGACTCAGACCTACGTGGCTGAGTTCTGAGTCGCCAACGAGGTTGTTGTTAAGGCGTCAAACACACTGATGCATGGTGCCCAGCGGGAACCTGACGATCAAAGGATGGTCCAGGCCATTCCGACACGATCGGCGATGTCACAGCGGGGGCGCGGTCGCTGCTACGTGTCAAACAGAGAGATCGCTGGCGAGGTCATAGTTTTGTGATGCAACAGCGATCTCTGTGTGACGGAGGCTTAAGATCAAATTAAGATTTGAGGGGAAGAGAGAGAACAAAATTCCTTCATCGTCTCCACTATGTAAATCTGTGGAAACTGGATTTACTCAGATATCATCTGAGTGCAGTCCAATGTTTTACATGCACCCAAAAACCTGTATTGGTGAATCTCGTCCTATTGATGTGTCAGATCACAGCATGTCATGATTTTTTTTCCCATGCTGAATCGTAGTGAAAAAAAATGTTGATAACTGTGAGCATGCTCGGGGAGGTAGTCATGGTCAAGGGGCTCACTCTCCTCACCCCAGCACACCACAGACATTTTTAAGGTGTTTGATATTTTTGTAGAGTATTTTCAGGCCAGAGGTCTCCTGTTTCTCTTCGGGGACAAAAGGTGCGGTACTGCCATGGATTTTACAATTCAGATGCAGACCACGACACACTGGTAAAAGTTCAGGTTCTTTACTGACGCATAGCTTAAAATACAGGTTGGAACAAAACACCAATCTTCCATTTTTCATTTGTACATGAACCGACTTCTCTGCTTAGGTTTCAAGTTTGCTCCAATCACACAGGCCGCCACAGAGTTAGGGACTCCCTGATGTTTCTGCATTTTCCTGGTAAACAGCCACATGGGTTCACATGTTTCTCTATGACCATCCACTATTGAGGTAGTTATTAATAATATTATTATTATTACTGATGCCTAGCATATGGGTCTATGGGTTACGCTATTGCTAAACATCCAGGCACTATGTGTTACTTAAGAAACACTCCTTCACAGCACACAGCACTTTCCACATTTTACATTGATAAGGCACTAAAGCTTCAGCTCTACACTCACTTACCTGTTGAAGTCCTCTTTCTGTCGCCTCGAGAGTGAACCTAGCATTTATGTCAAGTCATCTGCACTCTTTACGTTTTCGTCTTGCTTGTCCTGCCTTCACACACACTCTGACTTCTTCCTTCTCCTTTCACTGCCCACTACACTGCCCATTACAATAAAGTCCAAAGTGTTACTTCTCGCACTGTGGGCCGGCTCTACAGCTAACCCCTGCTATCTCCACCCAGATCTCACAGTATGTTCCTAAACGGTGTGTGATAGGGTCCCGTCACACTCCAGGGATCCTGACAAAGATACGACCTGGTAGGGATCGCTGAAGCGTCGCTACGGTCGCTACTGAGATGTCAAACAGTCAGATCTCACCAGCGACGCAGCAACGATATGGCGGTCGTTGGGACCCTGTCACTCTCAGGCGTAGTATTGATATCGTTGAGCATTGTCCCTGTCAAACACAGCGATGCACGATGCCCAGCGGGACCGCGATGAGCAAAAAGTGGTCCAGAATGGTTTGTAACGATCAGTGATCTCACAGCAGGGACCTGGTCGCTGCTATGTGTCAAACTTAGCGAGATCGCTGCTGAGGTCGTTGTTGCGTCACAAAACTTGTGACTCAACAGCGAACTTGCTAGCGATCTCGCTTAGTGTGACGGGTCTTTAGGCTACGTTCACACTATGCGCCTTTTTTGCGCAGGCGCTTTTTGTCGTATTTTGCACTCGCGCAAAAAAGTGCCATAAAAAACGTGGTGCATTCACACACTGTTTTGTTTACATGCTCACTTCTCCCCCAAGAGTCCAGGGGATAAGTAATGTCACACAGGGTAGGAACAATCCTCCTTTGTGTGACTGCCACTTTTGGGTTTCGTAGTTTATTAATATACACTACAAAACCCAAAATAAACTAATACCAAATGTGTAAAAAATAAAAATTGAATACTTACCCTCCGCCGGGTGTTCCGGGAGCCGACACAACCGCTGGTACCGACCTTCCAGGGCTTATCAAGATTGCTGATTGGCCACTTGTGGTCATGTGATATGTGGCGTGCTATGACGCACATATTACATGACCGCGAGAGGCCAATCACTGATCTTGATAGGTCCTGGAAGATCGATACCTGCGGTTGTGTCGGCTCCCAGAACACCCGGCAGAGGGTAAGTA
Organism: Allobates femoralis; assembly: GCA_033576535.1. Classification (NCBI taxonomy): domain Eukaryota; kingdom Metazoa; phylum Chordata; class Amphibia; order Anura; family Aromobatidae; genus Allobates; species Allobates femoralis. The sequence continues at coordinate 120,468,892 of JARQOC010000010.1, read as the reverse complement.
TTCAATTTTTATTATTTTTTACACATTTGTATTAGTTTAATTTGGGTTTCGCAGTGTAAATTAATACACTACGAAACCCAAAAGGGGCTGTCACAGATGTCACACAGGGGAGGATTCTTCCTCCCCTGTCTGACATCATATCCTGCAGCGCTGGCATATTCCAGCTGGAATTGCGCATTGTCTAAATGACAATGCGTAATTCAAGTGGGAATAATAGGCTCCTATGGGAGAAAGCGCGGGCGCAGGTGCGTAAAGAATTGACATGGTCATTCTTTTTACGCCTGCGCTTTCTCCCATAAAAGCGCAGCGTATAGTTATGCATTGTCTGAATGGCAAAGTGAATTTCACATTCACTTTGCCGGCAGACGTACACGCACATGCGCTTTTTTGCAAAATATGCAGTGTGTGAACGTAGCCTAATGGTACCTTTACACGCAGCTACAGGTAACAGGTTTTCCACAGGTAACTTACTGGCTGCAGTGAAATCATGGAGACAAGGTTCTATCTTGTTGCTGTGTACAAATGGAATAATCTCTCCATGATTTCACTGCAGCCAGTAAGCTTACCTGTGGAAAACCTGTTACCTGTAGCTGCGTGTAAAGGTACCATTAGTGTACAGAAAACTGTGGAGTCTGGTGGCAGCAATTGGTGGTGCTACTAAATTGTCCATTGTACATAATACACCTAAAATGCATATACACCTTAGAAACAATGATGTTTTCAGTACGGGCACAGGTCCACCAATCTACAGGCAGCAGTGTCCCATAGTATAAACATTGGTTTTAGTGTTATCTGATAAAAAAAAAAAATCAGATAGTACTTATCTGATTTATACAGTGATGTGATCGATATCTAAAGTTGTGTTTTGTGCAAACAAAACAGTTTTGCTGTACTTATTTTTCTTTTCTTTGTTGACAGTTGTCCATCAGCCCAGCCATGTTGGAAAAGACCAGAAGCTTCAGTTTAGAGTAAAAAATCTGGATTTGTAATTTTTTAATTATTATATTAACTCCAAGTATGTGACCAACTCATTTTATAAAGATGTAACCCAAAACGTCTACTGTTGGATGCAGACACTCATCCATGCAATGTTTTTTTTCCCTCTCTTCTTCAATTGTCCTACTTGCCATGGTCCAGTACCTAGTCTGGTGGTTTCCTATATAAGCAAGTCACTTGACTCCATCTTAATTGTGGAGGAATGGCTTATGTTGTTTCAGCTCTTCCACAAAGACCACAAAAAGAGTAAAACGTCTCCAGGCTGCAGCTGGATGTATTCGGGTTGCTTTAAAGGGACTCTGTCACCAGGTTTTTGCCATCTCATCTGAGAGCAGCATAATGTGCAGACAGAGACCCTGATTCCAGCAATGTGTCTCTTATTGGGCTGCTCAGTGTAGTTTCCATAGAATCACTGTTCAATCAGTTGGAGATTAACATTGTAGGACTAACCAAATAGTCCAGCATAGTCATTTACTGCTAAATCTGAAGCAGAGAAAACAGTAATTTTATCAAAGTGACAGCAAGCAGCTCAATAAGTGACACATCGCTGGAATCAGGGTCTCTAGCTCTACATTATGCTGCTGTCAGATGGGATGGCAAAAATCTAGTGACAGTGTCCTTTTAAATTTAAAGCTGAGGATGTAGCTGGACACCTTCTCATATGGTAGGAATGTCTCTTAAGGTACCTTTACACGCCGCAACTATCACCGGCGGTCGGTGGCAACCGAACGTGCACGTTTTTGACGATTGATACCGATCGCCGATGCCGCATTTAGACGCCGCAATTGCGTCGTCAACCTAACGGAACGTGGCTCCCCGGAAGTTGAAACAGAACCTGCGGGAAACATCCGGTTGAATCCCGGCGCCGCTTCACACGCCGCAATTCACTAAGGAATGTGGGCGTACCTGTGCAGCGGCTCGAACACATAGGCGTGCCAAACTCCGCTACACCGCGCCCAAAATACATTTCTTGGCCAATGAATAGTGTCATGATTGGCCAGCATGCTCAGGAAGGCTGGCTAATACATGACGCTATTGCAATTGTGTAGTGTGAATGGACAGCTCATCAAAGATGTCGCCCTGTGCAGGAACAGCCAATGGTAACACAGTAGCCCCCACCAATCATTGCTGATGGGGCACGGTGTCCAGCACACCTCTGGGAAATCACTAGGTGACGCAGATTCCAATCCTATCGCCCGTTCACACGCCAAAACCAGGGCAATTCACCTTCAGGGTTGCCTCTGCAATTTCAAGGCAACCGTGACGGAAATCCCGATTGCCTCTCAGTTGCTACACCGCAGTTGCGGCGTGTAAAGGTACCTTTAGATTTATCTCAGCTACTCCACCCATTGTCTATCCTGGCATTTGCCTCACACAACAATTTTGGTATAATATATAGCCCTATTTGTTTTTTATCTATTATTCTAGTCCAATGTATTTCTGGGTTGGATTAGATGTTTCTCAAAATTTTAAATATATCCATAAAGTTACATTGACAGTCACAACTTAGGCTTCATTTACAGAGTCAATGTGTGCTGTCTTGCACCATTTTCGGGAGTATACATTTTCTGCAGGTGGACACCCAAATGCAGTCTGATACGTTCAGGGGTCCACCTGCAGAAAACGTATACTCCCGTAAAGGGTGCAAGACTGAGCACACATTGACTCTGTCTGCACCACTAAAGTCAATGGTCCCATCGGCGCATCCCCCTTTTTGTCAGACGTAAGCCTTGACGGGACCACTGAATGCATGCTAAGGCGCAATGTGAAAGTAGCCTTACCATACATTACTCTCATAGTTCCAAGCACAACAGATCCTATGACATTTCCCTATTTCTGATATCCAACAAATTGTAAAATGTAACAAAAGTACAAAACTTTAATATTAAACGTTTAGTTTAGTACATGAATGGCACATTGGTAATTATGACCTTCAGAAATTAAAGAACCAAAGAGAGATAGAGGCCAACAAATAGTTTTTTTAATCTTGGCAATAAAATATTAAAAAAAAATTAGTATTTTTGTCTGTGTTGAAATATTACTTTGCACTTCTTCTGGATAGGTACCGCACTAGTCAAAATTATACTCCGTAATTTTAAGTATAGAAGGAGATGAGAATTAGTTTGGTGATATTAAATCCTTATCTGATATGGATCCTCAGAGACGTTTTGCTGGAGCCTGGACGGACCTCTTACACTATGTAAAAAAAAAAATCTCAAGAGATACGATCGTGCAATTACCGAGATAAATTTCTATCTTATGCCGGTGTGACAGTTATAAACCACTTGAACTTTGCTTTCACGGTTTATGACATCATGAACACCAGCATAGGAATTCATCATTATAATTACCCATTGTCTATCTATATTTTGTATTTTTCAGCTTAGTTTTGGAGGGGTTGTATTTAATTTGATAAATGGGTGTACACGAAAGATAGTATGTATCATATTCTTGAATAACAATTCTTTTGCTCATATTTCCATGTTTCCATATTTCAAATAATGCTTTCTTCTTTTTTTTTCTCTTTCAGAAATAGGTACCACCTTGATCAGATAAGGCAAGGACAACTTTGTGACCATTATGAAGTAGCCCAACCTTGAAGCTTTTCACCCTATATGAGTAGAAGATTTATGGTGCCAAGATGAGACAGTTGGAAAGGTCACATATTGCTATCTTTTTCTTCCCCTTAATTCAGTAGGTAGTCAACAGTACGTTAGTAATGGACAACCTCTTGAGTCAAAAGCCTTTCCCTTCATCATAAACCTTTATTCTTGGATGTCAAACTGGCTCATATCTTCCATGAAACACCTGGCGATCTTCAGTTGTGCTCAACAAGGACGTATATGTTATAAAGGGGCAATATTCTAAGGGGGATGGTTTATGTTGGCATCTTCTGTATGGGCAATTTGAACACACTCAGGCATCTGGTCACGTATGCTACCCATTATGGAGAAATGAAAAGCTACTGGGTTTTCAAGTTATGGGAAAGTAGTTGTGAAAGCTTGAAGAAGTCACCATTTTGATTTTTCAATTAGGCAGCCTCTCTTGTGTTCTATATCAGTGTTCCCCAACTCCAGTGCTCAAGAAACACCAACAGATTATGTTTTTGGGATCAATTTAGTATTGCTCAGTGACAAGTCCATCACATGTGAACAGGGGCCTAACAATAACAGGTACAGGGGTTGCAATCGCACCCATGCCCTGAAGCCTAGGGGCCCCAAAAGTCCCTTTGGCCTATAGAAAAAACTATTGGTATTAAAGAGTTGCAATACTTGGGGGCTTCAGTGGAACTTCTAATTAGGCAGCCTCTCTTATGTTCTATATCAGTGTTCCCCAACTGCAGTCCTCAAGAAACGCCAACAGATTATGTTTTTGGGATCAATTTAGTATTGCTCAAGTGACAAGTCCATCACATGTGAACAGTGGTCTAACAACAACAGGTACAGGGGTTGCAATCGCACCCGTGCCCTGGAGCCTAGGGGGCACCAAAAGTCCCTTTGGCCTATAGAAAAAACTTTTGGTATTAAAGATTTGCAATAATTGGGGGCTTCGGTGGAACTTTCACATCGGGGCCCATGAGCTTCAAATTACGCCCCTGCCTGTGAAATACTATGGAATCTTGAAAACATGATCTGTTGGTGGTTCTTGAGAACTGAAGTTGGGGAACATTGCACTAGAGCTTCAACAATATGTATTACAGCTATTCATACATGAACCTTCAACATGGACCTTCAACTATGCACATACTAGTGGGCTTGGAAAACTCAAACATTAAATCTCCCCTCTTTTATCTTATTCCAATAAACTTTTCTTGGAAGAGTGACTCCTATATGAAAATGTAATAAAAAGAATACAATGGAAAACTCTACAGTGAAAAGGTATATGGTGTAAAGTAAAAGACATATTGCCATAATACTCATGAGTGTTCTGTGCATAATGATGTCAGGGAGAGGTGAAATATTGCCCCAAGGGCTTACAATCTACGCTAAGATTTCTTTGTGCGCTCAAGGTATTCGGATGACAGACCTCATTTGTGTCCTACATGTGTAAAGTGATTAGTAAAGGATTTCACATTTGTTGGAGCTAGATCGAAGTAAAAATAAGTAAATAAAATTCTAAGGAAAAACAAAGTGGATTACTGAGTTATATGTAGCACATACAAAGAACGGTCAAATAAAAAAAAACAACTCAGACAAAATTCAATATTTTACCCTTAACAAACAAAATTAGTGTATAATAAATAGTAACATAATCTTGCACCCCCTATAAAACTATATAAAGAAAGGATTATTGTTTTACAATCTAAGATACCTTAAAGAGTATTGGGTTTAATGAAGAAAAATGAAGGACAATTAGAATCAGGGTATATTTATACAAGCATGCAATCAATAAAAACATAATAGCAATTGAAATTCAACTGAAAAGATTCCCAAATTTGGGATGATCATTAGAACTTGTGAGGTAGCGCTTGCTGAGTGTGTTGGGGGACACGCGTTTACTGTGCAATCAAGCACACATACACATTTTTCTTATAAAAGATAGTCCTTTGGTTTATTGTAAGTCATAAACCGCTACTCCTGTTATGTAGCTGATAACTGCAACAACAGTCCACATGAAGAGTACATAACATATAATCCGTTATCTTCAGCAAATACCCCTGCACCCAGTTATCACCTAACCTCAGTCAGCACACAATTATCCCACTCTGGGTTTACCTGCTCTTTCAGCTTAGCAGGAATTTAGACTGGCTCCTGCCAGTCTTGCCATCCTGGAGGTGGCACTCAGGGATCATTAGGGATCCATAGGTCCTTGGACTCTCTCCGTATCAGCACCTGTTGTGAATCCAGATCCTTAAGGCCTTAATTACTCCTGGACTTCTATGAGCTCTTGCCAGCTCCACTTTCAGACTGGCTTGTCTCTTGCCATGTGAACCAAAAAGGAAGGGTGAAGGACCTTGCTTACATCACAGACATTGCTTACATCGCAGACATGTCAGTAGGAAGGAATCACACTATATCAGATGTGATACACCCATGGGGAGGTATGCTGCCAGCCAGCACCCGCCCATCACCTTTTTGCCAACTTCTAAATTCAGCCCATATCATATAAAGGCTTATGGAACAAGAAGTCCCAGCAAACATCCTGGATTTAGATTGCAACAGACCTCTGTATGTACGGTACATACCTGTCATGTACAGTATTGTCAGTATACCTCACAAACTGTAAGGGTATGTGTGCACATTTCTGTACCAATTCTACAACTCCCGGCAGAAAACAGTAAAAGAGTGCATTTTTTAATGCATTTTCAATGCGTTTTACTTGCTTTTTTCCATGCATTTTTCTTACTCTGATTTTCCTGGCATAAGGAATTGCATGCAGATTTGTGCAACAACTGCACTAAAAATGTGCTAAAAATGTACTGTGTGCACAGGCCCTTAAAGCAGATTTCTAAGATAAAGAAAACACTATTTTTTTTAATAATCTGAAGCATGCCTGTCCACGGAAGTGATATTCATTCATATTTGGGTAAGTACAAGACAGAGCCCTTGGACAGATGAGGTGCAGTTTCTGGAAAAAGAGGGAAAAAAAAGACTTTCTCCAATAATCAATACTTGATTTACTGCCATCCTATAGATAATTAGATAGTAGATTAAAAAAATTGTTCTATCTTGACCAATCAAATCATACTACGGTAAATATGAATTTTTTTATTTGCACAATTCTCAATATCTACAATAGATTTGGTGTCTATGGCAAAACTCTCTCCCTTCTTACTGTGTTTAAGAGTCTCAAACACGGGACTAGCCAGATATCCCTCCAGGAAAGGACCTAGCCCTGGGGTGGAATGCTTGCGGAGAACCACCATAACCACCATGTTAAGTGGCCCTTTCAGTCATTATCCCGCTCAGTTACGAGCTTAAGGATATGACAAGGGAATTACCAAAGCCAGGTATCCATCCACAGACAGCTGTTTCGGGGTGTTGCCCCTCATCAGTGTGGAGTAGGATTCTGACTAGGTGAGAGCAATGCCTGGTAGACCAACATCACAAAGCTCTCACTGATCTCAGGGTGACCAGTCAAGGAAAACACTGCAGGAGTTTTCCTCACCCGCAGTGTTTTCCTCGACTGGTCTCCCTGAGATTAGGCTGCTTTCACATAACGATTTTCGGTCATCCGATTGTATCCGTTTCAAAACGGATACAATCGGATCCGAAATCGGACCCCATGTATCCCTATGGGAATCGGATGGGATCGGATGTGCCACTATTAGCATGCGATTTTGGCACCATCCGATCCCATCCGATGTAATCATGGGCACAAAATCGTAGCCTACTACGATTTTGTGTCCGTGACTCACATCGGACAGCCTCGGATCACTGCTGATCCGAGGCTGATCCGAGGGCCCACAGCATAGGAGCCTATGGACATCGGATCTGAGTTCACCTCGGATCCGATGTCGGCTCCGTATCTCTCTGTCTTTCCCTGCTCTGCTCCTCCATCTTCTTCCCTCTCCTACTCTATATGATGTGCCCCCGCTATTCTTTGCTGTGTCCCCCGCTTCTCTATCCTCCTCTATCCTATCTGTCCCCTATCCTGTCCCCTGTCCTCTCCCTGGGTGTAAAAAAATAAAAAAACTCCTCCGGGAGTATACATTACCTGTCACCGGCTCCAACGCTGCACACGATCAGGGCTAAAGGACCTGTGATGATGTCAGAGTCACATGACCCGGTCAGCTGACCGGGTCTCTTACATCATCACAGGCTCTTGTGCCCTGATCGTGTGGCATGGGAGCGGTGACAGGTAATGTATACTCCCGGAGGAGTTTTTTTATTTTTTTACACCCAGGGAGAGGACAGGGGACAGGATAGGGATAGAGGAGGATAGAGAAGCGGGGGACACAGATAGAATTGCGGGGCACAGCATATAGAATAGGAGATCGAAGAAGATGGAGGAGGCAGGAGTAGGGAGAGACAGGGGACCGCAGGATCCACACGGATCCTGCAGATCGGATGGCTATTTGCCATCCGATTGCAGGGATCCGTATGGATCCGTGCCTGTCCGTGGGATCCCCCTTCAAAGTCGGATCCCACGGACAGGCACAAAATCGTTATGTGAAACCAGCCTTAGTGAGAGCTTTGTGATGGTGTTCTTACTGTGTTAGAGATAGCAGATGTTTATACGATATAGAGAGGGAAAAGTCTCTTACAGTCTCAGGGAATGCAGGAAAAAACTGGCAATGGATAGGGGAAAAAAAATCAAATTAAGAGGACATTTCTGTGAGGTAATGAAGGCAGCAGTTCCCTGGATACTGGTGACCTCACAACCAGCCTATATTACTGTGAGAGACACTTCCACAAAAGACAAGTTTTAGACTTGAATCAGAGGGTCTTAATATAAATAAAAAATATTAATATCTGAGAGTTCTCAGTGGTTGATACCTTTTAATGGCTAACTGAAAAGATGGTAAATAATCGCAAGCTTTCAAGACTACTACTGAAGGGTGTCTTCATAAGGCACGGTATGAAAAGCAACTAAACCTTGAAAACATTTAATCTAAAGCATATTGGGGTGTATGGATCTTGAAATAATTCTTTGCGTGTTCGGTGGGTGTCTCAGGACCTGGACTTCCATGGATATAGTTGCCATTAGGAGGACAAAAAATATAAAAAATAGTATCAAAGGTTTATCTAAAAGAAAGGCATCTGCACTGATAATTTGAAAGAGGAGGCAAACCTGCAGATGTTTGGGTTAAGCGGATCCGGTGGGACTTTAAAAACAGTCCGGGTTCAGGACTGGTCTTGACCCAAACTTGAGTCCAAACCCCATATAATTCTATGTGGACAAAAACTTTAGTGATATAGAATAGTTACAATAAGGGCTTTGGGGCAGTAAAAGAAAACAACATGGTGATATCAAGCGCTGTCTAGCGCTGATTATCTGTGGTCTATTCTTGATGGTGCTGTAATTCACACTGTGTGAAATTCCCTCTAGTACTGTATGAATTAATGCCAGTTCTATTGCTGTGTCCTGGTGAATGTGAAGTTAATGTGTGAGTCTCCACCTAGCCTTTAAATAGCCTCTCCTTCCACCAGGTGGTGCTGCTGATAGAGTTTCACTCTATACATGGAAGCCGTGCTGTGCAGACCTGTTTGTTTGTGCTGTTTAAGACTTTGCCTTTGAAGTTTCAGTACCCTGGCTCAGGGGAGGGAGGTGAGGGGAATACCGAAGGGCTGGAGGAGGAGTTAAGGTGAGGCTGGAGACCTGAACCTTCTCACCAGTGATACCTTCAGGGTCAGGGCTATTAACGGTTCCCAGTCTAGGGTCAGACTAGTTTTCCCTGGTCATCCTGCCCATAACTGCCATTCCCTCACCAGCATTTCCATTACACCATGACAGGCGATTAAAACAGGAGAATTCTACTTGCCTTCTGCTGCTGTCACACTTGATTCCGGGTCCACTTTGATACTTATCGCAAATAAAGCAGCAGTTGTGGCCTGCAGACCCCAGCTGTGCACTTTATATTGGCTGCGAATTAAATACGGGGACCCCATGTGCAACAGCCGCAAGGGCCAGGGGTACTCGGTAGCCGGGTCGGCTGACTTTCTGCGAGGTCACGGTGGCTTTGGCCCAGCTCCATGGCTCTGGCTGTGCAGTGATGGGGATTATTTACAGGGGATGATGAGTTAGTGACCAGCACTGCTTTTTTTTGGGCCCTGGGGCAGATGGTGCGGCAGCCGGGATGGTAACGCTCACCACAGGTGGAGTGGGGCCCCAGGGTCGGTATATTAGTCTATAGGGATGATGGGGGTCATTGGTTAGGGTGCAGGAGGTGGCAAGGAGGGCGAAGAAAATAAGCAGATGACAAAAAGGGTGCAATTATTTTACCTTTACTTGGCAAAACATGGTGCAGTCCGGGGGCACTGATTACCAGGTCCAGAAAGGTCCGGTCAGCCTGGAAGCATTCGGCGTCCACCTCACCAGGTGCGTTTGAAGGCCTTCCTGCTACACTCTCTGTTTGGGGTCCTGGCAGCCTGTGATCTATCCTCCAGCCACCCTCCTGCTTTCTTGCCCTTGCTCCCGTATGGCAGACAGCACGAGCCTATCACGGGCACCACCGTGCTTGAGGCAGCTCCTGGCTCTTGCTATGCTGTTGTGCCACCGGGTCGTTAGTGCGGCCAGGAAACTTGCAGTCTCCTGTCCTCCAGATTCGATCAGCAGGACGTGCAGTTCCCATCTGACTCAGGACTCTGGCGTCCTCTGTAGCGCCTCTCTGGGGTGAGCTTTCGTCAGCTCTACACCCCAGAGCTCTCTCCTACGTCTGCTCCTCTCCCTCTCCTCAGACTAACTCCTCACTGCTTCCTCCCCCTTCCTTCACTTTCCTACTCCTAACCCCTCCTCCTTGCCAGAACCAGGGCAGCTCCCCAGAATTAGGGTGTAGAGCTTCCCCTTCTGTCCCAGAATCAGGAATTGGTGTATGCAAGCTGTGGTTTACCTCACGTGGGAATCTCCTCTTGCTTCCAAGCATGACATCACCCCCTGTGAAGGAGGCAATGTCATTGTGGCAACCGGACCACTGGGGTGCCACATTTTCCCCTAGTTAAGCTCAGTACGTCCCAGACTGTGAAGACATAACGATACAAGATAATGACAACAACAAGTACTTAAAGGTTATATCATTATGAAAATGGAAAAAATACAGAAAATGCAAAAAGTACAAACAGTCATTGTGACGCCTAGTCCATGCTCACCGTGCAGGAATTGTCACTATCCTGTCCTTGGTAAAGTAACTGGCGGGCACCGCCCCAACCAACCTTAAACTTCATCCATGGGCATGGCTACACGGCTCAAGACCATGGCCTGACCTGGTTTTTAGGCCACGCTGACAGTTGTTTTATGGTCAGGGTAGGATGTGAACTATTTACAACAATGTCCTGATCAATCATAGCCCTGTGACCCAATTGTCCTTGAACAGGTTATTATATATTTTTGCTCAAATGTTCATATAGTAGTCTCTGTAGGTACTTTACGCGCAATGGTTTCATATGTACAGTGATTAACATTCTATAACGTACACCTTATGGTGAACAGGGGTCTGACCTAGCGTACTATGTTGTGACCTACAGTTATGGCCAAAAGTATTGACACCCCTGCAATTCTGTCAGATAATACTCAGTTTCTTCCTGAAAATTATTGCAATCACAAATTCTTTGGTATTATTATCTTCATTTAATTTGTCTTCAGTGAAAAAACATAAAAGAGAATGAACCAAAAAGCAAAACATTGATCATTTCACACAAAACTCCAAAAATGGGCTGGACAAAAGTATTGACACCCTCAGCCTAATACTTGGTTGCACAACCTTTAGCCAAAATAACTGCGATCAACGGCTTCCGGTAACCATCAATGAGTTTCTTACAATGCTCTGCTGAAATTTTAGACCATTCTTCTTTGGCAAACTGCTCCAGGTCCCTGATATTTGAAGGGTGCCTTCTCCAAACTGCCATTTTTAGATCTCTCCACAGATGTTCTGTGGGATTCAGGTCTGGACTCATTGCTGGCCACCTTAGAAGTCTCCAGTGCTTTCTCTCAAACCATTTTCTAGTTCTTTTTGAAGTGTGTTTTGGGTCATTGTCCTGCTGGTAGACTCATGACCTCAGAGGGAGACACAGCTTTCTCACACTGGGCCCTACATTATGTTGCAAAATTTGTTGGTAGTCTTCAGACTTCATAATGCCATGCACACGGTCAAGCAGTCCAGTGCCAGAGGCAGCAAAGCAACCCCAAAACATCAGGGAACCTCTGCCATGTTTGACTGTACAGACCGTGTTCTTTTCTTTGAATACCTCTTTTTATGTCCTGTAAACTCTATGTTGATGCCTTTGCCCAAAAAGCTCTACTTTTGTCTCATCTGACCAGAGAACATTCTTCCAAAACGTTTTAGGCTTTCTCAGGTAAATTTTGGCAAACTCCAGCTTGGCTTTTTTATGTCTTGGGGTAAGAAGTGGGGTCTTCCTGGGTATCCTACCATACAGTCCCTTTTCATTCAGACGCCGACGGATAGTACGGGTTGACACTGTTGTACCCCTGGACTGCAGGGCAGCTTGAACTTGTTTGGATGTTAGTCGAGGTTCTTTATCTACCATCCGCACAATCTTGCGTTGAAATCTCTCGTCAATTTTTCTTTACTGTCCACATCTAGGGAGGTGAGCCACAGTGCCATGGGCTTTAAACTTCTTGATGACACTGCGCACGGTAGACACAGGATCATTCAGGTCTTTGGAGATGGACTTGTAGCCTTGAGATTGCTCATTCTTCCTCACAATTTGGTTTCTCAAGTCCTCAGACAGTTCTTTGGTCTTCTTTCTTTTCTCCATGCTCAATGTGGTACACACAAGGGAACAGAACAGAGGTTGAGTCAACTTTAATCCATGTCAATTGGCTGCAAGTGTGATTTAGTTATTGCCAATACCTGTTAGGTGCCACAGGTAAGTTACAGGTGCAGTTAATTACACAAATTAGAGAAGCATCACATGATTTTTCTAACAGTGACAATACTTTTGTCCACCCCCTTTTTTATGTTTGGTGTGGAATTAGATCCAATTTGGCTTTAGGACAATTCTTTTTGTGTTTTTTTTATTGAAGACAAATTGAATGAAGATAATACCAAAGAATTTGTGATTGCAATCATTTTCAGGAAGAAACTGAGTATTATCTGACAGAATTACAGGGGTGTCAATACTTTTGGCCACAACTGTACTTTCCCTTCAACTTCTTCTATTTGTTGTGGAACACCTTCATCTTTTTCTTGCAGCTGATCTGAGCATACTTTCAAGTGGTCTCTGGATACTGCTGCTGAGGTTCTTCCTCCATCTTTGGTGATGAGGCAGACCTTGTTGTTATCGAAGTGTGAGGGCAAAATGGTATATGGTTCAGTTTCCCACTGGTCAACCAGCTTGTGCATTCTCCTCTTTCACTTTAACACCTGTTCTCCTGTGCTAAGGGAGTAGCAGGGGCTTGCTTGTTGTAGCTCTTTTCTTTCTTCTATCTTGCCCGTGACAGACTCCCTTCTACACACTCTTGAACTTTGTAGTATTGCTGTTGCCGTTCAGTATCCCAGTCTGCATCTGGATGTACCGTCTCGGGTGTTAGTTCTCCCATGTCCCGGTCGATGGGTAGTTTGCCAGATCTGGCTCAATTCAGGTAGGCTGGGGTACAGTTGGTTGAGTTCACTGGAATGTGGTTGTACAGGTATACTGTTTCTCAGGCCACCAGTTGCGCTTTTTGAGAGGTAGAGTTTTCAACAGGTCAATCACTACCTGGTTCATATTCTCCCACATACTGTTGGCTTGTGGGTGATATGGCATTGTTTGAATTTTCTTGCATACAGGTTGCAAAGCTCTTAAATACCTCTGCCTCAAATGCAGGATCTTGGTCAGTTAAGACTCATTCAAGGTAGCCGTGAGGTCGACATAAATGTTCTTGGAAGGCTTTTGCAGCTGTCTTCGCTGTCTGGTCCTTGACTGGTACGACCACTAGGAAATGGGAGTAGTGGTCTACAATCGTGAGGCATAGGTATAGCCAGACCTACTTGGTGTCAACTTCACATGGTCTAGGGCCATGATCTGAAGTGGTTGTTTCATGATGATTGGTTGTAAGGGGCCCCTTTGGCTATCACGATCTCTTCTCCGCAGGTTGCATGGACCACACTCTCGGCACCACCTCTGGATGGATTTTCTCATGCCTATCCAGAAGAACCGCTCACGAAGTAAGAAGTAGGATCTCCAACTTTTTCCGCCCAAAGTGTCATGCCTTATTGTGGTGAGCGTCGAGGACCATTGGTGCATTCCACTATTTGCCACACCAGCTCATGCGTGCAAGAGTTGATGTTTCTTCAGCATAGCTTACCCTCGTAAATGAACAGTTTGGCTCTCTCTTTCCACAACTGCTGGGCTTCTTGTGGTGCATCTAGACTAGGGAAGGAGTCCGCTTGGCTCAGCAGCTCTTTTACTATGCGGGTCACTGCCCTGATTTTCTGCCCTTTCATGGTGGGGCAAGGGATTAAAAGAGACTGCTTGCACAGCAGAACGCTTGTCTTTTACACAGTGAGAGCATTCTGACGAACCTTGACAAAGGAAGGCCGGCATCTCAATTTCTTCGAGGTCTCCCTGGTCTTCTCCCAAGTCTAGTAAGGTCGGCATTTGGGACAGCGCATCAGCATTGGTGTTCTTGTTTCCTCCCCGATAATTGATCATAAACTCGTAGTTAGACAGCCAAGCCATCCATCGTTCTAGTGAACCAAGCTTTGCGATTTCCAGGTGTGTCAACGGGTTATGACCTGTGAAGATGGTAAATTTGACTGAGGTGAGTCGTGGCCCAGAGTATGCCTAAGAACTCCAGCTTGAAGGAACTGGAGTTGATGGGGTTCCTTTCAGAGGGACAAAGCTTCCGACTGGCGTAGGCGATAACTCTTACCTTGTCTTGCTGTATTTGGGACAGCACTGTTCCCAATCCCCCATTGCTAGCATCGGTGTACAGGATAAAAGCCTGACCATAGTCAGGGTAAGCCAGGAGTTCACCTCCCTTGAGGGCCAGCTTCAACTGCTTGGGCACTCCACTCTATCGGAGGGCTCTTGTTCTTTGCCTTCTTGGAGTGGCCCACTAAGGGGTCTTGTAGGGGAGCAGCTATTTTGGTGAAACCCTTGATAGACCTTTGGTAATAGCCGGCCAACCCTAGAAACTGCTGTACTTCCCGAATGGTAGTGGGTTTCTGCCAGTCCTTGATGACGGTGACTTCATCAGAATCTGGTGCCACGCCTTCTGCCCTTACTACATGGCCTAGGTACTGTACCTTGTGTTTTAAAGATGACACTTGGACGGATTCATCTTCAGACCAATGTTGGATAAGGCCTCGAACACCTCGGCCAGGTGCTTCAGGTGGTCCTCCGGGAGTAGACGATGACATCATCTAGGTATAACAGTACTGTTTTGAAGTTCTTGTGCCTGAGGCACCACTCCATTAACCTCTGGATTGTTCCTGGTGCATTATACAGCCCGAATGGCATGCAGTTGAACTTGCATAGCCCCATTGGTTTCGAAAACGCAGCCTTCTCCTTGTCTGCCTCTTCCACAGGAACCTGCCAGTACCCACTGGTGAGATCTAGGCTCGAAAAATAGTTAGCAGATTTCAGGGCAGCTAATGACTGCTCAATATGCGGAAAGGGATAGGCATCTTTATGTGTAATGCGATTAATCTGCCTATAATCAACACACATTCTCATTGTACCATCTTTCTTTTTGATGAGGACTAGAGGAGCTTCCCAGGGGCTACAACTATCTCTGATTACCCCTGCCTCTTTCATTTACCGTAACATGCTCTTGGCACACTGATAGTGAGTCGGGGGAACAGGGCGGTAATCTCTCATTAATGGACAAATGGTCTCCTGTTGGGATATGATGCTGAATCCCTTTTACGTACCCAAAGTCTAGGGGGTTCTTGCTGAATACCCGTTCATATTCCTAGATCACCCGGTAGACCCCATCTTTTTGATGTGAAGGGGTGGAGTCAGTGCCAATGTGCAGCTTCTGACACCAGTTCTCCAGCTGTCCCACAGAGACATTGTTCTCTGCTGTTTCAGAAGGGTCCAAGGGTTCTACTGCCTGGATTGCGTTGTTGTTGACAGTAAAAAGCTTGGCTACAGTGGCATACCTGCATGGGTTGACCTCTTTCTCCCCACAATTTAATATACGTAGAGGTACTCTCCCCTTTCTGACATCTACTGCCCCTCTGGCTGTCAGTATAGTGGGCCTGCTGTCAGAGCATATGGGTTCTACCAGGGCCTGACAATCTGTACCCCTGATACCTATAGCAGCTCGACACACCATATAATCATTTCACTTTTGGGAGATATTACAACTGGGAATGGATCATTCAAACTTACACTGCCGACTTCTCCACTGGACAATTCTACCTGTTGTCTCTGCATTAACGGTTTGATTTCTTTCTGCAGGACTTGTCGTCCTGTTGTAACAATGCAATCATTTCGCCAAAACAATTTTCAATCACATTGGTATCTAGGGTGATTATAGGATTACATTCTCGTCTATCAATGTGCATAATTATCAAACCCTGTTATTTAAGCTCTACTCGCCCTACCTTAATGATCAGCACTTTAGACCCCACCTGAGCCAAGTGTTGACCATTACTGGCGATTATAGTCAGGTCATCATCAGGTCGATGGGTAAAGTCAGTGCTGTCCCAATACCATTTGTAAAGGATATGTGGCATCGTGGCCACTTGGGATCCAGTGTCCAGTAGTGTGTTCACCGGGATGCCATCAAGCATGACAGGCAGGACTGGTCCTCCCCCGATGTACTTGTCCCGCTAGTTGGGTGGACCAGGTCGCCTTACTCCTGGGAGTTGGTCTTCTGCCCCAGGGGTTGCTCGTTTAAAGAACAGTACTTTGAGATGTGCCCCACTTTGTTGCAGTGGCGGCAGATGGGCTGTCCAGTCTTGTTGTAGCGGTCAGTGTCTCAGTCTCTGGTCGATGGGATCCTCTTCTGTCTATGCCACTGGAGGTCATCTGGACTGGAGGCCAGCTGGATTCTCTCGGTTGGTGAAGACACTTGCTAACACAGCCAGACTCTTGGTTAGCTACTGGACCTGGAGGCGTAAATCTGCAGTAGGTTCGTTACTCAGTGTCTGTGCATCAGCCTCAACAAGGGCCTGAGGCAAGGATGTTGCCTCCTGGTGGTACATTATTGCTGGGCGCTTGGAGTGCGCTTTGCAGCTAGGGGTTGTTTCTCTTTAAATTGTGCAAAGTCCATGTCGGGGTTCTGTATGGGCATGATATGCAGCTGTGGCCTGTGCGTGTTGGATAAGAGCCCCTCTATGATCTGCTCGGTTAGCAGTCTGTCCTCCTCCTGCACACTGCTTAATGGCCTGCAGCACCTCCTGAAGGTTGAGGGCAAAGTCTCTTACACTGTCCTGCACCTTTCGTTTACAGCCAAAAAATCTCATGTTTATTTCTGCTGCGGTGCGAGTGTCAAAGGTGTCCTTCAGCTTTGCCAATATATGCTTAACGGTTCTTTTGTCAGCATCTGGCCAGGACTTTACTTCCCTCTGGGCGGCACCAGTTAACTGACCGATGAGGATGCTGACCTTCTGGCCTTTGGCCAGGGGGTATACGTCACACAGGCTACGCAGTCTCTCTTTGAATTAACTGAGGGTGTGTGACTCCTCTAAGTATTGTGGCAACCAGGCCGCTCCTGGGATGTATGGCATAGACAGGGGCATTATGGGGGCAGCGGCAGCGCTCGCTGCTGGAGCTTCACCTAAGTTGGGCATATTCCTTTTTCCCTAGTTAACGTTGAAAGGTTCTGAGTCACTGTATCTGATACAGCTACTTTAACAAGCAGCCGTTTAGTAGGCAGGATGGATTGTACACGTAAGAGTTCCAGGTCGGGGCCTCCTGTTTCCGCCGGCATATGTCAGAGCACGGGGCAGGGTTTCCATTTGCGCTCTTTCTGCAACTCCACCCATGATGACACGCAGCGGGACATGCAGTTCTCATCTGACCCAGGACTCTGGCACACTCTATATAGCCTCCCTGGGTTGAGCTTTTGGCAGCTCCATTTCCCAGAGCTCTCTCCTACATCTTCTCTGCCTCTCTTCAGACTAGCTCCTCGCTGCTTCTTCCTCCTTCCAGCACTTTCCTACTCCTAACCCCTCCTCTTTGCCAGAACTAGGGCAGCTCCCTTGAATTCAGTGGTAGAGCGCCCCCTTCTGGCCTGGAGTCAGGAATTGGTGTATGCAAACTGTGGTGTACCTCACATGGGGATCTCCTGCTGCTTCCAAGCATGACATCATCCCCGGTGAGGGAGTCAATGTCGCTGTGGCAACCAATACAAAGAAAAAAAGGGGAGACAAAGAGGCGCAAATGGGTCTTATTGTTTTACGGATAAGGTAGTACCGTCATAGGTGCTCACCTGATCCAGTTGTGTTTCCCCACAACTGGTAAATTAGCTCAGACAGCAGCTGCTGGATCCGCACCCCACGTAACAGTGGTGATGTATCCAAGAAAAAGACCAGAGAGAGATCGTGCTTTAGTGAGTCGCGCTGCAGTCCCACCGTACACGAACAAATGCCAGGGAAGCCAAGAGTATGTAAGCTGCTTCTTTATTCCATCAGTATTTCCATTCAACGCGTTTCGGTAGAGACCTTGTACCTTCCTCAGGGATATGCTCATATATGCTCATCTGCTAATTAAGTCGCATATTTGTATGCGACTTAATTAGCAGGCCCAGAAGAAAGTGTGAGAGCGGCACAAAATCTTGGTAAGTATGATTTAACTAGATAATATCTGTTTTGTTGAATATTGTAGACCCCGTAGCCAAACCCAAACAGTAACATGTCGATGTAACTTCTCAGGGAAGTCTGTGATCTGGGTCCGTGCATGGACACTAATTGTTCGGTATAGACCCCGAACTTTAGAGATAAGGTTCGCACATCACTAGTCACCAACAATCAACAAATATGGAGAATAAGGCAGCACATCCAGTAGAAAGAAAATATATTTGTTAATAAAACCTTCAATAGCGCACAGTGACTCACGGTGGCTCAGTGGTTAGCATTATACGGTGGCTCAGTGGTTAGCACTGCAGTCTTGCAGTGCTGGGGTCCTGGCTCAGTAAATGGCACTATACAGTGGTTCAGTGGTTAGCACTATATGGTGGCTCAGTAGTTAGGACTGCACAGTGGCTCAGTGGTTAGCAATACATGGTGGCTCAGTAGTTAGCATTGTACAGTGGCTCAGCAGATGGCACTATATGGTGGCTCAGTCGTTAGAACTATATGGTGTCTCAGTGGTTAGCACTATACAGTAACTCAGTAGATGGCACTATATGGTGGCTCAGTGGTTAGCACTATACGGTGGCTCAGTGGTTAGCACTATACGGTGGCTCAGTGGTTAGCACTATATGGTAGCTCAGTGGTTAGCACTACACAGTGGCTCAGTGGTTAGCAATATACGGTGGCTCAGTGGTTAGCACTACACAGTGACTCAGTAGATGGCACTATATGGTGGCTCAGTGGTCAGCACTGTACGGTGGCTCAGTGCTTAGCACTATATGGTGGCTCAGTGGTTAGCACTACACAGTGGCTCAGTGGTTAGCAATATATGGTGGCTCAGTGGTTAGCACTGCAGTCTTACAGTGCTGGGGTCCTGGGTTCAAATTCCACCAAGGATGACAACTACAACCAGTTTGTATGTTCTCCCCGTGTTCTTGTGGGTTTCCTCCGGGTTCTCCGGTTTCCTCCCACATTTCAAAGACTGATAGGATGTTTAGTTTGTGAGTCCCAATTGGGACAGTGATGATGTATGTAAAGCGCTATGGAATTAATAGTCCTATATAAATAAATACATATTATTATTTACTGGATGTGCTCCATTACTTTTCATATTTGTATCAAAGCTTTAGTTACTCTTTAACTAAATACATCCACAAATATATGTACCATCATTTTTTCATGTTAAAGGTGCCCATAGGCTTTGAATACTGCAGAAATGTAATACCTCTGTATTTAAGAGATAGAAAATATACAAAATGATCATCCAGCGCCTTAGTGTTCTGTCCCTGACAAAACTTTAGACATTTTAAACATGCTTTTGTAAACTTCTAGTCTATCTAGATAAGCTGTGTGTCTTAAGCCAGGATTCCAAGAGAAATTGGTGGAACACTGCCAAATATTCACTTACTACTGCACCAAATTACAATGACCTTAAGGGGATAAATACATTTTTATTTAGCATATTACCTTGGCGCCCAGTAAGACTTACACTTTTTCCCCCTTTTTTTGGCTAAAAAACGTAACTACAAAATCCCTTTTTATGATTAAGATATTAGAAGTGATTAATAGTTGCAATAATTTATACATTTAATTGCTACGTTAAGGGTGAAAATGTACATTAATATTGTATTGGGTTGGTCATTTCAGATCCATTCCTCCAGGTGTGACAGAGTTCACGTATTGTATACGGTATTCTAGATGCATTTACAATAAAGTGCAGTCACTGGATAATAATGGACTTTTGCCAAATATCCACTTTCATAAGACTGTGAATCACAATGATCTGGATAATTTTTTTTGCATATTGTAGTTTTCTATGCACATAAATATTATCTTTCCGACAGCACAATGCAATGAAATGTAAGTTTATTGTAGGAATGATAAAGTAATCGCTAAGGAAACAGAACTTTGTTAATCTGATCGCTACATAGCAAAGCAAAAGACCCAGACTAATCCAAACGTGGATCTGAAGACAAAAGGGAGCTGTTTTGTTGATTATTCCACTGGTATTCATTTGGTTCTTTTTGGCTTTTAATACAATCCAGAGGATAACACTGAACTAAGAGCATAGTTTGTTGGAGGAAGTCCAGATAAATACAAAGCAGATCCAGTATGATGTAAATTGGTTATTATTATTATTATTATTATTATTATTAATAGAAAGTAACACTAAAGTATCAAAAAGTCATAAAATTAGAACTATAAGGTCCATGGAATGTACTTCAACACTAAATGTTTGTACAATCCAGTGATATCACTATGAATGCAGCCTATCCATTCATTAAAGACCAGTGACATCACTATGAATGCAGCCAATCCATTCATTAAAGACCAGTGACATCACTATGAATGCAGCCTATCCATTCATTAGAGACCAGTGACATCCCTATGAATGCAGCCAATCCATTCATTAAAGACCAGTGACATCACTATGAATGCAGCCCATCCATTCATTAAAGACCAGTGACATCACTATGAATGCAGCCTATCCATTCAATAGAGACCGGTGACATCACTATGAATGCAGCCTATCCATTCATTAGAGACCAGTGACATCACTATGAATGCAGCCTATCCATTAATTAGAGACCAGTGACATCACTATGAATGCAGCCTATCCATTCATTAGAGACCAGTGACATCAGTGAGAATAAAGCATATCCATTCATTAGAAACAAGTGACATCACGGAGAATTCTGCCTAGCCATTCATTGTAGACCACTGATATCAGTGAGAATGCTTCCCATCCATTCATAGACCCCAGTGACATCACTATGAATGCAGCCTTTCCATTCATTATAAACCAGTGACATCACCATGAATCCAGCCCATCCATCCATTAAAGACCAGTGACATCACTGAGAATGCAGCCCATCCATTCAGGCCAGTGATATCACTGTGAATGCAGCCCATCCATTCATTAGAGACCAATGACATCACTATGAATGCAGCCTATCCATTCAATAGAGACCGATGACATCACTATGAATGCAGCCTATCCATTCATTAGAGACCAGTGACATCACTATGAATGCAGCCTATCCATTCATTAGAAGACCAATGGCATCACTATGAATGCAGCCTATCCATTCATTAGAAGACCAGTGACATCACTGTGAATGCAGCGCATCCATTCATTAGAGACCAGTGACATCACTTATGACTGCAGCCTATCCATTCAATAGAGACTAGTGACATCACTGTGAAAGCAGCCTATTCATTCATTAGAGACCAGTGACATCACCATGAATGCAGCCTATCCATTCATTAGAGATCAGTGACATCACTATGAATGCAGCCTATCCATTCATTAGAGACCAGTGACATCACTATGAATGCAGCCTATCCATTCATTAGAGATCAGTGACATCACTATGAATGCAGCCTATCCATTAATTAGAGACCAGTGACATCACTATGAATGCAGCCTATCCATTAATTAGAGACCAGTGACATCACTATGAATGCAGCCTATCCATTCATTAGAGACCAGTGACATCAGTGAGAATAAAGCATATCCATTCATTAGAGACAAGTGACATCACGGAGAAATCTGCCTAGCCATTCATTGTAGACCACTGATATCAGTGAAAATGCTTCCCATCCATTCAAAGACCCCAGTGGCGTAACTAGAGTCTGAAGGGCCCCGGTGCGAAATTTGGACCGGGGCCCCCCCGCCCCCTTTCCTCGCGCGCCCACATTAGTCAGATGTATGGGCCCTATATAACGTTCTAAATCCTATAAAGACTCACGAATTGACCCCTTTCCCCTTCATTAAGTATTAATGTCCCTCATCCTGCTATATATGGTCCTCCTCCTGGAATATGCCCTTATCCTGGTATATATGGTCTTCCATTATAGTAGAACGCAGCCTCATAGCCCTCCATATAGTAAAATGCAGCCTCTTATCCTTCCACATAGAATAATGCAGCCTCATAGCCCTCCATATAATATAATGCTGCCTCATAGCCCTCCATATAATATAAAGCAGCCTCATTGCCCTCCAAATAATATAATGCAGTCTCCTAGCCCTTCATATAATATAATGCAGCCTCATAGCCCTCCATATACCGTAATATAAAGCAGCGTCATAGCCCTTCAGCTAATATAATGCAGTGTCATACCTCTCTAGATAATATAATGCAGCGTCATAGCTCTCCAGTTAATATAATGCAGCATCATAGTTCTCCAGATAATATAATGCAGCCTCATAGCCCTCCTGATATTATAATGTAGCCTCATAGCCCTCCAGATAATATAATGCAGCCTCATAGCCCTACAGATAATATAATACAGCGACATAGCTCTCCAGATAATACATTCCTGCGTCATAGGCCTTCAGATAATATAATGCAGCGTCATACCTCTCTAAATAATATAATGCAGCGTCATAGCTCTCCAGATAATATAATGCAGCATCATAGTTCTCCAGATAATATAATGCAGCCTCATAACCCTCCTGATATTATAATGTAGCCTCATAACCCTACAGATAATATAATGCAGCCTCATAACCCTACAGATAATATAATGCAGCCTCATAGCCCTACAAATAATATAATGCAGCCTCATAGCCCTACAAATAATATAATGCAGTGTCATAGCTCTCCAGATAATATAATGCAGCGTGATAACTCTCCAGATAATATAGTGCAGCCTCATAGTCCTACAAATATAACCCAGCCTCATAGCCCTATCAAAACTTCTCTGAAGAAAAACACTTTAAGGCCCCTTTCACATCACCGTTCTGCTGATGTTTGCGGCCGATCCGGCAGGTGGCGCCGCACTTGCGTTTTGGATCTGGCAAGCCCCATGTATTCTCTATGAGGCTTGTGGTCCAGTGCGGCAAGTGTGGTTCTGCCGGATGCATCAGATCCGGCACTTGCGGCCGCAAAAAAAAAAAAACGCTGCTTTACACACCAGACCGCAAGCCTCATAGAGAATACATGGGGCTTGCCAGATCCGAAACGCAAGTGCGGCAGTTAGGTGGCAGATCCAGCAGATGCGGCGCCACCTGCCGGATTGGCCGCAGACATCAGCAAATTGCTGATGTGAAAGGGGCCTTAAATGTTTTTTTTTCAGAGACGTTTGTGTCACACACTCCCACACAAACTCCCACACACACACACTCTCCCACACACACACTACCACACACTCCCACACACACACTACCACACACACACTCCCCCACACACACACTCACACACTCCCACACACACTACACACACACTCCCACACACACACTCCCACACACACACTCCCACACACACACTCCCACACACACACTCCCACACACACACTCCCACACAAACACTACAGAGCTGTAGATCACAGTCCACAGAGGCCATCCATCCCCCAGCTCTGGCCAGTGCCCTGCAGACACAAGCTGGGGGATAGCCATAAGGAATGGGGCACTGTGCCCAGCACTGCCCTGCCATGGATCACATTGCCCCAGGTAACAGGCTGGTAACAGAGCCCTCCACCAGATCAGCAGGTACAGTGCAGCCATTCAGGAGTTAACTACAGCATGTAATCCGACCCAGAGCCCAGGGGAGCAAAGAGAAAAGTTCCTTCAGGAACTCACCGTCACCGCTCCTGCCGGCAGCTGCCTGCGTCCAGTGTCTGTGAGGAGGTCACATGACCTCCTCACAGTGCAGCACCAGCAGCAGCCGTGGGGATTTTAAAACTGCCGCGCCTGCCAGTCTTTTGGCGTCCGTAATCGGCCGCCTGTGGACCCGCCATGCAGTGACATGGATGTGCTTCCTGAGGGACGCACATCCATTTAAAGCAGGCGCAGCAGTCGCAGGGTTTGGCGCCCTGCACCTCCGGGGGCCCCTTGGGTGGGATGGAGGGGGTTCTAGGGCGAGTACCTGTCTGCCGCCTGCCGGCTTCTTCACAGACTAGAGGAGGGGCGGGCACAACTGCGGGAAGTGAGGCTTCTCTCACTTCCCGTCCTCCCTCCACTCCTCGTCCAGCGCTATCGCGGTCGAGGCGGGCGGCTGGAAGCACGGGGCACGGGCCCCCCCCAGGGGGCGGGCCCGGTCTCAGCCGCGACCGCTGCGACCGCGGTAGTTACGCCACTGAAAGACCCCAGTGACATCACTGTGAAAGCTGCCTTTCCATTCATTATAAACCAGTGACATCACCATGAATCCAGCCCATCCATCCATTAAAGACCAGTGACATCACTGACAATGCAGCCCATCCATTCAGACCAGTGACATAATTGTGAATGCAGCCCATCCATTCATTAGAGACCAATGATATCACTATGAATGCAGCCTATCCATTCAATAGAGACCGATGACATCACTATGAATGCAGCCTATCCATTCATTAGAGACCAGTGACATCACTATGAATGCATCCTATCTATTCATTAGAAGACCAATGACATCACTGTGAATGCAGCCTATCCATTCATTAGAAGACCAGTGACATCACTATGAATGCAGCCTATCAATTCAATAGAGACCAGTAACATCACTGTGAATGCAGCCTATCCATTCATTAGAGACCAGTGAC